>OX336388.2:560686882-561286882 GCA_946902985.2 Meconema thalassinum | reverse complement strand
CGCCGTAATCTGCGGTCTGCTTGTTTTCTCATGTAGGCTCTCGTCCTCTCAATTCGCAAGTCAGGTGCTATCATTGGATCTTGTGGACAGTTAATGATGCTTTTCCACGTTCTTACTGGATACTCGTTCTTGTGTAGGACCATAGGGATTTGTCCTGTTGACTCGTGCCTGGTAGAATTCATGCATGTCTCTACATCCTTAATCTTATCGACCCATTTGTGGTGTTCGTTCGGAATGAAGATCCTCAAATAGGAAGTTACACATTTAATTGCTCTTTCACTTGGATTTGCTTGAGCATGTCGGATACTGCTTAAAACGTGTTTTATACCCATATCTTCCATACCTTTCTTGAATTCGGCGCTTGTGATATAACTGCCATGGTCTGATAATATAAACTCTGGTTTTCCAAGGATTGGAATCACTCTATTTCGAATGCGACTGAGTATCTGCTTCGATGTCGTTTTCTGAATAGGGCATAGTACTACAAATTTAGAAAATACATCAATGCACACTAGCAAGTGTCGGCAACCTCGCCTTCCCTTCGGAATTGGACCGAAACAGTCGAGTGCCAGTAGCTCACAAGGTTTCTGAGGTAGCAATGGTCTGGGATATTGCCTCATTAAGTAATTATTGGGCTTTGTCCTCTGACACGGATCACAAGTTGTAATGACGTCACATATAGTTGTTCTCATACGTGGCCATGTAAATGTCTCTCGTATCGTCGCTTCGCACTTATCTACGCCCACATGACCGTAACTTTCGTGCGTATGCCATGTCAATCCTCGTTGTAACGATGCAGGTACTAATATGCGTAACTTGGTGTGGTCATTATCTACCCATTTGTGCAGCAAATTGTTGACATAAACATATCTTCCTTCTTTGGCTTTCGCTTCTCGAAATGCAGGTGTTCCTGTAGGTAGTTGCTTTCTGAAGTATTGAATTAAAAGCATCATCCATGGTTCCGCTTCCTGTTCTCGCTGTATCTCACGTAACTCCTCCAAGAATTCCCGGTCCTTCGGTGTTAACTCCAAGTGTTGTACCATCGCTGTTTCTTCATTATCAGGCTCTGGGTTCCTGCTGAGTGCATCCGGTAGTAACTCTTCAAATTGTGCATCACTGTTATCTCCTTCTGTTAATAAAGACCATATCTCCTGGGATTCACTCTCCTCATCTAGTTCCACAACAGCTCCTTCTATGATGTTATCTTCTGCCTTTCGTACCTCCTCTTCCGTCTCTTCCGATATTGCTTCCAATGCCCAAGAATTTACATCTCTTCCGGTAGTGATTTCATCCATATGCAATCCCACATTTTTCAGTTGATCATACTCTCTAAAACTGACAGTATTCTTGTGCAAATCTATCACTGCTTGATAGTCACAAATGAAATTTGCACCAAGAATTATATTGAAATTCATCTTTGCCATGATAATGAATGTTTGCCCAAAAGTGTGTTCCAATATGTTCAGCTCTAAGTATGCCTGACGTTTACAAGTGACGGTGCGTTCAGGAATAACACCCCTCACTTTGAGCTGTGGTACCGGAATTACAGGAATATTCTGACTCCGTCCCAACTCTCGAACCAAGGCCTCCGATACCAGACTGATCTGTGACCCCGTATCCAATAAACATCTTATATTAATTCCACCAATCCTTGCGTAAATAATGGGTAATTGCCTAATTTCATCGTTCCGTGGTTTCACCGTCTCTTCTAGGCAGTCTTCTGGCAAAGCAATCCATTCTTGTATGTTCGCTACTATCCATCCATCTTCAACTTCCGACTGTTGTGTTTGTAGCCTGTCTCCTTCATCCAAATTTAACATTTTTTTTAGCTCCATTGCGACTCCCATCATCCTTCTGTCGCTCATGTCCTTGATATCCCTGTTGTCTCAGTAGACTTCCAGCTTCCTCAGTATGTGTATCAGGATTCTTCATGTTCCCAATGGCCTTTTCCCATCTTCCTATCTCTCCACCTTGACTAGCGTGTAACTCCTCTAAGTAATTTTGCGATTGTGCGTGCCTATCATCCCAGTCATCTCGATAGTTACGTGGCTCTCCTTGATTTTGGTCTCTTCTTCCTTTCCATCGTTGATTGGCATTGTAATCACCGTATCTTCCATAAGGCCTGTCATTCCTTCGATTTTCACGCCATTGCTGATATCCTCTCTGTTGGTATCTATTGTTACCTTGGTATGACCTATTGTTGTACTGATTTTCGTTACGCTGATATGGTCTGTTTTCTCCTTCTTCCTGGTTTCGCCTAGGTGTGGAAGTGCTTGTGTTAGTGCCCTGCGTTTAGGTGTTTGCCTGTTTTGGTTTTATGACCTCTGTAGTATTGACTAACTCCAGCTGTCTTCCTCCTCTATAATGACTATGAGATGTAGTCTCATCTATTTGCCGTAGTATCTGCTCTGCATGTAGGGCCGTACTAACGTTCGCTGCGACTAGTACTTGTTGTACGTTTACTGGCATTTGTCTCGCTATAGTCATCACCAGATCTGCTTCATTTAATGGGCAATCAAGGTCACGAAATTTTAACATTTGCATGTTAAAGAAATCTGAGTATTTTGTTTGCTGGGTGGTTTGGTACTTCCTAGAGTAAAGCTCCATCCTTAGACTCTGTTGTGTTGCGGGCGACCAGTATTTGCGCAGAAACGCTAAGTTGAAATCTGACATGTTTCCAAATGTATATTTGAAGCTTAAAAACCATGTGAGGACATTTCCCGATAAAAATCTCTCCATCATCCTTAATCTTCGTGCTTCAGGTACCCCAGTGTCATTAAAATGGTCTTCCATCTCTTTGATAAAGGCTTTAGGTGTCACCCCTGAATTTTCCGTGTATTTCTGCGGTTTGTAGTCATTTGAGCGAATTACTTGAATAAGTTGTGTGGGCTGA
This sequence comes from Meconema thalassinum, assembly GCA_946902985.2. Classification (NCBI taxonomy): domain Eukaryota; kingdom Metazoa; phylum Arthropoda; class Insecta; order Orthoptera; family Tettigoniidae; genus Meconema; species Meconema thalassinum. The sequence continues at coordinate 561,283,989 of OX336388.2, read as the reverse complement.
TGACCGTCTTGTGGTGTCGAGCTCCTATCAACATTCTTATGAAATCCTTCCGTGTTTGTTGTTAATGGGCTGTCTGCCTGAGTCTGACTTCCTGCTGTGCTGGACTCTGGACTATTTGAGTTATCCGGCTTGTCTTTCACTGTTCCCGTTCTAAATATAGATGATTGTTCTAATGAGCGGAGTTCGGCTTTAATGATCCTGTCCGTCTGCTCTTTAAGTTTATTTTTCACCTCTTGCTCCAAAGCTTGAATACGCGTGTGATTTTCGCCTACTGTTTTAAGAATGGTGGATCTTTCCTCTTTAGAATCAATATTCATTTTCTTCCAATCTTTCCTTATTTGTTCTTTAATTGTGCTTACTTGCCCTTCGATCTGGCTTTTTGTGTCATCCTGATTACTTTCTATCTGGCTCAGCCTTTCGTCTAATGTACTCTTAAATTGCTCTTGCTCCGCTGTTAGGCTTTTCCATTGTTCCGCTGATTTTATCTCGAGACGGTCCATATCTTTAATTATGCCGGATATGTTTTCATCTACTGCTGATAATTGTTGTTGAATGACCCTGCCGCTTTTCTCCATCTCCTTAAATCGTCCTTCCAATTTATCCTGAGCTATTTTGACCTCGCTTGTATTCATTGTGCATGCTATTTCAATTTGTTCTAATTTAGCCAACACCGTTTCATCCAGAATGCTAAGTTTTTGATCAAAAATATCTTCCATTTTTTCAATCTGCTCTAATTGTTTCTCATTATTCTTGCTAACATCTAGGGCCAGTAATACCATCTGTTGATTTGTGTGATCTTTCATTTCTGCGGTTAACGAAGCTAAATGGTTCGTGTTTTTAATATTTTGCGCCTCTAACTGCGAATTGATAGTGTCATTAATTTCGTTCTTTAATAACCTAGCTTAATCCGCCTGATATTCATTTTGTTCAATTCTACTGTTATTTAATTGTGTCCGCAATTGTTCACTTTGTTCAGATAATTTGTTTATGGACTCACTTTGTTCTAGCCTACTATTGTTTAATTGTGTCCGCAATGATTCACTTTGCTCTAACAGTTTAGTATGTATTTGTTCAGATAACTTCGTGTTTAGCGATACGCTTTGTTCCGCCAATTTAGTATCCAACAATTCCTGTGTTCTCCTCGCCGCACTCTCAATGATCTCCTGGATCTGCTCCACCGTTGCCATAATACACACTTTATATGAGACATTAGGGAAATGGCATAAAGCAATGCCCTTTGACACACACATAAAATCCAATGCACATTTACTTTCTTTATCCAACTCAGTTCAGTTATTTTTTCCATTTATTCCCACTAGTCAATTGCATCTCTGAGTGGTTCTAGTTTTACTCAATTTAACTTTAAACCCAAGCACATATTTAGTCATTAAATTGTCATCCTGATCTGATATTAACACTGACTAATTAACAAAGTATTAATTGTCATTTTAGGCTACAGCCTCCTAATATTTCCATGAGTTTGACTTTCTAAGCAAATCTAGTTTTAATTTTATCATTGGGCACCCGGTATCACATATTAATTTTATTTTAATTTAAAAGACAAAACGTGAACCGTATTTTACTTTGCAAACTCCTGATTTTAATTTATTTTTCACACATTTGGTGGTATCCACTTCGCCTCAATTACTTTTAATAAAATATCACTTCCCGGTGATTAAATACTGTCATATCTGCCTGCACTTGCGGCATGTCAGTTTTACTCAAATACGCCACTATTGACATGTGTAATCTCCGCCGTTACACCACAGTAAATGGCCCCACGCTTGGCCGCGCCAGTTTTATCCCTATGAACCCTTCAGAATAGCAGTGTTTTATGCAAGAATCTTGATCAAGGGGTCGCGCTCAGTTCGTAGTGTGATGTTTACGTCCGCCAAACAACATGCTTTACTGAGGCAAGGGTCATAGGATAAAAACTGTTATTAAGAAAGTAAGGAGACAAGACGTAAGATAATAACAAGATTTAATAACTAATTGTGCATAAAAGAAAATAAACAAACAATAATAAAAAAAAATATCCTCCCTGAATCATTCCCTGACAGGAATATCTAACACTTTGAGGAGTCAAACGGATCTCCCCCTTTATAATAAAATTGTGGATCCTAGTTCCACTACCTTGCATTTGAGTTTTATGTGCGCGTGATGACTAACTACGAGAAAATGAGTACTTGGATGACCGTTCGTTTACAACGGGTTAACAGCCACGGTGCTCACGAACAATCATCACGTAAATCAACATTTATGGATATGGGCATGACATTAATAAAAACCCTTAAAAACTCTAATGCTGACACACACTACAAATCTATTATTTACAGGAATCTCTCAGATCCTCATTAGCGCGAAGACGCACTTAACAACATGAGCTACCAACTGGCCAATTGCTCAATACACACAAGGAAAGACAGCATTGCACGTGACTCACGAGTCACTGAAATGAAAATAAACCTGGAATAAACCAACAACAACAAAAGCCTGACCGGCTAAGATTACTTTATATGAACGAAACTGCATGTTAAGGTAACGCTTCGGAGATTATCGTGATTCGTAGGCAACTCCCATTTATTTCAGCAATTTTTACCATTGATCAGTTCTTATCTGTAATTTAAGTAATTAGAGAGCCAGCGAGCACTCCTCACTAATGACCAAGCTTTTCACGTTCAGACAGCCTTGTGAAACATCTCCCCCCTTTCCTCAAATACTTGTCGTGTCCCAGTCCAGTGTATATAAATAGCTGACCAGCTGTTCCGTTACCTCACGGAATCAACAGCAACAAAAATCTCATCCAACTCAACATATGGTCAGACATAATCACATATCCACAATTGCCCTCGCAAGGATACAATATGGACCGGGTACCAAGCTGACAGAAATCAGTCTCAGCTGAAATTCCCGCTTGTAATAACACAAAAATACACACATACACACATCTGGGACTGACATGACGCTTTTCACACAGGTCTGCTGAATAGGTGCTCACAAACATTAAACACAATATTTAAACCTACGATAGAGCTGATTACTCTTCGTCACAAATTACATTGCTCCAATCGGCAATAGTCACACTGAATCTGATCAATAATAAATCTTAAACAATTTTAATTACCCTCCAATCTACTGTATAATTACATTAATTCAGTCCTACTTCTGAAACACAACAGATCTTCGAGAGACGTTTTTAACCGCACTGCGTAACATATGCAAACACGGCCGTTCACATAGCTACGTTAGTTAACACAATACAAAAAACAAGAACCTTCCACTAACTACATTCGTGCGAGCTGCTTCCATACAAAAGTGTGTCAGACCAAAACTAAATATACTACGTTAATCACACAAGCAATGTATTTACAAAAATATGTCCCATAAACCATAAGTTAATTTATCAAATAATAAAGAATATTATTTTGTACTCATCTCTCTTGTAGTCACCCGTCAAAGAACGTCTGCTGCCATTTCCCAACTGAATGGTTCTATCTCATCTCAGCCATCTGGACGGAGTGTTGAGAATTCCAAACTTCCTCTGTAGTCGTCGGTGTCATCTCTGGCGCTGCTTCAAAAATTAGATTATTATACACTTGATATCTGACTACTAAATTCGCTGTTCAGGTACTACTTTCCCTGTCACAGTTCGTTGGCGAATTATCGACGATACTGCCCCTACAATATAGTACTGTGACTATCTATCACTGAATTTAACACTTTACAATAATTTCTGTGTCCAAGACACACAAAATAATAATCAACCTGTGTCCACGACACACAAAATAGAAGTCGTTCTGTCCGCAGACGAACACAGTAATAAGACGACTACGCCCGTAGACGCACAGAATAATAGTCTTGTGCCTTCGACACACCAAATAAAAGTCCATGTCTTGGCTCTTCATGCCACTTATAAAAGAACTGGCCCTAGGTCTCGATGGGGGGGACTTTATGTAAAATATTCTCGAAATAATTGTGGTACAGGAATGAAATAAATATCACTGAACTCGAAATATTGCACAGGTCAAGAATATGCTCATTAATCCTAGAATCGATCGTAGAGATTTTGTCTAGGCGATTTCCCGCGTGAATGCTAGCCGAGCGTGCCCACGCTAGACCTGCCGCGTTAACTAGGCATTCTTCTCTCATTGGTTCTCACATTTTCTGTAATTTGGCGGTTCATAGCAGATCTTGGCGTCGTAGGAGTGTCCAGCCTGCTCATCAGCCACTCACATTACTGCATCATATTTCTTCTAGGCGCGAATATCACAATGAACATACCAGCAGCATGTCTCACCGCGCGTCGCTTCTATTTGAGGCGGCCCACCTGTCCTTCTGACACATCGCTATGCTATTTCCTTTCACAGCTAAAATATTTAGCCTATTGTCAATCTGCTTCAGGTATGTCCCCGCTGTCTCCAACCAATGCTTGAAATTTCCTCATCTCCGTCTGGCTACTTTCATGATGCTGGTTGAAATATTTATTAATTGGAGAAATAAAACATAGAATCATTTATCCAACAGAGGATAAAAGGGTTCAATACATAACGGATACCTCAACAATGCATATTCTATTATACTGTATGTCGAAGAATGAGAGCCACATTATTAAAACGAATGTTAAATGTTGTTTAAAAATTCAGCTTCAGCCTAATAATATGGTCAGTTACTGTATATGGCGCTAAGCGATTTAAAATATCGTAAAGTTATGCAAATTTGTAAGGACCTGTCAAAAAGTTTACGAGCAGTAAAAGCAGCACGTAAAAACTTGACTGATGCATTCACAGAGTTTCTCTCGCACAATGCATAGGTTTGGATCAGAATATGTACACATAACACAAGTTTTCATATACTTTAAACTTCCGAGATTCATAAAATGGCATTGTAAAAACCCTCCAGCTGTTTTGGAGAATATTTTTGTACACACTAGGCTAACATCTCTCCACAGAAATTGTTTTTTCGTACTTGGCCACTACAAAGATTAGATTCCCGACATTAAAAAACTTACAAAGTGAGCTGTAGAATATTGTCAATGACTATGGGATGAAATGGCAACAGATAATAAAACATATTACTTATTTTAGCAACCACCGCAGTTGTACTCAACAATCAGCTTCCAGCTTCCTTGAATTCCAAACACTTCAGAGAATCAGTGTAGGAATGTTAGTCTACATAACTTATTTGGATGTATTCACGTTAAAATATTAACTTACATATTGTAAACGTCCATCAGATGTGTTCTTTATGTCAGGGGTAGATATGAGGGGTTTATCCCATGGATAACAAAATTGGTACGTTTCACAATTCTTTTATTCTTTTACGTTTATTTTTTCAAACAAAACTCTTTTTTTATCTTCTGCGTGCGATATAGTTTCCGGGACTCTCCAATGCTTGGTGTCCGGACTCCGTTGCTAAATGGTTAGCGTGCTAGGCTTTGGTCCAAAGTGCCCCGGGTGCGATTCCCGGCTGAGTCATCAGGAATTCTAATCTTCTGGCATTAATTCCCGTGGCTCGGGGGCTGGGTGTTTTTGCCGTCTTCATCATCACTTCATCCTCATTACGACGCGCAGGTCGTCAACGGGCATCAACTAGAAAGACTTGCACTCGGCCTCTCCGGAGGCCACAGATCATTATTCCAATGCTTGGTGAATCAATGTGGTCACTCGTTCCATCCAAAGTTCAGTCAGGTGCTCTAGTATTGTCCGTTCTTGATTTGTAGCCTACTGTACGACATTAATGTTTTCAAAACGGTTGAATGCCTGGTGAATGAATGCGGCCACTCGTTCCGCTAAATGGATGGGTTCAGGGTGCCTAGCATTGCCCTTTCTTGATCTGCAGTGTTCGACAATAGTACATTATGCAATGAGCCTATAATGGCTATAATTAAGACACGAGTATTTTTATAAAACGAGCGTATGCGAGTTTTATAATTTCCATACGAGTGTCTTAATTACCATTATAGGCGAGTTGCATACGACTGTTTATGTTCGACGATAATTATAACTTTATTATATGTTTAAACATAAATATTCATAAATATCTGTTGAGAGTCAGCTACGGTACTTGAATTTTGTGATCGCAGAGCGAGCGTTGGGTGTTGTATCTCTGTCTTTCAAGATCTTTGAACGACCGACGCATGCGCTCTGTCTGCTTGCAATGCCATATGCAGCCATATGTTTACATCAGCCGTCCCTCAGTAATATTGTCACCGGTGTCATTTGAAGACAATGCGCTGTGCAGAAATTAGCGTTGGTGATTTTAAGGTACAGTGCTATTGCTTGTCTCATATTCGCCAGTTTATTTACGCGAACATATGGACGGTGCGTATTCCATGTCGGTAATTTATTATAGTTGGATGTTGTGTTTATGTCCGACATGTTGGGATTTTGAGCGCATGCGCGAAGGTATCGTTACCTAATTGGTCAATGAACGAGCTCTGATTGGCTGGAGAAACTGTATCATAATGGAAAACAGTGTTATAATGACCATCCTTATGATACAGTTTTCTGACACGTAATAGTGAGGGTCGAACATAAATACATGTACTGTACTTTCAAAACATTCCAGTGCCTGGTGAATCAATGTGCTCTCTCATTCCGCTCAATGTATGAGTCTAGAGGGCCTAGCATTGCCCTTTCTTGATCCGCAGTGTACGACAAATATTTTCAAAACGTTCCAGTGCCTGGTGAATCAATGTGCACGCTCATTCTGCTCAATGAATGAGTCCAGGGGGCCTAGCATTACGTAAGCTGATAGTAGCCTATGTATATTGTGAAAGCAGTAAGATATTTCCTTCCGCATTGCTGCTTGACTCTTCACCTCAAACATGAATCAATGCGGCACAAACCTGCTATTATCTCTCAACAAATTAATGGTGCGAGTAGTCTGAACCATCACATAAACTATATCTTGACCATGCCTCCTCCAATTACTATCAACAACATCTGCTCTATTACTCTGGTTTTCACATTTCACCTCAGTAATTATTAATCAAACTTAATTACGCTCTCAAAAGGTGTTAAGTGATCATTACGTCCAAGTAATTATTTTCTGACACTTGGTCCAACGTTTTAATGAGACCTGGTGATCAATATTACTGAAAGTCAAGAAGTTTCTCTCTCCTCTTCACTCAAGATCGTCGCTGGTGGAGATTTAAAGAAACACTACTAGATGGTACTTCGACACATTCAAAGTCTAACGTGACAAATATGACGGCTCCCAAGAGCACACGACTTGTGGGACGCGGTTGATGATTAAGTACAGTATCTGTTGGTGATTGTCGTTTTAAGGGGCAGAACATCTAGGTCACCTAGCCCTTATGATATGGGTGATAGGTCTACTGAAATTGAAATTGAATATGAAAATGTAAACCTTTATTTAAAAACAATAAAATAAAATAAGATTAAAATATTAATACAGATATTAGAATTGTAAAAATTAATATAAAGATAAATAATCAAGATAATGAAATTAATTATAAAGTAAATTAAAAATTAAATAAAAATTTAAAAAATAGTACAATAAATTTTACTCAAAATTAAAATCAAATAAATACAAAAAAACATGGAAAAACAAAACAAAGGAAATGCCCTCAACCCTAGAAGAACGAGAATTGGAGGACTTAGAAGGAGGTAGAGCCATGAAAGGTAGAGACAAAAGGGAAAGTGGAGAGGGTCCATCCTAAAGTCAGTGGAAAAAGAAACAGACCAGGCTCAGGAATCCCTTAGGGTTACCAAACCCAGAACATACCAGACTCGTAAGTTTTAAGACTCGTGATTTTTGAGACGACACGCACTGTAGATCAAGAAAGGGCAATGCTAGGTCACCTGGCACTATCCAATTTTCAAGCTATACACACTCTGCCCCTTTAGGGCCTCTTAAATGTTTATTTTTAAATTGGGGATTAGGATTGGGAAGGAGGTGGCCGTGTTCTTAAATTAGGAACCATCCCAGCGTTTGCCTGGAGTAGAAGTGAGGAGGGGAACCACTTACAGGATGGCTGAGGTGGGAATCAAACCCTCCTCTGCTCAGTTAATCCTCACGAGGCTGAGTGTACCCCGCTCCAGCCCTCACACCAGAATTAAAATTTCTTGGCAGAGCCGGGAATCGAACAGCCAAGAACGCTAGCTGCTACACCCTGAGGTGGCTTCTTGAAACTCAAATATCTCAATAGTTATTGGAATTATTCGCATGAAAATTGGTATAGAAATAAAGGAAGAATCGCCCCATCAGACGGTCCTTAAAAAGAAAAAAAGAGGCTATTTCTTAGTGTTATAGGGACCGGATTTTTTTGAAAATGCATATGCGCATATGCAAATGCATATTTTGTGGGCTTATTTCATATTCTGAATATAACAGCATAATTTAGCATACAAATTTGAAGTTAAGTATAATTTAAAACATCTGGAACAAAATTGGTTTCGCCTGCGTGTTGGACATCCCTTTTACGCAACTTTCTTAGCGACAGATAACGAGATAACAGTATTTAACGCCTGGCATTTCAAGAAATAGATGGAGTGGACATTCTTTTCACCATCAGGGTAGTATCCCTTGCAAGCAACTTTCTCAACCAACAGGTAACGAGATAACAGTATTTTACGCAAGCATGCTGCCTAAAAATACCTAAAGAGAATAGCAGCAGAAAGCATTTAATAAATCAGTGCGTGTCGGGTAATAGTGATCATTTAACTGATGGCGTCGTCGTCAATTAACCTCGAAGGAAGTGAAATGTGTAAAGAAATTTCAACTTGAACTACATGCAAATGCGACTGCACATGCTAAGGCAAAGGAGGGGAAAAAGAGTTAATACGATTGGCTTATTTTTAAGTGCATATTTTTCGATTTTTGATGCATATTTTCTTCGTTTTAGGTGGCATATTTGGATGCATATTTTAATGGTTTTTAGTGCATAAATGTCAGATCCCTGGTTAGAAGTCATTTAATTCGCGGAACTCTACAAAACAGTTCAATGAATTTCCAACGACTGCGCACCTGATGTTTTTCAATACAAGGATGAAAGTAGCCACGAGCTATACTCTACGCTAGCGACACCTGTGGGCACTCCTAGGAAGTCAGAGATTGAAAAGAATGCTGTCGTGCTAAGAGGCTATAATGCTGATTAACAGAATGTACCTATTATTATATTAATTAATGAGCCTTGCTGCCGTCGATACCATCCTCAAACGTTAACAGATTTTAGGTTAATAATTTTAATTTCCCAAACATGAATTTTAGTACGTCGTAAACTACTATAATGATAGATTTATACACCGTATGGGAGTTGTAGAACAAGACGATAAGAAGCGATTGAATATGCTTTCTGGACTTGAGTTTCAACATGTTCTCAATTAGTTAATTCTTAATCGTTCCCCTTATATTTTCATCAATATTCAATTAAATTTACTATCGGTCACCTCGTGGTGTATTGGCTAGCATTCTAGGCTGTCACCACGGAGGTCCGAGTTCGGGTTTCAGCTCTGGCAAGTGATTTTATTCTGGTCTGTGGGCTGTAACAGGGTTCACTCAGTCTCGTGAGCGATAACTGACAATAGACAAGTTCAAATATCACCTCATAGAGAGCTTTGGTGACATTTTTCAGCGATGCCTCATTGATAATTGATATTGCTACATTCTAGTCAGTCAATTGAAGAAGGTATATGCAAAACCGCACTAGTCCACGTTGGACCATAAATGTGTTGAGACCGGGATAGAGTTCTTTAGACAGCTATGCATTATGTACAGTGCAAAACAACATAAGTTTCCATGAGGAAGTCCTTAGAATTGTAGGAAGGAAATTAAGGCAGTTGTGAAACAGCCTCTCTGCAAGTGCCACGAGCAAGAGACATAATGAAGTGTATAGACAGTATCCTTAGTGAGTTAAAGTTATCGTATCAAGAGCTTGTAAAGAAGTACAGATACCTTACCTGTCATAATACAGAGAAAGGCAGTGAACTTGGTACATTGACAGTGATTAGAAGTTTATAAATAACAATATTTTTAATGTATTTTGTTCAGAATCTTTGTTTTGTTATTTCAAAAGGTCATTATACTTTGTAATAAATATAGAGAGTTGCAAAATGTGATACGTTCAAGTACTTTATATATTTTTTTAGAAGAAGTTGTTAGACATACAAAACCAATACCCTCACACAACCTTTCTGGGGGTCATTTCTAGCACTGACGAAACAAAAAATCAAACATCACAAGTCTGTATACATTTGATAATGAAATAACTAAAAAGACCCATCTTCTCAAAACTGTTTCCGGTGGACGTGTGCTGTTTTGCATATGACTTCTTCAATTACTGACACATGCCAAAAACAACCTTAACAAATTGTACTGGTGATTACAAATATATACGTATTTGTTATGGATTACTGAAGAGCTAGTAAGGATGACATATTTCGCTCGTTAAGCGAGCATCATCAAATCACACAAAACACTACCAAACCCACAATGACACTCACAAACGGCCATTGCCCTCCCAGTTACCTACCGTTCGTGGGTGGCATTGTGGGTTTGGTAGTATTTGTAGAGCTGTTTTGTATTGTATATTTGGATCTGATGCTTTAAAAATAAAGGAATCAAATCAGCGATGATAATTTACATTAGGGGCGGCTTCGGTGCCGTAGTCGGTAGCATGCTGAGCTTCTATGCCCAAGATAGCGGGTTCAAACCCGACCGAAGCCGTAGGATTTTTTAAGAGCGTTAAAAATCCCTCAGTGTGCCTTCCTTCGGAGGGGAAGTAAAGCCGGCGGTCCCATGTCATAGATTTATGGCATGTTAAAGAACCTTCCACTAATTGCACCTGTGTGAAGCTAAATTGGATAGGTTAAGAATGTAAACAACGCTCTTAGGTTTCTATGTTCGTTGCCAAGAGCCGACTGCGGTGGTGTCTAGTAGCTAAGTTCTGAACTTGGCCTAGTAGTCGTTGACGGTGGCGCTTGGCGGCAAAAGTAGGAACTATTTGAAAAATTCTAAGTTGCAGTACTTAAATTAAAACAAACAAACAGATAACACACACTATTACAGTCATCACAATTAACACCGGTTGTCAGACAGATTCTACACACACCCAAAGTACACGGGGCTACATGACCGCGTTGTCGCAGCCCCTAAACTTAAGAACCAACCAACCACCAACCAATTTACATTAGTCTATCACCAGGATCGGGAAATGGGTTTGAAATTTGAATTAGCATACGGTACTTTCAATTACGATATTGGTAATGTCATGCATGATTCAATATATGAAATCTTTTTAATACATTTAGACGCTTCACTCTGAGAGATGTAATTCTTCCATTGTATTTTTTTTATCTGTAGGTACTTGTAATACAAAGCATTAATTATCTTACATAGTGCCTTTTATTGCCGGTCAGTTGGGTAGTAAATGGACATTACCGCGTGCATGGTCTAATGAAATAGCTACCTCAATCCTGCTTCTTTTAAATACGATGATAATGTGCTGTACATTCAGAACTTGTTTGGTTGCGCATGCTTTTAATAGGGCTTAATTCACGTGTGTCACTTACATTTACTGAAAGTATAGTAATAATAATTTTATCGTTTTGTAGAATATCATTGAAAATATGAGAACAGACATGCAAAACATTTAGTAGATAAGTATCTTCGATAGAAAATTATTGCTTTTATATTATAGCGTTTGGTAAAAGATATGTCACGATACCGCTTGGCATCATTAGAGGGTTTTTGTGACACTTTCGGTGTGTCGTGTTGGTCGTGTGCATTTTTGTTGTATGAGGCTATATGAGACATGCATATGGGGAACTACCTTATTACAGCTTTATCACATAGCTACGTGACACCAAAGTGACTGTTTACTTTTATGAGAAGCGTAATCCATCCTCTTTTTGCTGGCTGTCAGGTGACATGCGTGGCCATAATAGGTTTGAGACCTCTATGTACACCATGACCGGTTAGATATAATAAAAATATTAACAGATCGTTCCTCTTACAAGAAAATTACAGAGAATATGGACATGGCTTAACAAGAGCGTTATGTTGGGAAAAGAAACGGCTTACAGAGAATATGGACATGGCTTAACAAGAGCGATATGTTGGGAAAAGAAACGGCTTGTCTTACATTTGCAATGGCTGCTATATAGCCTACTCGTACTTCCCTACAGTGAAAATGAACCTTTTAGAATTTAATTTACGATCCTGATTATTTTAGATGTTTTGTTCATCAACAATAGCTACATTTTGAGAGAAAATAAATAAATTCATAGAATCAAATACCAAATGTTATGAAAAATTAGTCCACCAAAATAATATAATTAATTAGTCATAGTTATTGACTTGGCGGGTTAATTTTTCATACGATTAGGTATTTGATTAAATGAATTTATTTATATCATTATTATTGTTATTATTATTACTATTATTATTATTATTATTATTATTATTATTATTATTATTATTATTATTATTATTATTAGTCGAAAGAAATCAGAAACTCTAACTGACGTCTAATTGGAAGGTGAAATGCTAAAGGAAGTAGGATACTTCTGCTACTTAGAAAACAAAATAACCTTCGATGGACGAAGCACAGGGGATATAAAGACTCAGGCAAGGAAAATATTTCTACAGAAAATAAATATGTTAACATCAAATATAGATTTAGATCATTTTTTAAAGACTTTGTTTGGAGCATGGCCCTCTATGGAAGTGAAACTTGGACAGTTGGCGCAGTAGAAAAGAGGAATATAGAAGCATTTGAAATGTGGTGTTACAAGAGAACGATGATCAGATGGGTAGATAGAGTAATAAATGAAGAGGAATTAAGACGAGTGGAAGGGGCGAGATATTTCTGGTGACTGCTAATGAAGAGAAGAGATTGGTAGCACACCCAGGAATATCAAGCTTAGTTATAGAAGGATGGGTCGAGGACAAGAACTGTAGAGGTAAACCAAGTTTGGAATATGTTAAACGGATTTCCTCGTATGTAAGGCGTGGTAGCTATGTATAGTAGGTAGAGATGAAATAATTAGCTCAGGACAGGGAGGTACGGAATCTGCATCAAACCAGTCAAAAGACTGAAGACTTAAACAACAATATGTAGAAGCGATTCGTCAATAAGGACACAATTCTAAATAGATATGATTAATTTTGTTCAATAGTCACCAAATAATTTCATCGTAAAAGACCGGGAGTGGTGCTACATTACAGGAAGAGAGCCATAAGGAACACTATCGAAAAATAAATAACGCATTAATTAATCAAGTAATTAATCAATTAATTATTGTGTATTTCGGTAGTTAGATACAACTGAAGCATTTGCAATGCATACGTGTTAGTTATGATATTAACAGGGCAAATTAGACGCAAACAAGACTCGTCAGACAGCAGATTACAGTTAAGATAGGCTAATGGTGAAACATTAAATCGGTACTGTACAGTTTCTGTCAAATGTTAGTCTCACTTCCATTACATTAAACACACAGGAATACTACAAAAAATAAAATATAGCCTCGAACTAAGATGAGGAAAGCATAGTACTTGTCTGCATCGGCAGCCTAGTTGGAGAGGAGAATAGTGTGTAGAGCATTTGAAACCCATTCTCTTCCTTCTCCGCACGTTTCCGTTCGTGATAACGTTTACACTTTTCAGAGTTCAACATTATACGAAATAAATAAATTTGTAACGGAACAAACAATACGTAACTAAGAGCTTTCGTCCTTAAAACAGTGTATAGCTGACGCTACTGGTCTATTATACATACAGTATGTACGATCAATAAGTAACTATGACACGTAACTAAGGGCTTGCGTTCTTAAAACAATGTAGGCCTATAGCTGACGATACTGGTGTAGTATGCGTAGATGTACAAACAATAAGTAACTATGACGCGTAAGTAAGATCTTGCGTTCTTAAAGCAATGAACAGCTGACGCTTCTGATCTAGTATGCGTACACGTGCAAACAATAAGTAACTAGGACACGTAACTAAGAGCTTGCGAGGGGCAGATGACCTTATAGTTCCGCCCCTTAAAACAACAATAACTAACTAAGAGCTTATGTTCTTAAAGCAACGAATAGCTGGCACTTCTCATCTAGTATGCGTACATGTACAAACAATAATTAACTATGACACGTAACTAAGAGCTTGCGTTCTTAAAGCAACGAATAGTTGACGCAAATATCCTCATTTGGATAATGTGAGTCTCAAATGTCCTCCTTTGGGGAATGTGAACATTAGATCTCTCTCTGTCTAGAAACATAACCAGAGGTCTGTTTCCTACTTTCTCCGCTCGTCTATGACAGCAGCACTCGCTAAGCATGAGTGTGCCCTTCGACTGTCGATAGTTGAATCACTCAATTTCCGTGTTTGAAATTCAATGCCTGATCGTTTCTCTCTTTTTAGTGATCAGTCTGATCTGTAGTTACAACAGACTCTGCGGTGTAGCCGTCCGCGTTAAATAGCGCACCACGACTGTGATGGGAGGCTGCATCAAGTCCGGGGATTGGAGGTTCGAAATCCAGCGCCCACGGTGTCTATCCTGAGTGTCATTTTCCCCGGGTTTTCCTACACTCTCTCCACAGAAATGCATCGACAGTACCACCGGGGTACTTAATCCCTATACTGTACCTCAGTTCAACATACACTCAAGTACACGGGGCCGATGACCAAGATGTCACAAATCCCTAAAATGAATGAAGCTGAACAACAACAACAACAACGACGACGACGACGACGACGACAACGACAACCTGTAAGTGGCATTATAAGAAGAGTAATTACGCATTTTGCAAGTGGGAGGGCAGGTAGGAGTTGGTTGGTTGGTTCCTCAGTTTAGGGGCTGCGACAACGCGGTCATGTAGCCCCGTGTACTTTGAGTGTGTGTAAAATCTGTCTGATAACCGGTGTTAATTGTGATGGCTGTATTAGTGTGTGTATCTGTTTGAATTCAAGTAAGGACTGCCGACATTGAATTTTTTCAAGTAGTTCCTACTCTTGTCGCCAAACGCCACCGTCAACGACCAACTAGTTCAGAACTTAGTTATCAGATGCCAACGCAGTCGGCTCTTGACGACGAACGTAGGAACCTAAGAACGTTAGCTATATAATTTAACTTCACACAGGTGTAATTAGTGGACGGTTCTTTAACATGCCATAAATCTATGACATGGGACCGCCGGCTTTACTTCCCCTCCGAAGGAAGGCATACTGAGGGATTTTTAACGTTCTTAAAAAATCTGACGACTTCGGCCGGGTTTGAACCCGCGATCTTGGGCATAGAAGCTCAGCATGCTACAATCAGGTAGGAGAAACTACATTGGAGTTGGTGGAATATATTAAGTACGAAGTACTTTGGGCTGTGTATTCTCTCAGAATAGCAGTATAGGGAAATATATAGGGACGAGGAGTAGAAAATCCAATGCAGTGACTTCTCAGTTGCTATCTACAGTATTCTGCAAGATACAAGTTAATACAGCGATTAAACTCACCCTAAATCGCTCAGTATTTAGATCGACCTTGCTGTATGGAAGCGAGAGCTTGATCGATTCTAGATATCTGATGCATAAGCTACAGGTAACTGATATGAGGGCAGAACGAATGATTGTTGGGACAAATAGATGGGAGCAATGGCAGGAGGGTAGGCTACTCGCAATGAAAATATAAAGTATAAGTTAGAATTGAACACGCTAGATGAAGCTGTTCGTATGAGCCGACTCAGATGGTGGGGTCATGTGATGAGAATGGGGCAGGAGAAATTAGCTAAGAGGTTAATGAGTTTGACTGTAGAGGGTAAGAGAAGCAGAGGTGGACCTACGAGGCGATGGTTAGATTCAGTGTTGGACGATTTCAAACTGAGAGGTGTACAAGCAGAGGAGACAGTAGTGATAACTGCTAATAGGGGATCATGGAGGCAACTTGTTCGCAAACAGGGGCTTGCAGACTGGACTGGATGCTGATAGGCAAAACAGTCTCAAATGTAGAATTTCGTTTTGATGTACGACTTCTTTCCGCGCGAAAAATATTACTGTTGCTGATTATTAACTATCTATAAACACAGAGGAAAGAAGTCGATACAGTTGCTTCATTTGTTTTCTTTTTTATCTGATAGTTTCGTCCTTGTTGCATGTAGCTTATGTACGAAATAATACATTAATATTGTGTGTGTACGTCAGTACTGAATGTACCTTCGACATGGAAATATTGAGGACACGAATGGATGTTTGAGTGAAAATAGTTCTTAATGGCTTGCGGTGTCCAGTAATGATGATGATGATGATAATTGTTGTTTTAAGGGGCCTAACATCTAGGTTATCGGCCCCTGCTGGTGTCCAGTAACTCAGGGTTAAAGAATGATGAAGATAATAACCAGAAGGCTCACGAAAGTCATTCCTATTCAGAATTTACTGCACAGTGAACAAAATCTTGTTATCAAGGAGATAATATCAATTTAATGGCGAAGAATTTCATTAAAAAACTTTAACAATTACCGTAATAAATAATACAAGATATTTTCCGTATTGGCTTATGGATCCTCTTAAAATAATACGCGAATCAATACAATTCATAAAAAATACATTGAATTATAGTGCATGTTTCGACCCTTCAATTGAGTAATGTTCAGTTTAGGATCTAAAGAGAAATCTATTATAATTAAAACTTACAGTAAAGAATATTCTTAAAGCTATAATTAGGTTTAACAAAACTTTAAATAAATAAATAAATAAATAAAAATAAATAAATAAATAAATAATTAAACAAATAAATAAATAAATATATAAATAAATAAATAAATTAATTAATTAATGAATACAAATCCTTACTAAACATTAAATTTAAAAGAAAATTGAAATATAATTCTTCTTAATTCTCTTAAAAATGTTAGCAGCTAGTGAATATTTTAAAATAAAATAAAAACTACGAGCAATCAGTTATCAAAAATTAAAATTTCTTTAAATATTATAAAAATAAAGTATACGCAACTTTTGAAGATGTTTTCCATATTGATGATTGAATGCACTTTATTTTGATAATATTTCAAGAAAATTTCATTTTTTGTTTTTGTTAACTAATTGCACGTATTTTCTTCTTTTAGAATATTTATTAGCTCTTGACATTTTTACAGAATTCAATTCAATTAATTTGTTAAATCTAATGTTTAGTAAGCATATCCATTTATTTACTTATTTACAATTTAGTTAAATCTAATGATAGCTTTAAGAACTCTATTACTAACATAAAACGCGATAATACAGCAGACGTATTTAATCACACAAACTGATACAGCTACAATATCTACCGGACCCATCAAGGCTGAACTGGGTGTGAGATAACTCGGAGTTTCCTTGTCTTTTAATTGCTCTGGGATGCGAAATTTGTCTCCTGGGGTGGCATCTTACACGATGAGACATCTTTAAAGAAGCTTTTTCTCGGAATGAGGTCTCCTAAGCCTGTTACCTGCCTGTTCCGGGAACACAGACACAAATATATCTACTGCAACATTTGCAAATCCCGAGTTTGAAACCTCATCCGTGTAACATTTGCCTAGTCAAAATTTAAACAAATGTGCTCAAAATATAACATTATGTGACTTTATATAACTAAAATTAGTAAAATATGATATAAACCACAAAAAATGGCCAAAATATGCATTGATAGGCAAAATGAAATTGCTTTTAAACGAGGCCAGGGACCCTTTATTCACACTTATTTCACAAATTTCGGGTAAAATAAGTTTAGGACAATAAGATACAAGATTCCTTAATTTCCAAGCCTTATAGTAATTATAACCTGAAAAACGCGATATTTTATAGCCAGAGTAGGTTTAAAACATGATATTATTGCCAAGAATACTCTGTCGTACAATGCACACTTCAACAATGTTACGAGGGGGAAGATAACCTCGATATGTCTCCCCTTAAAACAACAATCACCAGCAAAACATTCGTAATAGTCTATATGAAATCGACTTACAAGAGTACCGCGCCCATTCGTCATCCCCGATTTCGTCCAAATAGATGATACATGCAGGGTTTGAGCAGAAGTGACGGAAGTGGGAGGAAGCTCCAGCAACTTTAAAACTACCATGTAATTCTAAAAATGCGGTGTTTATAGCGTGTGCAAGATGCCGAGAAAATTACTCCTTTCCCTGTGTTTACGAAGAATAACACCCCAGCACGTGTAAATCATCAACTATAAAATCATAAATGCATCTTATGTAATGTACGACGTTCTCATGTACGCCTTAATTGCAACCCCTTCCTGGAAATGTATTTGTCATCCTAAATTTCCTTTGCCTTTCCGTTTCATGAGTTATGCAAATATCAATAAATACAATATATTGAAAATTATTTCGGTTTATTTGCAGTGTGTAACGTACAAAATAAAAATAAAAACAAGACAAAAAGTTTCCGCATAGGGTCTCGACTCCATAATCCTCGGATTACCTCTGCGCCAAGCGCTGTCTGAAAATTCGCTAAAAAAGAGTGGGTCATGTCTCGCCAAAAATGCTGTTTTATCTAAACTCTTGGCCATCTGGAGCTCCCACTTCTAGGGGCAGATGACCTCGTAGTTCCAAACCTTAAACAACAATAACTAACAAACTCCCACTCCCGCACTTATATTTCTGCTCAAACCCTGCACGAACCATAAATTTGGACGAAATTGGTAATAACGAGTAGGCGCGGCCCCCTTGTTAGTAAACGTTACACAGCATTCGCAATATTGCAGTGCTTGGTACCGGAAACTTACGTTCAAGAATTTCACTTTATATTCTTACTTTCTATGTAAAGAATATTGAACTAATTCAACCACTTTTAATGCCCTGCCATAGCAGAGCGACACATATACGACATGGAAAATACGACTCAGTATTAATATTTCATGTTTGTCCGTGATCGTTGCCATCGCTTCGTGTTTTCTAGCCTTGTTTTATTCTTTTTATTTATTTTCTCTCGTGCCATCGATTGAAAACTCGATTCTGGGTGGGGACTTAACTTGTTCCTCGACATGACATATCATGTCGTGTCGGGTCGTGTGTGCGTACAAGTCTGAACAACTTTATGCGCCAGAAAATATTTGAAACAAACAGATGTGATTGGAAAAAGTCAACTTGGATTGACGCAAGGAATTTCAGGATAAATTCCAGCAGTCCCTGATTTTAGCTGAGGAAATTGCTTGCTCGCTATAATATTAGCCACTATATTCGGTTTATTTCAGCGTTAGGCACTTGATATTTGGTTGACATAATTTCTATTGTGATTTTATACCATTTGCGTTCCAGATTATGATGTTAATGTTCTTGTTATTTTTTTCATTTCTATGCTTCGATTAGAGAATCAATTAATAATATATTATTCTCTTTGTAGAACAATTCTGAATAATTAACACTAGACAATTTGTTTCTTGTAGAGTACAACACCCAACACATAAACATTAGAAAAACATTTATATTTGGTTTTAAATAATATTAATATTCCTTATAAGTTGTAAAAATTACAAATTCTATTTGATGTTAAAACATGAGAGCAACACAGCACTTCTATAAATCTTCAGGAAGACTTTCCATCAGGCCTGCCACGAGTGTATATGCGTACTGTGCAATAATCAGCGTGGTACATACCACGCTATGGAGTACGAAATGAGACCAGAATGTCTGACTCAATTTTGTATAGATTTATTTATCGTATGGCTTTTAGTGCCGGGAGTGTCCGAGGACATGTTCGGCTCACGATGGAAGCGATTGGTCTAAAATGCTGGTAGTTATTGTTTCCACAAGAAAGTGATATATACAGTATATTTGGATAATGTAAATTATGTATAAATTTTTGTCACCTCCGTGGTGTAGTGGTCAGCGTGCTTAGCTGCCTCCCCGGAGGTCCAAGGTTCGATTCCCGGCTCTGCCACGAAATTTGAAAAGTGGTATGAGGACTGGAACGGGGTCTACTCAGCCTCGGATGGTCCAAATGAGTGGAGAGGGTTCGATTCCCACCTCAGCCATCCTCGAAGTGGTTTTCCGTGCGTTCCCACTTCGTCTCCGGGTAAATGCCAGGATGTTACCTACTGTAAGGCCACGGCCACCTCCTTCCCTCTTCCTTGTCTATCCCTCCCAATCTTCCCCTCCCTTCCCATCCCTCATTAGGCCCCTGTTCGCTTTGCAGGTGAGACCGTCTGGGCGAGGTGCTGGTCGCACCTCCCCAGTTGTATCCCTCGACCAGGTGTTCCAAGCTCTAGGACATTGCCTGGCGGCGGTAATGGTGGGATCCCTCGGTGACACCGAGGGGAAAGCCAACCTGGAGGGTAAACCGACTAAGAAAAAAATACTTTTGAACTGATGGTGGTTTTGGGGTCTGGGAGATGTGAAACGCGAAGATATTTCTAAATTGTCCGGAACTCGCAACATGGTAGGCCTACCCATTCCAATCGATGGTTATCTAATGAAATCTACCTAAAACTGCGGCTGGTTGCTTTATCCATAAGAACGAAAGTCAAAACATTTGTTTATAAATCCTTGAGCAGGATGGACGTGAGTAGCCACGAGTATCAAGATCGGCTGCATGTAAACATGAGGGAGATTTATGTAGCCTACTCGTGTACGTACAGAGAGTTATTGTGGAATAAAGTAACTTAGTGGTGTCTGGGGGTTGACATCCAAGCCTGAACCCTCGTTTAGCCCTGGCTGATCTCTAATCTAATTAGAGTTGGGGTTTGTCTGTAGGGACTAATAACACTCTAAGGTTACAATTACTGAAGGACTGAGGAGGGGACAGTCGGTCTCTGAGGAGATAGAGGGGAGTAGCAACACAAACACACACATCCACTATACACAATGATATCTTGAATTTATCCAGAAATTCATCAACGCCATGTTAACTAGCTATTTGCTGTTATTCTTAGCCTCCGTGACTTAGGCGGCAGCACGCCGGCCTCTCACCGCTCGGTCCGTGGTTCAAATCCCGGTCACTCCATGTGAGATCTGTGCTGGACAAAACGGAGGCAGACAGGTTTTCCTCCGGGTACTCCGTTTTTCCCTGTCAAAATTTCATTCCAGCAACACTCTCCACTATCATTTCATTTCATCTGTCATTCATTTAATCATTGCCCCAGAGGAGTGCGTCAGGCCTCGGCAGCCGGCACAGTTCATATTCTCGCCGCTAGATGGGGGCTTCATTTATTCCATTCCTGACTCGGTCGGAGACTGGAAGCAGGCTGTGGATTTTTCTTAGTCATTTAAAAGCGTGGGTTATCATGCTCATCAGACTCATGTACTTAGGTGTAGGCTACGATACGTGATATTTTGTTGTAGGCCTATAATTCATGCTATTGTGGTGTCCTGTTTAAAGCTGCTTATAAGCGGTGTTCGGTTAATCGATTCGTAATCGAATTATTCCAAAACAATTAATCGACTAATCGAATAAATTCATCGGCTAACCGAATAATCGATTAAATAATAATAATAATAATAATAATAATAATAATAATAATATAATAATATTGTATGGCCTCGGGCGGGTGACGGGTGCAAGCTTTGTTATTTGACACCCAAATAGTAGCTTGCATGTCGAATTTCGTTGTTCCTTGAAGCACTATGAAAGTCAAGGAGGTTTTATATCTAAGCTCCTTGAACACTATAGCTCTTTCTACGAGAGAAATGAGGAACTTTGTGTTGACGGAAACTCCCGAGATTAATTTTTCCATTATCAACACGGCCTACTGAATTCAAATGGGTTCTTTGACATGCCAACATCGTATGACATGGTGTCGTAATTTTTGCCGCCTTTCAAAAATCACTTACCATGGCCATGAGCGAACCTGCAAGCTTGGAATTAGTAGACCGACACGTTGACCACTGATCCACCGTGGCTAGCTAGCTATCGATTAATTGATTAGTAGACATGTGATAAGAAAAGAAGTTTAAATAAGAGGTCATTGCTTAAGTTGAGTTACGCTTATTTTCGGAATGATGTATAGAAATCTATAAAAGTTACTTTTTGTCTAAATATATCAAAGTGTCTTTCCTTGTCTATGCCCTTCCTGACGCCACGTGATTTTTCGGGTGAAAATTCCACCCTGCTGTCACCGGGATTCGAACCCCAGCCGTCTGGGTGAAAGACGAGCAGCTAAGCCACTGCACCATCACGCTAGCGTTAATCAAATATAACCTACAAATTTAGCTTCACACAGATGTAATTAGTGGAAGGATCTTTTACATGCCATAAATCTATGACATAGGCCCACCGGCTTTATTTCCCCTCCGAACGAAGGCATACTGATGGATTTTTAACGCTCTTACAAGAAATCCGACTACTTCAGCCGGGTTTGAACCCGCGATCTTGGGCATAGAATCTCAGCTTGGTACCAACTACGCCACCGAACTGCCTATGTTATGGAGTATTTTATATGTTTTATGTCTTGAGGATCACTGCTCTATGTCTGAGTTCCCTGTTTCGCCTTCCTTCATGCGTATATCCTGGGAGGAAAGTATGTGCAAGGGGCAGTCTGTTTGAGAAATACTGCCTGCCCAGTGTCACGACCCACGCAAAGAAAACCATCACTTGTACAATACAATACTCCAAGCGTGCAGCAGCAGCTTGCTTATGTAACATACGTCATCGTTCGCTACCGGACTGGCTATTTCACGACTGTTCAGTAACTTCACGTATGGCCGAGGGTGTCTTACGCTATCTGTTAAGAGAGAGTCGTGCCGTGTGTGTTCCTTAACAATGCAGCGACAATATAACACCTGAACAGGAACTACCAAGTATAATTCGATGTTAAATGTACAGCCCTTTGCGGAGGTGGATATCCGCGGATATCCGCAAACATTTTCCCCATGCGGATATAGTTTGCATGGCTGTGCGGATAGCGGATAAGCTGCGGATAATGTTTGAAGTAAATTTGCGGATAGTTTTTAGAATACAATCCGAACTTGTTGAATACCATTACTAGGACCCGGATGTTTATTACATATATTTTTCCGTTATATTTTTCTCATGACAATTGTAAGATGATGATTTAAACTAATATCATTCAAATTATGTCATTAAGCATAATTAACACTCCTAACTGTAAAAAGTTGCAATTCTGGCTGTGTAACATGCATTTTAAACATAGCACTTGACATACAAAGCCTGGGGGAACGACTTTCTAATCAAATGTCTGAATGTTTTGCTTTAATACTTTGTTTTATCTAATTAGAAATATTATTGTAATGCCAGTAGATTCGGATGGCTTCTTTGCATTTACTTCTCTCGTACACATTCCATTTGATGTGATCAAGCTCCCCAGATATTTGAAATCCTTTACTTGGGCTAGTTTTTCACCATCCATTAGCACATTGACTATTTGGTCGCCATCCCTAGTGCATGCCATTACTCTGGATTTCATTTTATTTATCCTCATACCACACTTCTCTTGCAATAATTAGATTATGTGATTCAGAGCATTTTCCATATCTCTCTCATTTTCAGTTATCAGGGCTATATCATCTGCAAACCGTCTTGCCATTAACTTTTATGCCATGACTGTTGGTTGCTAAGAATTCTTGAATGGCTTCTTCAATGTAGAAATTAAATAACAAAAAAATAATAATAATGATGATAATAATAATAATAATAATAATAATAATAATAATAATAATAATAATAATAAGTAGGCCTACATACAAGCACATAATGAACCTTATTACAACCTTATGTCCAGTCTATTTCTCCAGTCCAGGCTCGATGGTGTAGCACTGAAAATGTTGTTAGGGTCACCTAGGTACGCTCTTAGTTTGCAATCTTCGACAATGTGCCTGATGGTCTCGTTCGATGTACCTCAATCACAGCAGGGGTTTGGCAGCTTTCCCCATGTGTGCAGGTTGTATGCCTAAACTCCATGTCCAATAAAAGTGTACGGTAAAAATAAACAGACATGTTATCTTAGAGTTAACACCTACGGGCAGATGACCTCGTAGTTCCGCCCCTTAAAACAACAATAACTAACTAACTACTAGAGTTAACACATGAGCCAATGTGCAAAAACGAAATATCGTCATAGCCTACAGCAGTGAAAATACATCGTCATGCAATATGCAAAATTTCTTTTGATATCCGCATCCGCGCAGGGCTTTAGTTATAGGAAGCGACTGATGTTTGATATCCGCATCCGCGCAGGGCTTTAGTTATAGGAAGCGACTGATGTTTGATAATTTCCTGTGTTGCTTTTAATTGTGACTTATAAAAAAGAATACAATTTTTTTGTAATGTCAAAATTTTCAGCAAATCGTCGAGGTTTTTGCCGTGTCTGCTGCGAGGTTTCGCGCGTATTTGATTTCTTTTAAATATCATACAGCTCTTACAATCACATCACTAGTTGTTTTCGTACCACTCATAACAGTGCTGGAAAAATCAAGTATATTTGGCAAGGAATATTCGGAAAATATTTTCGAAGTAGCATAAGCCAAAATATTATCTGAAAGACACGTCATATGGTCTGCTGAGAATATAAGATTGCTTAGACTGTCAACGACTGATTGATCGAGTGACTGAACAATCCATTATTGAACAAAAATGGCACAAGGACAATACTAAGGTCATCAGTTTACACTGTCAATGAGCATGACAAATGGCTCTCTCGAATGGTATAGACAGATTAGATAGACGAAACATCACTATTGAAAGTAACTTCCTACAAATACTTTCCTCAGACTTAATATCATAACAAAAGTGTCAAAATCGAGTCAAGAAAATATAGTGGAAGCCTACGTAGTAAGCCTATTCAGTATGTGTACAAGCAAAATTATATCTCTGTGCTCTAGTGTTCATATTAGTTATTTACCTACTCCTTGGCGCTAGAGCCCTTGCTGGGCCTTGACCTCCCGGATAATCTCTGCCCATTCTTGCCTGTTGACTGTTTTGGTTCTCAATCTTCTGACTCCCATCTTTCTCAGCCATATTGACCTAGGTCTTCCCCTCACACGAAGTCCTCTTGGCTTCCCATCGTAGACCCTCCTTACCATCCTGATCTCCGTCATTCTTTCTACATGTCCCAACCAACGCAGTCTACTACTCTTTATTTCCACTACTATATCTGGCTTAACATACAACTCTCTTATCTCCATATTATTACTGATTCGCCAGTATTCACCCTCTTTTACTGGTCCATATACTTTCCTGAGTATCTTCCTTTCCCATCTCCTTAACAACTGGTCCAAGTCTACAAACCATACATCACCACACGTCTCACTACCGCACGATATACACTCAACTTCAGATTTCTACTAAGGGTCCTTGCTTTAAAAAGTTCATATTATATTCAATAAATAGGTTAACATAGACTGTGGATGGACATTGTTTTGACTTATGCAGTTGATGTTCACAGAGCCGCGAATTGAATTCAGCACCTTTCTGACAGTAGTTTCTATTCGCACCCCTAAACCTAAGAAGGCAGCTGGGTCGTAGTTAGCTGCATACCATAAGTTATTATTAGCGTCGGTCTTAAAACGGTAGAAAAAAAGAGCGGTCTAAAAAGAAACTGTCAGAACAAGTGGAAGATGGATGAAAAAGAGGGACATATAGAAAGAGGACAGCGAATTAAAGGAATTCCCTTTCGATTCTTCACTGTTGATGATCTAAACCACCATGTACTGTTCACCACGGTAGAGTAATACGGGATGTGAATTTCATGGACTCGAAGAATTATTTTCGGAGTTCCTTTCTATCGCACGTATTTGTAGTTTTTGTACAGTTAATAATAGCCTCCACAAATCTAATGATCCACCACTTCTTGTTAAGACTTCGTGATGGAATTGTGAGGTAAGTTATGCAAGAGAAGGCAGTCTGTTCTGTCCCTATTGTGCAACGGCAGCAGCTTCCATCCACTACACAACGTTATAATTGTGACTATGACGTACTGTTTTGTTACGAAACACTAAGCTTCTTTTTTCATATCCCTTTCTTCTCAGTATATCCTTTTTATACTGTGACTTGTCTGATTGTAATGCCTGTGTCTTAGTTTTGATTTTCAACGCTTCTGTCAAACAAGCAATGCTTCGACTTGTCACCCATACTTTTCAATCTATACGTTGAACAAGCAATGAAGGAAATTAGAGAAACATTTAAAGTAAAGATTCAAGGAGAAATAATTTCAACTCTCAAATTTGTTGATGACATCGTCATCTTAGCCGATTCACCAAAGGATTTGAATTAGTTTTTAAATAGTATGGACTCTGCCTTGAGGAAAAAAATCATGATGTAAATTACTAAATGTAAAGCAAAGATAATGGAATAGGGCCTAATAAAATCAGAAACCCCTATTGATCTCAAATTGGCAGGTGAAAAACTAAAGGAAGTAGGAGACTTCTGCTACTTACGAATCAAAATGACCAGTGATGGACGAAGCAATGAGGATATAAACTGTAAGTTAGCTCAGGCAAGGAAAACATTTCTACAAAAAAAAATGATATTAAAATATAGATTTTGATATTATAATGGTACATTATGCAACGAGCCTATAATGGCAATAATTAAGACACGAGTATGTTTATAAAACGAGCGTAAGCGAGTTTTATAATTTCCATACGAGTGTCTTAATTACCATTATAGGCGAGTTGCATACGACTGTTTATGTTCGATGATAATTATAACTTTATTACATGTTTTAACATAAATATTCATAAATATATGTGGGATTCAGTTAATTCAGATAGTGAACAGGGCGCGCTGGTTTTGCTGACTGAACAGAACGCATGCGAGGGTCAAAGCACTCCGAAAGCAGAGACCATTCACTTTGCTTGCCAACACAGAATACCTATTGTTTAGAGCCTGCCGTCCAGCTCTATAGCATTCACTAATATTGTCACCGAAGTCGTTTGAAAGCAATGTGCTGTGTAGAAATTGGATTTGGAGATATTAAGGTACAGTGCTATTTCTTGTTTCATATTCACCAGTTTATTTACGCGAACATATGGACCACTCTCCATGTCGGTAATTTATATAGACATCATTGTGGTGTTTGAAGCCATATTTTCAGTGTTGCCTTAGTAAACAAGAGTTTAGTGCTTTTCAGTCGGTCAACACGAATGTACCCAAAAGAGATGGGTTATGCCCTAATCCTGAAATAAATTACATGAGATTAATAAAACACTAGGATGACCAGTTTCGATCGTCAAGCGATCATCATCAGATCCATTACACTTAGGCTACAAAATCTATGTTTGAAATACAGGTGAAAATATTTACAATATGTACGGAACACATTCAGCCGTGTGCGAACATATGTGTGACGCAGGGCACAGCTTTACCAACATAGAGTCGGACCTTAAAATAATCCATCACGAATCGAAAGGCAGAGCTCTTGACATAAAGGAAGCAATCGAGATACACCTAGCCAAACGAAACAATCCCAACAATCTAAATGAACACACGTTCATGGAGAGCTCACCCCTCTTCACGCTACTAAAAAACACACCCTGTCGGAATCAAAACACAATTTAGCGACACAGCCAAGCTAGATAAAAAAAAGGGGGGAAATTAGGGGGTTTTTAATAGGTAAATGTTATCTGGATCAGGTGTACGATGTACTTTGCTTCTGCAATAAACCAAGGCCCATATTCGCGGCAGTATTAAAGATGCCGGGACGTCCTCATAAGACCGTCAACGCTTAGTTCGAATGGGTTATGCTCCACGCGTGGCGAGGGCCAATCCACGGTCTTTAGTAGTTGTGGACCCACCTCATTCAATAACATACATCTTATCTAGGTTGGCAACACCTCACATAAACACATCGCTATCACTCCCCACAGCACGTAGGGACAGGGGGGAGGAGGCAGGGGAAAAACCAGTCGTTAAGATAACCACCGCAGTCGACCGCACAGCGAGTTCCAGTGAGCACGAAAACTGCGAGTAGCTGTAATACGGAAGACAATCAGATAAGTAGTTAGCCAAAAAATTTATAGTTTAACCATAGTTTACAACCATATAATCTCTCTAAAGTACAATCTCCGGATAGCTATCACCATTTAGCATTTCACTTAACATATATACTGCATTTAGCATACACTGACAGTTGCAGTACCAATACTGCAACTAAATAATTGTACATATTGTAAATATTTTCACCTGTATTTCAAACATAGATTTTGTAGCCTAAGTGTAATGGATCTGATGATGATCGCTTGACGATCGAAACTGGTCATCCTAGTGTTTTATTAATCTCATGTAATTTATTTCAGGATTAGGGCATTCGTGTTGACCGACTGAAAAGCACTAAACTCTTGTTATATAGACATGTTGGATTTTGAGCGCATGCGCGAAGGTATCCTTATCTAATTGGTCACACAACTGTTTCTTGAGCTCGGATTGGTGGGAGAAACTATTTCATAATGAAAAATACTGTAGTGTTATAATGAGCCTCATTATGATACAGTTTTCTGACACATTTTTTACATTTGGACATCGTCGAACATAACGCATTTCTGAAAGCCTTTGCCAGGAGCCCCTACCTTCCACTGCTCTATGGGTCCTCATGGCCTGTACGGGATTGGCTTTTTGATTTACCCGTCGTTAAGGGGTTAGTTCTCGTATAGCCCAGAGGTTGGGATATACCGATTACACCTTCAGTCAAGCTCCTCGTTGTATGCCACATCGTTGCTCTTTTTTATGTCTAGAGTAATCTATTGGTATATAAACTACTGTATGTTCATGCAAAATTTCATTTAAAGCAGTTGTGTATTTTGCGTGAAAGAGTGACTGTGGATAATTGTAGTAATTATTATTTCCCAATCAAACTTCCTATAATGTTCTTTTCTCTTTAATTCCAATATCTATAACTCGAAATTTGCGATATCTGGAAGCTTAAATTATATCCCTGGCACTTAAACGTGTACATTATCTCGAACATTCACGTATATTTACAGTGCAACTTGTTTCATACATCACTGAATGTGGTTAAGAACTTTGAGGCGAAAAGTCGTGCACAGAAAAAGAATCAGAAGAAAGGGAAGTAGGAGACATCTGTTACTTACGAATCAAAATGACCAGTGATGGTCGAAGCAATAAGTATATAAAATGTAAGTGAACCGGCCGCGGTGGCCGAGAGTGCTAACGCACTACCTCGTGCCTTACTGGCATCGGGAGAGCGTGGGTTCGAATCCCACTTCAGCCGTCCTGAAAATAGTTTTCGTGGTTTCCCATTTTCACCACCAGGCAAATGCCGGGACGGTTCAATTCAATAGTTCCACGGCCGATTTTCTTCCAAAATCCCTTCCCTAACCCATCCTGAAAAGAAAAATACGAGTACATGACCATTGGCTGCATTAATAAAATTAATAATCAACTAAACGACCATTCGATTAAAATAACAGTCGATTAAACACACAACTGATTAATCGTTATTTGTAGTAATGAATCGATTTGTCTGCTTCGATTAATAGATTAGTCACGAAGTGGAATTAATCGATTAAACCATCCCTAGCCTGCAATCTGTCGTCAGTTATTTATTTGAAGTGTTCATTCCATGCCCCAGAAATATTATTCACCTACAGACACCTTTTTAGACAACACCTGAAACAATCCACTTATGGTAGATGTAGACCTTCTGAGACTCAATAAAAAGAACCTAGATAGAGTTAACTCGCTCGCTGTTTCTGTCT
Source organism: Meconema thalassinum (assembly GCA_946902985.2). Classification (NCBI taxonomy): domain Eukaryota; kingdom Metazoa; phylum Arthropoda; class Insecta; order Orthoptera; family Tettigoniidae; genus Meconema; species Meconema thalassinum. The sequence goes on along the minus strand of OX336388.2, from coordinate 561,254,378 downwards.
TTCTTTATTGGATATGCCGTCCGTCTCGAAGTTTATCGAGGTATTTTTCTATCGAACAATTTTTTCTCGGTAGTCTTCAAATGTATAATTTGTTCTATTGATTCACCGTTTTTTAACAGTCTGTTTGTACTCCTTTCTTGATTAATTTCTTACTAAGGAAGAGTCATTTTTTCCTTTTCATCTCTTAACATTACGCCGAATGAGACAGAACTTATAAACCTTACATAACTTCCTTAAATCCTATTCTCTTTCAAAAAATTCCCAGTTAAAAAGAATGAATACAAAGATATGAATATCTGGAACAATGTGTACTATGACTTTGACTCAGAAGCGTTGCTTCTTTATAATTAAAACACTCTTACTCTCTTTTCTTTTCTACTTAGAAGCGAACACGAAACAAAAAATTGTGCATTCTTGTTTCATTCAAAAGCGTTTTCATTTGTAATCAATGTATAAAACAGAAGGACGCCATGTTATAATCCATAACACATTCACTCGCTATGTTGTGCTCAAACCAATGAATAATATAGTATTGCGCTCTCGAGCAAGGACTGTTTTTGTTTCCTCTCTTTTATTCTTTGCCCTTTTTTTTTCAAACGTCTTGTTTCAGGCCATGCCACATGCAAAGCCCCCTGTGTAGCAGGTACACATCAATAACAGTGTTTTCTCGACACAAAGCCTATGATTACTGGTTGTATGTGTGTCTGTTGTTTTTTTTATTTCGCTATTATTAGTATTTATTTTTTGTGGTTTTGTATATTTGAAAGTCACGGAATTTCATGAATGCACGCCATCTCTTGCTCACCCCCGGGGTGCTGCTGTTCATGCCACCTAAAACAACCGCTCCCTAAAGTAATTCGTATGTACTTTCCCAGAAACCATTATGTACTAACAACCAATCCTCAATAACAAATATGTTAATATGCTTTATCAGAATGATAGCTCACAGATCTGTTTAGACTCAACACACAATTATCCACCATTTTTAAATATATTTCAAAATAGCCGTTTATGAAAGGGAATATTCTTGTCAGATTGTTGGTATAATGCGCAATAACACTTCCCACTCGATTTACGGATTCATCCAAGATGTTGGCAACTCTGCTTTAACATTCAACTATTTTGTTTTAAAGATGTTTTGGTCATTGTTGGTGCAATATATTGTTAATAGGGAGTTGCTAGGGAAATGTAGCTAGTTAATTAGTTATTGTTGTTTTCAAGAGCGCAACAGCGAGGTCATCTACCCCTAAGTGTAGCTATTTCTCACCGTAAATTTCGAAATGTTATTAAACAATAGGTCCTTCCGTGATTTTACCATTTATTGCGCCGAATAGTTCAGTAGTAAATATATTGTATTTGTATTTATTAACATTTAATTATTTTAGCCTGATTATAATTATTATTAATTTTAATTTTTGTTTTCTTTAACATTTAGTGCTCATAATATTTTTATAATTTTACGATTAAGATGGTAAAATTATTAGAAATTTCATTTTTATACGCTTATTTATTTTCAAAATTTAGAGGCATATTAAGCATTATTAGACAATTTAAAATAGTAAACAATTAAAATTTAAAAGTAAAGAAAACTAGGATAATAAAAATTACAATTAAAAATGCGTACTTTTTATTACCATTTTTTATTTTTTACTTTTTATTTTAATTGTTTTTATTAAAACATTTATCTAGCACCGTAGGTCAAGGAGATAAACTAATAATATTTCGTTTCCAGAAACAGTAACACTTCCACAAGAATTAGTTGAAATATGAGTGAAAGATTCAACCATCTGCATCTTTGTCAATATAAATTGTCCTTTTGCAAGGTGGTTAATATACTGACCACTAACCTATAAAGCCGTGCACAGTAAAATTTATTGTATTGTGTTTGAATAATGGGGAAAATTAAAGACATTTCTTCACGTAAAGTTGCAGTTTTTAATGCTCAGCTGGATGAAGGTTAAATATAAACAAGTGCTTGAGTCTCATAATTTGAACCGATCTGTAGATGCAAGGAGAAATTCATCCATGCACTTGCGATGGGGGTGATTATTAATGATTTAAGCCCAGTAAGGAGCGCTTATGAATAGTTCATCTTTGATGCTCTCTTGAGCTAGCTGATATTTTTCCATTTTCTCCTGTCAGATGGGTTTCCAACACTCAGGCACTTTACGTGGCTGGGACCAATAGTTAACCATATTACCAAATTTGGGGCGTAGTTGGACATCAAGGTCAGAAATCGCAGCGGAGTCAAAGTCTTTTTGGACCTTGAATTATTTTTATGAGATTAATAAATCCACATAACTAGTTTCTATCGTCAAGCGGTGTTTTTATAAAGAAACTTTAGCTATTTTGTTGATATTTGACTTGGGTTTTCTATGAAAAATCTTATAAAAATATTTACTTATCTTAATATCCATGAGAACTACAATTGATAACTAATACGTAACATATGAGCATATTTCTCAACGAAGACTACCATAGGTTACTTACGACACAACAGTTATTTTGTTAAGGAGTTTTTTTCATTTCAGATCACTTCTAAATTGAAATTGGAGCAAGAATATAAATTAATAGTCCAACCTATGCACCATTCCACAATGAGCCTTTATTCACGTAGAAAACACACTTCACAAGATAGGATTGCATATAGAACTAAAATTATAATTTTCGACATGACGAATTCTAAAGACATATTAAGGCTAATTTATAGGAATTACAGTACCAACTATTTATACTGTACATATGCCATTTATTTTTATTGACATCAAATTAAAGTCCACATTTTTTACAGATCTGTTTTTGACTATTTTATAAGATTTTTAATAGAAAACCCAAGTGATGTATTAACAACAAAAAAAGCTATGCTCGTAATTACTTCAGTTTTTTATAACAAAACCTCTGACCAAAACTGGTACATTTATTAATTAACAAGCAACCCCCCTGACTTTGCCCGGTATCTTAATCCGTTTACCCAGCGTACGTTTAAAAGGCACACGGATGGCAGGTCCCAGACGCGGTGAACAGCCAATCTCCAAACACGTAGGCTATATGTTTTCATTTCTTCTAACAAACTCCATTCAGTGGAAATTTAAATTACTAGCTTCAGAGTGATCCAACACTCCAGCTTCGGCCAGCATCAAACTGTCGATTAACGGTCACGTTAAACTACAAGCTTCAAACTGTCGATTCATGTCAAGTTACGACTTCACAGAAGCGTATATGTGTTTGGAGTTTGGCGCAACTTGTTGAGATTGTTAGTTTTGTGTGATTTTTGTTGCTATATTGTTGGTGATTAATGACTTGCAGATTTGCTTGTTTAGTGTGATAATCTGTAATGGTTATAAAAATGATCAGGTTGGTGTTTGTAGCTTGGAATACATCAAAGGACTTAGCTGTCTGTAAGAGCGATGTGCAGCTGTTATCTCTAACATTGTCCACAATATCCGCGAGTTTACAACAATCCTTTGTATCTGAATAACTGTACGTAGAGATATGAACTTAATCCTATCTAATACTGTAGCTTTCCTCATTGACGATTTAATATAAATAAATACCAATTGATATTTAATACATTTATTATAAGCCTACATTAGTCAATAATAATTAAATTAATATAAATCTCTACATACTGTAGTATAAAACAAAGTCCCCGATTCTTGGATGTAACGGGTAATCTCGAGAATATAGAATTTCGAATATATATTTAAATTTTGAGGAGGGAGCCGAAATATTAAAAGGACCTAAAAATAATAAAACAAAAAATTATAATAAAGAAAAAAAACGAAAAAACAAAAGTCTTGAATTAAAAAAATAACAAACTCTTTGATTAAATATTCACTTGTAAATTTAGATTGCTGGCCCTAACCCACTCTCACTTATAAAGCGGATGACGAGATCAGCAACCACCACGTCATCGGCTAATATAAGTTTGAGTTTCATCTGCAAACCAAGGTTATTCGTAAGTCAGCAAGACTCACTCACTCGGTTAAAATGTGGGCTATGGTCAGTCATCCAAGTGAGTTTATTATTATAATCTCATATTTTTTTCAGGGTCAGGGCAAAACAACCAATACAATTGGGTACAATCTTGTTGACCGATTGAAAAGCATAAATTTTGTTTTCTAATACAACACTGAAAATGGTTTCCAACACATAATAAGAATAGTAAATATCTAACCAACACTTGGCCTCTCTCCGTTTGCCACTTCTTTAACCTAACTTACTCGTATTTTATCGAGCATGCACATAATCTTCGTGTTGTCCTCTATTACCTTCATTTTCCATGTTTGAGCGTTTATATATTCGCGCTACAGTAGCTAAAACATACATCGATATAATCAACGCAATAATTATACCTTACTACAGCAATTATGACCTCACGTTATTGTAGCAAACACCCATAGAAATTGATTAGATATTCTGATTGCTTTATTACCTTTTTCCTCCAATCTTATTACTATAATAATATTGTATTTGTATTCGGTGTTTATGCATGTATTGTAACCGTACAAACTAAAGTATTTTTCACATGCATGGACTCATGTAATGATAAATAATTGTGGTATTACCTACAATATACGACGAGGGCTAATCAGATCTCAAATTGTTTGTCAGCGCAATATGTTATTTTTACGATTCCGTAGAAAGAATGCTGCAAAGCAATATACAGGGTGTTTGAGAAATATTGGGCACGCAATTCAGATTATTACCCATTGTTGTTTGAGTTTTCAGTCTTTTGATTGGTTTGATGAGAGTTATTTTGCTTCCTAAGTAACAGAAGTCTCCTACTACCTTTAGCTTTTCACCTGCCAATTTGACGTCGAAAGGGTTTTTGTGATTTCTTTTGGAAGCATTCCAATATTTTTGCTTTACATTTATTAATTTTCATCATGAATTCTTTACTCATTATCAATTAAGGAAGCGCTAACTGAATAGTTGAACAAAACAGTTCAGTTTCTGAATATGATTTTACCACAATAATAATAATAATAATAATAATAATAATAATATCTAATACCCTGATTATACCACACAAACTACTGAATTCATTGTGATAATTAATCAACATTCAGAATTATAAGATAAAATCGTTAAATTACTAAATCATTCACTGTTATCAACATTGCAATTAATAAATTATTAAAAAAATAAAATATTGAGCAAATGGTACATTTATGACCTAACTATTAAAGTTGAAGATTTGAAACTAAATACACTTGAACAAGATCTCATGGATTGCAATTCAATTTAAAATCATGGTTCTAGTTCTTCGAAATTAACATTTTCAAGTTTTTCTTCGATGAGGAAACCTTTTTAAAGCAATGAATTCTTTTCAAGTTACATAAATACTGCAGCCATTAGCCTATTTTACGCCAGTTTAATGCACATATACACATTAAGATACTGTGAAAATTTCAAGTAGTCAATTTCAGTGTAACGGTACATTATTGACAAATAATTCATAATCTTCAGTCGGTCAACACGTATTTGTGCCCAAATACATTACAGTACGCAGGAAATATGGGACTGAAAACAATCTAGATATGATTATCCATAATTTTGTTGTTGTTGTTGTTGTTGCTTATGTTAGGGAATGCGATATCGAGGTCATGTAGTCCCGTGTGCGTGTGGTACTTGTGTGGTAACCTGTGTTATTGTGGTGACTGTACCGTGTGCTTATTTGTAAAATGGGTATATCATTGGGAAGGAGGCGGCCATGGCCTTAAGTTGGGATCTATCCCAGTATTTACCTGGAGTAGAAGTGAGGAAACCACAGAAAGCCACTAACAGGACGCTGAGGTGGGAATCGAACCCTCTTTTTGTCAGTTTTGCCTCCCGATGCTGAGTGTGCCCCGTTCCAGCCCTCAGACAAGAATTAAATTTCTGGGTAGAGGCGGGAATCGAACCCAAACCTCCCTGGCTTCAGCCAAGTACGCTAGCTGCTACTCCACGAGGTGGTTAACCATGACGTACACAAGGCATAATGATAATAATAATAATAATTTATTTATTTATTTACTTTATTTATTTATGTATTTATTTATTTATTTATTTATTTATTTATTTATTTATTTATTTATTACTATTGATATTACATTTGTGGTACGTCTCACAAATCTGACAGCAAATCCAGTACAGATTATCTGTGAGACAAATTAATTATTATTGCTAATTAATAATAATAATTGTTAATAATAAAAATACGTGTTATACGTATCATAACCCTGATCATTGAAGGCAGATCTCTAACTAAACATTAATAAAAGCAAGAAAGGAAAATCCTTAGGAAATTCATTGGCCCAGTGTGCACAGAGTGTGGATGAAAAGGAGTTCTCACAAGTTATGCCAACATTCCAAGAAATTATCAGGCACTATTAGAAGAAGTCGATTGAAATTTTATGGACATGTTCAAAGAATGGACAATGATAGATGGATATTTAATCATACCTCCTCACTAAAAGTCAAGAACAACTGGATAATGGAAATTTTAAGGGACGTTGGTGAACAAACATCACATTGCTGCAAACCCCCGATGAGAGCCACTTCTGTATGAACAGAAGAAATAACTAAATATCATAGTGAAAGAATAAAGATATTTTGGGAAGAGAAAAGAGCAAATTCATTATCGTTATCAGCTCGTTAGTTCGGCATAGTGTTGTAATAATAATAATAATAATAATAATAATTAAAAACACCTGGCCGCTTGACGTTGGAAAAGATCTTCAGAAAATAGGCATCACAGATGGCATTGTACTAGACAGAGCTAAGTTCCAAGAATTAGTCGATAATCACCGCTTTGCAGACCACCCAAGCACCATCACCAACAAAACCTGGTCAGAAGATCGCAAGAGAAGCCACAGCGAGAAGATGAAGAGATTTTGGGAGATGAGAAAGGCAATGCCATCAGCTAAATAAGTTCAATCGCGCTCCTTTGTCGGGCATGACCAAGAAAGAATAATAATAATAATAATAATAATAATAATAATAATAAAATACTTGGCTCGAAATTATCGAGTATCTGTTTAAAAAAATGCTACAATAGGATGCATTAGAAAAAATAATTCAGTTAGAAATCAAACGATTCCGTTGTCCTTGATGCGGTTGGCGTGTGTATGCGAGTCACCCTGTGTCAGTCGATATGCGTGCGTGCTTGTAGAACAATAGCCTAGAATGTAGCTCATAAAAGCCAGTGAGGAATATTTGTTACTTAATAACAGCTACGATGATTGCACTTACCCTAATGATAAATATATTGCTGGATATGTTAAACTAATTGATGAACGTTAATCAACACGAATAATTAACAAATATACACAGGGAACAACAGAAATTAATTCTTCATCAGATAGCGAGGTGCATTGTCCATCTAAATCCAGACATTGAAGAGCAATTGGACAAACAATTATTGATTTATACATAAATACATAAAAAGTAAAATCATTTACCATTATAGAGAAATATGAAAAAATTGCCGTATTGATTAATAGATAATACATTAGTTAAAATGCTTCACCAATTAATACAAATTATATTCAAATCAATACATGTTTCGATCCAACAATGGGATCTTCTTCAGCATTTTACAAAATTAAACCTTAAGAAAGTAATTTAATGAAACTAAAGAGAAATGAATTTAAGTAAAATATATACAGGATGAAATAAAGAAAGTGGAAAAACAATATTTATTTACCGTATGGCAAACTGAAGAGCAACTAATATATATAGTATATAGTATATACATAGTATAAAATTAGAAAAACTAAATCTACAAGTTAATGTCTAAGTTTTCAATCCATTGAAGGGCTGAAGCCGTCACTTCAAATTATCTTCTGGACTCGCAGAATAAGCTCGTCTGCTGCAGCATGTTACAATGTGTTTAATGGTGTGATGTTCACTGCCACAGTCAAATTGGAAAGATATCGCCAATCCCCACCGGCGGAGGTTCTCTGCATGCCATGGCCTGTACGGAGCTGGAAAAACAATGAATAAGAACGATGAAAATATAAAATTTAATGGATAAGTATTCTTTTCAAACTTTGAAAAGGCATCCTCAGAGTGTTTTAAAAATTATATTCAAATATTTAGAACCTTTCTTTAACCAAATTATCTGTAAGGATATCCAATTTATTTTATTTCAAATTGATTACATTATTTTACATTTTACAAGAATACTTATCCATTAGATTTTATATTGATTTTATATTGTAGGCTATTAATTGGTGGGGCATTTTAATTAATTACATAGGCCTATATACGAACATATACAGTAGGTACATACCGTACGTACATACAGTACATCCACGTCCGTCTAATGACGCAGTGAGTACCATTCTTGTCTCTCACCCCTGCCAAGTCCGGCCCTATGGCGAATTGGTTAGCGCGCTATGCTTTGGCCCAGAGGGTCCCGGGCTCGATTCCCGGCCGGGCCATTTGGGGATTTTCATCTCCTGGAATTGACTCCTGTGGCCCGGAGACTGGGTGTATGTGACGTCTTCATCATCACATCATCATCATTAGGACGCGCAGGTCGCCCACGGGCGTTCACTAGAAAGACTCTGCCTCCCAGGAGGCTACACGAAAAAGAAAAAGAAGACCCCTGCAAAGAAATTTAATTCTGGTCTGAGTGCTGTAACAAGTTAAACTCAGCCTCGTGAAGCAAAATTGAGAATAGGTGGGTTCGATTCCTCCCTCAGCCATCCTGGAAGTGGTTTTTACGTAGTTTCCCACTTCAACTCCAGTCAAATTCCGGATTGTTTCCTAGCTTACGGCACCAGCCACCTCATTCCAAATCCTCACCTAAATTACAAATACACACACTACTACAGACACCAAAATAACACAGGTAATCAGACAAATCCTATACACACACACACCCAAGTAGACGGGGATGAATCACCATGATGCCCAAGCCCCTAAAATGAAACAACAACAATCTCAGTGCGGGGTTGGAGATCACACATGCGGCAGATTGATAGAGAGATAAATGGATATGTTGTTCAACGATTTATGGGCTTTGCGACGTCATGACCATTTAGCCCCGTATACATGGATGTGTAGCCTATAGAATCTGACTGATAACCTGTGTGACTGGCTGCGTGACACAGTAACGTTTTCCTTGTTGTGCCCAAGGTTGCAGGATCGAATCCTGCCGCAGTCAGTTAGCATTTGAGGGGGCGCAAATGTGAGGGAGTCGTGTCAGTAGATTTACTGACACGTTAAATATCCCCTTCGGGGTATAATTCTGAATCCCCGGTGTCTCTAAAAGCCGCAGTAGTTAAAAGGGACGTAAAACCAATATGATAACATGTGTCAATGTGATCGTTGTTTTAGAGTGTCTATTGGTAGTTCAGGCTAATATTTGGACACGAGGTATCTGTGGCTTAAATGTTATGCACCATCCTGGCATTTCCGTGGAGAATCACTAGTTATAGGATGACTGGGTTGAGAATCGAACTCAATTCATCTAAGTTCTGCCTCATGAGGCTGAGTGTGTGCCGTTCTAGTCCTCAAACCAAATTTAATTTATCAGCAGAGCCGGGATTCGGACTCGGACCTCAGGGGTGACAGCCGAGGTACATTTTGATTACTCTTACGTTACAATGAACGCACACATAGCCTACACATGTATACAAATCTATTAGCTAATTCATTTCAAACTCATGGCCATTACTTTGAATTGAAGTAAGTAGGTCAGATCCTCATGATATATATGCATGGCATTAATTACTTATTAATTAAAACATCATATTAGCTGGCCGCTACCTCATTATCTTCTGTACATCATTAATACTCTTTTAATTTGTGTGCAACAGAACTAAGCTCACAAATATTGTTACATTATCTCTCTTGTTATACAAAGATGATGCAAAGCAATTAAAGGAAGTTCCTGCTTCACCAGAAACGATTTTGTAATTACTTTAAAAGCAATGTTCTCCTACTCGTAATAACTGGTAAGTACAGGGTAGATTAAATTCCATGCGTGATTTACTGAATAAAGATAGCTTTGAAACGGGTTTTCATAGTTGCCTTATTGATAATTGATATTAAATTGTGTTGACCGACTGAAAAGCTTTACTATCAACTGAAGTTGTTGTTGTTGTTAATACATTTTTGGGACTTGGTATCTTGGTCATCAGCCCCGTGTAGTTGGGTGTGTGTTGAATTTGTCTGATAACCTGCATTTATTGTGATGACTGTAGTAGTGTGTGTAACTGTATTAAGGACAGGAGGGCCACTAAGAGAATTGAAGGGTCCCTATGCATTTTTTCGGGCCCCTCTTGAAATACTTTTAATTATTACTATGCACTACTAGTTATTCCGGAAAGACAATGTTACTTTGAGAAAAAATCTGATGCTCAGTCATAATTTTAAAAAATGAAAAATAAAAATCTTATTTCATATAAAACATTTTAGTATTGGGGCAGAAACCTCACTGGTCGGCCCTTTAAAACAATAATTATACATTTTATTTTTTATTTTTTTAAATATATTTTGCAAAGTGCACAAAATAATTTGGGATTTTTAATATCGTTAAAATGCATAGGGAAATATTTTGCAATTCTGTAAGTCTTTGCTTTAATTACCAGTACGTAATGAAAAAAAAGGAGCATTTTAAAACTCCGCATGAGTTTTATAGCAGATTCAACACTAAATTATAGTAGATTATTCCTAAACAGCAATAACTCCCAACTCAGTCATATATAGAATTTAATAATCTTCTGACGTACAATAAGGTACATTTAAACTTTTGTTGTTGTTGTTGTAGATTTTGTAATTTTCAGAATCGAGGAACTTATTTTACCAACTTAATGGTTTCTGGTAATACTTTCGCATGCCTCTAAAGTGTTTTTTTTTTTTGCCTCATTTCTCTTGACAATTAAAAGATGGTAACATGAGATATCTTCTGCAGAGTTGCAGACAAATCGACATACTTACTCTACAAAGCCTCGGGCAGGTTGTAAGTTATAGACAACATGTTCCTTAATACAAAAGTAGATACAGTACACTGAAACTAACGTGCACCACTAACGGGCCCCCATCATGCATTTGGCCCTCTTGCCCCTCCCTCTTTGCGGACCTGGGGACAGGGATGAGGTAGATGCCTCGGGATTTCAAGTAAGAATACTATCCCGGCATTTGGCTGGAGGGAGTGAGGTAAAACCCGGACGAAAAAAACACACATTGAGGAAAAGGGACAATGAGCATTTCGTACATATATGGCTCATTTATTTAATAACCGTCCGAGGGTTGGAACGGGGTACACTCTTGAGGCAAAACTGAGGAGAGGAGGATTCGATTCCCATCTCAGTCATTCAGGACGTGGTTTTCCGTGGTTCCCCCCACTTCTACTCCAGGTATTAAACGATGGTTCCTAACGTAAAGCCACGGCCACAACCTTTCCAATCCTCGCCATAATAACAAATACTCACACTCCTACATAACTTACACCACAATAACATAGGATATCAGACAAAAAAAAAATACACACACCAAAGTACACCGGGTGAAATGACCACGATGTCCAAGCCACTCAAATGAAAAAAACAATTTTATTTAATAACCAACCGAGATTATCAATCCACGATCGAACAACTAATTAAGGAGAACATATTGATACTCCCTGGAAAAGTAAGCTGGGTCTCAGAAATCTACCTAATCGCCACCTTCTATCATGTTTAATCATTTTTGGGGTCACCTCGCGGTGTAGTAGCAGGCATTCTTGTCTGACACTTCTGAGGTCCAGGTACGATTCCTGGATCTGCGAAGAAATTTAATTCTGGTTCGAGAGCTGGAACGGGTACACTCGGCCTCATGAGGCAGATCTGAGAAGAAGAGGTTTCCCACTTCTGTTCTACTGTAGTTCCTAATTTAAAGGCATCTTTCTGAGTCCTAACCTCGGTTACAAATACCACAATAACACATGTTAACATACACCTTCTACACGCACTCAAGTAGCCTACATCGGATTTCATGACGAGCGAGTCATAAATGAATCAGCACTTACTTTTGATTTGTAGGCTATATTCAAAGCACAATTCTTTCAAACAAAGGAATAATTTTGTTTTGTAGATCGCATTTGATGTCGATGATTGCCATTCTGCCAAGACTCAGCCTTCTGAAACGATGCCTAAACGTCAGCCCTTAACAAATCACAATTGGGGCACGACAGCCCAAGATTTACCGACAGCTAACCGCAAAGGTCTAGGCAATATCCAGAAAAGTTACTTAGACTTAGGTAGTATTCTCCCTTGACACATTACATTTTAATCACTTCAACTAATAATAATCTGAGTGGCATATCGTCAAATAAACGTAGGCGATCCGATTAGAATCCTTAGCCATGACAAAGGATCACTAAATTACGCATTCTGAGTGGGAGGTTTTATGCAGTAGGGAGATAATTCCTTTTCTTTCTTCCTATTGTCTCAGCATCCAGCAGGCACCCATTTGATATCACGAGGCTAGGGGTTTATAAGCGTTAACAATCCTCAGTATGCTTTCCTTCGGAGGGGAAGTATAGCCGGCGGGTCCATGTCATAGATTTATGGCTTGTAAAAGAACCTTCCACTAACTACAATTGTGTGAAGCTTAATTTGTAGATTAGATTTGATTAACGCTCTATCACGTTCCAACGTTCGTCGCCAGGTGCCGGTTGCGGTGGCATCAAGTAGTCAAGTTCACAGCTAGGTGTCGTTGACGCTAGCATTTGATAGCAAAAGTAGGAACTACTTGAAATTGATCGACTGCAGTCCTTACCTGAATTACAGATAACACACACTAATACGGCCATCACAATTAACACCGGTTATCAGACAGATTCTACACACACCCAAAGTGCACGGGGATACATGACCGCGTTGTCGCAGCCCCTAAACTGAAGAACCAACCAACCATAATTTTCTTAGCTTTATTTATTTTTTTGTTTTATTATTTATAGACCATTTCACATTTAGACTTCCACCTCCAAATTTTAACTTAATTCTAAATTTCAATACTTGAATCTGTGTTAAGAGGATCAGATGACTTCGCTGTTTCACCCCTTAAAACAGCAATAACTAACTAGGCTAACTATTCCTGAGGCTACTTTTCGTATCTTTCCACAATCGAGCCTCCTATTAGTATCACCACCAAAATACATTCTTATTCTTATTTCAATTTGACGATAGGTACAACAAAAACTTTTAATTAAGAGGCTACCTAGAATCAAGGGCAAATATGTTTTAATTGTATGGCCTCGGGTGCGGGTGCAAACTTTGTTATTTGCGCCCAGAGGGCAGCTTGCATGTCGAATTTTGTCGTCCTTGGAACACTATGAAAGTCAAGGAGGTTAGATATCAAGGCCCCTTGACAGTATAGCGCTTTCTAGTAGATAATGGAGGAACTTTGTGTGGGCGGAAAATCCCGAGATTAATTTTGTCATTATGAACACGGTCTACTGAATTAAAATGGGGTCTTTAACATGCCAACAACGTATGACATGCGTGTTGTGATTTTTGTCGCCTTTCAAAAAAAATCACTTACCACGGCCAGGAGCGTACCTTCTGAAACAACAAAGTTGGTAGTCCGACACGAAAACCACTCACCCACAGTGGCAAACAATCAAGGGCAAAGGGGCATAGAACAACAGAAAAATGGATGCTAGTGCTTCAAATGGAAGAAGTGGAATCCTATGGTAATGGCATGTTCTAAACAAGACGTTCAATAAAGAACATATAGCCTACTTTCTCCTAAATGCATGAGTATTGTTATAACTCTTTGTCCTTTTCAACGAGTATAATTGAATGTTGGTTGTAGTAGCTTGTTGAAATACAACGTGCTATAGGGATTTTTTTTAGCGTATGGCTTTTAGTGCCGGGAGTGTCCGAGGACATGTTCGGCTCGCCAGTTTTGTAGCTGCTTCGAGACGGACACCCAATGGGTGAGCTACAAGTATCGTTGGGGAGGGAAGGAGGGAAGTTGGATTGTAAGGACGAGGAGTTGGAAGGTAGCGGCTGTGGCCTTTAGTTAGGGACCAACCCCGGCATTTGCCTGGAAGGAAGATGGGAAACCACAGAAGACCATCTTCAAGGATGCCGGCGGGGGGATTCAAACCTCCTCGTCTCCCACGGCTAACTCACCCGGTGCTATAGGGATATTAAACATGAATATGAGGTGCCCTTTGCTAGTTCTACCTCTGTAAAAAAATTCATTCAATTCGGTTTCACCGTGTTTGAATTGATATGGGGAATGGATTTGCTCACATACATGGCCGCTATTTGCAAACTATTGGGCTGATGACCTTGTAGTCAGTCATAAGATGCTTTCCACAAAAAGGCATGTTGTTGCAAAAAAAAAAAAAAAAGATCAAATTATTAGGTTGGTCGTAATTTGATTTAAGCTTTTAACATTTGGGTGGCCGTCATTCCGTTTCCGTCAAGATGGCGGCGATATAAAACATGACACTGAGGTGCCCTTTGCTAGTGCTACCTCTGTACCAAATTTCGTTCCATTCGGTTTCACCGTGTTCAAATTAATGGGGGAATCGATTTTGACACAAAGATGGCCGCCATCCGCAAACTATTAGGCTAATGACCTATTAGATTGGTCAAAGGATGCTCTCTCCATAAAGGTATGTTGTTGCAAAATTTGGTAGAGATCGGATGATTATGTTAGTCGTAATTTGATTTAAGCTTTGAACATTTGAGTGGCCGCCATTACGTTTCTGTCAAGATGGTGGCGATATAAAACATGAGACTGAGGTGCCCTTTGCTAGTGCTACCTCTGTACCTAATTTCGTTCCATTCGGTTCCACCGTGTTCGAATTAATAGGGGGAATCGATTTTCACACAAACATGGCCGCCATCCACAAACTATTAGGCTGATGACCTATTAGTTTGGTCAAAGGATGCTCTCCCTATAAAGGTATGTTGTTGCAAAATTTGGTAGAGATCGGATGATTAGGTTAGTCGTAATTTGATTTAAGCTTTGAACATTTGTGTGGCCGCCATTACGTTTCCGTCAAGATGGCGGCGATATAAAACATGACACTGAGGTGTCCCTTGCTAGTGCTACCTTTGTACCAAATTTAGTTCAATTCGCGTTCACCGTGTTCGAATTGATAGGTGGGGGGCAGACATTCAGAGTACACACAGACTCACACACACACATACACACACACAGACAGACACACTTTTTCGCCCTGTGTTGATTTCATAAGTCTACTTTCATTTTTTGCAAAAATCGAAAGTAGGCTAAAAATAGAAACATCTTTGATTGCAATTTCTCACTAAAACGTTTTTCTAGATATACAATTTCCTGTTTTTGATCGGAATTTTTCATCGTGCAAAGATGAAGAACTGGAGGAGTAGACCAAGGTTAGAATGTGTTAAACAGATTCCCTCAGATGTAGGGCGTGGTAGCTATGAAACGATTGGCTCAAGACAAGGAGGTTTGGAGTGCTGCATCAAACCAGTCAAAAGATTGAAGACTCAAGCAACAACAACAGTTATACACCTACTACAGCTCATTTAGAAGAAGCCTCTGTGCCTTAGGCGGCAGCATGCCGGCTTCTCACCGCTGGGTCCGTGGTTCAAATCCCGGTCACTCCATGTGGGATCTGTGCTGGACAAAACGGAGGCAGACAGGTTTTTCTCCAGGTACTCCGGTTTTCCCTGTCAACATTTCATTCCAGCAACACTCTCCACTATCATTTCATTTCATCTGTCATTCATTTAATCATTGCCCCAGAGGAGTGCGTCAGGCCTCGGCAGCCGGCACAGTTCATATTCGCGCCGCTAGATGGGGGCTTCATTCATTCCATTCCAGACCCCGTCGGAGCCTGGAAGCAGGCTGTGGGTTTTCATTTTCACTACAACTCATTTAGAAACGCAGGTTTTTAGACAAAATAAACACACATCCAACTGCACAGGGCTGATTAACAAGATTGCCCAAGCCCCCTAAATGAATTAACAACACCAACAACAACCTTTTTCTCAGTTCTGTGAATTACTGATAGATAGCTTATATCAAGTATTTATAAAATTATGCAAGTTCGTGTTTATTTATCGTTGTACTCTGTGTTTGAAGATGTTCTTGCATGTTCACGATAGCACCACTCCAAGGTTTGAACACGTATCTATTCAAATTACGTGTAGAGCCTTGCGTGATGTTATGTCATAAGGGAGATAACATTTATATTTCTACCACGTTGTCATCCACAATACCATAAATTGATATAATTGGATATATTCATAGGCTACTAGTCGATGTAAATGTCTCTTAAATCGATCTTATACGCTGTAATAACATCAATATTAATGACCATAATGTAATCATTCTTAGGGACGGTAGGTGGCTTCGGTGACGTAGTTTGTAGCTTGCTGAGCTTCTATGCCCAAGGTCGCGGGTTCAAACCCGGCCGAAGTCGTCGGAATTTTTGAGAGCGTTAAAATTCCCTCAGTATGCATTTCTTCGGAGGGGAAGTAAAGCCAGCGGTCCCATGTCATAGTTTTATGGCAGGATAAAGATCCTTCCATTAATCACACTTGTGTGAAGCTAAAAAAAATAGGTTAGATTTGACTAACGCTCTTAGGTTTCAACGTTCGTTGCCAGGAGACGACTGCGGTGGCATCTAGTAACCAAGTTCAGAACTAGTTGGTCGTTGGCGGTGGCATTTGAGAGCAAAAGTTGGAACTACTTGGAAATCGAATGTCGGCAGTCCTTACTTGAATTAAAAACAGATAAACCACACTAATACAGCCATCACAATTAACACCGGTTATCAGACAGATTCTACACACACCCAAAGTACATGTGGCTACATGGCGCGTTGTCGCAGCCCCTAAACTGAGGAACCAACCAACCTTAGGGACGGAACTAAAAGTATCGTACTGAACTGCTTGAGGGACCTTAAAGACTGCCAATTAGTTTACAATGCTGTGAACGCAATGTAAAGTAATAAACGTGTAGAACAAGAGTTATAAACTAATTAAGCTTGATAGTAAGTGCAGGTTTTAGTTCTGACATTGTTTTGTTGTTGTTGTTGTTGTTATTGTTGTTGTTGTTTAATTTGAGGGGCTTGGAAATCGTAGTTATTTAGCTTCTTATACTAGGGAGTGTGAGGAGTTCTTGTCTGATAAGCTGCGTTAATGTGAAGGTTGTATCAGTGTGTGTATTTGTAATCCAGGTGAGGATTAGGAAGGAGGCGGCCATGGTTCTTAGAAGGAACTGTCCGGGGATTAGTCACCCCTAAATTCCGGGTACGATTCCCGGCTCAGCCAAGAAATTAGATTCTGGTTTAAGGACAAAAACGGTTTACACTCAGCCTCGTGAGGCACCACTAAGAAGAGATTAATTGGATTCCCACCTCAACAGTTTGGGGAGTAGTTTTTCGTGGTTTTCCACTCCTACTGCAGGTAAATGCCGGGATGATTCCTAACTTAGGCCACGGCCGCTTCCTTCCAAATACTAGCCCCAATTACAAATACAGCAATCACAAAGGAACAATAGGGCAAACGCTACACACACCCAAGTACAAGGGGTTACATGACCACGATGTAGCGAAGCCCCCAAAAGAAGCCATAACTACAACAGCAGCGTGATTTGAAACCTGAGAATTCTTATTGAAACAGTGGTATGTGGCCTTCACTGAGGCTGGTGCAAATCACGTGACTCGGCCAGGAATCGATCAAGGGCTGTCTACTTATCCTCGAATCAACTAACTTACTATTAAAGTTCGTTATGACAAATGGAGGCTGTCAGCTATCAGGTTGTGAATTGTACAAATACTCTGGTTGCTAGTAGTTGTTAGATGATATTATGAGTTAGGGGCATCTTGGCCATCAGTCCCGTGCACTTGATTGTGAATTGGATTCATCTCACAACCTATGTTGAAGTGGTAAATGAGGTAGTGTGTGTATAATTGTAATTACTAGGTTCAAAGATTGGGGTACGGTACTACAATTTCAGACAGAACTCTAACACAGGCCATCAGCTGAATTCTACAACCAACCAAATACACGAGGCTGGAATGACCATGACGTCCGAGCTCTAAAATGAAGCAACAACGACGGTGTGCATGAATCGGTTTTAGTTCAGGGGATATTCCTGTTTAACAGGAAACTGAGACTACCTCGTGGTATAGCGGCAAGTCTCAGAGATCTGGTTTTGATTCACTGCTCTGGCAAGAAATTTTAATTCTGGACTGAGGGCTGGAACGGAGTACACTCAGCGTCGTGAGCCAAAACTGAGAGAAGGCGGGTTAGATACCTATCTCAGCCAGCTTGGAAGTAGTTTTTCGTGGTTTCCCACTTCTACTTCAGGCAAATGCCTGGATCGTTTCTTACTTAAGACCAAGGCTGTCTCCTTCCCAATCGTCATCTGAATTACAAATACACATACTAATACACCATTCACTATAACACCGGATATCGGCACTCTATGGAAGTGAAACTTGGACTATTGGTGCAGCAGAAAAGATGAGAATTGAAGCGTTTGAAATGTGGTGATACAGGAGAATGATGAAGATCAGATGGGCAGATAGGGTTACAAACGAAGAGGTATTAAGACGAGTGGAATAGGACAGATGTTTCTTTCTACTGCTAAGGAAGAGAAGAGATGGGTTGGTAGGACACATATTAAGACACCCAGAAATAGCAAGCTGATTTATGGAAGGAAGGTTCGAGGGCAAGAACTGTAGGGGTGGACCAAGATTAGAATATGTTAAACAGATTTCCTTGGATTTAGGGAGTCATGGAGAGCTGCATCAAACCAGCCAAAAGACTGAAGACTCAAACAAAGAGGTATTAAGACGAGTGGAATAGGACAGATGTTTCTTTCTACTGCTAAGGAAGAGAAGAGATGGGTTGGTAGGATACATATTAAGACACCCAGAAATAGCAAGCTGATTTATGGAAGGAAGGTTCGAGGGCAAGAACTGTAGGGGTGTACCAAGATTAGAATATGTTAAACAGATTTCCTTGGATTTAGGGAGTCATGGAGAGCTGCATCAAACCAGCCAAAAGACTGAAGACTCAAACAACAACATCAGACAAATTCCACACATACAAGTACACGGGGCTACGTGACCATGATGTCGCAAAGCCCATAAATCAACAACAACGACAACAACAATAAGAAACTGATAAATCTTTAAATGGCATATTGGCTTTCACGGCCAAATAATTATCTTACAGGCATGTAATATTTCAAGAACTTATATTTGTTAATGTGGCAGCCCTGCTGAGTACTAATGCTATATTTTTTTTCCTTCCAGGTGAGTGACAACTGTTGAGCCAACTCTTACGAGAGGTGTGGATCCCGTCTAAGGTAATAAGGACTCTGTTATAAACTTCAACAACTGATGCTTT
Source organism: Meconema thalassinum (assembly GCA_946902985.2). NCBI lineage: Eukaryota > Metazoa > Arthropoda > Insecta > Orthoptera > Tettigoniidae > Meconema > Meconema thalassinum. The sequence continues at coordinate 561,235,032 of OX336388.2, read as the reverse complement.
TAATATTGTTATAAGGGCTGGTGGCAATGGGGTGCATTCTCAGCCTCACGAGGCATAACTTAGGGTTTGATTCACATCTCAGCCTTCCTAGAAGTGATCTTCCGTGGTTTCTCACTTCTGCTTTCGGCAAATATCGGGATGGTTCCTGACGTTTGGCCACAGTAGCCTCCAACCTCAAACGTAGCTCCAATTAGAAATAGTACATTTATAACAGTGACACAGGTTATCATACAACTTACACACACCCAAGTGCATGGAGATACATGACCACGATGTCTCAAAGCTCTTAAAAATAATCAACAACAACCATCTTTACAAAGCCCCTTCAGTTTGACTTTGAACGAAGCGTCTGGCGTTGAGTCAAATAATTTTATTAATGCAGCCAATGGCCATGTACTTTTCTCTTCAGGACGGGTCAGGGAAGGGATAGGGGAAGGAAATCGGCCATAGACCTATTGAAAGGAACCGTCCCGGCATTTTCCTGGTGGTGAAAATAGGAAACTACGAAAACCATTTTCAGGACGGCTGAGGTGGGATTCGAACCCACGCTCTCCCGATGACAGCTAGGCTCTCGGCCAGCGTGGCCGGTTGAGTTAAATAAGGTCCAGAATAATGAACTATCACGTACTAATTAAAGTTGGTTGTCCACCCGGAGGTCCGGGTTCGATTCCCGGTTCTGCCAAGAAATTTTAATTCTGGTCTGAGGGCTGGAACGGGGTACGCACAGACTTGTGAGGAAAAACTGAGAAAAGTAGGGTCAGACACCCATCTCAGCCATCCTGGGAGTGGTTTTCCGAGGTTTGCCCACTTGTAGTTCAGGCAAATTCTGAGATGGTCCTAACTTATGGCCACAACCGCCTTCTTCCCAATCCTATCCCCAATTTACAAATACACACACTAGTATTCGACAGTCATCAGAACAACACAGGTTATCACACGAATTCCCCACACCCAAATACACAGGGCTATATGACCACGATGTCGAAGCCCTCAAAATAAGCAACAACAACCTTCTTTGTCTTGTTTTCCATGTTCAATTGCCTTCAGAACACCTCGTTAAGTAGTGACTAGTGTTCTTGGCTGTCGCCCCGGAGGTTTGGTTTCGATTCCCGGCCCTGCCAAGATATGACCCCGCTCATTCCCAGTGCACTGTTTCCTGTCTTCCTCGCTTATCCTCTCCAAAACCACCTGACGTATTGCTTAAAATCCATGGTCACCAACCCACAAATCATTACAGCCAATCAGTCTTCTCAGATAGTCTACTGTGTGAAGAATGACGACGGCCGTACCCGGGTTTTGTCAGTAAATGTAGCCTACTAGTGAAGCCTATGTAAACTAGGGTTGTATGGCGGCTTCGGTGGCGTAGTTGGTAGCATGTCGGGTGAGCTTCTTTGCCGAAGTCGTCGGATTCTTTTAAGAGCGTTAAAGATCCCTCAGTATGCCTTCCTTCGGAGGGGAAGTAAAGCCGGTGGGCCCAAGTCATAGCTTTCTGGCATGTAAAAGAACATTCCACTAACTAAACTTGTGTCAAGCAAACTTTGTCGGTTAGGTTTGATTAATGCTCTTAAGTTCGAACGTTCGTCACCATACGCTGGTTGCGTTGGCATCTAGTAGTAGTCAAGTTCACAGCTAGGTGTTGTGTATGGTAGACCATTTGGCAGCGAAAGTAGGAACTACTTGAAATTATCGTCTGCAGTCCTTACTTTAATGACAAACTGATAACACACACTAATAAGTTACAGTCATCACAATAACACCGGTTATCGGACAGATTCTACACACACCCAAAGTACACAGGGCTACATGACCGCGTTGTCGCAGCCCCTAAGCCAACCAACTAGGGTTGTACATTTCATTCGAATATTCCATTAAATCGACGGCTTCGAATATTCGTCAATTTGAAATTCGAATAAAATCTTCAATTGTTCAAAGAATTCAAATATTTGAACATTGTGGATGTCCGAATACTTCGGTTGTTCGAATCATTCGAACATTCTAATTACTGCACTCTAATATTTCGATTAGTCGATTATCAAAATTAACCGAAGAGTTCAAATATTTGAATTATTCAAAATATTATGATGGTATACTGGCTTTCACGGCCAGTGAATTAAAACTAAGCAATTCTTCTAGGTTTGTGCCGTGTCATGTGTGGGGTTTCGGCTAGGACATCAAGCTGGCTCAATTGCGGGTCCGGGCGGGGACACCAAGAGCCCGCTGATGAGCCAGCTTGGTGTCGTAGGCGAAACCCCACACAAGACACGTCACAAACCTAGAATAATTGCTGAGTTTCAATTCCCTGGCCGTGAAAACCAATAACTAATCTAACTATCCCCGTGGCACTACAGCACTTGAAGGGCCGAGGCCTACCAAGCGACCGCTGCCCAGCCACTTGGCCTGCAGATATTGGGGTAACGCGTGGCAGCGCGTCGGGTCCGCATGGCCGTTAATCTTGGTTTTTGTGACCGGGGTGCTGCCTCACTGTCAGGCAGCTACTCAATTGTCCTCGCGAGGCTGAGTGCATCCCGTTCCAGCCCTCACGTCAGTTTCTAAAATCCCTGATGGAGCCGGGAATCGACGTGAAAACCAATATACCATCTTTTTGGAGGCCATCATAGGGAGGTATTGGCTGCTTGAGCTTTTAGTTCTAGTAGTAAAGAGGCGCAGGTGCGCTTCATAAAATGGGAGGTAGTGCGCAGTTCGCTACTCCTGTGGAGGTCCAGGTGGGGACACCAAAAGCCCGCTGATGAGCCAGCTTGCTGTCCTAGGCGAAACCCCACACAAGACACGGCACAAATCTGGAAAATTTGCTAAGTCCACAAATATTAAATTACGTTACTTGTTGTCTGTTTGTTTGTTTGTTTGTTTCTTTCTTTCTTTCTTTCTTTCTTTCTTTCTTTATTTGTTTGTTAGGCTATAATTGTTATTCGAATATTTGAATGATTCGACTTGCTCGTTGATTTCATTGACTGAACAGTCGAATGTTCGAATAGGTTGGAAATTCCAATAGGCAATTTGAATATTAGAATACTGTAGTTGAACTATTCGTATGTTCGATTCAAAAAATCGTATTCGAAATTATTTGACCAATGCGAATTATTCAGTGTTTGAATATCTACAGCCTTAGAATAAACCATTTTGTCCGTGATGCCGATGCCTAACGTGCATTTATTGACCATTAAGTATCGTTATTAATCAAACATTAATGACTCCTGTCGTAATGGATAATAACACTTAACGGAGATTACAAACATAACTGCTATAAACTTGAACTTCCTTCAACGTTAGTAGAGGAAGTAATGCAACTTGTTAGATATAACTTGTAAGTATTTGTAGCGTCAATATGTTTTGAAATTTCAATCAGATCCTATACGGGGCTGATTCCCTTGATGTCCCTATACTCTGATAGAGAAGCAAGGTGGTTTTTATTGTTATTGTTTAATTTTATCCCCGTTTACTTGGATAGGTGTGTGTGTATAAGTTACAGTAACCTAAATATAGGCCTATATATGATAATAATAATAATAATAATAATAATGTTATTGGTTTTACGTCCCTACTACTCTGGCTTTTAGAGATACCAGGGAGCCGTAATTATGCCCCGAAGGGGATCTTTAACGTGCCAATAAATCTGCTGACACGGCTCCCTCGCATTTGCGCACCCTCAAATGCCAGCCGACTGCGCCAGGATACGAACCTGCAACCTTGGGCCCTACAAGCGAGAACGTTAGCGCTGAGTCACGCAGCCAGTCAGCCTAGGCTATATATGAATTTGATAATCTGTGTTATTGTGGTGTCTGTAGTAGTGTTTGTGTTTGTAATTCAGGGTGAGGATTAGAAAGGAGACGACCGTGACCTTAAGTTAGGAACCATTCCGGAATTTGCCTGGAATAGAAGTGGGAAACCACTGAAAACCACTTCCAGGATCACTGAGCTCGGAATCGTACCCACCTCTTCTCAGTTTTGCTGAGTGTACCCCGTTTCAGCTCTCAGACCAGAGCCGGGATCGAACCTGGACCTCCGGGGCGACAGCCAAGAATCCAGAAATATGGGACATGGCGTCAATTTTAAACAGTTATTGGTGCAAAATCTGTTGTCTAAATCGGCAACATGCTTTCCTTGCAAATTCACCCATATTTTGAGTTATTATCTAGTGTAGCCTATGTGTTTCCATAGTCTTCCTGTTTATACGGGGTTGTGGTGTGAAGGGTTTTCTCTCGGTGGTGAATGGTTTATGCGGCTGGATGCCGTTTATGACGCTGACCTCATCACAGGAATTAATGAAGATGATGTGAATGAACGTTTATTAGACTGAATAAAGAGTTTGGAAGAAATGGTTGTGGCCTATTAAAAAGGTATCATATGCCATGAAATTGTAAATGGGAAACCACGGAAAACTATTACAAGAACGGGTTTCGAATCCACTCGTCTTCCGAGTTCGGAGATAGGTTGCCCCTATGGCCTTGCTTCTCAAAACTCCGTAGCAGGCCCGGTCAGTAGTTAGTTTCTAGTCTTAGTAAGAAATTTACCGTTTCGATAAATTTTCTTCAGTGTAGTGCGTAGTTACTTATACTTAATTTAAGAATACCTCTTCGTGCCTGTTCTTTAACATAATTTACGGGACATGCAGAACTCGCCAAGAGAGTGAAGCGCGGGGGGTCTTGTAAGCGGAACGGGCTTAGCAAAGCGGAACCTCTATGCAGCGGACTTTGGACGGGGTTTCCTCCCAGTAGGCTTTGACTACCGGAAAGATTCTGAATACACAACACCAGAGCGAGCCAGCGAACGCCAACGTTGAAGAAGTTTACGAACTGCAAACATGCGATGTTTCTCGCTAAATATAGAGTACAAGATAATTTGGAGCAAGAAGAGAAATGGGAGTGGCTATGAAACTATTTATTGGGGATCTCGAATACTGTATTTAAGTGTGAAAGGTTACCCAAGAATATCAGACTAAATTGATATGGAAAGGATTAGATACAAAAATATAGCGGGAAAGATCATGGTGTGTCGTATAATACAAAGTCTTTGCTTAGTGTTTTTATTGACTGCTATGTGCAACACGGAACTGACCAAGCATGTTTCTGTTCTTTTGCTTCGTAAACTTTTGCCACGCGAGGTTACGGTTCTGACTCCGTGTGTAATAAAATCTCCTTAACGTTCCTGTAACAGAATATGAAGAGTAGGCTATAACTGACATTCTAGCTTTTAAAACTAATACATAAATAATTAAAAATAATAATATTAAATATGGATTACCGTACATTAATGAAACACTTAAATATCGATACTAAATTCGTATTAAAATGTGTCTTAAGGGTCTCCAGAATGTCCTCTATTGCCCATGTTAATTGTCGATTATTTTATTTACCTTTTTTTATTAACGATTAAGAGCAAGTAATCGAGATTTTTCAGGGAAGTAAGTTTTAAAAAATACATGGATTTTGAATTTTTCACGAAGTTTTAATTTCTACAGCATTTTAGCGAACATTTACATCTGGCAAATTTAAACTTAAGTAAATTTAGAAATACGCCAGTGTTTAAATATAGCACTCTTATGGAGGAATTATATTTAAAAATTCAGTCTTGAATGTTGAAAAGTTTCGGAAAGAAAGGTAATTTTTATAGTAAGACATTTATTTTAGCGAAAAACTGAAAATATTTTTTCTTGTTTTTAGCACATACCAGCCCCATAGTGATTCATATTCTTCCATCTGAAGCAATAGAATTCAGTTTGGAGTTCTTCCATGTCCTTTTGCTCTTTTTTGCTTTCTTGAAAGATTTTTAAAACTACTGTATCTATTGTTTAACGAAGAGAAAAATCAAGAGAAAACTTAAAATCTAAATTACTAGGTTTAATAACAGCGGAAGCATGAGGAAAAAAGCCTTAGGATTGAGCTATGAAGAAAATAAACGTCCCGTTAGAAGGCAAAGGGTCCGTAGGTGAATACGACGAAAAAATGAAAATTACAGATTTGTGAAGATATTCAGCATTCCGCAGTCCCTTAAGATCCATAGCCCATGTATCAAATTCAAATAAAATTATAACATGAGGAATATGACGAATCTTAATGGTCTCGAAATGCATAGACTACATGTTTGCTGCCTTGCATTAAATAGGAAGAGTTAGTTTCCTTCTAGAATAATATTTATTTTCTCAGTTATTCAATATGTTGTGTTGTTGTTAACATTGTGGCATCAATGTCATTTGACCATGTGTACTTGAGTGTGTATAGCATGTATCTGACAACACCTGTTATTGTGATGTCTGTAGTAGTGTGTATTTGAAGTTGAAGCTAGGATTGGGAATGAGGTGGCCGTGGTCTTAAGTTAAGAATCATTCCAGAATTTGCCTGGAGTAGAAACCACGGAAAACGACTTCTAGGATAGCAGAGGTGGAAATCACACCCGCTGCTTCTCAGTTTTACCTCACGTTAGAGGTGGATGTCTTCTTCCCAATCCTGATATGAATTACAAATACAAATAGACTACTAATACTGTATAGCCATCACAATAACACTGGTTATCAGACAAATCACACACAATTACACGGGGCTGCATATCCACGATGTTGCAAAGCCCCCACGTTCCAGCCTCCAGCTTCAATTATCAACAATTTTTGTTTAATCCGAATTCTTCATGCACCGAACCGATACGATGTTGAAACAATCAATATTTGCGTATTTACTCAAAGAACCTGTTCTTTTGAATTTCTGGATTTAGTTTTCTGTATATTTCTGTTTATTACTATTTATTATTATTATTATTATTATTATTAGTAGTAGTAGTAGTAGTAGTAGTAGTAATTTTATTTAATTTGTTGATTTATTATTTATAACCTCTTTTCAAATTTAGGCATCACCCTCTAAATTTTAAATAATCAAATTTTGTATAATATTATGTGAGTTAATAGGGGCAGGTGGCCTCAATGTTCCACCCCTTTAAACACCAATATTTAGAAGCTAGCACTCGTGGCTGTCACCGCGGAGGCCCGGGTTCGATTCCCGGCCCTGCCAAGAAATTTAATTCTGGTCTGAGGGCTGGAACGGGGTACACTCAGCCTCATGATGCAAAACTGAGCAGAGGCGGGTTCGATTCCTACCTCAGCTGTCATGGAAGCGGTTTTCCGTGGTTTCCCACTTCGACTTCAGGCAAATGCCGGAATAGTTCCTAACTTAAGGCTTCGACGACTTCGGCCGGGTTAGAAACCCCCGATCTTGGGCATAGAAGCTGAGTATGTTACCAACTATGCCACCGAAACCGCCAATGTTTAATGTGTGTACCAAGTTAGCCAGTAGCTCTTCAGATAATAAAACCATTCTATTGAACTTAATCGACTCTGACTATCCACAATATGCCTAGATGTGCAACATTATTGCGCCTGACAAGATGAAGGAATTTCAAACATCGACGGGTGACGTTGTGGGTCGAAAGAATTATCCGCCCTCGCCCCCCTTGCCTGTGTAACCCGGCACGAGGCTTGCTTGGCCCCCTGGTGCGGTACCGCTCCAATTACGTGGCTTATTAGAAGGCCGTGGTTACTGCGGCAGTCTCCCTCCCCCTCTCAGTCAACAGCTGGCTGGTACATAGGGCCAAGCACTAGTGGGGAAAATTGCTCTTCCCTATATCTACTCTGTCATGCATTCCACACACGCATTATCAAATTACGGAACTGACAACGTAGATAACCAAGAAACACTTCTGCATTTCAATTGACCTCCTAGCTCCAGCATAATAGTCTTCTTCTTCCTTAGCGTTTGTCCCGCCTAGCTGCAAGTTCCGCTGAACTGCTGTGCCCAAGATCGCGGGTTCAAACTCAGCCGAAGTCGTCAGATTTTTAAGAGCGTTAAAATCCTTCAGTATGCCTTCCTTCGGAGGGGAAGTAAAGCTGACGGGCCCATGTCATAGATTTATGGCACGTAAAAAAACCTACAACAGTATTGGTTGTGTGTAGCAAAATTTGTAGGTTATAATTGGCTTCTTAGAAACGCCCTATCAAGTTCCAACGTTCGCCACTAGGTGTTATTGACAGTAGCATCTGGTAGCCAAAGTTGGAACTACAGTGAAACCTCTCTAAAAGACCACCCCTATTAAAAGACCATCCCTCTTAAAGACCGATATTTCTTGGAACCGATTTAAAACCTCATAAGGTCAATGTATTCGTTCCCTCTCTTTACGGACCACCCCTCTCCCCGACCAAAGACCAGACATTTTCTCAGTCTGACCTCTTTCAAAAGACCACTTCTCGGCTGCCTTCCCATTGGAGATGGTGATGAGGGTGATGATGTAAACAATGGTTCTGTTGGCACAGAACTGCATCAGCATAGAATGTCATTAGAAGAAGTGTTATGTAACGTACAAAAATACAAAAAAAAAACGGCTCTCCTAGAAGATTGTTCGAACCCAGAACAAATTAATGGACTTTCGAACTCACTCAGAGATATTCTAGAAAGTGAAATTAAAAAAAAAAAAACGATGTGCTAATCTGAAACAGAGATCAATTCGTGACTTTTTGAAATGGCAGAGCTCAGATTATAACTAATTGTAATTAATTTGTACTAAATGTGAACCAATGCAGATATATTGAAATCGAGTATGTGTTCCAACTGTACTTTATTAATAATGCAGTGTAAAATTATGTTTAATGCCCGCCCCTATTAAGAGACCACCCCTCTAAAAGACCAGTTTTCCATGGAACCGTCACTCATCTCTAGAGGTTTCACTGTAGCCTACTTGAAATTGAACTTGTTTGTAGCCCTCGGGCATTCAATCAAAATGCCCAGCTTATAGCCATTGGCTGCAATTCATATATAATAAAGAAATTGAATGGCACTTTTTATGCTAAGAGTTGTTGTTGATTATTTAAGGGGCTTTGTGATATCGTGGTCGTGTAGCCTCGTTTACTTGGGTGTATGTGGAATTAGTGTGCTGTGTTATTGTGATGGTTATATTAGTGTGTGTATTTGTAATTCAGATGAGGATTGGGAAGGAATCGACCGCGGCATTCAGTTACGAACCATCCCGGCATTTGCCCGGAGTAGAAGTGTGAAACCACGGAAAACCACTTCCAGGATGGTGGAGATGGGAATCGAACCCACCTCTTGTCAGTTTAGCCTCACGAGGCTGAGTGTATCCCGTTCCAGCCCTCAGACCAGAATTTCATTTCTTCGTAGAGTTGAGAATCGAATCAGGGCCTCCGCGGTGATGCTAAGAGTGATAACCCCTAATAACTGAGGGCCATTTATTAGTTATTGATTCGTAAGAAATATCTTAGGCATACCGTACTAGCATGCTTGGCTGTCACAGAGGAGGTCCGGGTTCGATTTTCCGGCTCTACCAAGAAATTGAATCGTGTCTGAAGGTTGGAACTGGGTACACTCAGATTCGTATGGCAAAAATGAGAAGAGGTGTGCTTGATTCCCACCTCAACCATACTGGAAGTAATGGTCCGTGATTTCTTGTGTCTACTCCATGCAAATGCCGAGATGGTTCCTAACTAGAAGCCACGGACACCTCCTTCCCAACCCTCACCTGAATTACAAATACACACACTACTACAGATACAACAATAACGCAATTATCAGAAAAATCACATCCAAGTGCACGGGGCATAATGACCACTATATCCAAGAATCTCTCAAATAACAACAACATTCACCTTGCATGTAAATTCCGAACGCACCTTTCTCCACCACCTTGTAGACCTATAATAATAATAGTAATAATAATAGTTATACATTTATTATTATTATTATATCTTTCACGACCGTTTGAATAGGCGTTTTTAGTTCACAAGATATGTCATGTTTCACACAACAAGTGCAAGTCATCAAGACGTTAACCAGAGGGTTGACATTTTAGTCACGACCAGGACTCGAACTTGGGACCTTCAGATTTCCAGCCCGATACTCCTGCCAACTGACCTACCGCGAAAATGAAACATCTCTCAGCTGGGCAAATTTACACCTACTGGGTGGCTACTGCTGACGTCTGCCTCACGAGAACTAGTGTAACCCATTCCAGTCCTTAAAGAATAAAATTTATTGGCAGAGTCGAGATTCAAACCCGGATCCACCCGGTGACAGCTAAAAATGCTAGTCACTACGCTATGAGGCGGACAAAATTCATACTGCTTCAGTTTCTAGACATCAAACCTTATACTATACTAACATTTGCCAGGGCCGAGCGTCGAAAAAACAAAAACAAAACGAGGAATAACTAGAATGCCATTGCCCATGCCCGGAGTCAAACCTCAGGTTTACGAACGTCAGACATCTTTAGTCGTTATTAACTAGAAATGAACATCTGCCTGAATCAATACTATACAGTATTACTATTGATTCAGGCAGATGTTCATTTCTAGTTAATAACTATTCTAACATATCAATACGGAACCACCATGAGTCATTTAAATAATGTAATCTTTAGTCGTGGAACTCGCCTTGACTCATTGGCCTATGCTGGCACGTGCCTTGTGTTACTGTCCTCTGATTGTGAGACCTACCATGAAATTTGGTATTACATGGAGCCTTGATTGATAAGTTTCCTTCCCATAAACTGTGCGATGAGTTGTTTTAATGTTATATGGCATTGTTCATAAAAGCAATGTATGTTTATTATTTTGACTAACGAAATGAGCAAGAAACCCCTAATGAAGTTCTGCTTACACACACATTTATGAGCAAGGAGCTTTAATGCCTTATCATGGGTGATAAGGAAACAATCGTATTGGCCAGAACATAGCCCTTCATGGGTGATACGTCACTGCCTTGTTAAGTAGGTTATTATGATATTTACAGCACTTGACGCTTTCAACCCACGAAATTATTTCTTGACGGATTAGTATTGCGTGTTTAACCAGCCGGATCTAAGGAATGCACAGGTTTGAGGGGTAGGCTAATGCGTTATTGTAACGTTGTTACTCGTATTAATAACAGTAGTAACAGTGTTACTAATAAAATCAAGTACTGTAACGCCGTGATTTTATTAGTAGTGAAAATTCTAATAATAATGCCATTGGTTTTTACGTCCCTTTTAACAACTCCGGATTTTCAGAGACGCCGGAGTGGCGGAATTTCGCTCCGAAGGGGATATTTATCGTGCCAGTAAATCTAGTGACACGGCTCCCTCGCATTTGCGCACCCTCAAATTCCTGCCGACTGCACCAGGATTCGAACCTGCAAACTTGGGCACAGCAAGCGAGAACGTTACCGCTCAGCCACGCAGGCACCTTGAAAATGCAACGATATTTAAACAGTCTAATACCGACAGCAATGGCTACGCTGGCTAAAGTGCTCTCTGCTGACTCGGTACACTCGTAGGTTCGAGCTCCACCGTCGGCCGTCCTTGAAATTATTTTCCGCGGTTTCCCCATTTTCAACACCAGGCAAATGCTGGGACGGTACCTTCTGACAGGCCACGGCCGCTTCCTTGCACATCCTTGCCCTGTTTTATTCATCTTCATCCATCCCATCTCTCATCCCGACGCGCAGGTCGCCCACGGGCGTCGACTAGAAAGGCCTGCACTCGGCCACTTAGGAGGCCACACGACAAAAGAAACAGTCTAATAAGTATAAGTATAACTTAATATAAAACTAAGTCCCAGATTCGTGGATGTAACGGGTAATCTCGAGAACCACTGGATGGGTTTTGATGTGGTTTTCACCATTTTGGGAAGGATTTCTTGAGGAAGGTATCTGTAGAAAAACATTCATTTATGACCAAAGGAAGCCGAGCAGTAACGATTTCAGTGAATCGACTCGAAGAAAAACCTGCCGTCCGTGCTCCTTTTAAGCTCACGCTGGGTAACCCGTTAAAAATATCTAGGCATATATAGGCCTACTATGAATGTAAGTATGTTCAGTATGAAAAGTTCCACAATAAAGTCCGCGACAGCATATCTTTATCTTTAATACATCGCCCACTATGAGTGTTTTTACGTTTTCATTTCTCCCAACGATCACCATTCAGTGGAAATTTAAATTACTAGCTTCAGAGCGAGTTTACGAGCTACTATCACCCCATCTTCGGCCAGCATGAAACTGTCGAGTCGTGTCGGGTTAAGACTTCAGAGAAGAGTATAATGTGTTATTGCTCTTGTTGGAGATTATTTTAGGGGCATTGTGACATCGTGGTGCGATGCAGGTGGAATGCAATCCTTACATAACTGGTCAACTGGTCAGCTGTATCGCAATGAAAATCTTGAGCTCTGATTGGTGGAGAACCTATATCTTAATGAAACTTGACCTATAATGAGCCTCATTAAGATGCAGTTTTCTGGCATGTAATATGTATATTTCGCCATGGTTGAACATAAAATCTAAAACATTAAAAAGAACGGTTGCTTCCCTTTTACAGTCTACTCAGGAATTTTGCTTACATTGTGTTGCACAGACAGGGACGTATTAGAATGAAAATAACATTTCCCAGTTCGATAACAATTTGTATCCCTAATTAAGATAGAAACCGGAGTTTTAAACAATTTTATTTTAGTCAATGATGAGAGAGGAATGTTTATATTCTGAGCTATTATACTAATTTATACCGGGTGAGTTAGCCGTAGTCGTTACGGCGTGGTTGCAGGCAGTCGCTCACATCAGGGAGGCGAGGAGGTTTGAATGCCCCCGCCAGCAACCTTGAAGATGGTCTTCTGTGGTTTCCCATCTTCCTTCCAGGCAAATGCCGGGGTTGGTCCCTAACTATAGGCCACAGCCGCTAAGTTACTTTCCAACTCCTCGCCCTTTCACTTTCCTCCCCAGACAACACTCCACACGCGACGGTACTTGTAGCTCACCCCCTGGGTATCCGCATGGAAGCAGCTACAAACTGGCGGGCCGAACATGTCCTCGGACACTGCCGGCACTAAAAGCCACACGCTAAAAAAAACAACTAATTTATAAAATTATATTGAGCCAAAGGGGTCTTTTCTCATCCATTGTTTTGTGAAAAATCATCACACGTTTTCATCATTTATCGAAAAATATATTAATTCAGAAAATAAAACATACTTGTCACACTATCCATAAAAAGGCAAATATATAAGAAGTTTTAATAACTAGGCAACATTGACTATATCCAAATATTTGTAATCCAATGACGTTAATAATTGTGAGCATTAATGTGGCACTTCCTAATTTATTTATTTGTTAGTTTTGATTTATAGTTTAACGTCGCCCGAAATATAGCCTATATATTTAAAAATTTCAAATAATGAATTTATTGGTATGAAAATGATTCATTAACTGACTGCTTCCTAATTAATTTTCTCATAAAAAACTCATATAGAACATTACTTCAATAATAGGCTATGGCCTTGTCTGTATAGTACAGTGCAGGAACGCTATCTTCTCTATATTATCTTGACAGCTGAGTTTCGACAGGTTGACTGTCGTGTGAAGGCACGAAGTTAATGATCACAGACTGTCAAAGACGGGATGGTCATATGGCTACTTGGTTCATAAGTGCACAGTCTTAAACAAATGATTTTGGTTCATCAATATTAATTGAAGTAGATAATGAGCAGGATCTGATGATGATCGCTTGACGATCGAAGGATGTCATCCAATTAAGTGCTCCCCTACAGACTTATATTTTCACAACCAAGCGTGTTATTTTGTGATAAGAATATGTAATACTTTCTTTAAATACTTGTTTTCATATGTAAATTGACACAATGTGTTTTGACCAACCGAAAAGCTTTCTATAAAAATCAAAATTAGTCTTTAAATTATTTTTCTTTTCTCCCTCTCTTTCCTTATCGGTAGAATTCACTTGATGTAGCGGCATCGGTGGCGTAGTCGGTAGCATGCTCAACTGCTGTGCCCAAGATAGCGGGTTCAAAACTGGCTGAAGTCGTCAGATTTTTTAAGAGCGTTAAAATCCTTCAGTATGCCTTCCTTCGGAGGGGAAGTAAAGCCGGCGGTCCCATGTCATAGATTTATGGCATGTAAAAGATCCTTTCACAGACTAAACTTGTGTAAAGCAAAATTGTTAGGTTAGATTTCGTCAGAACGCTCTATCAAAGTTCCAACGTTCACCACCAGGTATCATTGATATCTGGTGGTGAAAGTTGGAACTACTAGAAATTGAACGGAACTTGTAGCTCACCCTTTAGGGTGTCCGCTGGAAGCAGCTACAGACTCAGGCGAGCCGAACAGGTCCTCGGACACTCCCGGCACTAAAAGCCATACGATAAATAAATAATAATAACTTGATATCATTGGATATTCATTTCTGGAGGAAAATATTGTCTAAGTATATGTTGTTTCTTTTATTTAAAATTTGTAGGCATGTTGCCCCTTTATATAGGATCTAGGTCTTAGATAGCAACTATTTTGGCCAAATCCGAACGGTGGGTTTACACGTGAACCTCTACAATGGTGTCAATATTATAAGTATACCTACATTACAAAGTTGCTCAAATAATTCCTCGAAAACTAAACGAGAAAGAGAGAGAGAAAGATGGAAAGAGAGGAAGAAAAAGAAAAACTGTGGAGTTACCAAGATATCTTTGTTTGAAAGATTGTAAACTTATCGTGCTGCAAACCTTCAGAATACGTGCCATTTATTGTACATGGAGGTGTGTATCTTTCACTTACCAGGTCCTATAATTAAAATGATTGTCATAGCTGCAATTTAACGATGTATTCTTCTTTTATTCTTTTCACCCAGCTTTGTGGTACATTAAATCAATCACGTTTTAATGTTCTGAGCTTTCCTTGCAACTTAGTCCAGTATTGCCTCATACTTTGTGATCTTGCTTTCCTTTTTTCATCAGAGATTTCGATCTTTCTCTTGGGTTTGACGTTGACTTGGAAGCGTTGTTTCTTGTCCTTGGTTATAGTTTTGGCTATCTGTTTTATCCATGAGCATATTTTCGAACTGGAGTTCTATTAGGCCTCTCTCCGTTTCCTTAAACCAAAGTGGTTTGGTTCTTTTGTTACGGAAGTAGTCAAAGATTTTTTTAGCCTATTTAAGTTCATTTTGAGGTGTCCATAAAAATCAATTCTTTTTCTTTTTATTGTGTCTGAGAGTTTTTCTGTACTTTGGTAAAGGGTTTCATTTCTGATGTGGATTAAATTTGTTACACAATTTGGGGCCTAAAATTTTCCATAATATATTTCTTTCTTTCTTTCTTTCTTTCTTTCTTTCTTTCTTTCTTTGATCTACAGCCTTTCAAGCGGGCCTTGCGTTGTGATAGACAATGTTTCGACTGCATATAAGGCTTCTGGTTTAATTACCGTGTTTTAATGTCTTATCTTTGCTTTCCAGGAGAGGGACTTCTTGTTATAAGTGGATGTATTCTATTAAATATACTTATGTTTTATAATATATTAATTGCATCACACTTTATTTTTACATATTGCTGCTTTATTCACGATCAATCATTTTGCAGGTAGGCTAGTAATGAAAAATATTTTGTTGAGGTAGTTACGAATTTTTATATCTTTTCTACGAATTTTTAAATATTTTCTGATAAGTTGAATGCAGACTTCGGATAATTTGTAAACTAGACATTTCTAGTCAGCTTGGCTGTCTCAACGTGGCGAGCGCGCATTTTGACTAGTTGTACACACATTACTCTTTTCTTCTTCTTGTCAACTCTCCGAGTTATCCGTACTTTTTTCTCTATATTTACCCGCAATTTTACGCTGAACGCTGACAACCTCGCATCTTGCATATCGTAAACTTTAGCCTGATTATTGATTATAGGAGTGGAACATCGAGGTTATCTGCCCCAGCACCTACTTACTAGTGGGATTAATGTTAACGGTCAATTAATTCTGATAATTGCCTCCGGATTCCGTAATGACCATCTAGTGTGGTAATTGATGTTCCTTGCCAATTGCTGATTGTCAACACATCACAAGCATGCAGATTGACAGACAACCATTATATTCTCGTTTGCACGTCGTTCTGTTATTTCACAAAAATACAACATCCCAGGTTAACATAATATTGTGACTCCTCAAATTGGCTATTCTTCTACAATATGACGCGGTAATCGGTTGTTTCTGATGAAGGTTTCTACCATGGTTACAACTATTCCTCAACAGTGAAAATATAGCATCGCACGTAGTTGTGCATTTTTTTCAACATTTGCCGCTAAATTGACATAGCAAACTATAATATCATTTCCTGTAGCCCACATACAATTTTCATACTGGCTCGTTTGGCACTTACGCCAGCACGGAAGCATTTAGTTAGGAGGAATTGGGTTCGAGTTCCAACTCGATGAATTTATAAAATGTAGGTATAATGATACCAAGAATTTATTTATGTATGTATTGATTACTTATTTATTTGTTTGTTTTATGTTTGTTTATTTATTTAGACAGTAGCCTACATTATAAAAATAATTTCCATACCCTTAATATTATTGTAATCTAATTCTGCCTGTTGGCCAACTTGGAGGCTATTCGGATCCTCAAAACGTATCACCGTAATGTTATGTGGGTAGAAACCCACAAAAACCCAAGGGAGTGCTGTATTGAGGCATACTAGGTTTTGCCATTGCTTTTCTCACTGAGCCAGTACAGCAGTACTAACCCAACGAGTAGAACCTTTCACAACATCCATAGACACAGGTTGTGCCCTGATGACCATTACTCACCACCACTCATACCTCAGTAGCTTCCATATAATCACTGCCATGAGTGGGAAAAGCCTGTGCCAGTGGACGAATGCAAATGTGCTGCATTCATCAAGATTCGGCGGGATAATCTAATTACACAAAATTTTAGTCAAAGTTCAAAAAATATATTCTTGCCATAGAATGGAACCTTAAAATATAGACTAAGTAAACTTAGCAAAAGGGGCAGATGACCTCGTAGTTCCGCCCCTTAATACAAAAACACGATTTGCTTCACTAATTTGTTCTTCTTGTACCTACTGTATGTTGCTGTTAATTCAAGTTTTCAGAAATGGCACTAATGGGTCATACAACACCCAGTCATGCGAAATAGATTTCTGCCCTACAATATGAGTCCATCAACGACTGGTAGGCATACGGAAAGCTAGTTAAACATTACAATGTACAAAAGCAAGCTTACACTGTAAATACAAACTAATCAAAACAACATTCTTATAGTTCCATAACACGCTGTATTATTAATTACTGCCCTTGTATAATATGATTTACTGATCTATTTTCTCATGAAGCGATCTATTCTCTACGTCATAAGTAATGCTATTTCATACGTAGGCTACTCTAGCTCTGAATTCTGTTTCTAAATCGTTGAGAGGAAGTATTGTATATGATTTATAGCCAGCTTCTCCTCATGGTTGTAAGTGACTGAGTGATATATCGCTCGTGTTACCAATTTATTTCACTGGCAGTGCTCGTCACATGCTCTTTTAATAATAGGTCTTCACCGCGTACGATAACGGTACCAGTAGTAATTACCACAACTTAAAATCTTGAAGGATTTGAGATTTATAGATAACGGGCACTCACCATCTTAATGTTGACTCATCATTGTTACACGGGCATGGCGGGCGCACTGCGATTGTCTCTCCTGTTTTATGTGAAGGCCATCAAATATAAATCTCAGACAACACAATATATTATTTTAGATCACTGAAGATAAACTATACCGTTAATATAGTTTAATCATTGCTGTAGCCTACATACTTTTACCGTACATACTGTAAGTATGCAACAACAGAAAAAGTAAAGAGATTTTACTCTTTTTATTCATTTATATAACACTGGTTAAATTAATGGCCGTGTAGGTCACATTGAGCGCTGTAGGCGTGTTGTTGTGTAGCAACATGAATAATAAAAGAAATGAATGAAGCAAAATAGAAAGAGTGAGACAGAGACATGGAGAATTCTTCTTGTTAGCGGGCCATGTCTGGTTTCCACAGCCTGCTCGATCTGTGAAGGAACATGCTGAGGTTGTTTCTCAAATAGTCCATAACTTCCTGAGTAAACCACTGGGTTTTAAATGATAATATAATAAGAACTGGAACTTTATTTGGTGTAAAAATCGCGTTGGCCATTAAACACCGTAGCGAAGAACAACAGCAGAATATTGTAATCTCTAATTGGATGGTTGAGTAATTGCTTGATTGTTTAGTTTGAGGAGTTGTAGTTGTTGATTGATTTAGAGGTTTGGCGACATCGTGGTCACGTAGCCCCGTGTTCTTGGGGGTGTGTGGAATTTGTCTGATAACCTGCATTATTGTGATGGCTGTATTTGCGTGTGTTTGTAATTTAGATGAGGAGTGGGCAAGAGGCGGCCGTAGCCTTAAGTTAGGAACCATCCCGGCATTTGGCCTGGAGTAGAAATGGGAAAACCACGGAAAACCAATTCCAAGATGGCTGAGATGGGAATCGAACCCACCTCTTCTCATAATTTCCTCACAGTTCCAGCCCTCAGGGTAGAATTAAAAGTTCTTGACAGAGCCAGGAATGAAACCCAGACCTCCGGGGTGACGGCCAAGGACACTGGCCGCTACAGCACGAGGTGTTCAATTTTAAGAGACTTCACATCCATATACGAGTAAAATCAAAACATCATCTCATATTTGGTAACTTCAATATAGTCTACACGTAAGTAATGTCTGGGTTAACCTTCTGAGTAATTTCGAAACACTGTAGGCCCTTCCATTTTTCCCGTCAACAAAAGTAGTTTTTTTAACTATCATCATTATTAGGCCTATTATTATAAGTATTTTATGGGCCATAATTACTCGGGTATCAGCCGGTCTCATTGTGCCCGAAACTGTAACAATTTCTGTCTACAGTAGAATTGGGAAGGGTGACCCGTGATTTGAAATGAGCTATCATTGGCCTACAAAGAGTGTAAGGAAACCTGGGAAAAACAACACTCAAGATCGTTATCAAACATGCCATGGGTTCGAACTACTCTACTTCAGCAATTTCGGCTTTCGAGTGCACGTGCTCAGTAGGCCCATTGCTTCTCCTGCATCCAAATTTAAGTAATTTACTCATATAGTCAACACATTGTCCCGGCTACGTTCTAATGTCTTAACTTGTAAAGAATCCAACATCCAGAATGATATAGAAGTGCCATCCTCTATCTTCTTTTCCATAAAAGGAAAGAAAAGTTGGATTTAAAATGTGTTTTGTGGCGTTGTCATTTGTTCTTTTATTTGATTGTTATTATTACTTAAAAAGGCGAGAACTTCCAAGAGACACAAAACACTTGAGGGGATTTTTATCTCGTGTGAAGTTTCTTTTTATATTTCCTTTTCCATTTAGCAACGTAAGGTTTCCAAAGGTTATGTGTATGATGCAGGCAGGAGAAATAAAACAACATCACTCTGTCGGGCGGCCTTCCACTCTTGCCATTCTCCTTTCATCATTTCTCTTCGAGAAAACACAACCAGAATCTTGATAACCTTGGAGTGACTCCATCTCTGTCGCACATCATATTGTTTTTGTTTTCAGCACTCTCGTAGCTGCTGTTAGTGCTGCACTCTTTGATGACGTTTGTTGCTTGTCATTTGTTATATTCCATTAATACTTATTTCTTTCCCTCACACTTTTTGCTTTCTCATTGGAATAAATGAGTGTCCCTTTTCAGTAGTAATTATCTCATCCCTTTCTCTTTATACGAAGCCATGGCATTTTCTTTTTCCTTTCTTTAACTTAATATCCATGTAGAGTGTTTATGTTCGACACACTGTGGAGTAATTCTCTTTTAGGAGCAATTTACTCATAATTTTATTAGAGCGTTACTTCTCTTTCATTGGAACGTTTCACTGAATTAAATCATTCCTTTATAAAAGGAAATGCTTCTTCAAATAACACTAGGGAGTTTTGTTACAGGAGCTGGGTTATTTCTACAGTAATTTTATTAATAATAATAATTCTAACCGTAGCTAGTGGCCATCTAGCGTGAAGACGGCCACGTCAATATTAAGTCATCACTCTGTTTAACTGTGTTTCTACATACAGCCATCGACGAATCATTGAACTAAACGCGCTATTCTGCACACCATCACAACACAGGTTATCAGACAAAGTCTATATGCACACACATACCCAAGCAGACAAGGCAGATGACTACAATGCCAAAAACTGAAACAACAACAACAACAACAACAACAACAACAACAACAACAAAAACGTCATCGAAGTGAGTGCACCCATTCTAACTCTCATAACGAAATTAAAATCAGGATCTTCTGAAAAAAATGTCCCGGTTCGAATCCCTCTAGCTCATGGAAATTATTACAATTGATTGGGGTCATCCGAGCCAAACTGATTCAATTTGTTAAGGCCGGATGCCCTTCATGACGCTATGCGATTATTCAGGTGTAAAATCCACCCCACTGCCATCGGGATTCCGGGATTCGACGCTCCTGTAAAAGATTGGTTGGTTCCTTAGTTTAGGGGCTGCGACAACGCGATCATGTAGCCCCATGTACTTTGGGTGTGTGTAGAATTTGTCTGATAACCGGTGTTAATTGTGATGGTTGTATTAGTGTGTGTCATATGTGATTCAGGTAAGGACTGCAGACGATCAATTTTCAAATAGTTCCTACTTTAGCTACCAAATGCTACCGTTCACGACACCTAGCTGCGGACTTGGCTACTAGATGCCATCACAGCCAGCATCTGGTGGCGAACGTTGGAACTAACATAGCGTTATCGATTCTAACCTACAAATTTTGGCTTCACACAAGTGTAGTTAGTGGAAGGTTCTTTCTCATGCGATAAATCTATGACGTTGGACCGCCGGCTTTACTTCCACTTCGAAGAAAGGCATAATGAGGGATTTTTAACGCTCTTAAGAAATCCAACGACTTTGGCCGGGTTTGAACCCTCGATCTTGGTCATAGAAGCTCAGCATGCTACCAACTACGCCACCGAAGCCACCGCTCCAGTGAAATACATACGGCTACGTCTCTATCCCTATCACGCACATGGACTCCAGCGAATATTATCTTCTGGAATTCACTGAACCCCCTTATGAAAGAAGGATGCATACAGATCTAAAGGATTCGAAAAGTTAAAAAAAAAAAAGATACAGTCAGTCTGAGAGACTAAACTTTATATCATTTCAAATGACGCATGCAACAAATGCTACACATGTTAGAAAGGCTCAGGAGGGATTCTCGCTTCACTCGAAGCCCCAGGACTCTTTGCACTCTGCTGCATGACGTCACGCACTCGCCGTCTCCGTATCGCATAACGTCAGCCTCAGGAGTAAACTCAGACTCAACAGACTCCATTACCCTTTAATTTAGGCTTCCCGTGCGGGGACTGCATGACGTCACGCACTCGCCGTCTCCGTTCGCATAACGCCAGACCCCCAGGAGTAAACTCAGACTCGGTGCATATGCACTGAACAACATGATGACGGCATACACGCCGTAACCGTGACACATAACGGTACACCAAAGCGTAACGATGAAGTCGACAAGATCATTTGAAATGATAAAAAGTCTATATGTATGTAACATTACCCGATATTCGCATATGATCGTTAAGTCAATCACCGTGGTTGCACTGGGAGGGAGGGGAAGCTGGAAGTCGCTGAGAGCGGCCATCCTGAACGTAGTTTCCCCCATTTTCTTCACACTCAATTCAGGCAAATACTAGAAAGGAGCCTAGTTTCAAGTGCCGGAGGACTAGACAAGAAAAATATGCCGAATTAATAAATATAGTCTACACATATGTGATCTTAACGATCCTATAAATTGTATATTTGGGAGTTCGAAACCCACCGTGTATAACTTTGTGTTCCGTGTAAAAGTTTCAGTTCATTTTATAAAAATTGAAATTAATGTGCTTGCATTCACATCATTCCACAATAATTCTCCATAATATGTCAAAATTATTTAAAAAATGTATTCTCTTCTGCCATATCTATGAGGTCTATATCCTAGTTCCAGGGGGCAGTCAATGACCGAGACAAGACGTTATGATGTTATCAATAGTCTCACAGGAATTTAAGACCGGAAACGAATGGGGCGGCCTTAACCACATCACGTTCCGACGAGTTCTTTATCAGATTGCGTCTATACTAAGCGTTACGGTAATAGCCGCAAACGAAACCGATATGGAACGCCCATATTTTACTCCATTGGTTTAGGTATGGAGGTTAAGAAACTGAGTACCGGTATTCGATGTAGTACGATAATTTATTTATTAATCTATGTAATTTCAACGTTAACCCTTTTGATTCCAAGCTATTCTAAGTCGTTATGTTAATAGTCCCAAGCCAAGTTTAGTGAAATTACAAGTTTTTTTTATAAAAAAATCTTTTTTACATATTAAACGTTTTAGTTGCAAAATAATATATTGTTTCGTTAAAGGCACTTCTAATTTCTCTTTAAATTTCAATTGGAAATTTTAATGTAATTTTGACAGCATACATCTTTTAAATATTTATTTCAGAGATTGATTCTCGCGTTGTCTTGGTTACAACACTGATAGCACTGCGTGGCTGGAAATAACAATAATCTTCTTCTTCTTCCTTAGCGTTTGTCCCGTCTAGCTGGGTTACGTCTCAAAACTCACGAGTCTCAAAACTCACGAGCTAAAAATAGCAACAAATAGTATCAAAACTCACGACAATAAACTAGTAGCTGAATGAATATCATAATAACAGTCTCAAAACTCACGCTCCGGAGAACACACTGCCCTTCAACCCATGTTTGCCCACCCAGTTTTAGAATGGGATTTCGTTTGTATTGTACAGACGTCACAGTGACGCAGGTTATCAGACACATTCTATGCCCACCCAAGTACATGACCACGATGTCGCAAAGCCCCTAAAATAATCAACAACAACATCTTGATGAGAGAGGTGCCAATTACAAGAGGGCAAGCAGTTCTGGCTGGCTCTAACAATGGACCTTTTCCCAATGAACTGGCTTGGCCATCGCTACCTATAACCTTATAGGTGGCTATGGCTTGGTTCGTGAGTTTTGAGACTGGCCCAGGTACAGAAACCGGTTAGAACATACGTTTACTAACCCTCATCTTGAAATTAGTGAGTTTTGAGACTCGTGAGTTTTAAGACTCGTGAGTTTTGAGACGACACGTCTAGCTGTAGGGTCCGCTATAATATGGATGCGTTGTCGCCATTTGCTTCTGTCACGGGCCATGCCAGGAAGAAGGTTCTGGTTCTTCAGATCTCCATGTTGCGTATCATCTCACCGTTGCTTCGGTCTTCCTTTAGGTCTCTTGCCGACGACGTGTATATTGTAGCCAGTCTTTGCAATTGGAAATAACAATAATATTTGTATTAATAAAACGGGGCCGATAGATAGACCAGTGGCATTTTTATTTATCAATGGCTCCCTCGCCCGTATATCGCTTCCCTGGCACTATACGGGTTAATTTTTTCAGCTAATAATTCGTCTTGTATGGAAGAAGTAAAGATGAATTTGCTTTGAATAAATCATCAGCGTCCATACTATTGCATTTTCTTGCTAAAGTGCGTTAAGGAAAAAGGAAGGAAGCATATAGTTTTACGTAACCGTTCATTTCGTAAGCATGAATCACGAAATCTCCCTTTTACCACAGGTCGTGCCATTTCACTTCAAAAATCTCACCTTAGTGAGTGGCAAGCAGCTTGACCACTACATCATTGCGCACCTACGCCTATGCCAAACATAAAAGCAAACAAACGCTCGTACAATATTAATGATTAATGAATACCATATCAAAATGGGTCTCGTAATTTTTGCCTTTAAAGACAGAAGACTGACACCAAAATAAAGTAGCATACCTTTCGCCTTTGTTCTTTCACATGAAATAGATTACTGCAAGAAAAATAATGCTGAAGTAATAAATATAGTCTACAGATACGCGATCTTAACGATTTTATAAATTGTATGTTTGAATGTTTGGAACCCACTGTGTAGGTCTACGACTTTGCGATTCGTGTAAATGTTAGAGTTCATTTTTAAGAAATTGAAATAAATGTACTTGGGTTCACATCATTCCACTAAAATTCACCATAATGGTCTTATCTATGAGAGGAATTGATGAATTCAAAATCTGAATTTAATATCAATTTATAAGATTGGTTATCTAAATGTAATACTGAGACCATAAAAGCAGAACAAAAATTTCGTAATATAAATATTAAATGTTTTATGTTGGCTTGCCATAAAATTTGGAGTGCACCAAGCAATCCAGAAAGCGATATCCCTCCATGACAATATCCAAATCACATAATACTGATTATAGTACTCATCGTTTTTTCTGTATCTAGGGCAGGATGAATTTACTTCAGGATAATGAGTTAAATTCCTAGCTGGTCTAACTGTAGGTCATATGCGGGTAAGATACGTACTAACCCGCGCGTACTCGGGCAGGCAGAGCGAGTATAATCATTTATAACAGACACGTCCGTACGAAAAACGAAGGCGCTGGCTGTGCGGAGAGATGTTGTTTTGTCTTGATGATGTAACAACAGATTGTTCCACACGGCACGTTGTAATTTTCATCTTTCGCTCTCACTCTTAGACTCATCACTCATACGGCGTGCCCGCTTACCCCTCCATTGTTGCAAGCCATTGAAGAAATCTTTCAAAAGCTATAATTGATTTAAATTATATTAATATTACAGTATAAAACCTACCATTATACTGATACTACGTTTGTTTTTAATACAAGTCCGCCATTCCGTTTGTGATAGAGAAGTTCATTCAGTAAAACCGCTGGTAAACGTAAGATTTAAAACAAGGATACATTTGAACACTGTTATTAAGAACGGTTATGACTTCATATACAACTGAAGGCAGTGGAAAGATTAATTTGGTTATGTTGGTACTTCACGGAACGTTTGATATTTATCATTTATGTATGTAAGGACTGCGTTGAAATTTACAGCCACAGGTGTGAAGAGACGGAGGTTTAAATAATATGGCATTATTCACTCCTAAAGTGCTTCTGGCTTATCTTTATCTGCAAGGAACGTTTAGCTACACCATGTAACATGGACACTTCAAACTAATCATTTGTGCAGCTTTCCTACGCATAGGGGAGACTTTGATAACTTCGCAGTGGGTGAACAATCCAACGCTTGGCGAATCATATGCTAATAGGCTAATCAAAGGCTAATTCCTCAGAGCTATAATGTACCCCTTCTGCAGATATACCCTAGTGCAAGAGACAAGTTCATCTCACCTGTTGTATGGGGTCAACTATTTCATTTCTCCTTACTGTCAAATTCAAAAAAGGAAATTTCGTTGTTTTCCACTTCTACATCACGTGAATTCATGATGCAAATTAATAAATGTAAAACAAAAATATTGGAATGCAGACGAAAAAAATCAGAAACCTCTATGGACATCAAATTGGAAGGTGAAAAGCTGAAGGAAGTAGGAGACTTCTGTTACTTAGGACGCAAAATAACCAGTGATGGACGAAGCAAAGAGGATATAAAAAGTAGATTTGCTCAGGCAAGGAAAACCTTAAAAAAAAGGAATCTGTTGACATCGAATATAGATTTAGGTATTAGGAAGTCATTTCTGAAAGCCTTTGTATGGAGCGTGGCACTCTATGGAAGTGAAACTTGGGCTATTGGTGCAGCAGAAAAGAGGAAAATTGAAGCGTTTGAAATATGGTGTTACAGGAGAATGATGAAGATCAGATGGGTAAATCGGGTTACAAACGAAGAGTTATTAAGACGAATGGGAGAGGAGAGATGTTTCTGGCGACTGCTAATGAAGAGAAAAGATAGGTTGGTAGGATACTTACTAAGACACGCAGGAATAGCAAGCTTAGTTATGGAAGGAAGGGTCGAGGACAAGAACTGTAGGGATAGAC
Organism: Meconema thalassinum; assembly: GCA_946902985.2. Classification (NCBI taxonomy): domain Eukaryota; kingdom Metazoa; phylum Arthropoda; class Insecta; order Orthoptera; family Tettigoniidae; genus Meconema; species Meconema thalassinum. The sequence goes on along the minus strand of OX336388.2, from coordinate 561,209,270 downwards.
CAAGGTTAGAATATGCTAAACAGATTGCCTCGGATATAGGGTGTGGTAGCTATGTAGATATGAAACGATTAGCTCAGGACAGGGAGGCATGGAGCGCTGCATCAAATCTGTCAAAAGAATGAAGACTCAAACAACAACAACAACAACAACAACACGTGAATGCCAGGATGATTCCTAACTTAAGGCCACGGCCGGCTCCTTCCAAATCCTCACCTCAATCACAAATACACACACCATTGCAGTCATCACAACGGCACAGGTTAACAAGCAGAATCCACACACTTAAGGACACGAAGTCATAAAATCTCTAAATTAATCAACAACAACAACAACAACAACTACTACTACTACTTACGTGGGGTAGAGTGGTCAGCGGACGATCCTCTTTCCTTCCCCCACGCAAAAGAAGGTGATCTACTGACCGCGGGGGCCGATAGCGCTAACGCGTTACCTCATACCTCACTGGCATTAGGAGAGCGTGCGTTCGAATCCCACCTCGGCCGTCCTGAAAATGGTTTTCGTTGTTCCCCATTTTCACCACCAGCCAAATGCCGGGGTGGTTCCTTTCAATAATTATGTCCACGGCCAATTTCCTTCCAATATCCCTTCCCTAACCCGTCATGAAAAGATAAACACATGGCCATTGGCTGCATTAATAAAATTAAAAGAAGGTGATCTCCAGTACCGGTCATCTTTCCAAGTACTGACCTCATACAATGCTCCTTGACTTCAAATAACTCTTGAGATCCGCTCAACACGGTTAAATCATTGACAGTCTTATTATATAATACGCTAAGGTGTATGTTTCATAAAACTCAAGCTCCTAAACCATAGGGAGTTGGAAGGTATAGTTTGTATCAAAATCTTCCAAATCGTCTCAATAGTACAGGAAAAATCTTACATTTCTTGAAAAATCAACGGAAATATATTTATTTGTATATAAAGTGCTTCTAAACAAATAAACAATTCGATAGCCCCTGGTAGAACTGTGTCGCCTAAAGAGCGCATGGCATTAGGACCCAGGCGGGTAGTCTATACACATGGGCGCACACAACCACTTATGCGAGAGTTCTCGCACGAGTCCGCTAGTATTAATAATTTCTCTTTAGGGTATTCTAATCTCCAGCCTGCTGGTTACTTATTAAGTTTGCCAGAAATGAGGAAAGTGGATGGTGGTATGGCAGGAAGGAGAAGTGAAATTGATGGTGAGGTTGACAGTAGCATTGTGAGCCAATTACTACTGTGCTGCAGCGAGGGCCAAGAGGCCGACCACTGTCACTCCAATGATGGATGAGGAAAGTAATAAGGCGATACCAAGGTCTGTACTGTAACACTGGGCATGACTCGTGGAGTCCCAGTACTAATAACTACATCGATAAGCCGTCATAAAACAATAAGAGAGTAATTTACTACCACATGATTTGGCGCCGACGCTTAAAACAAAGTGCGCCTGTGGAATCAATTGCCTGAAAGTGGTAGAACCCTTCGAGCTAAGGCCATGAATTTGCTGGAGATGCGGAGGTCATCTCTTTTCTTTCTTATACTAACTGACCTGACTTCGGGGCCGAGTTGAAGGAAGCTCTATGAGAGGAATGAGTGCTACAACGTTCGGAGAAACACCCTGAAGGTGTAGTGTATGGCTGCGTGGCTCAGCGGTACCGTTCTCGCTTGCTGAGCCCAAGGTTGCAGGTTCGAATCCTGACGCAGTCAGCTGGCATTTGAGGGTCCCTTCGGGACGAAATTTCGGCACCCCGGCGTCTCTAAAAGCCAGGAGTAGATAAAAGGGACGTAAATACCAATAACATTAAATTATGAAGGTGTAGTGGCTTGCCATCTTGGCTGTTACCATTGAGGTCCGGGCCGGCCATCCCAGAAGTGGTTTTCCGCGGTTTCCCACTTGTACTCGAGGCATCTGCCTTTTTCTTCTTCAGTATCATCATCATCATCATCATCATCATCATCATCATCATCATCATCATCATCATCATCACCACCACATAAGTTACTGTACGTTGAAAGGATAGTGTGCTTACTTTTCACCATTAAGCGTTGAATTCTTGAATTGTATTTGGTTTTCCAAAGGCGATTAACTAACTAGCACCCCTCGTCTAGTCAATGAATAGTAAAACTGGAGAATTGTGAAAAGCGTTATTACTAAAATGGAACAATAAATGTATCTGTGATTTAATTATAGGCCTATCAACTCAAATTTCTCCTTTTGCACATAAAACAGCATTATTGGGTAGCACATACGAACGTCAACAGCAATTTGCTCTGACGAATGTTAGAATTTAAAAAAAGTTTTGCTGGTCATGGAATAAGAAGTACTACGTAGGAGCCTTACATCACAAGACTGGAAGCCATGGAACAGCTGCCCTACACTCCCTTAGCTGCATTTTCAATCCCTGGCTCTAGTCTTCTGAGTGCAGTTTGATTGAGGAAAACGAAGTGGTTGATTTCGAGAGAGTAGAAGCCCACACGAAACTTTTAACCTAGATAGACGTCTGGTTAAGTCGTCCTTGCCAAGACCGGGTGTTGTAACTCAAGAGCCTCCAGCTAGGACTGCTCTGCTAATGTCACTCAACGTGGCGAGCCTCCACCTTGCGACATACAACGTTCCAGTCCATTCCATCACATGTCATAGAAAAATACGAGGTTTAACATAGATAATCGAGCATTTGTAAGGCAAACGCACGGCATGGAATTGTTTAGCAGCCTTTTGGGGTGTTACGCAGTAAAATGTTAACAAACAAGCCAAAATCTCACACACAAAATCGGTTAATAGCAAACCAAATGCTCAGCCAAATACACCATGATGGCTAGCATTCTTGGCTGTTACAACAAAGTTCCAATTTCGAGTCCTGGCTCTACCGAAATATTTAATTCTGGTCCGAGGACTGGAATGGGGAGGGGGAGGGGGGTTCACTCAGCCTTATGAGGTAGAACTGAGAAGCTGTGTTTTCCATTGCAGCGTCAGCCATCCTAGATGTGGTTTTCCATGGTTTTACCACTTATACTTTAGTCGAATCCCTGGATGGTATCTCAATTAAGGCCATGGCCGCCTCGTTCCTAAACCCTAACCCCAAATATATACACTAGTACAGCCATCACAATGCGAAAGATTTTTAGATTCCACTGAAACACACACATCCAAGTACACGGGGCTACATGACCAGAATATCACAGAGACCCTAAATGAATCTATAATAACACAAAAATGGATCGTCATGTAGTTCGTTCAACGTCCACGAGTTAAGACAAAAGGCACTTGTTATTCAAGCTTCACACTTAAAACTCCCCTCCAATGTAGTCGTTTGAAACATAGTTGATTCATCGACTTATGTCATAATTCAAATATTTTTTACATAATGTAGGCAATATATTATTAGTTAATACAGAGTATTTAATGAGTCTTACTGATTCTTGGTCATATGTTACATCTCTGGTCATAAATGTAAATATCGAAAACATATTTAGATCGTATAAACCTTACAAGAACAGGTACTAAAGTAACCTTAAAGATTAAAGTGGGAATTATTCTAGTCTAGTCTCAGAATAAAGATTAAAAGTTGAGAGTCTCGCCAATAGATATCGATTAATCATTAAAATTCATTTCAGTAGTGAACTAAAATATGTAATTCTAATGATAACATTCCAACAGCAAACAGATATTCTCCATTCCAGTACAGTTCAGTTACTGATGTCATAATTTGTATACTGGGGTTTCGTGGCAGATGACCTCGATGTTCTTTCCCTTACAACAACAACAACAACAACAACAACAACAACAACAACTACTACTACTACAACAACCACCCCCATACTAATGCTTATCTAAAAGTTTATTACCCCAGCAATTTAACTTAATGCTCTTGTCTTTTGTGTAATGGTTGTGACTTGACTAAGGTCAGTGTACATCGTCTTATAGCCTATATCTGAAGCTAATGAGATAGATATATAAATCTTTCTTCAGTCACCCTATCTTAAACCATTTTTTGTAATTAAATCCCTTTCTCCTTTATAGGATTCCCTTTTATCCGTTATTTACAACTACTTAATTCTTCCACTTTACTGTCCACTATTAATTATTCTTTGACATTTATTCGCTTGTCTTGTGTAACTTGTTTGTTAAGCTCTGACAAAAAATACGGTTTATCTGTAAACGTGGATTCAAGTTACCGAGAAGTTGTTTATTGACAATGCTCTTTTTCATGGGAGATAATTGATCGTAGGCTACTAGAGTAGAATCAGATTGATGGTTGAACTTCCCAATTGCATTTGGTGTGTTAATTTATCCTCCAATGTTTGATATGGCTCATAATTTAGAATGTAAAATTTAGAATGAGATATAAAAACATCGTTTAAACTCTATTAGTGTAAATGACATTAAAACTGTAAACATTGCGCGTAAAAATTAATGTCAAAATATATCTAAGGACCTCGAATCAGTACCGGAAAGAGAATGTCAGAAATTTGTTTTAAATAGACGAACATCAAAAATGTTCCTTCGGTTGAAGTTTGATGTTTTTCAGTCGGTCAGCACGATTGTACTCAATTGTGATGGGTTATTCCTTAATCCTGAAATAAATTTACATGAGATTAATAAATACACTTGGATGACCAGTTTCGAACGTCGAACGATCATTATAAGATCCATTACACTTAGGCTATTAAATCTATGTATAAAAGTATGGGTGAAAGTATTTACATTATGTACACTTATTTAGTTGCAGTAGCCTAGTAGTTACAATTATGCAACTAGTCAATATTTGTTAATATTTTCAGTATCTTAACAAATTATCACATAGAATAACTAAAAGTACGACGCGCAGTTCGCCCACGGGCGTCAACTAGAAAGACCTGCACTCGGCCTCTCTGGAGGTCACACGATCATTAATTAATTAATTAATTCATTCATTCATTCATTCACTAAAAGTATCTTAAGTATCTTAACAAAACATCACATAGACTATAACTAGCAAATATCGATTAGTTGCATTATTGCAACTAGGTAAGTGTGCATATTGTACATACTTCCACTCATACTTTTAGACATACATTTAATAGCCTAAGTGTAATGGATCTGATGATGATCGCTTCACGATCGAAACTGGTCATCCAAGTGTATTTATTAATCTTATGTATTTTTTTCATCATTAGGGAATAACCCATTACAATTGGGCACAATAGTGTTGACCGATTGAAAATCATCCAATTTCGATTACTAAGGCGACACTGAAAATGGTTGGTTGATTAAATGCCTGTAAAATAGCCATTGAAAGACGTGAAATAATTATTAAGTTATTATGTCATTATATTTGCATAGGTAGACACATTTCAAAAAATAATGTACAATTATTCACTTTTACTTTCAAAACTTATTGTACGGTAGGTAAAATTCTCTATATAATTACCATTGAAGAGCTTATTTCCATAGTATTCTTTTTACTTCAATGTATCAACGCTTCGCCATCAGGGTGCTAGATTTCTATTTTCTCCTATTAAAAAATGAATTGGATTTTGTTTTCTTTTGGTGGGTTTTCCTCTGAACTTAAGAAGCTTTATTTCTGTTGTTGTTGATTCTTTAGGGGCTTTGCGACATCGTAGTCATGCAGCCCCGTGTACTTAGGTGTGTGTAGAATTTGTCTGACTACAGTGATGTCTCTACTAGTGTGTATATTTGTAATTCAGGAAGGATTTGCGTAGGAAGCGGCCGTGGCATTTGCCTCGGAGTAAAACTGGGAAACCACGGAACACCAGTTCCAGGAGGACTGTGGTGAGAATCGAACCCATCTCTTCTCAGTTTTGCCTCATGAGGCTGAGTGTACCCCATTCCATCCCTCAGACCAGAATTAAATTTCTTGGCAGAGCCAGGAATCGAACCCGGGCCAACCCGGTGACAAGAATGCTAGCCACTACGCAACGAGGCGGACGCTTTATTTCTATCTAGTTATTTCTCTTCAAGTCCTCCAATTTCTGTTTTAGTGCTGCGAAGCAAAAGGTTTCGTGCTGTAACCATGCATCGAAGTCTCCTGGAGACATTACTAATGGATCTTGTATTCATGCTGCATTGCGCGTGGTTTAATCATATACCTACATCAGGATGTTTTATAGACATCTGCTGTAAAGCACACAAGTTGCTTGTGTCGCAAATCTGTTGCAATAATTAATTGAGGAATGACAGATGGGCAACATGGCCATAGTAAAAGGAGGTCGTAGTTTTAATAAGCTAGCGCTTTACAATTATGACTAGCAACTAGAGAGATTGTGACAAATGATGCTAGGCAATTAACTATTACTTCGTTTGACAATTGATTGAGAACTCTCAGTCACTGAACATGAATATTTATGCCCAGTTACATAGGACATATGGGATTATGACAATCATGGAACGGATTTCTATGTAAATACATATCCATTTAGGAAGCTAAACTTAATTATATTTTCAATTATCTTTACGAATCTTATTTTCCATATATTTCCATACTGGGAAGTTTAGCACATATGTTCCATATTCGTAGTCATTATTTATTTAGCGTAGGCCTATGGCATTACACATGAAACACAAAAAAACACAGCAATAATAACAAAAAATAATAATAGTAATAAAAAGTACATACAAGCACAGATAACCTATACCCTTATGTCCAGATTATTGATCCAGTCCAGGCTCGATGGTGTAGCAATGAAAAAGTCGATACAGTATGCTCTTATTTTGCAATCTTCAACAATGTGCCTGATGGTCTGATTTGGTGAACCACAATCACAACAGGGGTCTGGCCGCTTCCCCCATTTGTGCAGGTTGTAAGCACAAACTCCATGTCCTGTACGGATGCGGTTAATGGTCTTCCATATACAGTATATCGCGGTTGTTCAAAGCCCTTGATTTTTCTTACAGGATCAATGAGGTCACGAACTTCGGGTGGGGCATTTCTAGTCCATGTTTCACGCCATTTAGCTGCAATGTTAACATTACTATCAGCAAGCTGTTGAGCCAATCGAAGGTCTTAGTCATTAAAATCAATATAGTCCATAGTTTGGCTAAAATGAATTAAATTCTAGTCATTTAGCAGTCCTGAATAATTTAGAAACAAGTTAAAGATCTACATTTAAAAAATAAATTGTGCTACAGGTAAAGTTGCAGATGTGGCAAAAATGAAGATGGACACTGTACTTTCAAAGAATCCTGGATATGAAGCAATGGAAAAGGTTGTTGCAATTTTGTGTGGAGATGTACATTAAGTGTAAAGTTAAGGTTGGATTTAATCCCAGTAAACATTGTGAAGTTCAAACATACCACCGTTACCTCTTCTGATGTTGAAGCAGTTTCTGTCAATATAAATCTGTACTTAGAGACAATAGGAGAAGATTTACTTTCCAACACTTAAAGGAACATTTTGTAATCAAATGTTTTGGTAACAGAGAATAAAAGATTGAGTATTCTTCAAAGATCATATTGATATTATCGTGAAAAGTGCAACGTTATGTTTCAAGTAGATCTACATTTTTAGCTTCTTTGAATTTGGATTTAAAAATAGGAATTATAGTCTTTTGTAATTTTAAGTCCATTTCCATATTTCAATTAAAATAACTAAATATATATGTAAATATTTCATTAATTATAAGTACATATATATCCGTTCCATGATGATAATTGTTGTTTTAAGGGGCATAACCCCTAGGCCATCGGATCCAGAAATATGAGAGACTACTTAAAAATATCTACACGTGATTAATTATTATTTACAAGGATTGCAAGCGGAGTAGGGGGGACTTACTTCGCCTTATATGGGCTACATTGGGTGTAAGCCGTATAAGGAAGAGAATTAAAATGCTATAGCATAATCAGAAATTAGGCTACACCCAGAACCTTTGCGACCACCTCGTTGTGCAGAAGCTAGCACTCTTGGCTGTCGGTCGTGTTCGAATCCTGGCTCTGCCAAGAAATTTAGTTCCTGTCTGTGGGCTGAAACGGGGTACACTCAGGGAAAACAGAGAAGAGGTGGGTTCAATTCACACCTCAGCCATACTAGAAGTGGTTTCCCAGGGGTTCCCACTTCTACTCCAGGCAAATGTCACGATGGTTCTTAATTCAAGGCCACGGCCGCCTCCTTCCCAATCCTCACCTTAATTACAAATACACACACTACTACAGACCCTACAATAACACAGGTTATTGGACAAATTCAAACCACACACACACACCCAAGTACACGAGGCTGAATGGCCACGATGTCCAAGCCTCATAAATTGAATTATAAACAACATTAAATTAGTTGAAAGTTAGTAGATAGTTATAGTTGTAGTTATTCATTTTATACCACATTGATTTACAATATCACCCAAATCTTTAAGGGCAGATGACTTGGATGTTTCGCATTTTAACCTTTTAAGTGCTGAATTACCCAGTTAGTTATATGCTACCTCAGTGATGAGTTTTTATATTCTCATTTTTTAAAATTGTAAAAGTCTTTTTTTTTCCTTATCAGGGAGCGGGGGTGGCTTAAAATGTCTATAAGTTTGGGGTCTTTATTAGTCGAAATATAAATTCGAAATCGTAGTTTTATATACATTTTTACTTTGAGGTGAATCAAAATTAAAATGTTTGTGCTCACGCTTGCATCATCTACATTTATGTATTTATTTGTCGTATCAGGAGCATATAAAATACAATTTTTACAACATCATCTACATACCAGGTAAAGGGTCCAACATAAAATAACTTCTTAAAATCAGTAGGCAAGTAATACTTGTTGCTTCTTACTAGTGGTTAATGAGTGAAGGATTCTTTGATTCGAAATCACAACGTGGTGAGAAAAATGTCCTTGTTATTCCGTCATGCCTGTTTACATCTCAAAATGCTCTTTCTATTACTGCTGGAAGCAAAAAATCCAAACTCAAGTATATAGTACTACATAACGACCAATAGATGGCAGAATATGCCAGAGATCGAATCGGCACTCGCTTGCGAATGGAGAATATGAAAGAAAAAAGATATTGTGCAACGTTTATACACGGGCGAAGCACTCGACGGATTAAAAAACAATGATGACCACCACCACACCATTCAAATGTATTCTATTACTCCAGGGGCATCATTCTGACACACGGCCTTTACATTTGAACAAAACACTAAGTCACATTCTGGGAAACAATGTTCTTCCCACGTCTTCTCTTTTGTTTTCTTGGGTTATTTTGTCTTACATCGTGCCACAATGGATCTTCTTCCTGCTCATCGAGTCAGCTGTTTATGATATATTTCTTTATTGTGACGACAGAGGGTGGTCAATGCCATTGGGGTGTTGAAACTTTTTTTTATATTTCTTTAGCTTCACGTAGACCGGAAGTTCGTATATAAGACAGTGTCATTTGTTGTTCGTTTATCTTCTCTTCCTTTCTCATTCCCTTACTCTTTTAATTTCTCTCACTCACCCTGTACTGCTCAGGAAATCCCCCTCAAGCTTGACGTCTGTTCTCCCACCCTTATCATGTCAAAACCACGCTCGTAGAGAAATAAAAGAAACTAAACGACCTCACTCGTCTTCTTCTTTACTCCAGCAATAAAACAGGTTTCCGTTAACTATCAAGCAATTCCTCCGTACGGCATGGCGTGCCACGAGGGAAAATAAAACAAGAGACCTCTTGTTGCCACAGAATAGAACAGGGACGACTCAATAATCATGAATAAAGAAGGAAACTTTTCATTTCACTGTGTATACACTTTAACGTCATAAATTCATTTTAAGTCCCTTTATACAATTTAAATATCTTTAGAATCTTAGAGAATACCCTTTTTTTTCTTCTTAAAGCGAACGTATCTGATGAGTAGAACATGAAAATGAGACCACTCTTTGATATTCGAACTCAATGTTTGTGTTTTTCGGTTAGGTGCACTTTTAATGTTATCAGGAGAATATGGGATAGGAAAGCGACAGATGAGAAACACAACAAAGATGCATGTGAAACGTAGCCTACTGTATTTGAGGGTATCCTAAACTACAAAACTTAGTTACGGTCTAAGATAGCCTCTCTGTATTAATTAGAATAAGATCAAGTTACTACCTAATTAATGAGCCATTATTAGTGTTTTGATAATTGGTTGGTTCCTCAGTTTGGGAGCTGCGACAACGCGGTCATGTAGCCTCGTGTACTTTGGGTGTGTGTAGAATTTGTCTGATAACCGTTGTTAATATTGTGATGGCTACCTATTAGTGTGAGTTATTTTTAATTCAGGTGAGGACTGCAGACGATCAATTTCAAGTAACTTAATTCCTACTTTTGCTACCAAATGCTACCGTCAACGCTACCTACCTACGAAATAGGCTACTAGATGGCACCGCAACCGGCGCCTGGCGGCGAACGTTGGAACTCAATAAGCATTAATCAAATCTAACCTACACATTTTAGCTTCACAGAATTGTAGTTAGTGGAAGGTTCTTTTACATGACACAAAACTATGACATGGGCCACTGGCTTTACTTCCTCTCCGAAGGAAGGTATAGCCTACTGAGTGATTTTATCGCTTTTAAAAAATCCGACGACTTCAGCCGGGTTTGAACCGCGATCTTGGTCATAGGAGCTCAGCATGCTACTAACTACGCCACCGAAGCCACCGTTTTGATAATTGTTTATAACATTTATGCCATGAAAATTATTTGTAGATTCTGTGACTTATTTTTAAATTCTTTAATCTTGTCTGTTAGGTAGTCATCCTAGAGGCTGGTTAGATCCTCAAAATGAACCGGCATAGGTTAGATCGGTAGATACCCACAAACTCTCAAAGCAGGCGTACAAGGCAAGATGAGGAGTGAAGTAGTTTGTCGCTGCTTTCTTCACTGAGTCAGAACACTAGCACTGACCCTATGAGTAGAACTTGTCCCAGTAGGCTACAAACGGGCAGCTGTTGTGCCTTGAGGCCATTACTCAGCACCACCCATACCTTAGTAACTTCCATATAATCACATCCATGAATGAGGCTGAGACATCGGTGGAAAGACGCATTTTACTCTAGCCAGTACCAATGTACTGCATTCATCAAGAGATGAGAGATGAGCAGGATTTTATATAGGCTATTAGGGATTCACAGTAACTTATAATCACATTATCAGTTGATGGTTGCAATAAACAATACTCTCGCAGGGGAATATGGACTAGGGAAGCGACAGATGAGATATGGGACATGGGATTGAACTAGTCTGGGAAGCGCTATCATTAGCAGATCTATCAACCATAGAGAAAGTCAAAGCAAGATACCGGAAGAGAGCTCTATGTCTGCCGATGAACACACAATCAAGATTGGTATACGCACTTGCAAAGGAAACATATCACATTGAGGACATAAGACATAGGCATTTATTGCCATCCACACGACAATACACGGAGATTCTCAAGGAAAGAAGAAAGAAGTGCGAAGAAATATGGCCGGAATTCTACACAACTGACGCCATGACGGAGAGGAAATGGACGGAACCAAACCAGGAGCTACGACATGTGCTAACAAGAATGGCCGTACATGGGTTCCACCACAAACTCTGTGAGACGGCATGCTACCATAAAGTAAAAGAAGACTGCAAGTGTACACTATGTGGTGAGACCTGTGAACACTATCACATAGAGAAGTGCAAGAAAAGAACTAAAACAGTGACTGAATACAGCAAAGAAACCTTATGACAATATCGTTGCAATAAAAATATTTTGGTATTAGTGCATAATTATGAATATAATGTAGGTATATTTAGGAATGTAACAATGGCTATTTGGCTGCAATAAATTGTCATTCAATACTCTCGCCCCAATCACTGGCTATCCGAGAATAAGAACAGAGAGTATTTATTCCATTCTTCAGTACTTTCCGTTTGCACTACAACTGATCTACATTGAAAAACAGATCATTTACTAGTCTAATATGAAAAGGTTCCAGTGGAACAGCGAATCTTCTGTGAGATCTAGTGCAGAGTTCACTATCCCAACTGGATCCAGGCAGGGTGTACCAAAAGCCTCCTGATGAGCCCAATTTGGTACACCTGAGTGAAAGCCAGCAACAGACGTGGCAAAGAAGAGTTTGACTACCTGACCGTGAAAACCAATATTCCATCATGTAGTTATGTTCAGTTATAAATATAACAATATTAACCCATTATTGTTTGAAACATTTATACCAAAAATTGATATAAGCAGAACTCTTTATTTATTCATGTCAGAAGTACAAGAGTAAAAATTTCACCAAGTACACAAATATTGTGACAAAAGGACACGGCATCACACAATTCCTGCCCTAAGCCAGCACAGGAGCATTTGCTATAGCTTGAATTAAGTCTTTCATTGCACAGCTGGATGGTCAGAAGAGATGTTATGTAGCCTACTCTGGATTTATGGATAGCTAAACACATCGAGAATATCTTGAGTAATATAACTTCCTTCTGAGGTTTATTACAAGACTAGGACTCTTTGAACACTACTTTAAAAATCACCTCTTTCTTCATACACAAGTTCTTAAATGAAGACCACACTTTGCCGTATTAGTTGAGCGAAAACTACAGTATTTGAAATCACCAAGCAACAGGTATCAGTGACTAAAATATGGATTTTGGTAACATTATCAAGAGTGTTTTATAGGTCACACACGCAAAGAAAGGTATCTTAATTGTTAAAAATGGTTATCTTTATGATTGTATTATCATCTTTATGCCGGAAAGTTGTACACTGACTCCCTGGAACCGATAGCTTAAGAGCCATTCCCCACGTCAAGAGCTACACAATGGGAACTGTGTAAAATAAACTATACTAATAGCCTCACATAATCTTCATGTTGTTTTGTGTTCTACTTATAATAGTTATTTTCCCTCTTAGAGAGTAAGTCATTCATTAGCATATCCATCTTCCTACCATAATATAATGCACAGAAAATAAATACGGCCAAATTTTGAGTATGATTTCTCAACTGACACAAGGTGAACAACAATATTAGGCAAAAATCTTCTGATCTGTCTACAGTATCTACTGGTGATTTAACTATTGACGATGGTAATGATTATGATTTCGATGATAGGAATGTTCCTTTACTTAATCATTTATTCACATTGAGCAAGTTTTAGAAATCTAAAATAAAATTACCTCCATATTAATCTTAAACTTTGAATAATATTAATAATATAATTATATTTGTGCTTACTCAATTCTTACCTGGACAAGGGAAATTGAAGTCATACTTCGAGAGATTACATATCACTAATTGAAATGACTATACATGCTTTGGTTGATCCTCCCAAACTGTACATCACATACTTTTAGACTGCCTTGCTTTTGAAAGAGAAAGATATATTATAAAACTAGCTTCGACCGGTATCTTTAACGATTTACCCAGCGTAAGCTTAAAAGGCATATTTTTTAAAATTTTAATGAATTACGACTTACAACCTTTTTCCGTCTCGGCATGATGGGTTAGAATCACTGACTGGACTATTAATTATATTATCATGGAGATAGCATATGCAACGAATTTTGTCAGACGTAACTTAATTTAAGAATGGTGAAGTGCATGAAACACAAATCCTCCTTCCGTCCAATCTAAACTTGACTGTGTATTTTGCGGAATGAAGGCTGAAGCTAGGGCGATAGGCTCGCTCGCTAGGTAGCTCGTAAGTTGTCTCCGAAGCTAGTAATTGTTGGAAGAAATGAAAAGGTAAAATCACATACAGTGGGCGATGTACAGAAGATAGAGATATGCTGTTGAGAATTTTTTGTAGAACTTGTCATGCTGAACAATTCTAACACTCATTGTATATAGATATTTTAAACGGTTTACCCAGCGTAAGCTTAAAAGGCGCACGGGCGGTGGGTTTATTTTCGACTCGATTCACTGGAATCGTTATTTCCCGGCTTCCTTTGGTTATAAATGAATGTTTTTCTACAGAAATCTTCCTCGAGAACTCCTTTACATAATGGTGAAAGCCACATCAAAATCCATCCAGTGGTTCTCGAGATTACCCGCAACATCCAAGAATCGGGGACTTTGTATTATACAAATAGAGATATCACTTCAGTTGGGCCTACTGCAATAACAAATTGACAAATCTTCTGTATCCTATATTTAAAGCAACATATTGTTACTCTCATTTTCCTTCATTCATCCATCATATCTTCCACAAGTTATTATAATGTAACATAGTTTGTAAAGCTTCTGTAATTGTCCAACTATACGTCTAATATGCTAAGCAAAATAGAGTTCCTTCTATGTAGGTATTCGGAAATCAATAATACTATTAATAATTATGATACAATTATATTATATTTTAATACAACATTTTACTGTCAACACTACGGTATATAGGTTAATTTACTGTACTTTTTTGAATTTTTCATTTTAAAAAGTTTATCTTTTATTTTGCCCATGCTTCATAAAAAGAACTGTGGGGAAGCATTTTGAAGGCTATGAAGTGGAATTATTAATGCCAAACCATTATCTACCTCCATAGCCGTGGTTATTACCATCAGACGATTAGGGGTCCAAATAGAATGGTTCGATTTCGGGTCACTGACGTTCAGTGGCAATTTCTCAGTGTGTCTCATCTCCCAAGATTGCCTCATTTACCCTAGGTAAATGCTGGGAAGTCTCCTGATCTAACCAAAAACATTCACATACAACAAACACAATGAAGAAACAAGACCATGGGTTCGAGTCCAAAGGTCTATAAATGGTTTACAAAAGAAATTGCATTCACCATATTTCCTCAGTGGTCATTAGCTCCTGTTATGTGTCTGTTGTTTATTCTGTAACAAGCACTAGAATAATAATAATAATAATAATAATAATAATAATAATAATAACAATAATATAAATATAAATAATTCATTTTCATTTGAAAATGGTTTTGCCTTTCAACGTCCAGTCCAGTCTATTATGCCTCGTTTTTCGAACGAGTCACTTCCATGATCCCCTATTAGCAGTTAGCATTGCAGCATTCCATGCCCCTCACCTTGAAATCGTTCGACACTGATCTAACTAACCTCTACTTCTCTTAACCTATATAGCTGAGTTCATTAACCTCGAATGTAATTTCTCTTACCCCATTTTCATCACATAACCCCACCATTTGAGTTGGCTCATTGGAACATAATACCCTAATATTAATAGTTTTAATAAACAATAAAAAACAAATTCTACAGCAGTCATTCATATCTCATGAAGAAACTGTAATATTCTTCTTAGACATGACTATATTACAAGGTCGTGAGTTTGATCCCGTGTCAAGTTGATGGCATTAAGGATACCAAAAGCAGTCAGCCTTGCATTAGTAGATTAACCAGAACGTTAAGTGACTGTCAGACAAAATATTGGCGTCACTGAAGATCATCATCTACTGTATCTGACGCGGGTGTTACATTTAAACACTCTTAAATACCTTCAAACTGAATCAGGCTCGAACCTTAAATTTCGGGTTTTGAAGGTAAGCACATAAAGATGTTTGTTTCATTATAGAGCCTGGGGTTATATTGGTTATCGGCTCCCTTGTACTTTGGTGTGGATGTATGTATAAATATACTGTACATTGCCTATACTCGTGTGAGGGTTTTTTAATTCAACCTTCATTAGTTGAATCAACATAATGGCTTACGTAGGTGAACATAGAGAGAAGACAATGATCCCAGAAAGTATTGATGAAGATATTAACATCATCTATGTGGTCGGACGTCTACCCTAGTAACTGTTTTATAATACGTGCCTGGCTTGTTTGGAAAATTAACACCATGCGCGCTACAGGTCTTAAGTCATAAATAAATCCTAATAACTGGGTCGAGTAGCGGTTATTAAATGAAAGTTATAATATTACTATCCTTTTAACACCTCGGATATATACGGCCCACGTTAGAAATACTTGCACTATTTCAACATCAAACAGACAGAAGTTCTATACTTGAAGACACAAAAGGAGTTCATTACTCCTTGTAGCAAAATACCAATTATAAGGACGAAACAAAAGCTACTCACACATCGCCGATTTATCTTCGGTTGTTGAACTGGCAAGTGGTTGGTTGGTTGGTTGGTTCTTAGGTTTAGGGGCTGCGACAACGCGGTCATGTAGCCCCGTATACTTTGGGTGTGTGTAGATTCTGTCTGATAACCGGTGTTAATTGTGATGGCTGTATTAGTGTGTGTTATCTGTTTTTTAATTTAAGTACTGCAACTTAGAATTCTTCAAATAGTTCCTACTTTTGCCGCCAAGCGCCACCGTCAACGACTACTAGGCCAAGTTCAGAACTTAGCTACTAGACGCCACCGCAGTCGGCTCTTGGCAACGAACGTAGAAACCTAATAGCGTTGTTTACATTCTTAACCTATCCAATTTAGCTTCACACAGGTGCAATTAGTGGAAGGTTCTTTAACATGCCATAAATCTGTGACATGGGACCGCCGGCTTTACTTCCCTTCTGAAGGAAGGCATACTGAGGGATTTTTAACGCTCTTAAAAAATCCGACGGCTTCGGCCGGGTTTGAACCCGCTATCTTGGGCACAGAAGCTCAGCATGCTACCGACTACGCCTCCGAAGCCACCGAACTGGCAAGTGGCTTTGCAGAAATCAATTTGAAACATTTCTGTTCATTATAGATGTTGTATTTGATTCACGTAATGACCTTGCGACATCGTGATCAATCCTGATCATGAATCCCCGTGTACTTGGGTACCGGTATATGTTAAATCTGTCAGATAGCCTGTGATACTGTGGTGGCTGTATTGGTTTATGTATTTGTAAATCAGTCTAGGATTGGGTACCATCATTTTATTTTATTTTATTTTATTTTATTTTATTTTATTTTCTTCTTCTTGACGTTTTGGTCTGCTATGGGCCACGTGAATCCAACTGCTCTCTTCCTAGAGCTTTAACATTCGCCCAGTAACGCCTCATGTGTTCTCCATGCTGCTGTTTGCTAGCTTCATTCCACGTCTTGCCTGTTGTTAGTTAAGGCTTTTCCTGGAAACTCTGGTGTTCTTTTAGTTTCATCTTAAGAGGCGTACGCATCTGAATATCTTTGTATGTAGTTCCTACGTTTTTAAATCCTTTCCTACCTCTGAGAACCACCCTCTCGTGGTTTTCTTACCCAGAAAGTAAGTAAAGATTTTGTTTGACAATCGCATCGGGCTCAGTCTTATTAAATGACCATAGAACACAATACTCCTCTTTATTATCACGTCAGTTATTTTGGTAACATGTGTGTAGAGTTCTTGGTTGTGCCTCCGTCTGTAATCACCGTTTTCCTAGACTGGGCTCAAGATTTTCCCTAAGATCTTCCTTTCTCTGGTTTCAAGTTTCTCCATAAGACCTTTCATGTGCTTCGTAAGGCACTGTGCAGCATATAAGGCTTCTGGTCGGATGACTGTGTAGTAATATAGAAGTTAGCATTTAGGGATAATGATTTCTTGTTATAGATTCCCATGGTTAACTGGTATGCAGTTTCCATTTTTCTCTTTTTTTTTTGCTACGCAATATGGTACAAATGAAACAATTTTATGAAGTACAATACGTACAAATTCGTTATGATGATTAATAAAGAGTAAATTAATTACGTCAATACTAATATAAATGAATAATAATAATAATAATAATCGCAATGTTACAAACCTACAAAGAGAAACCCATGGAAAATCTATTTCAGCATGGTTGAGGCATGCATCTTCTCAGTTCTCCATCACGAGGATGACTGTACTGCAGTCCAACCCTCAGCCCAGAAAGAATAAATTTCTAGACAGAGACGAGAATCAAACCCTGACCTCAGAATGCAGCCACTGCGCCACGAGGTGGTGCATCAAAGAGTTTATTATACAGCTTGTATCTCTGCTCCACAACGCAAATCCACAAAAGTTTGCATTTTAAAACGGCGGTGCAATTGAATGAACTGCGGCTTCGGGGGCGTAGCCCGTAGCATGCTGAACTGCTACGCCCAAGCCCGGCCGAAGTTGTCGGATTTTTTAATTGCGTTAAAATCCTTCAGTATGGCTTCCTTCGGAGGGAAAGCAAAGCCGGCGGGCCCATGTCATAGAACCTACCACTGGGTGGTGTGTAGCAAAATTTGTAAGTTATATTTGGCTGGTTAGGAGCCTCCGTGGCTTAGGCGGCAGCACGCCAGCCTCTCACCACTGGGTCCGTGGTTCAAATCCTGGTCACTCCATGTGAGATCTGTGCTGGACAAAACGGAGGCAGACAGGTTTTTATCCGGGTACTCCGGTTTTCCCTGTTAATATTTCATTCCAGCAACACTCTCCACTATCATTTCATTTCATCTGTCATTCATTTAATCATTGCCCCAGAGGAGTGCGACAGGCTTCGGCAGCTGGCACAGTTCATATCCTCGCCGCTAGATGGGGGCTTCATTCATTCCATTCCTGACCCGGTCGGAGACTGGAAGCAGGCTGTGGATTTTCATTTCATTTGGCTGGTTAGGAAACGCTCTATCAAGTTCCAACGTTCGCCGCTAGTGTTAGTGACAGTAGCATCTGGTAGCCAAACTCGGAACTACTTGAAACTGAACTTGTTGGGATCCCTCGGGTGTTCAGTGAGATGTGCCCAGCTTATGGGCATTGGCTGCGATTCATATCATCATCAATTTATGGAACCAATTCAAGTTTTAGCTAAATTAAACTGTTAGTGAGTAAGCGAACAAGTTTACAAACACAACGACTCAATTACGTTTAAATAGTAGTGGTTAGTTCATTTTAGGGACTTGGAATATATTTCGTCATCAGCCCCGTGTACTTGGGTAAGTGTTTACTTTGACTGATAACCTGCGTATCTGTGATGACTGTACTAGTGTAATTATTGAGGACAGGGATGAGTTAAGTGCCAGCGTTTGCCTGGATGTAGAAAACCCCGAGGAAAAACCACACTTACGATAGCCGCTGTCAGCACCGGAATTCGAACCTTCGATAACCGAACTTGCTGCAGCTGACCATCGTGGTCGTGGTGTGCGAATTATCACGCATGATTACGCCGCGCCGTGGGGGTATACAGGTTGATTACGTCTACATTGATAGCGTCGTGAATGGCACCAACATCTACTGTTCTAATTTAAATGCTCTCACATGCACTCTCATGAAATTGCACCAAATTTGTCATTTATTTGGCGTGGGGATGCATAACGGATCATATAGAGGTTTTCCGTAAGGACATTCACAATGTTGCTGTAGGCGTTATATTGCTCACCATGACCGCATTTTATCCAGATATCGCTGGTTAAACCCCGCGGCGACAGCAGCATTCTGATTTTTTTATTTTCATCCTCACTTTAAGAAAATGCCGGGATAGTTCCTCATTTCAAGTCCTGGAGACAATCCAGTACCCTAACAATCACAGTTATGCACAGTATTATTAATATCACACCCAAGTCCACGGGGCTGATGGCAAAAATTGTATGTACCAATCCCTAAAATGAATTAACAACGTAAACAACATGGCTGCCGGGCAATGTTTTGAGAGGTTGAAATCTTAAACAGTAACCTACAGAAATTAACCTTACATAATGTTAACAAAGTTTGTTATTAAAATATCAAACTATTACTTTAACATTGATATTATTCATAATTTAAGATTAACAAGGAGGTAATATTATTTATATATATATTCAATATTCGATCAATATTACCAGATAGGCTTAAGAAAGGAAGCTCGCCGTTTTACGTGACCGTTAATCTCACGATCACGATCCACGGGACCTCCATTTTAGTGAAATCCGAACCACTGGATGTGACATTTCACCTCGAAAATCTCTCTTCCATTAACCGGTAATCGAACCTGCTCGACCTTGGTGAGAGGAAAGCAGCTTGATCATGCTCCAAATGGATACTTAAGGAAAGACACATTATTATCAGTATTATTATCAAAAAGCATTGACATAGTCATTATCTATATCATCAATAGATATTGCAGACATATAACAAATGTATATTGCCTGATATAGTTGTTCACCCTGTGCCAACTTAGAAATAATACTCACGAGCCATTATGGTTGAAGACAGATCTGATAATGAATGAGTTACTCCCGAAGAGAAGAAAAAAAGAACTGTTTTGAGTACCGGTACCACACAAAACAACATGAAGACAAGTGAGGCTAATAAATACATTATTTTACACAGTTGCCATTGACGTGGGGAATGGCTCCTAAGCTATCGGTTCCAGGTAGACAGAGTAGAGCTTTACGTCATGAAGATGATAATACAACCATAAAGATAACAAATTTCCAATTAAGATACTTTTCTTTAGGCTACTCGTGTGACCGGTAAGACACTCTCGATAAGAATGTCACAAACATCCATATTATAGTCACCGATGTCTGTTGCTGTATTCAAATAGTTAAGCCTATTTCTACAAATATACCAAAGTGTGATATTTATTTTTATTTTTCTGAAAAGTAAAATTCTTGACTACGTGTCACACACTTCAGAAGTGGCCAAATTATTATGGCAAAGCCAAATAGAAACAAATTCTTTATTGCAAATTAAGAAGCTAAAACAATTATCATTATAGGAAAATGTGAGAGAATCACCGTATTGATTATTATTATTAATTTACATTCATTTCACCACATAAGTGGGGGATATCAACATATCGTCGGCTTGTTTGCAAGACGGTATGGTTAAATCTCTTAAGGTGGCACGTTGAGAAACGAGCGAACAATGGAACAGGTCTCCAAGATGACGGCCTTCTGCATGGTGATATGTAGACCAGGATGTATTCCCAATATTTGTAGATTGCAAGCCAATGAATTGGGGATGATGCCGGTAGAAGAAATTACTATGGGCAGAACCACTACACTTTCCTGTGTCCACATTTGCCGAATTTCCTCAGCCAAGGGCAGATATTTGGTGATCTTATCACAGCAGGTTTGTTGCAGATTATGGGAATTGGGCACTGCAATATCAATTAGGAAGGTTCTCTTCTGCACCTTGCCCACTGTCCACAAGAACGATATCTGGCCAGTTTGCTGGTATGGTTTTATTATTATTATTATTATTATTATTATTATTGGTATTCCGCCCGAAGGAAGGTCCGTGCCTCCGAAGAGGGTATCCTCAGCCGGAGCTTACGTGTTGTAGGGTGACCACTGGCCAGGGCCTTTCCACTCCTCCTTTCCCCGCCAACAGCGCGTGGTCACACTGAAACGACATTCCATCCAAGTTCCAACCACGCCCAATGCGGCTTAACTGTGGAGTTCTCATGGGATCCGGTGTTTCAACATGGCCGTTGATTAATAGATAATTTGTTAAAATGCTCCGCCAATTAATACAAATTATATTCAAACTAGTACATATTTCGATCCATCAATGTGACCATCTTCAGCAAATTAGAATCAAACCTTAAGAAACTAATTTAATAAAAGAGTTAAGAAATGAAATTAAGTAAAATACAGGGTCATTATCTATGTGCGACCCGATAAACACGTCAAGCTAAGCCGGCTGTGACTGGTGCAGATCGCGGGCGCGCGTACGCGGTTCAGCCGGTGATTGGTGCGCTCCGCTGACTCATATCGTTAGTTCGCACGTGTTTTATCATTCATATGGACGTGTAACTGCAAACCTTAGACGTTAGTGTTGCACGTTTAGTGAGTAGGCCTATTGTGATTACTATGTTTGTTGGTCATGCCTAGACACCAATTTATTCACAATGTGCGAACGTGTGTATATCCATAATTCGTATATGAAAAGCAGAAAATCTTGTTCTGAAACGAGACGAAAATTTCGAATCATGTTTCCAGGAAGACCTGTGCCTAATGTCAGTACAATTAGGAGGCTCGCTAAACGATTCAAGGAAACAGGCTCCGTAAATAATGAAAGAGTTGACAAACATTCTTTCATCAGAAGATGTCAGGTGTGTGTTATACAAGAGAGGAAGGACTCTTTCAGCATCGCCTATGAGCACTGTAAGTACACATTATTGAACATGTTTGGTAAAATAGTGAAAGTGCGCGCCTACCACCGGCTGAACCGGGTACGCGCGCCCCCACGATCTGCACCAGTCACAGCCGGCTTAGCTTGCCGTGTTTATCGGGGCGCACATAGATAATGGCCCTGTATATACAGGATGAAATGAAGGAACTGGAAAAACAACGAATAAGAACGATGAAAATATTAAATCTAATGGATAAGTATTCTTGTGAAATGTAAACTAATAGAATCAATTTGAAGTAAAATAAATTGGATAGCCTTAGCTCTCTGCTGACTCGGTAGACGTGGGTTCAAGCCCCACCGTCAGCCGTCCTTGAAATGGTTTTCCGTGGTTTTTCCCATTTTCAACAGCAGGCAAATACTGGAATTGAACCTTCTGACAGGTCACGGCCACTTTCTTCCATATCCTTGTCTACTGTAGTTTCATTTATCTTCGCCATTCCATCTCTCATCCCAACACGCAGGTCGCCCACGATTGTCGAATAGAAAGACCTGCACTCGGCCTCTCAGAAGGCCACACGTCAAAGAAAGAAGAAGAGAGATTCGATTATTGACTTAATAGTCAGGAAATATTTCAAAATTTGGAAATTCGAACAATTTGAACTATTCGTATTTTCGAATCAAATTCGAAATTAATCGAACTTTCTTCGGCTTTTTCCCAATTAATTGGGGTCGCCGGAGCCAATCAGGCTCATTTTGGTTTTGGCCGGGGATTTAAGGCTGGATGCCCTTCCTGACGCCACGTGATTTTTCAGGTGAAAATTCCACCCCACTGTCAAATAATTCAATGTTCGAATATTTACAGCCCAAGTACACGGGGCAGGCCTACATCTTAGGTTCCTAAATGAAGCAACGACAAATAGTTAAACAAGCAAATGATTTCTCTCTGCGCTTTTCGCAAGTATGGTTTACTGGATCACCGGGTAAAATCCCCAGTCGCGATAAAGTTGCGTGGCCGGCAGTAAGCACTGATATAAGCAATAATTAGAAAGCTGCGAGCTGGTGTTGTATACAAGGACATGTCAGGAATGTTTTCAGCTGTCAGTCTTGGTTAGAGTTCGTACTGAAATATGGCTGCTTTGATTTCACTGATAAGTTACGGTTGCTAAGATACTGTCCGCACTCCACAAGAGTTGTGCAACACTCTTGTTCATGACGTAACGATGCTTGCTACTTGGTCACGGTTTCAGTGAATATAGAGCAATACAGTACAGGTTAAATGAACCGTGACGAACAATAAGCGGGGCCATGCAGCGATTGATAGAAGGTTATCTGCGACTCGGACTTACAAGTACTCCACGTGTTTGTAAAAGCCTTCGGCGGATGTTGATGAAATGTCTCATTTCCCTTTCCAAAATACAAATTTTGCCATCATTTAAACATGTTCTTATAATTAAATAACTCGTTCGATATACTAAAAATTACAAAAGGGTTGGGTATTATTATTATTATTAGTCTACCCCAGGAAAATACCGGGGTGGTGACTAATGTGAGGCCACGGCCGCCACCTTCCAAATCCTCACCTTAATTACAAATACACACTACCACAGACATCACAATAACACAATAACACCCTAGTACACGATCACGATGCCCAAGTCCCTGAAATGAAATAACAGTGAATTCACTGGCATGTTATGATTCCCTCCAAGGGCAAAATTATGACTCGCAAGTGTCTGTAAAGTCACAGCAGTTAAGAGCAACGTTAAACCCATATGATTATTATTATCATTATTATTATTATTACGAGTCCATTATTACTCCTGCCATACTGTAGATGAGATCGCCTTGTTGTCTAATGGTTAGCGTTATTGGCTGGCATTCCCGGCTCTGCTAAATACAGCACTTCAATTCTAGTCTGATGTCCACTCAAACTCGTGACGATAACTGAGTAGAGTAACTTCGGCCATAGTTGCTTCTTTCCCAATCCTATTACAAGTGCGCACACTACTACAGACATCACAATAATACAGTTCATCGGACAAATTCTACCCACACACCCAAATAACATGGGTTGATGTCCAAGTCTCTAAATGAAGTAACATGTATAGTAAAGTGACCTTAATCTTGCGCGAACATACACGCCTGATGGTTATGGTGGCCACCTTAACCTATGACTTATAGAACAGCAGGATGTAGACCAGCTGACACAGGTTCAACTGCTAGAGGACATTGAACAGCCGGATGGCTTCAATATCCTGCAGCGCTCTGCGAAATGCTTTTCTCTTCACCCACCTCTGAACAGACAGCCATCTGCTCTGACAGCAAGATGTATGGATGTTCGCTACTACACACAGCTCGACTAGCTAGCTGTTCTACCGTACATTGATATCTCCGCGATAAGTATCGCAATGAAATATTGTTTTGCTAGATCTGATGCGTTGAAGTTTAGCATCGAACAAGAAGTAGCAATCTGTTTATACATGATAACTGCACTACTGGTTTGTGGAGTCTTTAATATATCATCAGTGAGGATGCCAAACTTCTTTTGTCACAAAGATGTTTCCATCCACTATTTTTCGTACATCTGGTCATCAAGGTTGTCCCGCAAATAATAATTTATGAATTAAAATTTTCATAAAAGACCATCTTCACTTATAATATATATAGGTACTTAAGCACATAATTATGTTCTCATCCTAGATTTCTCTTCCCCAATTTGGTCTTCATCTGCTATAGATAACCAATATTTCTCAATTGAGCAGTGTATTTAATTTCCTCGTATCAACAGTCAAAGCTAGCAATCCTCCACTAAGGCACTTTGCCAAATCTGACGTACTAAATCACCTCAATATATTCGACATGAGAAGCCGTTTACAATTTACCAACCTGTGTTTACTACAGAAAATTATAAATGGCTACACAAAACGTAACATGACACTCACCTACTTTCCGCTGCACGTTCCCTCCCGTTCAACACGTCAGCACCATTTACTCCACATACCTCGCCCACGTCTGAACTACAGAAGCGCTCTATTTTCCACCGTCAACCTACCCTTAGCAACTCCCTTCCAAACATCGACATATTCTCTCCCTGTAGAAAATTCAAACAAAACATTAGAAGAACCTTTTCATCCTCAATTCCTACCCCCTCCTGTTCACCCACTACCACAATCATTCCCTGCGGATTTCCCGAGATTTGACCCTAGGTGTCATCACTGTCATTTGTTACTTGTTGTTGTTAATAATATTTAAGATTTGTTAAACTATTAGTGCAAAATGACCCTTTCGTGGTTGTATCTAATAACTGTTAAATAAACTAGCGCAACCGTGCGAGAACTCTCGCATAATGGGTTGTGTGCGCCCCATGTGTACAGACTACCCGCCTGGCACTAGTGTTAAATGGGCTCGACGCGATACAGTTCAGGCAGGGGTTATCGTGTTGTTTATTTGTTTAAAAGCACTTTATACACAAATAAATATATTTCCGTTGACTTTTCAAGAAATGCAAGATTTTCCCTGTACTATTGAGACAAATTTGGACGATTTTGGTACAAATGACACCTTCTAACTCCCTCTGGTTTAGGAGCTTGAGCTTTGTGAAACATACACCTTAGCGTATTATATAAGATCAATAAACAAACAACGTTCCGGTTTACAAGTCACTAGTACGAGGGAATTATTACTGAGCCCAGGGCAGTGTTTGAGTCTACGACATTATGTTACTAGTCGCTCGTAGCATTATTTGTTGCCGGTCAGAATACATTCAATGGCGTGGTCTTTTCACCAAAAAGAAATGAATATAAAATTAGTACAGAATACAGTACTTGCTCGAGTATCTTTGAGTTATATTTTCCAAGGATTGGCTTGCATTTATAAGTGCATTACTGTGCGTCATGAAGCCACCGGAAGAAGAAATTAATGTGAGACACGAAACTTCCCAAATTTATCTAAAGAAACCTATGTTTCACGTACATATAAGACAGCTTATTGTATTACTGTTGACTTAAGGCCACTAAGGAGCGCTTATGACTAGCTCTTCTTCGATGCTCTCATTCATTCCCAATATCTCTTGAGCCCGGCTAATATTTTTTCCTTTCTCTCCTGTGAGAGGGGACCCTCCCAAAAATACATGGGGCTATATGAACGCGATGCCGCAGACCATAAAATAGGCAACAACAATTTGAAACAGCAACGACATTCCTACTGAGAATGTTTTAGATGTTAACATTCGATCAGTTTTCCATAGGCCTATGCAGAACACAAATCTACCTTCAAATGTTTTTTTTTAAATAAGCATCGTTGCGCATATTTCGGTATGACTTTGAACTCACTGTGTTTTAAAATAAATGTATATTTTATTAAATAGCAACCACATTCTCTCCTTATTCTAATCAGTTAAGTTGAAAATTATTTATGGAGGCCATGGAATCAAGAGTAAACAATTTTTCTTCTGTCACGCGTAAATTATTTTGTGGCCTTTATCAGTAGATCTGATGAATACTTCAGGAGGCTCTGACGGGATTGATTGCAGCGACAAGTTACGCAAACTAGGCTACTTGCAGCTGGCCTTTCTTTAAACATGCTACATCACGTTGCATATTCATGGCAGAAACCTGATGCATTTTTAGAATTAACATGTATACATCGTCATGAAAAATTCCTCCACGCTTAATATTCTGTCACATTAGGTTATTACTGTGAATCAGCGTGGGAGTTCGAAAGTATTTTGTGTTCATGTTGATAGTTTATTGTCCGCCACTACAAAGCATTGTTAATAACTAGTCGTTTTTGATTGAAAGCAGGAGGTCTTAGCAAATGTGAGGGGCCCGTGCTAGTAGATTTTCTGGCACGTTGAACATCCTCATTGGAGCAAAATTCCGGCACCCCGGCGACTCTGTTTCATTTATTAATTTAATTATTTATTTACTTTTTTATTTGATTGAAAAACCTCCTCACTCTACAATAAATCTTGTTTTGTCAAAAACTGTGCAGGGAAGAATAAAAATGGGAACGTATGTTACGTATAGGATTATTTTGTTCCTAATTACAGTAAATGTTATTTTGTGGCTTGTCAGTAGGCTAAATGTATTCCCATCTAAATCGACTTGTGTACAAAAGTAACTTCCCGTGTGTGTTAAAAATAGAATTAAAATATGTGTAATAATACCAATGACCTGGGAAAATAGCTAAGGAAAGAGACCCAATTCATTCTATTTCCTAATATCCTAATACAGATTAAAACAGCCTAGAATACACCAACTTAAAGTCGATGGCCCTTAATACCCCTAAAATTTCTTATTTCAAGAGTCATAGTTCAAACTGCTCGATAAAGTTAGCTCATAGAAATGAGTAAATTAGGCCTACTTACAACTTTCGGATGAGAGAATATGTATTTCGATGATGATGATGTTTTGTTTTTGTTGTCGTCAAATGTCTGCGTGGTACCACGGTCACGTTCTTGCCTGCTGTTCCCAAGGCTGCAAGATCGAATTCTGGTGCAGTCATTTGGTATTTGATGGTGCGCAAATGGGAGAGGAGGGGGGGGATGTCAGTAGATATACTGGCACGTTAAAGATCCCCATTGGCCAAAATCCAGACACCCTGGAGTCTCTAAAAGTCGCAGTTGTCAAAAGGGACGTAAAACTAATACAGTAACATAATTGTTATTGTTGCTCTTGTGATTCATTTAAGGGCTTTGCGACATCGTGGTCATGTAGCCCGTGTACTTGTGGAGTAAATTGTCTGATAACCTGTGTTATTATGTTGACTGAATTAGTGTGTGTATTTGTAATCGAGACTAAGTTTGGGTAAGGAGATGGTCGTGACCATAATGTAGGTATCATCCCGGCCTTTGCTTGAATTAGAAGTGGGAAACCATGGAAAACCACTTCTAGGATAGCTTAGGATGGAACCCATATATTATACTGGGACAGAGATAAAACCATCAAAGCCAACCGACCTGATATTCTCCTCTTTGATCGGCAGAAGAAAGAAGCTGTGATAATCGATATATTCGTACCACTCAACCACAACCTTCTAACAGACTATTCCCTAAAGGTCAATAAATACGTCGAACTGGCCATTGAAGTAAAACAAATAATATGAAAGCTAAAGCAGGTGTACATCCGGCCTCGCATTCTGTCTGCAACTAGCATTGTACCTTCAAGTCTGGTGGACCAACTACAGGCTCTCGGAATGTCTCACCCGCTTGGACAGATCCAAAAGTCAGTGACACTTGGACACTGGACATTTGCCATACAGTGCGACGATTCTTAAATGAAGAGTGAACTCTGAAAGTGTTTGACATTAGTCCGTATTTTCAGCCATTGTACCATTGTAATATGATGAATTTATGAATCAGTATAATGATATTATTGAAAATGCTTTAAATTAAGAATTGCAATCATCATTGATAAGTTCTCCTAAAAACAAATACAGTAGTTAACTTCTCTTCATTTCGAGGAATGCTTGGTCAAATCAAGAGCAGGCACGATGGAGTTGTAACTCTGCGCAAAGAAGTTGATATCACTGTTATTGTTGCAGCAAGAAAGGCCAAGGATGCATGCACTCATGTCTGTGCGCTAGCGAGATAGCAGCTGTTGTGACGTCACGGGCAGGTGACTGACTGCCTGGGGCGGGTGCGATCCCAAACAAACGAGCAACGATAAAAGACGAAACATACGAACTTTGAAAAAAATATCATGGAATAAAGACAAAATAGCAGTAAATCATTTTTGTCTTAAAATACGGGGTAATGAATAATTAAAGGAAGTCTCCAGTTTTTTAAAACTTAATTACACCATGTAGCTCATAAAGCAAGAAGAGCCGGTAATTGGTGACGGAGGGAATTTTTTTAAAGTTGGTATATATAAATTTCAAGTGACATATATATTGATACGGGCATATGGTCACACGTACCGCTGTCGTTCTTTTGAGCATACATTTGTCAATCTTAAGTCCTTCGGTTGCAGCTCGCGGAAGATCCTTGAGCATCTAACAATCTTAAAGTCGACATATCTGGTTTAATACTCAACATAAATCACCAATTGTTATGGTTAATTAACTTGAGGGGCTTTGGACATCTTGGTTTTCTGCCCCGTGTAGTTGGGTGTGAGTTAATTGTCTAATAACTTGTGAACATCTACGGAGATATTTTGTTCAACCTTCTGATTGTTGCATTTTTATAAATGATAGATGTTTTTCCAGCAATATTTCAAGGTTAAAGAACCTTTATCATTTGAGGTATTTCTACGCACTATATCATTCTTTGTGCCTGGCTGGAAGCTACAACCCGTGACATTCAACAACGTAATATAGGCTATCTACGTTGTCATAGACAATAGATGTTTTCAAGCAATACTATACAAGATTGAATAACCTTTATCATTTGAAGTATTTATACGCATTATATCATTCTTTCAGCCTGGATGGAAGCATTAACCTGTGACATTCAACAACATCTTACAGTATATACGTTTTCCTTCATACAATATGCTTAATTCAAGGTTAATTGATTTATAATATTATGTTTTTATTATCCCATTTTGTGTCCATTCAAGTAATTCAAATTAATGAATTTCTGTGACGATATCCATTTTCCTATTGGTTCTTTGTTGATATAATTTTCTAAGATTTCTTACGCTGAAGAAATTATCAATGTAATAACGAATCATGTGCTTATGTTTTAATTAGTAAACTAGCTTCTAGTGTTTGACAAGACGGATCTTATAATTAGATTAATATTCAGTCAACACGGATAATAGCTAATGGTTAATGTCTACGCATTTTATAATAACTTGTAGGCTACTTTTGATAGCACCAACCATTGACCAAAGAGGTGGGAAAATGGAGTTTTGAGGAAAAAAAAAGATCACACCTCCCTTTAATAGGTACAATGTCGAAATGGTCAATAGTCCTCTAAAATTTACCAGAAATTTTATCTGAAAGAATTCTTAATATTCCCAGCCTTACGCCTAGTGATGGGAAAAATGTTTTCGGAATGATAAGAAGGTGATAAACATGTGGAACTTAAGTAGGTTTACAGCAATCGGCACGTTCAGTGAATTCGAAACATGTTTCTTTATCTGGTGAAATCTACTGCAGCTCCGCCTTCCAGTTTGCCGAGAGGATTTTTTTAAAAGCGGGACAACTCGGACTATTACGGTGACCATACGTCCGAAAAACCTGGGACACTCCCGATTTAAATGAGCTTGTCCTGGCATTCCGAATATTAATAAATGTGTCCCGATTTTTAGTTAAAAAAAAGAATAATAATAATTCCCTGAAAAATATGCGTAATTAAACGAAAAATATATTTTCGTCAAGACTTCGGCGCTTGTAAATACTCAGTAAGAATTTGTTTTTGTTATTGTAATCATAAGATGTAAAGTAAGAAACTTAAAAATAAACTTACTAATGATTTCTTTTTTTCTACAAAACTTGTAAAGTACTTGCATAACTGAAAAGGACACTAACATAAACATTTTGTATTTATTTATCCCTCTATTGGACTTTTGGTGGATCGATTTTTGAGGAACTTCTTAAAATTAAATTTTGTAAAAGGCCTTAACTTAAAAAAACCTCTATGTTAGTGTCAAACTATAATCTATCTATCCTCCAACAATCCACCCCAACAAGGCTGTCCCGTAACTATAATGTATTGAAATACATTTATGTTTCAACTGATACTACTTTGTGTTAAGAACAATTTATTTCTTCTATTCTTAAGTTATAGTCTACATAATAATCGGACGAGCTGACATTATCGTTATCAATGATAAGTTAATCGTGAAGTATCCAAAAATACCACAGGAGGTCACTACTATCGCCAGACGACCTGCAGGGGGGCCAATACCGAGTTAGAAGAGGTTAAGACATTCGTTACTTTATTGTGCGTTATGAGATGACATCGTATTATTATCGCATGCCTGCAATATCATCGCGTCGTCATATCCAATAGTGTTTCTTGCTCCATTGTGCTGTTCAGGTGGTAATTACACGCTACGGGACGGTGGACAGACAAGGCACCTGCCTAAGATCAGGTGTGAGGACAAAGTGAGGCCTGTCTTCGTGGAGACACATTACGAACATTTTAAGGTCTCTTTTTTGTTTTCTTCCCTCCAAGCTATAACTGGGAACCCAAACGATGGTAGATGTCTCTCTCGTCTGAGATGCGCAGCTAATCTTGCCCGTGAACCCATCAGCTGCAAAACTCTCCATCATTATTCTGCAGTTACAATAGAAGGCACATTCTTTCAGGAATATATCATATTTTGAATATCACGGATTTAGTTAGTACATATAAAAGTTTTGATTTATGATGCCATTTACGTGCATTTATTTATTTATTTTATATAGCTTGATGCTATTTTGGTATAATGGACATGTTTTTCTTCTCAAACAGGCGATTGTTATTCTTTCTTTCGAATTTATTATAATTATTACTGCTATTCTTAGGCATCCTCCCGTCCTCGTTGAACGATAGAGTAGCACACTGGTTCAGTTCCTACAGCACCTCGAGTGGCTAAAGACACCAATCCGAGAAAGACAGTCCCTTCTACAATTCTGACACACAAATCAAAATGAGGTGCAGGAAGAAGCCACTCTCCTCTCACCGTCTGGCTCTCTCCGACATCAGTTCATCACTTCTTTTATTTCTGATATTTTAATCCTGTTTCGCACAGATAGCCATTATGAATCCTAGTGGGGGACACACCAGCCTGACTCAAGTTTAGTTATAAACCTTTTGGAAGCAAATATGTTGTCTCCAACAGGCCTCATGCTCTTCAGCAGTTTATCTTCTTATTATTATTACAATTATTGAGTTGGTGTTCTCAGTCTTTTTGACTGGGTTGGTGCTGCTCTCCATCTTCCTGTCCTGAGCTAATCGTTTCATTTCTATGTTAAACAGATTGCCTCGGATGTAGGGTGTGGTAGCTATGTAGAGATGAAACGATTAGCTCAGGACAGGGAGGCATGGAGAGCTGCATCAAACCAGTCAAAAGACTGAAGACTCAAACAACAACAACAACAACATACCTACCACCCCTTGCATCTGAGATAATCTGTTGAACATATTCTAACTCTGATCCACCGCTGCAGTTATTGTCCTCGACCCTTCTTTCCAAAACTAAGATTACTAATCCTGGGAGTCTTAGCATGTGACCTACCAACCCTGTTCTTCTCTTCATTAGCAGTCACCAGAAACATCTCTCTTCTCCCACTCGTCTTAATAACTCTTCATTTGTTTCTCTATCTACCCATCTGTTCTTCATCATTCTCATGTAACACCACATTTCAAACGATTCTATTTTCCTCTTTTCTGCTGCACCAACAGTCCATGTTTCACTTCAATAGAGCGCCACGCTCCAGACAAAGGCTTTCAAAATCACTATCTAATGCCTAAATTTGTATTTGATATCAACAGATCCCTTTTCTGTAGAAATGCTTTCATTGCCTGACCCAACCTACATATTATTCCCTCTTTCCTTCGTCCATCACTACTTAAATTTCGTTAAGTCTCTTACTTCCTTTATCTTTTCACCTGTCAATTTGATGTGAATTCGGGTTTCCAATTTACTGTAATTCGACTGCATCATTTTTGATTTACATTTGTTGATTTTCATCATGAATTCTTTACTCAAGACGGAGTTCATACTATTTAAGATTCATTCGAAACCTCTGGTGTATCGGCTAAGATGACAATGTCATCAGGAAACCTCAGATTTGAAATTATTTTTCCATGAATTCTTACTCCTACTTTTCTCCAATTACCTTCATTGGTTGTTCAATGTATTATTATCATTATTATTATTATCAAAAAGAAAATTACTTGCTGTACAGTATATCTGGCGGAGAATTCTCTCTCTAACATGTAATTAATGCGCATGTTCCAGAAGCTGTAGATTGAGTGTGTGTGTGCCAATAGACGTCGATCACTATTAACTGAGACACCAATTAACAATCGATTAAATGCAATCGACTGTCATCTCGACAGTATTTTTTGTGCCGACTGCTTGTTCTAATTACTTGTACAGCGCCGCACCACGTGCTGACGGCTGGAACCACAACACCACTTGTACAAGTTGTTTGTTTTCGTTTTATAGCGGGATGGTCAGACCTCAGACCTCAGACCTCGGTCTCGGCTGGGCGGGTTGTGGGGCGCTGTCACGTTCATTTCTGTTGAGAGAGAAAGAAAGATAGAAAGACGGTACGCCCTCCCTACAGCCTGACGCAAAAACCTTGGGCGCACTTCTAAAGATATGAGCTGCAGTGGGCAAATTCATATGACCCTAAGCTTACAGTACACAGGTGGCCGAATTACAAGTACCTATTATGGTAAAGCTAAATAGAGCCAAATTCTTTATCGTTACTTCGTTCACAAAATCTTCAACAATGTATAGATTTCCTGTATCCTGACGAGGATAATGTGTTTTTGTGGCATCTTAACCAGATCAGACTTGGCCGCCAAAACTTTTCGCTTTGTGTTTTATGCTTTTGGTTTTGTTTGTTATCTGCATTTTTTTGTTCTTTGTTGTTGAATTTGTGTTTTGTTTTCTGATTTTGCTATTGTTTTTGAATTTTGCTTTTTGCTTTTTTTGTTTTTTGTTTGTTTTTGGTTTCGTGTTTGTTTTCTGTTTTTTTTATTTTGCTTTTTGTTTTGTATTTTCTGCTTTTGCTTTTGTTTTTGAATTTTGCTTTTTTCTTTGTTTTTCCTGTTATGTGTTTGTTTTCTGCTTTTGTTTTTGAAGTTTGCTTTCTGTTTTGGTCGTGTGTTGTTTTTGCTTTTTGCTTTGTTCGGGGGGAAAATGAGACAATCAAAGAAAGCAAACCTATACGTGTTCATGCTTGATCTCGATAGAACGTTATACAACTATTTGCACCTCTCAATGAACAGTTTTGGCAGGCCTTACACTAAACATTTTACACAAATAAAGAGAATTGTTCTCAAATCAGTTAGTAGAAACGTACATAATCCATTCGTTTGTCATTAATCTGAAAACTGTTTTTATTTTAAATAAGAACTTCGTCAAATTATGTTTTAAGAAGATATTTGGCTTGGGGGGGGGGGGGGGGGATTGATCCCCCTAATCACCCCGTGTAGTTACGCCCCTGGATACAATTCTCGTAAGAAGATTGTACAGATTTAATTTAGTTCTGACACCACACCGTTTTGTTTTATTATAGAGATTGTCCTTTTAATATATATTGTGTAATAGAAAAATAATATAAAAGCACTTTAACGTTAAATGCGTAAAACAAATGCGTACATTCATATGATGTTGATTCATGAAAGATCTCTCGCAGCTTATTTGGCGAATATATGACATAATGCAACCAAGAAATGCCCTACAACTAGGTCTCTGGACTCAAATGATACCTTCGATTTTAATGCATTGAATCTTAATTTGCAATAAAGAATTTAATTCTATTCAGCTTTGCCATGATAATAATTGTGCCCACCTCTGTATTAACGTGGGTGTTTAAAAATACAGGTACCTTATTGTTAGATTTTGAATTATAATTGTGTTGTTCTGTTGACCGCACTCGCTTGGTCTTCAGTAGATATTCAATTGTTATCTGTCTCTCTGTTGTCATCTTTGGGGAATTGTGGTCATATATCCCTGTGTATTTGGGTGTGTGTGGGGCTTGTGTCATTGTGATGGCTCTGCTAGTGTATGTATTGGGAAGGAGGCGACCATGGTCTTAAGTGAGGAACCATTCCGGCATTTTCTTGGAGTAGAAGTGGGGAAACAACAGATAACAATTTCAAAGATGGCTGAGTGGGAATCGTACCATCCTCTTCTCAGTTTTGCCTCACGGGGCTTAGTGTACCCATTTTTTTCCCTCAGACCGGAATTAAATACCCTAAGAAAATGACCAACAAAAACAACAAACTAGTGTACGAGGTACAGATGGCGCCGAGTCTGTCAGTCAAGATGCGAGGGATAACTTATTCATCAATGGAATACATGTTTTAATTAGTGTACAAGAACCTGGACTATGCAAAAGTTATCTCGTGACATGACAGCTGTCATACAACATGGACGCTCGCTAGATAGACCTACAGTACTGTGCCAGTATACTAAATAACTTTAATTTACAGGACATATCGCAAGAGTTTCAAACGTTAATAATCGTTGTAATGTAGAGCCTTGTGCCGATAAACAAAGCGTTATCCGCATCCGCCTCGCATCCGCACGACTGCTTTCCTCATCCGCCCCGCATCCTCACGTTTCTTATTCGAATCCGCTGACATTACAATAATATATGTTTTAATTTATTCGATAAAGCTTAAAGTGTTGACGCAACACATTTTGGCATTTAAGGAGAGAATCGTTCACCTAGGCTATGCCATGTGCTATGTTTAAAATGAATGTTATGCAGCCATAATTGCAACCATTTTCAAATCGGAGTATTAGTTATGTTTAATGACATAATTTGAATGAGATAAGCTTAAATCTTCATCTTATATTTGTCAAGGAATAAACAACGGAAAGAATATTAGTTGTCATAAACACCCGGGTCCTGGTAATGATATTCAAGATCGGATTGTATTCAAAAATCTATCCGCAAATTTACTTCAAACATTATCCGCAGTTGATCCGCTTTCAGCACAGCCATGCAGACTATATCCGTATGGCGAAATATTTTGCGGATATCCGTATCCGCGCATGGCTTTAGTAATAGGCTATAGGCCTATCTTTTCCGATCCCCAACAAAAGATGACGAGGCATGCCTCTTGTCTGGTGAACAGGTTACCAACGTGTTCTATGGCAGACATGGCAGAGGATTTAATCGTGGTTCACTCATCCTCGTGAGGACAAGCGAATATTAAAGTGGGTTTGAATCTCACTCTCAACCATCCTAATTTGTTCAGTTAGTGGCTGGTGTATTGGTGATCATTTCAATCCCGTTAATAAATTTGGTTCTGGTCTGAAGGCTTGAACGGGGCACACTCAGCCTCGTAGGTCAAAACTGAGAAGAAGTTGGTTCGATTCCCATCTCAGCCATCCTGGATGTGGTTGTTCGTGGTGTATGACTTTTACTCCAGGGAAATGCCGGGATGGTTCCTAAATTAATGCCACGGCCGCCTTCCCTCCAATCCTCACCTGAATTACAAATACTCACGGATACCACAATAACACAGGTCATTAGTCAAATTCTACACACACCCAAATGTACAGGGTTAAATGACTTAGATGTCCAATCCTCTCAAATGATGCAACAAACAACAACAGTCCCGTAATATTGAGTGGGTGTGTATTTCTAATTGAGTCTAGTATTGAAAAGGAGTTTGCCGTGGCTTTAGGTTAGGAACCATCCCGGTATTTACCTGGAGTTAAAAGTGGAAAACACGGAAAAACCCTTCTAGGACGACTGAGAGCGTATTCGAACCAACTTCTTCTCAGATTTGCCTCACGAGTCTGAGTAAAATCCAGTTACAACCCTCAGACCAGAACAACATTTCTTAACAGAGCCGGCAATTGAACTTGGCCAAGAATGCTAGCCACTACACTACCCAAGCATCTTGACCACTGCACCATCATACCTCCGATATTTGGCTGGAGTATAAATGGGAAACCATGGAAATCCTCGTCTAGGATGGCTGAGGTGACCTTTTCAGCTCATCCCCACGGGGGATGCCTTAAGTACCTCGTGAAGTACATGTCGTTCTTCTTCTTAAGTATTCAATCCATGGATTGGTCTGCGGCAGTTCTCCAGTCGACTCTATTTATAGCTTTCCTCTTCATCTCTTCATAGTTTCTGCATCGTACATCAGACATGATGTGCTGTACATATTGTAGGAGTGGTCTTCCTCGACATCTTTTGCCCTCAACCATTCCTCCAATACCATTTTCAGCAGGCTATCGTGTCCCAAATATGTCCTATCAGTCTAGTCCTCCTCCTTTTTATGCCTTTCCATAAGGTATAATTTTCCTCCACCTTTTTAAATACTTCAGCATTCGTTATTTCTTCTGTCCAGCTAATTTTTAGCATTCTTCTATAACACCATAGTTCAAAAGAGTTTAACCTCCTTTTTTCTTCTTTTCCAACTGTCCACGTTTCGCAACCATAAAGGGCAATACTCCAAACATACGCTTTTAATAATCTTTCTCTTGTTTTAAGATTAATGGAATTTGTAGTGAATAATCGTTTCTTTTTGTGAAATGCTAATTTGGCTTATAAAATTCTACAGTTGATTTCTTTCTTGCTTCTTCCATCTTTGGTAATTTTGCTTCCCAGTACTTGTACCAGTATTAAATTACTTGGCAGAGCCAGGATCGACAGACAGATAAGAGGGCTAATCACTACCCCATGAGGTTGCTCGACCTAAGAATGTTGGGGTATTTGAATCCCACTCTCAGCCTTCCTTCCACTTCAGCGCCTGGGGTCAACGTTGAGCTCTTAGAAGAATATGTTGTCACAGCTCACCTAGTGTACTACAAGATGGTGAAGTCACGTTTTCTTACCGTCGCCGTGGCGTGACATTGTCACAGTAGCTTGGTTCGAGCTGGAGGAAATTCCCTGATTGAACAGCGGATATCTGGACTGGGTGACCGAACACTGAGCATGGTGCTTCTTGTACTTCTTGACTCTCACGCAGACCACAACATGACAAGTGGATTTAAATTCCAAGATTTACATGTACATTTACTATGGACGATTTATGTCAACTAGAAGGAGATTTGTAAGCTCAAAATGAATCATTATTTTCCGAGAAATACGTTTGCGGCAGCAAACGTGACAGAAACTTTCTTAGTACTGTATGTGAAAAATCGAAAAATCCGTAAAGTTTATCGATAGCACCAACCATTGGCCAAACGGGTGGAAAACATGGAGTTTGTAGAGGGAAAAACATCATACTTCCCTTAATGGGCACAATATTAAAACCGTTTTCAAATGGTCAATAGTCCTCTAAAAATTAACTAAAACTATTGTCTGAAATTATTTTTCGACATGACCCACCCGTACGCCAGGGGACAAGCAAAATATTTTCGGAATTATAAGAAGATTTCTACTGAAACGTTTGTAGGTATAGGCCTACAATTGGCAAATTTAGTGAATTCGAAATACTTTTTTCTTTGTCCAGTGAAATCTACAGTCGCCTTAAGGCGTGCCGAGAGGGATATTTTGGGGTGGGAATGCTTAGTTAAGGGGACTTTGGTTTTGATGGTATATAGACTAGTTGAATAACTTCAGTGCGCTTCTAAATACAGTAGAGTGGCTAAATGATCGGTTGGGAAGCTTTTAAGAGGTGACATTGGGGAAAGTGCTCCTTTTCTGTGTAATACTACTGTGAAATGCACTGGGTCAGATGACCATGAAGTTCCAGGTTCGTGAAATGTAAGTTACTAAACTGGAAAACAAGAGTAGAAAATGAGCCTAACTCCGGCTAGGAGTTGGGCTACTGCACTCAGTGGGAGATACAGGTAGTACGGCGGTCATTAATCTTAAAGTTCCCTCTGTCTGTCCGTCTTGTCCTTCATTGTTACTTTCATCGTTCGTCTTTTTCTACAAGTCTCGTACACCATTATCTCCGCATCAACTATAGTAGAGTCTTTGAAACGGATGCTATTTTATTAATTTTCAGTACTAAAGAAAGTAGCCTATGTTTATATGAAGCTTCATATTTAACTTCAAGAAAAATGAAAATATGATTGAGGTTACGTTTTAAGGGGTTGAACATAGACGTTACGTGATTAAGGTAAAATACGATGTGCAATATCTCCTTGAATACAAACAGATATGGCACGAACATTGAACAGAAGTAGGATTAGTGTTTGGAAGTAGAGACACTACCGCTAGATTCACCTCAAGGATATTCGGATTGTACAAAATTCCTTGAAATTATCGTCGTAGAAATCATTTCAGGCTCGCTCAACATTTGATGTTGTTC
Organism: Meconema thalassinum; assembly: GCA_946902985.2. NCBI lineage: Eukaryota > Metazoa > Arthropoda > Insecta > Orthoptera > Tettigoniidae > Meconema > Meconema thalassinum. The sequence goes on along the minus strand of OX336388.2, from coordinate 561,170,492 downwards.
TTGATACAATAATTAAACTAGTGTTAGTGTAACAACTATCAATTAATTACGTTACCAGTATTTATATATGTATTTATTTACTTATTCATTTATTTGCTTATTTATTTATTTACTAATTTATTTATTTATTTATTTATTTGATTATTTATATACTTATTTTCTTATTTATTTATTTATTTATTTACTTATTTATTATTTATTTATGTATTTATTTATGAGAGAACATAGGTCATAAATCCAATTCAGAATCTTCTTGACACACAAATACAAAGTAGATATTGCAAATCTAAATAATAATTTTAAATGAAGACAAGAAGAAAAAATAATTAAAACTACAAAATAATACAACTTCAAAATTTGGCATAGACCATTGGCTTTGACGGGCAAGTTATAAAAATCCAGCAAATATTCCAGCATTTTGTAGTGTCTGTGATGGGTTCTCGCCTAGGTGCACCAAGTCTCATCAGCGGTATCTTGGCGCACCCTACCCGGTCCACCGTTGGGTCGTGCATCGAAGTTAACATACAGGGGTCGTAGTGCATGGTCCACTACCCCAGTGGCGGTCAGGGCAGGGTGTCCCAACAGCCCGCTGAAGATCTTTCTGACATGTTTCAACTCTCGAAGAAGCCATCATCAACGAATTACCGTACTTATTATTCACATAAAGCAAACATAAAATAAAGTAAACACTAATCTTGGTGCATGTAGATAATGAAAACTTACAAAATTTGTCTTAATTCATAAAATACAAACACGTGACCAAAACAGAAAGCAAAAGTCAAAAACAAAAGCAAAAGAAGAAAACAAACACAAATCCGAAAACACAGAGAACAATATTTAAGAAAAAGCAAAAGCAGGAAAATAAGAACAAAACCGAAAACACAAAGCATAAACCAAAAGAAGAAAACGAACACAAAACCAAATCCACAAAAACACTAAGGAAAAAGCAAAATTCATAAGCAAAAGCAGAATACAAACACAAAATCGAAAACAAGAAAGACAAAATTCAAAAACAACAGCAAGAGCAAAAATCAAACACAAATCCAAAAACAAACAATATAAAGCAAAAAACAAAATTCAAGAACAAAAGCAAAAACAGAACACAAACACAAAATCAAAAACAAAGAACACGAAATAACAAATTTAAAATACAAAAGAGGAGCAGAAAATAAATACAAAACAAATCAAAAACACAAAGCAAAAAGCAAAATTCGAAAACAAAACAAAAGGCAGACTACAGACACAAAAAAGCATAATTCAAAAACAAAAGTAAGTGCAGAAAACAAACACAAAAACACTAAGCAAAAAACAAAATTCAAAAACAAAAGCAAGAACAAAAACCAAAAACACAAAGGAAATTCCAAAACCAAAAGCAAAAGCTGAAAACAAACACAAAATAAAAACACAACCAAAAGGTAAAATTCAAAAACAAAAACATGAGCAGAAAACAAACAAAACAAAAAACTCAAAGCAAAAACCAAAATTTAAAAGAAGGAAGAGCAGAAAACATCACAAAACCAAAAGAACACAAAGTAAAAAGCAAATTTCAAAAACAAAAGCAGAAATCAACACAAAACCTAAAAACACAAAGCAAAAAGGGAAAAGTAGAAAACAACAAACACAAAACCAAAAACGCAATTAGTTCAGATTTGACTCCACTCATCCCCTTCCAGAAGCAAATCCTAGTTAACGCCACTGACGATGGTAGCAAAACCAACATTGTCGTCAGTCTTAGACATGGGCAATAAATGAAGTCATTTGAATAGCCATTAGCCGTTAGAGTAAAGGCAAATGGTTAACACAAATTCGGTAACTTTTATGACCGACATGTATTTGTTATCTCAACGAGGTATGAGCAGGAAGGACATTAGAACAGTTTTGGAGCTGATGTGCCGATAATGGACCGGAATTTCGGCAGTCTCATGTCATGTGCCAGACCCACATACAATAAACACCTCCACTTGATTGGACAAGCACCTTCAGTTTGACATTTGAGCCTAAAGACAGGCCCGCATATTACACTAAGCAGCTGGGGGCTATTTTTTCTTATATTGGCCTGTTAAACCCTACTCACTGACTCCTACGGCTATTAATTCAGATCGTAATCTTCAACTCTATGAGGTGAAGAAAAGAGGACCTCATGAGGGTACCCAGGACTCGAACCACACACCTGCACTCCAGGGTATTTAGTTTAGTGCGTTATTTATGAGCCTTATATTAAGACACGTTAGAACACCCAAGTGAATGCGACAGGAAACTCTAAAACACCAATAATAAGAAAACACTTGCTCAGTGCATCTCTAATTAGGGTTACAATTACCAGCAATTAGCTCTGCACTTTGCCATCCCACTCCCTCGGTATACTACTGCAGCTTAAAACATTTACCACGCTGAGCGTGCATGTGTCTGACTGTGAGAACCTACTGTCATGCGCGTCAATGTTCTCCGATAGGGAAGTATTCAACCCGCTCCCCGCACCGCTCTGCACCCCGCTCCTACCACTGAGCTCTCAATGCCAAGTGCATAGCTAAACGCTGGTAGCTGTGCATGCAGTAGCTACAGATCAACAATAAAGAATACAGAGTACAATGCTTCGACGCCTGATTTTAGAAAAGGGTGAATCCTTATACCTCTACGTGACTTGTACTATTTGAGCATTAACACGACCTAATAACTTAGTCTTCATTTGTCATTGGTCAACCTCCCCGTGTAGCGGCTAGTAACTTATTCTTGACTGCCACCCCGGAGCTCCAAGTTCAATTCCCGGCTCTGCCAAGAAATCTAATTCTGGTCTGAAGGCTGGAACGGGGTACACTCAGCCCCGTGAGGCAAAACTGAGAAGAGGCGGTTTCGACTCCTACCTCAGCTATTTTGGAAGTGGTATTCCGTGGTTTCCCCACTTCTACTCCTAACTGAAGGCCACGACCGCTTCCTACCCATATCCTACCATAATTATTATTATAAATGCACACACAAGTACAAACATCAGAGGTTATCAGACCAATCATTCTACACACACCCAAACACACGGGGCTACATGACCACGATGCCTAAGCCCCTCAAATAAAACAACAACAACAACAATTTCGCATCATTGCTGTCATGAAAATCCATTTCTTGGAATCTATAAATCGCAGTATGATAACCTGGCGCAGGCTAGCAACATAGGCCTAGATATATCGTTGTCAAGGGAAAATTAAAGTGTCCCTACATAGCTCAGTGGTCAAATGACCGGCGTACAAAGCTGGAGATTGCAGGTTTGAGTCTTGCTTGGATCAGACAATTCAGTTCTCTAACGTCCATCATCATGGCTCACACTATTTGTGCATTACGCGACCTGATAACTCAAAGCTTAAACCTTCATTTATCTCCATTGTTATTATTATTATTATTATTGTGTGAGAATGACCAATGCACGTGTTCACGCCGAGTTTTAATTAAGAAAGGAAATGTCTACAAGTGCCCTTGAGGTGCCAGAACACACCCACGCATCTCCGTGTCTATCACAATTGACGTCAGCAGTCACAGGCAGTATCTACCACACGCGATGCTTACTAGTTGCAGAGCTTAAACCATTGAGTGTTAAATATACAGTAATAAGGATTCCTTTTCCCTCATACAGTACGTATTGAACTCTACGTCTGAGAGATTGTCGCTTTAGTGGTCTAAGAACATAATTATATTGATTGTCATTTGTTGATGTTACAATTAGGGTATGGAAACATGTTTTGTTATCAGCTTTCTTCACTTGTGTGTATACAGTATTTATATGAAAACCTGTGTTATTACCCGTCTGATGAATCCTTGCCGGTGGTTGATGTATGTAGTCTACCTGTCAATGACGAGCGCCTACCTAGGCACAGAGCCGATCCACTTCGTGATTGGCTAACCGCTGCCCATATTTCATTGGCTGTTAGAAAATTGTCTGGTGAAATAAAGACTTTTTGCTGTAAAGTTTGTTATGAGTGAGGCCCGTATGATGCCGAATTTAAATAAAAAGAAAACATCGATATTTTAATTAAAGTGCGAAGCATTTACACTCGTTAAAATGACTTGTTTTAGTCTGCAATTGTGCACGTGAGACAAGTATCTGACATTTGAGATATTGGAGCTATACACTAGTACACCACACAGAACACACACAAAACTGATATTCAAGATCGCCTTACAAAGCGACGACGCATTTAGGACCTTTGACTATAATGAGAAAAATAACGGCCCCCACGCCATATTTTAAACTTGAGCCACGCGCAGAAATGCTTTTTTTTAAAATAAAATGGCATGCTATACCAAGGTAAATATCAGTATCTTCGATTCTGCTCCATCGTTCCATCTAGAACGTGTATTCTGGAACTATTATTCGGATAAGGGCCAATAACTTCCTCAGTAAAGTTATTTGATAGCACCAACCATTGACCAAAGGAGTGGGAAAATGTAGTTAGAGGGAGAAAAATCATATATCCCTTAATAGACATAACATCACAGGTGTTTTAAATGGTCAATTTTCCTATAAAATTACTTAAAACTTCTGTCTGAAAGAACTTTTGATATGACCCACCCTTACGCCAAGCGATACGCATAATGCTTTCGGAATTATGCATGCTAAACGTGTTAAACTTTTGCAGGTAGGCCTATACAACAATTGGCAAATATAAGCTAGTGACCCCCTCACATTTAGTGGGACGTGGGTTGTCGACCACGGGAACCTAGCTGAGTCCGGGATTGCTTCCACTTACTTGTGCGAGGCTCCTCTTCGTCTTCTTTCCTGTCTACCTTTCTTGGTCAACTCTTGTTCTCTTCCAATCCCGACGGTAATAGGTTATCCGAGGCCTAGGGAGTCTCTTCCTTTCCGGCCTTAATTGGCCCTTTTCTCATCTTTCCTGATCCCTCATTCTTCGACGAACCAGCCTTCTTTTTCTGTTCATAATATCTCTTGCCTTCTGCTCAAGGCCCTCATTGAGGCAGTGTGTGTGTAGTCTCACCTGCAATGGTGCACCCTGGACTGCTACTCCCTCAAGAGCTCACGACTGGTGTGTTCTGGAATGGTGACCCCGAGGGATTCCTGAGCTTGGTTCGGTTTTTCTCCGTTTTCCATTGCCTTTGGGGCGGGCCCTCTCCTCTTTCACTTTCCTATCAACCTTTCATGGCTCTCCTTCTTTCTAAGTCCTTCAATCCTAATACTCAGAGGGATGAGGGCATTTACAGTATTTCCCCTTTATTTTATTTCCCTAATTCTTCTTCCGTTTTCCTTTTCTTCTTCTAGTTTGTAAGCTGCAGTTAGTTTTAGTTGTAAGTTTGTAGTTAGATTTAATTATAGGTTCATTTTCATTTTTCATGATCACCCAAAACATAAGGGGCCGATAACTTAGATGTTAGGCCCATTAAAACAACAATTATCGTCATCATAAGCTAGCGAATTCAAAATATTTTTCATTACCCGGTGAAATCTACTTCCGCTTTCCGGCGTGCCGAGAGACATTTTCACAGTGGAGATATACATGTTCAGACCACATTTCAAATTACCATAGGTGTCGGGCGATGCAATAAGTATTATATTTGAGTTGTTGATGACTAATATGATAAATAGATCCCTGCGGGTACTGTATATTGTGCTGACTCATATGATGGACTAACATCGTTTTTTCTCTCTCTTGCAGGTATGTGGCGACCGTCCTTCCAGACGTGGTAATTATTAATATTACTCTCTCTCTTGTAACGGTACTTCGCAATATACTCAAGAACCAATGCGACGCACACACTTCATTCATACATACTGTGTGGTGCTAATATTACTGTTATACAACTCTATAGGCTATTTGATATCCTAATATGTTTCTAAAAAACTTCTCGGGCTTCAGTAGTCTTCTTCATAATTGTCCACCTCCAGCTCTAGGTTTGTCACCCTAGAGGTCCGGTTTCGATTCCCGGCTCTGCCAAGAAATCGAATTCTGCTCTGAGGGCTGTAACGGGGTCCACTCACCCTCGTGAGGGAAAACTGAGAAGGAGTTGGTTCGAGTCCCACCTCAACCAACCTGGAAGTGGTTTTCCGTGTTTTCCCACTTCTACTCCAGGTGAATGCCGGGGTGGTTCTTAACCTAAGGCCATGCCCGTTTCCTTCCTAATCCTCAACTTAATTACAAATACACACACTAATACACCCATCAGAATAACACAGGTTATCAAACAAAAATGTCCACACTTATTTAGACCCGGAAGGAAGGAAGATTGTAGTTTTACGTGACCGTGAATCTTGTGATTATGAGCCACGGGACCTCCTTTTTACGTGGAATCCGAACCACAGGACATGGCATTTCACTTCGAAAATCTCACATGCATTGACCGGGAATCGAACCCGGACCGCCTTGGTGAGAGGCACACAGCTAGACCGCTGAGCCACCACGCCCCGATATTTAGACCCGTGTACTTGAGTGTGTACAGCTTATAGCCTATAAAAGAAATTGTCTGATGACGTGTGGTATTGTAGTGTCTCTAATAGTGAAATGTGAGAACCTTCCGGTAGATCACCAAAGCTTTCAGGTTCCTTGTCCCTGGAGTTAACCCTTGAAATTTCAAATACGAGTAGATCATATATTGGAGGAAAAAATATGCAAAACGTTAGAATTAATCATTATTTTTATGCTAATCATTAACAGTGTATTTGTCATAACATAGGGGCAATTTATTGTTAACTACATGCTGACTTCTTTTTCGACGGATAAGCGTAAGATTAATATGGAACCGTGTATAAGAAAAGACTAATATCGTCTGATTTAATAACTCTCCCCTAAATGGATGATTCACTCATTACCAAAGTGATAGAGCTGTCCATTTATCGCGTTGAATTCATTACAATTCATATGACACATTACCAATGTCAAAATATTGAACTTTGAAAAATAGTTGGCCATCTCAGAGGTGTTTGTTCATTTGTAAAACAATCCTTCAGCTTCAAAATAAAAGACGAGCAATGCTATATGCTATGCCAAGTGTTTCCTATTACTGTATACTAAAAATCAGGAGTTGGCAGTTTTAGGTAAATGGCTGGGCAATTTACCACGCAAGGTTAAAAGATCCTGCAGTCAAAGAGTTACGCTAATATGGCTCACATTAGAAATCCAGTAAACTTATTCAGAGAAATTTGAAATATTGTTCTTTCTGTATTTTTGGAAACAACTTCAATTCGTAATCTATTTAGTGACTTCCAGGTCATCCAGTCCTCAAGATTGACCAGGAGGTTGTGACTCCTTAGTACATAACTCTATTAGAGTAGCACCATAGTAGCGCCATCTATCGGAATCTCTATGATACCTACCGAGTTTTGAGTTCCGTGGTTGTGTTTTGGTCAGTACAGTACTATCAGAATATAGAAGTGTTACGTATGGGTGCATCAATTTTATTGGTTTGACAAGAGAACCATATCTCCAGCTTGTTGCGATAAAGTGATCACAGGCTAAACTGGCTTACAAACGTACTCCTTAACTTCATTTAACGAAAGATATTCCTCGAAACTCAAATTCATCTTAAGATGCTCTACTGCACTTACAAATTGAAACTATTGGACAGATGCAATCAAACGGTATTTCATATTTAGGCTATGTCAACTTCGTCAGTCTATTAGTTGAGTTCTCAATTTATACAATCATTTTATTTTATTTTATCCATTCATAATATACGTAATATTCGACTAACGAGACATTTCAAATCATGAATTATCTTTTAAACCTTTGAAAGCTATTACATTATTTTATCTGATATTTTATGGCCATATATTAGAACTGATCTCGCAGAAGTAGCTTTAATAAAGTACTAGAAGACTTGATCAATAAAAGAAACTCCACTACCTCACTTGCAGTCAAATAGCATTTGTATTTTTATAGGTCTAGTTTTCAAAGTAATTTGTGTCAGCACAACGCATGTTTTGACATCAGATTACAACCATAAAAGCAAAGTTCAAGACTCATCAGCAGTGTATTGAGATTGCTTTAAGATAGGAGAGTATGGAGTCGTTCCTTGAAGGTAATTCTTATTTGAAAAACTCAGTTTTCAAGGAGTTGACGTTTCTATTAACTGTTGTAGCTTTAGACACACCGGAGATTTAGAATTTCACCTGAAGGAGGCGACGCATTGTTGTCGTATTTAAAATACCGTATGTGTCATCGGACTAAGCCACGATTGAGTTTGTAATCATGGATTTAGAAAAGCAGCACTTAAATATCTATTCCCCTCAGCTCGAATCACTTCTAATATTCTAAATTCAGGGGTTATAGGCCACCATTACATAAGTAAGAAGAGACATCCTCCTCCTAGAAAAGTGACGGTGTTGGATTAGAATGAGGTAAGTCAATAATGGTTAGAGCAAAAGTAAGACAGACTGTAAACGGAATAGCCTAGTGTCAGAATCGAAGAGGACTAGGAATTACAGAGGATAGCTTGACAGGCTGTGAAATAAGACGTAAGCGTTCAGATCAGAAACTCAAAATAGATTTTGCGTATTTGATGTAGTAGGTGATATTTCAACATTTGGTTAAAATCGCCAGAGTAGGCTACTCGTATGTGAACTTCATATAATGTTGGCAACCATGAAGAAGAGTATGGTCTCTCATCGATATCTGAGTTCGAGATTCTTCAGAAACAACTTTCACCTCTACAGAAATTTCTCTTGTAAATCAATGAGCTTGAAACTTCTCTTCCTTTGCCCCCTCTTACCTTCGTATGTCATCATCACCTCCTAAAGGAAGGTCTTGTCGCTGGAACCCCATTTGTCTCTCCTCTGCTGAACGTTTCAAGTCACCACATTCCTGGAAATATAGTCTGTGGAGATACACAATTAGAAAAGCACCAACTAAATCTAGATTCATTGTACTGAAGTCTAAAGTACAAAGTGAGAAGACCGATGCACAGTGGGTCAAAATCGAAATCTAGGGGGAAAAAATTATGTTTACGTTTTAATCAAGAATGTAGAGTGAAATCAACGTATATAATTTGTTTGCTTCATAATAAACATCAGTTAAAATCTGTTTTAAGCTACGTCTACACATGCAAGAAATTGTCTATGACTAGGAGTTGGATAGAACATTCAGTTATCTCTTCAGAACAATTTTCTACCCCTAATTTTCTTTTAACAAAGTTTCACTTTTGACATAATCGTCGAACCCAGTGCTTCAAACATTTGTAAACGTGTTAGAACTGGTTGCGCGGTATCTTCCAAAAAGGTAAAATAACTATGTAAGATGCAAAAAGATGCAAAAAATCTTAAAACAGGCGTAAACTACAAGACGTTATCTACATTTTAACATTAAGTAGAAAGTGACGCGACATACTAAAAATCTAAGTTAAAATATAATTTTAAAAATAATAGTTAAATATTATATAATGCAAATATAGGTAAAATTACGTAACAATTACGCCCATTAATAACTGAAAAACGTTACAAAGATTATACCTTCAGCTGCATGTTCCATCTTAAAGCATCACACTAACTACAAAGACAACCAAACCATAGCCACTTACATTCACCCTCCAACTCAGACTGCTCGAACAGTGGTGACAGATTTACACTAAGATGCGTTTATACCTCATAATAGTGAGCGGCAATTATATGAGAATGCTGTAGAAGTAATACATTTTGATTTTTTTATTATGAAAATAAATAATTTTGTCCTCAAAGATTTCGATTTTGACCCACTGTGTGATGTAAACATTCAAGACATGTCTCTAAAACCAGAAAATTTCCACCAATTGATATCCTTGTTGAACAGATACATGACTTATAATGCATTATATTAATAATTTATTGCAACCAAATGGTACATCAAAGATAATTATATCGTTAATGTTTGGAAACATTGTCACTTATTAACACAATTGTGTCAAGGTTCCTTGTTTACTAGCACATTTAATTGCATGATATACATCACATTGTTTGTCGCAAAAGACACATACGCTGCTTGGTCCCGGCTTGCGAAATCCTAAGTTTCTGCATACCGTATGGTGGAACCCGTGGATAGCAAATCTGGTCAGAGTATGCCTCAGATCATAACCTCCACGCGTCCATTCCCTGTTGATCATCGCGTCAGTTGAGTAAAACTCATCCCATATCATGGTTCTCTTTAATTGTAGTTCTTGTAGTAATTCCGTGTAACTCCTTGTTGTCGGAAGTAGCAGTCTCAGTCTTATAATGCATTATAAGAATATGTTAATACTTATTTATATATTACGCCACCTTGTAACAGGAACCTCTGCATTTATTACGAGTTCAGAGGGAGAAAACCGCCATACACACACACATGCCCCCCCCCAATCTTCATCTCATGATAAGCATTTCAGTGTTTGCCTCCATACACAGTCAATCATCTTGATGTATCTCATATGTCTGCTGCTAACATACAGTAATTGATATCCTGGACAATTTTTACTCATCTATTGGCATAATATCGTTCAACTATCGAAGTAGGTCATATCCTTCCTTATGCGTACCTTCTATCATTCTCCGTACAAATTAGATGGATAATACTTTTGTCTGGAGCGTGGCGCTCTTTGGAAGTGAAACTTGGACTGTTGGCGCAGCAGAAAAGAGGAGAATTAAATTGTGTGAAATGTGGTGTTACAGGAGAATGGTGATCTGATGGGTAGATAGGGTTACAAATGAAGAGGTATTAAGAGGAGTGGGAGAGGAAAGATGTTTCTGGCGACTGCTAACGAAGAGAAGAGATAGGTTCGTAGGACACAAACTAAGACACACAGGGATAGCAAACTTAGTAATGGAAGGATGGGTCGAGGATAAGAACTGTAGGGGTAGACTAAGGTTAGAATATGTTAAACAGATTGCCTCAGATGTAGGGTGTGGTAGATATTTAAAGATGAAACGATCACCTCAGGACAGGGAGGCACGGAGGACTGCATCAAACCAGTCAAAGGACTGAACACCCAACCACACAATTACTTTTATGTGTAAGGAATACATCATTAAATACTTCTAATAATATATTTCTCAAGTAGCTCAGATATCTTATTTTAATACACCCCAAATAAACAAGCTAAGTAATTAGTACCGGTCTTTTATTTCGCATTGCTTTCTTTTTCCGTTGCGGTTTCTTCGCTTGCAATGTTTATTTTCTTCATTTATCAAAACTGATGATTGTAAATTAGTTGGTTGATTCCCTAGTGTAGGTGCTGTGACAACGCGGTTATGTAGCCCCGTGTACTTTGGGTGTGTGTAGAATTTGTCTGATAACCGGTGTTAATTGTGATAGCTGTATTAGTGTGTGGTACCTGTCATTCAGGTAGAAGGACTGCAGACGATTAATTTTTTCAAGTAGTTCCTACTTTTGCTACCAAATGCTACTGTCCACGACACCTAGCTTCGGACGTGGCTACTAAATGCCATCGCAGTCAGCTTCTGGCGGCGAACGTTGGAACTACTATAGCGTTATCAAACTATCCTGCAAATTTTAGCTTCCACAAGTGTAGTTAGTGGAAGGTTCTTTTTCACGCCATAAATCTATGACATGGGACCGCCGGCTTTACTTCCGCTGAAAAAGAAGGCATACTGAGGGATTCTAACGCTCTTAAAAATCCGACGACTTCAGCCTGGTTTGAACCCGCGATCTTGGGCATAGAAGCCCAGCATGCTACCAACTACGCCACCGAAGCCGCTTTTGTAAATTAAGCGCGTAATTCTGTCCTAAGAAATTGCATTTGCCATTAGTTTATTGCGAATCTGATTCGATCTCGAAGCTGAGAAAAACTCGTGACGTGCGAAACATTGTTTACGTCCAACATGATTCTCTCTATTGAAGCAGTTGAGCACTTCTCCTTCCGTTCAAGAGGGCTTGGAAGCATCCGTCTTCTTTGAGCTTTACTAAATTTGTCAATGTGGACGTTTTTAAGGAGTTGGAGATATGTTGTCAATATTCAGCTTGACAAGGGAACTATTTTCACCATGTGAACATTACTGTGATTGAGAAGTTTAGTCTATGCACCACAGATTACTGAGATTTGGAGGTGCGCGTGTCACTGCGATGTGGGTGAAGGCTTGTATTGTGTGTTGTGTAGGCTCTCATTAGGACATGACACACGCGAGACGCTACAGTACCAGGGGGCCAAGGACTCTGTCCTCTGCAGGACCCAAGGTTAACATCACAACAGTTCTTTCAGCTCATGTTTGTTATTATATGAACAGCTTTGCAAGCTTGTCTGTGCTGGGACAATGTGGCTACGATTTCTACTACAGCTGATCTTTGGCTTGTTTTTGGACCACCTCGTAGTGTAGCGGCTAGCATTTTTGGCTGTCACTCCGTGTTCGATTCCCGGATCTGTCAAGAAATTTAATTCTGGTCCAAAAGTTGGAATGGGGTACACTCAGCCTCGTGTGGAAAACTGAGATTAAGTGCGTACGATTCCCACCTCATTGGTGTTCCATGGTGTTCCACTTCTACTTCACTTAAATGCCAGGATTGGCTACTTAAGGCCACGGTCACCACTTGAATGAGAAATACATTAATACAGCCTTCACAATAACACAGGTTGTAAGACATCTAATATGTCCAAGTTCCTCAAACGTAACAACAGCAATGTTTTTTAAAATACATGATTTAGAGGTTAGGCACGTCTTTGGGAAACCACCCCATTGCATGCATGTTGGCACTAACTTTTCAACGATGCGTAGTGGCTAGCATTCTTAACTTAGGGCCACGGCGGCTCCTGCCCAAATCCTACCTAAATTACAAATACACAGTAATGCAGACATCACAGTGGCACAGTTTATCAGACAAATATTATACACACCCAAGTACACAGGGCTACATGAACACGATGTCGCAAGCCCTTGAAGAATCGACTGTACATCAACAACAACTCACTTTTCAAAGGGAGGAGATTTTCAAATTGATGAAGTTCTTGGGACGGAGTTATCACTGGAAGGAAGGAATGAACGCATGCGTGGGTCAAGTTGTTCGTGGGTGACAGAGAATCAAGCTCCTCGCCCCTCGGAGAATCCGCCAGGTGGAAATTAACTTTCCAGACCAAGGGAACCTAATAACATTAAAATACAGGATTTTTCCGAGGATCACTGACAAGAAAAATAAATAAAGGCATTATATAAATACTTCCGCAATTCTCTGTTTACTAAGGACACTTTTTCTTGCCGCTATACCTGTTACTTTAAAATGCTAGGCTAAATGGAATTAATGTCATTCACTCAGTTCAGGAACGTGAGATCACTATCGATGTTTTATGTTATTATGACTCTCCTTTGAGAAAGGGAGGGGGTGAGTTCATTCCTCAGAGTATTCTGTATCTTTATCGAAGAATATAAGGCGTGATCAAAAAGCTTCCGTTTGAGGGCGTTGCTACCCGGAGGTCTGCAGCCAGTGGATAACCCGGGCGATGAATGCCACACGGGAATGATGTTTGCCTGCAGAACCTGTTGCGTTTCAATGTTGAAGGTTGGTTGGTTGGTTCCTTAGTTTAGGGGCTGCGACAACGCGGTCATGTAGCCCCGTGTACTTTGGGTGTGTGTAGAATATGTCTGATAACCGGTGTTAATTGTGATGACTGTATTAGTGTGTGTATCTGTTTTTTAATTCAAGTAGGGACTGCAACTTTGAATTTTCAAATAGTTCCTACTTTTGCCGCCAAACGCCACCGTCAACGACTACTAGGCCTAGTTCAGAACTAGCTACTAGACGCCACCGCAGTCGGCTCTTGGCAACGAACGTAGCAACCTAAGAGCGTTGTTTATATTCTTAACCTATCCAATTTAGTTTCACACAGGTGTAATTAGTGGAAAGATCTTTAACATGCCATAAATCTATGACATGGGACCGCCGGCTTTACTTCCCCTCCGAAGGAAGGCATACTGAGGGATTTTTAACGTTCTTAAAAAATCCGACGGCTTCGGCCGGGTTTGAACCCGCTATCTTGGGCATAGAAGCTCAGCATGCTACCAACTACGCCACCGAAGCCGCCAAATGTTGAAGGCAACATGTTCTTGGAGCGCATTGTTGGAGGCGACGCAAGCTGGTGTCACCACTGGAAACCGGAATCGAAAGCGTCGACGATGGAGTGGTGTCATTCGTCGTCCCCCCGTCCTAAGAAGTAACGAGTCAACTATCCCCCGGAAAGGTGATGCTCACCCTGTTCTTCGATTACCGGGACCCATTACAAACTTTCTTCGGCTTTTCCCAATTAATTGGGATCACCGGAGCCAACCAGGCTCATTTTAGTTTTAACCGGGGATTTAAGGCCGGATGCCCTCCCTGACGCCACGTGATTTTTCAGGTGAAAATTCCACCCTGCTGTCACCAGGATTCGAACCTCGGGTGGAATACGAGCAGCTATGCCACAGCGCTATCACGCTCCCCACTGGGGCCCATTGCTTATTGATTTCAAGGAACCTTGTGTCTCCATCACTGAGGAACGGTGCTGTACAACACTGGAGAAATTACGGCGTGCAATTAAGGCGAAACGTCCGGGAAAACTGGGACAAGGGGTGCTGCTGATTCATGATAAGGCACGTCACCATATCGCAAAGGTCGTAATGCAGAAGGTACACTGACTTAAGTGTGAGACACTGGAGCAATCCGCCCTATAGTCCTGATCTCTCCCCATGCGATTATCACGCCTAAGGTCCCTTAACCTGTTATGAGCTGAGGTTTTTTCATTCGCATTTGTAAAATATTGTATAAGTAATAATTTTAACTTATGTTTACAGTTTTTTGGGGATTTATTTATTTAAATCATAATTCAAAATCCTAAGTTTATATACATTTTTATTTTGAGAGGGATCAAAATCAAAATTAAAAGTATTGGGATACCAATTATGATACCAAAATTATCATACCAGGTAAATAAAACTATATCCTAAAATCAGTAGGCAAGTATTCCAAGTAATACCTGTTACTCCTTACTGGTAGGCTACAAGAATTGATATTCTTTAATCCGAATTCACAACACGGCGTGAAGGATTTGTTTGTTATTCCGCCATGCATGTTTACATCACAGATAAACTCCAGCTGTAGAGGACAGACGCCTTCAAAATACTCTGTTAGTTATTCGGGAAACAAAAATTTAAACTCAAGTAGTAGTCTACTGCTTAATGCCCAACGGATGGTAGAACATACCAGAGATCGACTCGGCACTCGAAAAGTAATTGGGAATATTAAATAAGTTCTTTTGCAACGTTTATAGACGGGCGAAGCATTCAACGGGTTAAAAAGGACTTGAAGGATCAATGATTCCAGTCGGACGAGGATGTGCAGCAGGCGATTACGGACTTCTTCACGCAGCAGGACATGGTGGTTTACCACACGGGGATCGTCAGCCTGGTGCGACGTTGGGATAAGAACCTCAATGCTCACGGGGATTTTGCCTGATTTGGGATACCAATTCTGGACTGTACGACTGTCAAACAGAAACTTTCTGATCTCTCCTTATATATGGAGGCTCTGACATCGCCGGATATAGAACGAGTCCCTGTGCCGAGCCGTCTCATTATGCATGAAGTATGAAGAATTATGACATAAACACTCATATGGACAGTGAACATCCTTCAGCTTGGGAGGAAGACCCTCATCAATCATTGCTCTGGCATATGATGCTTCTGCATTGCAAAACTTGTATACAGTATTAGAATATATTAGAATTTTATATTCTCATTTAGAATATGCGTGCCTCATCAGATAAGTTTAATATAAAACCAGCAATATATTCTGGAGGAAAAGCCACTGTGAAGTTCTTGTCACTTGAGAAACAAAGAGTTCGCTCCCGTAGTACAGTCCGAGTCATGTAAGAGTGCACACAGCGAAGTAAATAAGTCGCCGTTCTTTTGCCGCCAGTAAGGACATTTAGGTAGCCTACATGTTGCAAGCCATTTTTCAGTGTCGGCTTAGTAATCTAATTTTAATGATTTTCAGTTGGTCAACACTATTGTGTGAGTGTGTTGAGTCCTCAGTCTTTTGACTGGTTTGATTCAGCTCTCCATACCTCCCTGTACTGAGATAATCATTTCATCTCTACATAGCTACCACACCTTACATCCGAGGCAATCTGTCATCTGATCTTCGCCAGTCTCCTGTAACAACACATCTCCCCTTATCTGCGGCGCCAACAGTCCCACTTCCATATAGTACCACGCTACAGACAAAGACTTTCAAAAATGACTTTCTAATACCTAAATCTATATTGATGTCGAAAAAAATAATCTATCCTCCCTATATTATTCTGCTATGGTCCCATACCGGTTTTGTACCGAAAAGAAGGTCCTGTTAACACCAACCTACACATATGGGGTACCTACAGGTTCCGCATAACCCCATGTGTGCCCGAAATGCACCCACTTCCTCTTTAAATGCCTCACAATTAAAGAAATACCTTAAAAATGTACATTTACAATGGGAGCACCGTAACCTGGGGAGCCTGCCGCTAGAGCGCAGGGCAGCGCGGCGGCGGAAGCGCGGCATACTGCTATGCGAGCCTGCCGCTAGAGCGCAAGGCAGCCGATGAATTCGTTGTAACATCGAATATTGTCTACAAAGAAGTGCTGTGACAAGTAGAAATCACTGTTTTACATAATTCTTTGTTTTCTTCTCATGTACGTATGCCGTTTAACAACAATAAATACATTTCTTAAATATTTAAAACTTCGTTCTCCCTCATTCTTCCCTACTACCACATAAACCTACATTCACGTTGCGAAAGCTCGCACGGGCCCACTAGTAGAAATTATTTCCTTGCCTGAGCCAACCTACTTGATATAGACTATCCTCTTTGCTTCGTCCATCACTGGTTGTTTTGGTTCCTAAGCAACAGAAGTCTCCTACGATTGTAGGCTACACAGTTGTAATGGGTATTTCCCTAACCCTGAAAAATAAATTACATGCCATTAATAAATTCACTTGGATGACCAATTTCGATCGTCAAAAGATCATTAGATTACACATAAGACGTTAAATCTGCCTACAAGTACAGTAAAGCACCGTTATAGCACGGTCCGATTTACCGCTGATTGGGATATAACGCGGGGAAAAGTACGTTACGCCTGTAAAATATACATATATATTTATTAAGGTTCATGGTATATTTTCACCCATTACAGTTGGGTACAATCATGTTGACCGACTGAAAAGCATTAATTACGATAGGCAAGCAGTATAAACTTTCGCCAGTGTTGTTAATTCACACTACAGTAGCGTAACAGTAGATCATTGTGGATGGCGGGAGTAATGACAGGTCTTATCTTTGAACCTTTATTGTTGCGATAGCTAGAATGGTGCTGTGCTATAGTTTCCGACAACTCGACCTCACTCTCCCCTCCCGCAACTCCATCAAGGCTGTTCTCACAATTGCCGAGCGCTGCAGGTAGAAGCAATGAATGCTTTGCCAGCACCGACTGCTATAGGTAGTTAGAAGCGCCAGTCTACCTGGAGAAACAGAATAAAATAATGTGTTAATCTTTACAATAGGACGTTACGCTTAAAACATTTTCGTCCTGTCTATAGGCATAATTTGAAAGGACTTACAGTTTGAAGTGGAAACAGAACCTCTGACTATAGCCTACCCAAAATTTTAAAAATGTCACGTGCATTGACTGGAATTTAAATCGTTGATGTCTTGACAAAAGAAACAATAGCAGTGAAGGTACTAAGTTAAATTAATCAGACAAAATAAAATAAATCACCTCCTGGAGATGTGATAGCACCGCTTGAAGTTGGGCCACAAGCTTTCTGAGACTCTTTATCTCTAGCCCTTGTGGGTGGAGAATTATGGAAGGGAGTGTCTGTGCTTGAAGGCGAACCACAAACTATCTGTGACAGTTTTCGCCAGCCCTCGAGGGTGGAAAGGTTAAGGCAGAGAATACCTCTTCTTGTTGGTCAACCGAGTTAGAAAGACTTCACTTGCCTGCTAATTACGTAATTAGCTTTGGTGAACGTGCTGACCAACTGCGACCCTCGTATAGTGAAGTCTCATGTTTATCCTAGGCTATAAGATAGAATAGCGGCGACGTTTCGGGTAATATGATTAGGCACATTCTGAAACAGTCTTCAAACGTACTGATCTTCAATTTCGTACCTACTGCTAATGCAGAAATTAAAATAAAGAAAATATAGCAATGAAATATTACAAGGTGCCGACATTTAAAAAAAAAAAAAATTAAGTGAGGACATATAGGTCGTCTATGAAATACGAGTATTAAGACAAATTTGGATAAAATGTGATCATTCTACTGAAATTATGAATGGATATCCCTTCTTATGAACTCGAGATGCTAAATAAAAATCAAGGTTGTAGTTTTATTTGACTCTCAACTTAGGTACCATAAGCCTTGGAATCTCACCTTCATGTGGAATCCAAACCACTGGATGAGGGATTTCCCCTCGAAAATCATAAGTATATGCATTAATCAGGAATCGTACCCTGTAAAAAGCAAATAGCTTGACCTGAAACTAATGATTCTCTTTAATGAAACATTCATAGGTGAACAAATTCTTTAAAAAAAATCCAGTTATAGTGCACAAGCCTTTGTATTTGTGAAAATAATCCTGAAGCCCTCCACCAATATTGTAAATAGACCGTTCTTTAGACCAGCAATCAATCGTTAATCACGAACGTTTAGAGAAAGTGTTCGTTCCTTTGGAATACACTGTATGTGTGTTGTCTAAGCCGCGCATCTTCAAAGCACGCTTCGCTGGAGGATCAATCTTAATAGGCCCGGCTTGACAGAATGAATGGGGTGAGGAGAGAGCGAGCTTTATGAATGGCTCTCTGGACATGGCGGGACCGGGAGCTGCAAGGCTGTCGTGTTCAGGGGGCTGAGACACAACGGACACAGAGCTATATGAACATTATTGAGAACTGTACCTGTCGTTGGCGGGACTGAGAGCTGCAAGGCTGTCGTGTTCAGGGGTCTGAGACACAAGGGACACAGAACTATATCAATATATTGAGCACTGTACCTGTCGTTGGCGGGACCGGGAGCTGCAAGGCTGTCGTGTTCAGGGGGCTGAGGCACAAGGTACACAGAACTATATCAACATATTGAGAACTGTACCTGTCGTTGACGAGACCGCGAGCTGCAAGGCTGTCGTGTTCAGGGGGCTAAGACACAAGGGACACAGAACTATATCAACATTATTGAGAACTGTAGCCTACCTGTCGTTGGCGAGACCGCGAGCTGCAAGGCTGTCGTGTTCAGGGGGCTAAGACACAAGGGACACAGAACTATATCAACATATTGAGAACTGTACCTGTCGTTGGCGAGACCGCGAGCTGCAAGGCTGTCGTGTTCAGGGGGCTAAGACACAAGGGACACAGAACTATATCAACATTATTGAGAACTGTACCTGTGGTTGACGGGCAGATAACGTGTTTCCCACCTGTATTACACCCCCTCAAATATCTTCTGATGCATTGAAGATACAACATTTATATGTTGCTTACACTTATATGCAGTGGCGTACCGACGGGGAAGGGGTAGGGTTTAACCCCCCTCCTAGGGACATATGCTTACTTGAATCATTATATTGTCCCATGTGTTACACAACTGCTAGTAAGCCTTCTTTACACCTGAATATAATGTTAATATGATCATGTTCTTCAGTTGGTAAATGCCCTACACTCGCAACGTTGGATCAGTTTTGCTGTTAAGTGTGCGATCTGTGTCCCAAGTGTTTTCACGTCGCTTCGGGCTGCTTTAAATGTGCATATCTGTCTCACTACAGTATGTGTCCGTTTCGTTTAAGATAATTCGGTACTTGAGAAGTTTCTGTATTTTATTTATACCAATGATGCAGATAATGCCATCAAGATAGGCAGATTTTGAGAGTCAGTAGTAGCCTAATTTCAGTAAGAACATGGAGAGCAAAACATTCGTTTTATCTCACATAATAACAATGTTATAAGCAATTACGTATGGACATGATGATACCACTGCATCATTTAAGTTTCAATATTTAGTTACTGGTTTCCTTATCAGTTACTGGTATTTTACAAAATTGAATTTCATCAATTTTTTATCGTTCTGAAAAGTATAATTAAAGCAGGGAATGTTTATTTAATATTCGATTTTTATGAATAATAATCAAAATATCATTTTAATAATGCACATAACTGCCACACTGTATGAATGAACCTCCTCCCCCTCCCAGAAAGAAATCCTGTGTACGCCACTGCTTCACTTTTGCTAGTGAATGTACAAGTACTCTTGGTTAGACTTACCTGTGGTTGGATTCACTTTTGAAGTGTGCGCCATGCGGTGCACTAGTGAAGCTACAAGTGCTGTTGGTTAGACACCTGTGGTGGGATTCGCTTTTATAGTGTGCTCCATGCAATGTGCTAGTGAAGCTACAAGTGCTGTTGGTTAGACTTACCTGAGGTGAGAATCACTTTTGAGGAGCCATGTAGTACGCTGGTGAAAATACAAGTGCTCATGGTTAGACTTACAACTGGTGGGATTCACTTTTGAAGTGTGCGCCATGCAGTGCGCTAATGGAGCTACAAGTGTTGTTGGTTAGACATACTTGTGATGGGATTCACTTTTGAAGTGTGCGCCATGTAGTACGCTAGTGACGCTACAAGTGTTGTTGGTTAGACTTACCTGTGTTGGGATTCACTTTTGAAGTGTACGTCATGTAGACTAGTTCGCTAGGGAAGCTACAATGCTGTTGGTTAGAATTACCTGAGCTGAAAATCACTTTTGGGGTGTACGCCATGTAGTACGCTGGTGAAAATACAAGTGCTCTTGGTTAGACTTACAAGTGGTGGGATTCACTTTTGAAGTGTGCGCCATGCAGTGCGCTAATGGAGCTACAAGTGTTGTTGGTTAGACATACTTGTGATGGGATTCACTTTTGAAGTGTGCGCCATGTAGTACGCTAGTGACGCTACAAGTGTTGTTGGTTAGACTTACCTGTGTTGGGATTCACTTTTCAAGTGTACGTCATGTAGGCTAGTACGCTAGTAAAGCTACAATGCTGTTGGTTAGAATTACCTGTGGTGGGATTCACATTTGAAGTGTACGTTATGTAGTACGACTTGGGATTCACTTTTGAAGTGTACGTTATGTAGTACGACTTAACTGTGGTAAGATTCACTTTTGAAGTGTACGCCATGTAGTACGCTAGCGAAGCTACAAGTGCTGAGGGTCAGAGCACGCCATCGGGCTGACAGTGACGTAGCGTGACGGGGCGAGTCACGTGAAGTAGCCTACTTGTTGCGCCTTTTCTCCCTTCTTCTTTGATTACGAGTGACATTGGCCGGACATCCCCGCCGAGCTCTGCACTACTTCGTCACTCGACAACGAGTCTCATAGCGTGATTGATAACTTCAAACTTCCCCGAGTTTTCAGGTGAGAGACTCATGGTCGGAACTCGTGGATAATTCTGTGAATAACCTCAGACCGCACAGTCTACAAGTCACTCCTACAGTACATTTTTCCTACCATTGTCACAGTGACTGCAATTCCACGTATCTGAGCATATTGTTCCTTTACATTTTATTTCTGGAAACTGGTGACGTTATGTTCGTGTTTGCAGGGAAATGGCCTAGAATGTTGCTCGTATACTTGGGCGTGTGTGCTGCATTTTTCTGATAATAGCCAAATATCAATAATAATAATAATAATAATAATAATAATAATGACAGCAATAACAGTCTAATAATGCTATTGATTTTACGTCCCCTTTAAGACGCCATTAGCCGTCTTACTCTGACCAGGGTAACTTAATACACTTTCCTCTAAAATCTTTTGAGCGCTGCACTTGGCTGGTTTTGGAAGTTTTGAGTAAAATGCCTGTTTATACAAGACGCTGTGAACTGTACTAGTAAGAAAACCATGTTAGTGTTATTTGTATTTCACTCCGTTGGATAATAACTGCAGCTAGATGCACTTGAGTATCTCTACATTTGGTAAGTTGTATAGAAACTTTCATTTCTATGACATAGTCATATTTTACTAGATGTTTACTATTAGTTTATGACAACTCAATTTGCGGGAAGACTAGAGAGGCGGGATTAAGATGTGGAACATGTTTCCTTGTTGAGTCACATTAAAGCTACTAAGAAGTCTAAAATAACCGAAGGTGCTCGACTCGCCCTCTGGAGGCGATAACTTGCACAGGCTGTTTGTCACAAATGCCAGTGTTTACTATTTCATATTTGAATCCCAGGTATTTGGGTGTTGCGGCCAAAAGTCATGCGAAGGCACGGAATATGATGTCATTAACAAGTTGCTCCTCCGCGAGCCATCAAAACGGCAGCAATACGGCGAGACATCGACTCATAAAGTAATGGGTTCCTGACTCCCAACATTCAACTGGGAGGTGAACTGACTCACAGTAGCCCTTCGATCGCCCCGTATGGTTCTGCTGAGGTGGCGTGATGTCCGTTCGTTATATAGTTCCCTCACTTTCCTCGTTGACGTGCGGCTCGTCTTTGAAACCTAGCTGGGTGGATATGTTTACAGTCAGTGTCTGCAGGGTACCAAGGCATTCACAGCTTAAGGCACAGTGTTGACAACTGTCCATCACCGTAGCAGCAACTTACTTGGTCTCCACGAAAAGCAGAAGCGAGACTGGACAGAACAGTGAGCAACAGTGCAACACTGGAGGTTGTAAAGTGATCTGGTAGACATGGCTAGCGTCAGTCAACACCTGGTCTGCACTCCACGTGGACTGATGAAAGAAGCATCCTATTGGTCAAGACCCGTCAGCTATTGGTCAGCAACAAACAATGTCGGCGCGTGCTACTGCTTAACGTTAGAGTCGCCGCTCGTTAACCAGGAAAGTGAGGCAGCTATACACCTGTGGTCGTCCCGTGCGGCGGTTTACGCGGATGGTAACATTCATTATCTCTGCGATATTGAAGATCCACCCTCGACACTGTTGCCCTCGATAACCCGAATTCGCGTGTAATCTCCGAAATGCGATGACCCATGCGCCGTGCGCAGATAATCATCCCACGTTCAAAGTCGGTTAACTCGCGTTATGTTCACTACACTCGTGTCTGTGACAAACTGCTCTGCTCAGCCGCAGCTAACCGCACCGCTCAGGAGTTCTACACGGCATATTTTCTCATGAGACTATCCTTCCCGCAACTTTTGGCCGCTCAGTGTAGTAAGAGCCTAATAATGAGACTCAACAAGGAAACATTTTAACGTGAAATTTATGTTAATGTTGCCTTAGGCTGCTGTAAAAACAATGTTTGGTAGATTTCTATTACAAATACTTCAGCAGCATTGTTTTCTTTTGATTTCCTACAAATCTAAAATTATACGTTTGACACACGTTTCATTTATTTTTATAATGTATTCAGACAATTCAATAAAGCATTGAAAAGTATCTTCTTACTTCAAACTTCCAATCAAAAATTCCAGGCATGTGCCAAGTTATCCCTTACGAGACTTATAGCCAAACGCCGTGACAAGTTCATGTTTGTGTCAAGTAACACCACGGGTGGGGTAACTTTACACACATGTTCATTTATTTATAAGAGTGTCTTCGAAATAGTTTGCACTCATGGTGACGTTATCTTTTGCAAGGCATACAGTACATAAATACGTCCCTATCAATTTAACAACATATCACAGCAAATAAAATTTAAAAAAAAACACACACGAAAAGTGTGTAAATTAACACCAGTTGACGGTACTGCGGTTTCTAGAGACGCCAGGGTGCTGGAGCTTTGCCCCGAAGATGATCTTTAACATGCCAGTAAATCTACTGACTCGGCTCCCTGGCATGTGCGCACCCTCAAATGCCAAATGACTACACCAGGATTCGATCCTGCAACTTTGGGAACAGCAGGCAAGAATGGTCCCACTGTGCCCCGTAGCCAGTTATTTTTATGATACCGTAACCTGTGCTTCGGTGGTGACTGTTGCATAGGTCCAATTTTTAAATGCATATAACTTCTACACTATCAATTGGATTTCAACCAAAGTTCGTATGTAATATGTTTTAGTTACCGGTATACAGTAGTTTTATTTTCAATTTCACGATCACACAAACCATTAGGAGCTGATAACCCAGATGTTAGGCCCCTTAAAACAACAATCATCATCATCATCATCATCATCGGAATCTTCATATAGGCCTAACGTACTCACAAGCAGCGAGCTCTTGAAATTACGGGGCCCCAAAATTGAGGTTAACTGAGCTACCTTAGCTTCAGTATTGATATCCAATCCTGAAAGGAAGAAAAAAAGAAGAATTAGGATGGAAGGAAGCTTATAGTTCCAGTTGGCTCAACCACTAGACATTATTTTTAGGTAGAATCCGAACCACTAGATGTAACGTATTTCCAACTTGGGAAATCCCACATTCAACCCAATCCGCCTTTGAGAGAGGCAAACAGCTTGACCGCTCAGCCATCACGCCCTTGCTCCTGAAATACGAGACTTGGTGTATACCGAGAGTGTCTAACCTCACCGTAGAGCGTGCAGCCTGTGTTCTAGGAAGTGTCATGCCGGGGGAAAGGTCGAGAACAATAACACTAGGACACGCACTACAAAACTTGAACCCAAGTCTTGTTATGAACAACATCACGTTGCGTGGTGTTGTTTTCAGAACTCTGCAGTAATAATAATAATAATAATTAACAATAATTTCAATTTCATTGAATAGCCTAGGCCTACTGCAGAGGTGTGCACATTATTAGGCTCGATGGCAGTGTTGCAACATTTACTTTGTACGTTTTGTGACCTAATACGGTATATATGATTTTCAAGGCACTAAAACTATTTCAAATGTTTAATTAATATCTTAAGAACATATTTTTTAAAGAATATGACAGAAAACTAATCTTTTACAGTTTCCACTATAACAGGCGCCATGCTAATGCAGAATCCCACACGTTTTGTTTTGATTATTTTATTCTAGTTTTCGTGTGAATTTACACCAGAGAGATTGAAAGTCTTTTATTGCCCACTCTTGAACTATTCAAAGATTCGTGGACTATGGATTGAAATCATCAGATTTATAGGATACACTCCAACGTCAATGAAAAAAGAAGAAAAAAGGATACGTAGTAAGTCCACAGGGGAGAAAATATTACTAAGTAGGGTAATAAAAATAATATGACATAATTTTAATTAAAAAATAATTGTGACTAACTTAAATTCTTTATTTGAGTCTAATGCAGTAATTAGCACACATCTGTAATGATATACAATTTGCGATATGCTTCACGAATCTGACAGGAAATCCAGTACACATTATATTAGGTATACTGTATATATGTGACTGTATTTCAATACAAGAGTGCATGCAAAAGAGATGGTATAACATTTGTTGGTAGGCCTACATTTTTTCTCTTTTTATCGTATAATAATATGATGAGTATTGGCTGCAGTGTTTGTTTAAATATGTTATTTAATATATTAGAAGTGATAACGAGAACATTATTGTAAATAATTAATGCCATTAATAGGTACATTATGAGATATGTCACAAAAGACAAAGAACATAATATCGTCATGAAAGAAGTATTACCTTAGTGTTGGCGATAGAAACTGTTATATCACTATACAGTAGTAGTTATGATGATAGGTTTGTTATAAATTAATGTTTATCTAGGTAATAATCTACAGTATGTTTAATGTTAAGTATAGGTAGTGGTTTACTGTTCATGTTAGACAATCCAGATGGTAGATCATTAAGTAATAAAGGCACAATTGAGTCCTTAGAAGCCATAGCTATATATACACAGGCCTATTGGTTTCACATATTAAGTACTTGTTATGGCTCTTGAGTGTATGTTGTGACAGACCTTATGCCTAAATCTTGCATAATGGTAGTAGAGATTCAGTACAGTTGTTGTTGTTGTTGTTGTTGTTGTTTGAGTCTTCAGTCTTTTGACTGGTTTGATGTAGCACTCCATGCTTCCCTGTCCTGAGCTAATCGTTTCACACCCTACATCCGAGGCAATCTGTTTAACATATTCTAACCTTGGTCTACCGCTACAGTTCTTGTCCTCGACCCTTCCTTCCAATTGAGTCCTTAGAAGCCAAAGAACATAATATCGTCATGAAAGAAGTATTACCTTAGTGTTGGCGATAGAAACTGTTATATCACTATACAGTAGTAGTTATGATGATAGGTTTATTATTTGTTAAAGATTATTTGTTAAAGTTGTGATTTGAGTGCCCCTAGCTGATGGTTCTAGGTTTTGGTTTTTCAACCTCCTTAAAAAAAGTGCATTGGAATTTGTTGCTTTTCAATTTTTGATTTTGTCATGCTGGTTCGGACATTGTGGCTCAGAAACAGATTGATTTCTTCTCTTCATTAACAGTCCCCAGAAACATCTCTCCTCTCCCACTCGTCTTAATACCTCTTCGTTTGTAACCCTATTAACCCAACTGATCTTCATAATTCTCCTGTAACACCACATTTCAAATGCTTCAATTCTCCTCTTTTCTGCTGCACCAATAGTCCAAGTACAGTAATTTCAAACAACTCTCTAATATTAAAACAAGGTCTACCAGTGAAATAGTTAAATTAATCTCTTGTGTATACTTAGCAGATTATTTGTTAAAGTTGTGATTTGAGTGACCCTAGCTGATATGGCATATCTTAATTTACTTTCAATCAGAGCACTATACAATAACAGGTCCGTAAGTTCTTTATCTAAATATCAGAGATTGTACAATAATAAATAATAATAATTAGTAATAATAATAATAATGATGAGTGTAGCCTCCGTGGCTTAGGCGGCAGCACGCCGGCCTCTCACCGCTGGATCCGTGGTTCAAATCCCGGTCACTCCATGTGAGATCTGTGCTGGACAAAACGGAGGCAGACAGGTTTTTCTCCGGGTACTCCGGGTTTCCCTGTCAAAATTTCATTCCAGCAACACTCTCCACTATCATTTCATTTCATCTGTCATTCATCTAATCATTGCCCCAGAGGAGTGCATCAGGCCTCGGCAGCCGGCACATTTCATATCCTCGCCGCTAGATGGGGGCTTCATTCATTCCATTCCTGACCCGGTCGGAGACTGGAAGCAGGCTGTGGATTTTCATTTTCAATAATGATGAGTAGCGTACTTTTCTGTTCTCTCCAGAACGCCCCAGATTCAATTTTAGGATCCACCAGAGATAATAGGCTGCAGGTTATCAGACGAATGCTAGACAAATACCCAAGTACACGGGGCTGAAATAAGCACGATGCCCAAGCCTCTAAATGAAACAACAGCAATAACAACATTGACATCTTTCTATTTGAACATTCGTCATTTTTAGCTGTAATTTTTATATTCTACCTCGTTGATTGGATTTTTTTAACATTTATTTTTGGATTGGGGGTCTATCTGGGATTAGCGAGATAGTCTTCTGTCCAAAAATTTCTGACAAAAATTGCAAGCGCATTTCGTTCCTACTCGTTGAAATGTGCACGATCACCATACAGAAGCGATGACAATATCATAATAGTCGAATATAATAATGGTTCTAGGTTTTGGTTTTTCAACCTCCTTAAAAAAAAGTGCATTGGAATTTGTTGCTTTTCAATTTTTGATTTTGTCATGCTGGTTCGGACATTGTGGCTCAGAATCATTCAGATTGATTTTTCCTGCACAATTTAAGGAAATAAATGAATTTCCTCTAGAATGTAAGCGTTCGTTAGTTTCTAGCATCACCTTGACGCTCGTCGAAATTCTTGACCGGGTAGTAGGTAATATAATTATGTGGTTGTGAATAATGCATGTTGGGTGCTGATCTATGAGAGCAGCTCCGACCGTGATGTGATGTGCTGTGATGTGTTAGGAAACACAAATTAGTGAATGAGATTTACATTATTCAACATTTCCATGTCTCTAAACGTGTATGTGGTCTGAATTGGCCACTAAAATGACAACTGTAATAGGCTACAGTACATTCAGGAACATTCGTTCATTGGGAACGAAACAAACGGAAGGGCTGTTCGTTGGTTATTGCTAGTTGTTGTTGTTGTTGTTGTTGTTGTTGTTGTTGTTTTAAGGGTCTGAAGAGCAAAGTTTATCTGCCCCAAGGGGCTGCTACGTCCCTCAAAACAATAATAATATTAATAATAATAGTAGTAATTATCACAATAATAAATACTAATAATAAAGGTTATCAAAACACAGTGGACCCGGCCGAAGCCGTCGGATTTTTTAAGAGCGTTAAAATCCCTCAGTATGCCTTCCTTCGGAGGGGAAGTAAAGCCGGCGGTCCCATGTCATAGATTTATGGCATGTTAAAGATCCTTCCACTAATTGCACCTGTGTGAAGCTAAATTGGATAGGTTAAGAATGTAAACAACGCTCTTAGGTTTCTACGTTCGTTGCCAAGCGCCGACTGCGGTGGCGTCTAGTAGCTAAGTTCTGAATTAGACCTAGTAGTCGTTGACGGTGGCGCTTGGCGGCAAAAGTAGGAACTATTTGAAAAATTCTAAGTTGCAGTACTTAAAATTAAAAAACAGATACACACACTAATACAGTCATCACAATTAACACCGGTTATCAGACAGATTCTACACACACCCAAAGTACACGGGGCTACATGACCGCGTTGTCGCAGCCCCTAAACATAAGAACCAACCAACCAAACACAGTGGCTAGTAAATTATTTGCCCTCTTTTAGGGAGCGGTATAAAGCATAAAAATGTACATGTACTGTATGTGAATGATTGTTGTTGTTATTAATTCATTTTAGGGGCTAGGGACATCTTGGTTATCAGCCCCGTGTAGTTGAGTGTGTGTTGAAGTTGTCTGATAACCTGTATTTATGTAATGAAAGTGTATGTAGCTGTATTAGGGATAAGGATGCGTTAGGTGCCTCGGGGCTTGAACTGAGGTACTATCCCGGCATTTGCCTGGTGGGAGTGTGGATATCGGGATAGTCGCTGTCAGTGCTGGAATTCAAACCTGTGATCTCCGGACTGGCTGCAGCTGCCCTCGCGGCCGTGGTGCATGATTTAACTAGTACGGATACGCCGCGGAATTCATGAAACAGGGAAGTGATTGTGGTGTATTGAGATTCGTTTTGTTCGTAATTCGTATTAAGAGCTTGGGACAGCTTTGGTCATCAGTCCCATGGGCTTGTGTGTGTTGAATTTGTCTGATAACCTATAACTTTGTGGTGATTGTAGTAGTGTGTTCAGCTGTAATTATTAGAGTCAAGGATGTATTCGGTGCCCAAGGATCCCATGCTATACGATATATTATTATTATTATTATTATTATTATTATTATTCTTGCTGTCGTTTCGGCGATCTACGGACCACGCTATTTCAACTGCCTTTTTCCATGTCTTTGCGCCTGGGCCTTAACGTTCGCCCAGTATTCCCGCATTCATTTCCTATGCTGTTCCTTCCTCGCTTCTGTTCATGTCTTGCCAGTGTTTAGTTTTGGCTTTTCTTGGGATCCATGATGTTCTTGGAGTTTCGACATTAATGGAACATTATTGTTATTATTCATTCAATTTCGCTAATCGGCCAACTAGGGACCACGATAAGCCTCATTTTACATGCTGGCATTTGTTCATTTTTCGCTTGATTATTATTATTAATATTATTATTATTGATTTATGCAGTACATATAACACATTTCTAGTACATTACTACGTAACTATACGGGCTTCAGTGAACCAAAGTATAGTTACTGAAACAGCAACTTCTAAGTTGGAATATCGCTACCCATGAACTTCTGGTTGTTGATGGAACTAATGCCTTCTGCATTAGTTTGTACAGCCGAGTATCCAAATCCAGTTCTTTACGGCCTTGGAGCAAGGTACTTGGGATCACACCCGTACTTGAGGCAATGATAGGTATGGTCTTTTCCCGCTCTACACGCCATTGTCTTTTGATAGGGTCGACCAACTCGCTGTATTTGCTGATATTTTCTATATATTTTGACTGGAGATTCTTGTTGTTAGGAATCGCAACTTCAATCAAGGTAGTTTGCTTGGTTTTCTTGTTGACAACCACTAGATCCGGCCTATTGTGTGATACCGATTGATCAGTCAAAATAGTTCGGTACCAATACAGATTGTATTCATTTTTTTTCAAGAACTCACTCTGGCTGATATTGGTGGTACGGAACTTTCTGTCCTTTTAGAAGCTGAAACTTATCAGCCAACGCCTGATGCAAGATTTTAGTAACTGCATCATGCCTTTGTTTGTGCTCCGTCGCCAGGAAATATCTACATGCAGATGTAATATGCTGTGTAGTTTCTGACTGTTGACAGCCGTAGCGGCTTATTATTATTATTATTCTTCTTCTTTCGAATAACCCATTTGGAGGGTACGATGAATCAACGTTGGCTATTGTCCATTGTATTCAATTTCCGTTGTTTCCAAATTTCTTTCATCGTCCTAGAGTGACGATCTTTCTCCTCCTGAGTCCACTTTCTGCCAGTTGTTTGTTTCTTCCTTATTATTATTATTATTATTATTATTATTATTATTATTATTACCTACAAGTAATAGTGTGTGTCTACTGTTATTTTGTTGAACGATCTAATGTGGCTGCTTAATAATCTTGGACTAGACATGAACCACCCATAGTCTATTTAGCTTCCGAGCTCACTGTAACTACTTAATTTAGCAAGTAACACTCTGGTGTTAAATGTAACCTGATATTTAAAACAGTATACACTAAGTGATACAACACCATAGAACAGATTCATGCATAAAGATGGACGTAAAAAACATACTGATGACGTAGTTATGTGGGCATAAGAATAAAAGAGAGAAAGAGAAAGGCAGATTAAAAAAAAGCTTCACTTCCTATTGTTTAGTCCATTCCGAGAATTCATGAAGAGAGGAGAACATGAGGCGAGTTAGCCAAGCGTGCCACGAGTTCGGTGTGTGTGAACAAACAGCAATGTCTATATACAGCACTCGGCCATGCCCCAAAACAAAAGGAACTTACCTCATTTGTGTTACAAACACCTTCGATTAGACCACAATTAACGATTTGTAGGAAACGTACTATTTGTTCTCATAATTGTAACTGACAGTATAACCCCACTGTCTGTCATGTAATCAAAGGATTGCTGATATTCTCCCTGATAATAATAATACAGTATTTACCCGTGAGGATTGGCCTGTTTGCCATCTCTTGATGAATACAGTACATTTGCATTTGTCAGTTGGCACAGGCTGGAGTAAAAGGTGGCTTTTCACCGATGTCTCAGTCTCACTCATGGCTGTGATTATATGGAAGCTACTGAGGTATGGGTGGTGCTTAGTAATGGCATTCAGGGCACAGTCAGTGCCTGTGAATGCTGTGAAAGGTTCTACTCATAGGGTTAGGACTACTGTTCTGACTCAGTGAGGAAAGCAACTCCTCTTCTTGCCTAGAACGCCTCAAAATAGAGCTGCCTTGGATTTTTGTGGGTATCTACTCACATAACGTAACGGCGGTACTTTTTGAGGATCCAACGAGCCTTCGGGCTGACTACCTATCAGACAGACCCGTGAGGACTGGCGCATGGGAATTTTAGAACCGAGGCTTAAATACTGCTCTATATTTTTATTTAGGTCAGCCCTTATTTCATGTCACCGACAGTACCTTCCTTCCTAGCCATGCACATCAGGGTAGGGCCCGGATGTTGATACCGTACAAAAGTTTAAAAAGTGCACTTAAAATTGTCAAAAATGACTGTAATAAATGACCTGAAAATTCGAAAAATGCACTATAAAATGGAAAAAATGAACTGAGACAAGAATATACAACCCTTCCCCTTTCTACCCTGCCACAGCTGATCTTGGTCAACAGAGCAGGTAACATTCTATTCCGCTAATAACTGGTTTGCAACGAAAACGAGAGCATCTGTAGACCTACGGCACCGTTCTTCTGTACCCAAGATATATACAGTATATTTTCTACTAATAGCAATACCGAAAGATTTTATTTCAATATTTTAAATTATCCTGTATCAGCCACTAGCTTCTTCTTAACTCTGAGAGACGTAACTCCCTCATATAAAGCGTGTGACATGACTATACAGAAAAAAAGAACTTAAAAGGCCGATTTATCTAAAATATAACCAAAAAAACTACCAAACTTTAAAAAAATGCCCTTAAAATGGAAAAATAGCAAATAATGCACAAAGATGCAAAATAAAAATGACATATTTGAAGACGGGGTGGCCCGTCCGGAGTTTTTATGTACTGCAGCATTGTTTTAGACAACTTAGTAAAAAGATGACATGTCATCAACATCCGGGCCCTATACATCACCCTACAAAAGTAACATTTCCCTAGCTTTGTGCACACCCAAGCTATTTCTGTGTAATTTACAGTCGGGTCAGATTAATCTATAGCGCCAGTCCTCGCATCACAATTCTTGGCTTACATTAGTCGGTATGATATATCAAAATAAGGGTGAAAATTCACCTTTTTGGTGCAGCACAAGAACATACCGCAGTGCTCCCGTTCTTCTTAATAAATTTTAAGGGCTATGGACACCTTGATCATCAGCCCCTTTGTTCAATTAAATTTTGGTTCCTTAATGAGATAACTCCTGTATCGCGTGTCTCGAGAAAAGGGATTTAAGAAAACGTGCTACTTCTACAAAAGAAAAATGCACAATTGCGTAGCAATT
The DNA here is from genome assembly GCA_946902985.2 of Meconema thalassinum. Taxonomy (NCBI): domain Eukaryota; kingdom Metazoa; phylum Arthropoda; class Insecta; order Orthoptera; family Tettigoniidae; genus Meconema; species Meconema thalassinum. The sequence goes on along the minus strand of OX336388.2, from coordinate 561,137,933 downwards.
AATAAGGAAACTGGTGACTAGTCCTCGTGTTGTACTTTTTCACGCCAGTTCTGAAAGGTTAATAATAATAACTATATTAATAATAATAATAAAATAATAAAAATAATAACACAGAGAAAATGCGGCACAGAATGGCTTAAAGAGGCACAGAGAGACTTACAAGTAATCAGTATAGAAAATTTCGAAGACTGAACTGAGTGCCAGACGAAAATCGCGAATGTTAAGTTCGAACCAAGATCATTACGACAACCTGGAAAAAAGTGGACGGATGAGAGGAAGAGGGAGCATTCCGCGCGAATGAAGAGATTTTGGAAAGAGCGGAGGAGACACACCTCCAAATGATATCATGTTATCAAGTTTAGTCGCTCTCCTGTAGGGTAATTTTCGCTTAAATAAATAAATAAATAATAGGCTAATAATAATAATCTTATTCTCTCAATGCAAGTTAAGAACAACTGGCTGCTTGAGGTTGAAAAAGACCTTCAGGAAATGGACATCTCAAGCGATGTGATACTGGACAGATTTAAATTTAGAAAACTAGTTAACAATCGTCACTTTCCCTGCTGGAGGGTAAGAGTGCGACATTTATTCAACCCGATGGACATACCGATGTCTGTAGAAAAGGAAACTGTGATAACAATCAGATTATCTATATGCTATTCAGAGGGTGCGTATAGTTTTATGTCATCCATGTACATCAAATTAGAGAGACGATGGATGACTGTGCCAGAGTGAGTAATCGGTAAGCCACTTCGTGTCGCATTCAACAACGATGATAACGGGTTAATCGCAAGTCAGAACCACAAAGGACTCAAACAGTCTCCTTGAAAAATACCTCTCTTGATTGGAGTAAATCTTGACCCAATCAAAGTACCACCATGTTGTATATACAAATTGGTCCCCCAAGATGTCATCATTGTTTGCAATGCTGTAGTTATCACTGGATCAACTTTATAGATCTTGAGAACTCGGAGTAACCTGGAGTGTGGAACTGAATCAAAAGCTTTGCTGTAATCAATGTAGGTCATATTATAGAGATTTCACATCATTTTTATCCTTGCTCCATAATCACGGCATCGATTACCAGCTGTTATTTGGTATTATTATTATTTATTTATTTATTTATTTATTTATTTATTTATTTATTTATTTTAATTTTTATGTTTTCAATTGTTTTAATCTTTCTTTTTACTTTTATATTTCATAATTATTAACAAAAGTTTGGTGCTTTTGTTTACTAAGGCAACAATGAAAAATGGCTTCAAACCCCGTAATGTCATAATTATTATTATAGATTTTATATTTACTTCTACAGTTTAAAATACCATAGACTTTATATTTTGTTTTAATTCTTGTATTTATTAATCTAATTTTATGGTTAATTTAGTAATTACTGTCGACCAAAGTATTATGTGTACTCGAGTTTGAAGATTGTTTGTGAAGTAACCAATAGACCTACATAAAATCCAATACCATCAACATTTTTGTTGTTCTATTTTACGTTAGTTCATGTAGGTTTGGATTTTTAAATTTATATTTTAATATTTTTTTTTTTATCGCAGTTGGAACACAAAAAGTGTACGTTTTTAAGCGTGTTTCAACCATGCGTCACATTTAAGAATTATTATCTCAAAAGCCCGTCATCAGATCGAATCCAAATTTTAACACAATATACATTGGAATGTTCTATAACTGGTTTATTAATTTCACAATTTTGTGTGTCCAAGAAACAAAGTTGTTATCATTGTTGTAAGGTAACTTTTTCTCGGCTCGGGGTGGTTGGAAAATGTAGTTCTTGGTTTCGTTGTAATCGTTATACATGAAAACGTTATGCTGTATGACTGTAAAATACGTAAATTAATTCACTTATTTTATATCGGTTTGTATTTTTACGAGGAAATAACACATGGTTCACCAGCTAGCCGCTCCGGTAAAACCTGTACAGCGTTGCTGAGATGAAGCCCATCACTTCCGAGCGAGACGCGCCATGATGTGTGTGGGCACCATTTCGGCAACGCTGTACAGCTTTTCCTGGAGTGGCTAGCTGGTGAATCATGTGTTATTTCCTCGTACAAATACAAGCCGATATTAAATAATTGAATTAATTTACGTATTTCACAGTCATACAGCATAACTTTTTGATGTATAACGATTACAACGCAACCAAGAAGTTCATTTTCCAACCACCCCGAGCCGAGAAAAAGTTACCTTACAAAAATGATAACTTTGTTTCTTGGACACACACAATTTTGAAATTAATAAACCAGTTATACAATATTTCAATTCATATTGTGTTAAAATTTGGATTCGATCTGATGACGAGTTTTTGAGATAATAATTCTTAAATGTGACGCATGGGTAAAACACGCTTAAAAACTTGCACTTTTTGTGTTCCAACTGCGATAAAAAATATTAAAATATAAATTAAAAATTCCAAACCTACATGAACAAACGTACAATAGAACGATGAAAATGATGATGTCATTGGATTTTATGTAGGTATATTGGTTACTTCACAAACAACCTTCAAACTCGAGTGCACATAATACTTTGGTCGACAGTAGTTTTAATTTTGATCTTCGTGTATTATTTTATTATTAAATTTTTATTTCTATATTTATATTTTATTTAGCTTTAATGATTATTTTGTTGTTTTTAAAGTAGAACCAAGCACCATAGTTCGAGGATAGATGACAGAAATAATATTTGGTGTTTCAAAATATTAACACTTCCACAGGGAATCTCCTCTAAACGACGATAATATTGAACCATCAGTACGGTACCTTTAGCACTTCTACTGTATATAAACTGGTGTACAGACCACTTTAATATTAAGGGTTTCTCTTCTATTCTATTTTTGGTGGATATATTTTATAAGAAATTACAACAGATGTATGCGAAAAACTGTTAATAGTAAAGAAATCATTCCGATATAATTATAAAAATAAAAACTACAAACTATACCCACTGTATTAACAAATTAATGTTCAATGAATTGAAAAGAGCTGTATGAATTACTGAGATAATAACCGGAATAACTAATATTTTATTCCATTAATGCCCATTCGAAGCCAGACACAATAGTACTGTACACGTTGTGCCCAACTCTAGGAATGGGTATTCCAAGTTTCAGACACCTAGATATCAAGGGAAAGGCTGTAGCAGCGTTTGAAAGTTCGGATATTTGAATATCGCGCTACATTGCTTCTCGAAGCCATTCGAAGGAAATTACCGATAGTTGGATGGTAAATGACGTAGCGAGTAACAGCAGAGGTGGAGACTATTTATTGATTAAATAGTTAACTATGGAGCAGAGACTTGAGACTGGGATCAGATTACTGGCACGGCCAAATAAAAGAGAATGCAATTTGTATCAAGTAAATCGGACCAGGGATTCAAGAGATATGAGGATTTTTAGATATCAGGCGATGACGCGTGACCCTGACCGTTTTTGTATAAAAGCAAGCTGGAGCAGGCTTAGTTAGCTCAATTCATCACAAGCACTTGGCGAACAAGTTGCGTCTACGCTGAGCCAAGGCACATGGTTGCCACGTCTACGAAGAAGTACTTTTCAAATCGTGATAGTCACGAGAAGTGCTGCGCAAACGAGTTGGAACTTAGTAAGTTTCTGGTGAGGAGAATCACGGAGGTGATTGTATTTCTACAGACATTGGTGGAAATATTTATATTTCTTAAAGGACATATGCTAGACTTGGTCTAGAAAATTAGTATTGTCACAGTCCAATAGTAAATTAATACTTGGATGTTTAAATCCATTTAAAGTCAGTTTCATATTTTGTAACTATTTAACCACTTCGATCGGTCAGTACATTGAAGAATAGTCTATAACGGTGGCGTTCATTAGTCTACGCAAGGGAAACTGCAGGTTGTCTAGCGCATGGCAGATGGTGATTTTAATAAACCATGCCCAGGGAACGATCTTCAGAACAGCCGTTAACTGCTTAGACTGTCAACGTTTTTCTTGTACTGATGAGATTACAGTGAGTTAAGTTACAACTGACACATTTAAGAAGAGATCGCTTAGATCTGACCCTTTTCAAACAAACTGTGATGGCTTTGTTAGAAGCACATATTAAAATGGAACCACAGTCATTTAAAACGTCGAAAGATACTACCACTATGTCTGACTAGACGATTTGTGGGTCTACAATGGCGGCCGATACAAGGATTATACGTGCTTGTCCGCTAGGGCATGTCTACGGATAAATCTGGTATAGACCAGGTTTACTACACTTCAAGAACATCAAGAAATGTAAGCCACATTTGAATTATTTTATGCTTAGCTAATTGGAACAAATATTTTTCTGCAGATGACCAACACATTTTTTTTCGTCATATTTAAAGCTTGTAATGATTTACGCAAGACTTGTTAGATTTATTCTGAGCATTTTCAGCACTCAGAACAGTTTAGGATCGATGACCGAGCATTTTGAGCATTTATTTGAATTTTTCATATTTTTGGGAAATCACGGTAATCAGCCGATGTAACTGTAAAAGTTAAATTTATTTTGTCGAGGAATGGATATTTTTTCCATATTCGAAGGTTCGAACATGTGGATTCTCACATAATGAGATGATAATTAAACATATTTGAAATAATAATAATAATAATAATAATAATCCACTAATAATAATAATAATAATTTTCGTAATTTTTCTAAATAATTCTTGGATATTATATTTTATAATAATCATATGTATTGAGAAAGAGCCTATGAAGTAGTTGAAACATTTCTAGTTTGGAACAGGAGATTTTACGAAGGAGAGTGGTTAGCGCAAGCCCGCATTCAACCTACATTTCAGTTCTGGTTGAACAGTTGATATTTGCTATGAGCAAAGTATGTTTCATATAACACGGAGAGGCATGAAACGGGAAGCAATTGATATTTGTATCAAATAGGATTTTTGTATTTATATAAAATCATGACGTAAATACACTTCGAAAGTGAAATGAAGCTTTTCATAAGTATGGTAAATTCACGGGTTGAACTGAATGGTAAAATAAAATAAACTTGTCAGTTTATTAATCTTCCAGTGTTGATAACAAGCAGAGGCTTGATTTATTGTATAAATTTTGGGAAGATAATTTATGTGTGTGGAATAGTTGAAATGCCATTCCCAGGTGCGCATGTTAAGTCGCAGGAATGAAGGTTTTTTCGAGCATCAATCAAATAGCAGGTTCGATGGCTCAGGTTTACAGTTGGAGTATTGGAGCCACACATTTCGTCGTATGAATAACCCGAAGGTTATTTCTTTGAAACCATCAGTTCTTATTTCAACCTTGTTTACGAATTCCATTTAGACTTTGATTTTGCTAGAACCCGGATTTGTCATGATAGTAGTTTATTCTTCTTCAGAGGAAGACCTTTGCCGTTGTTGTTGTTGTTATAATATTGTGTTCTTACACGAATAGTAGAATGGGCCACTGCCAATTTAAAATAATTCTTTAACCACGAATAATTTGAAGGATATTTTCAATCCTAGTGCCATGAACTAAATGAATTCATTATAAGACTACAATTCTTATTTCCGCATTCTGTCGAAGAATTGCAAGTTGTGAAAGTTGCTAGAAATGGCCATAAATATAAATATTTTTTTCATAATAATTCCAAGTGGAAAATCTAATAGTTGAATGGTTCAACCATTTGTTGATCAAGTTGATGATTCAGAAATCATATATTTTGTTTGGAACTTGAAGTTCATAATCGAGTCACTTCTCGAATGTTTAACGTCAGAAGAACAATTAATTGTTGTTGTGCTTCGCACAGTTCTTCGATGCTATGCTCAATGGTCAAATACTTTTCAGATGTTGTTAATATGTGTTAATAATTTGTGTTGCTACGATGATAATAATAGTTTCAACGATATATTTTGGAAAACTGGAAAACAAATGAAAGTCTAAGAAATTCTATAAACATTTATTCTACGAGTGTTAATATCATGTAAATAGTCAAACAGTGATCTACGTTATTTCCAGTATGGACAATTCATTTTGCACTGGAATAATATTAATAATTTTGGAACACAGTCCACAGGACTAACAATCGGACTTGTGTTTTCAAAAAGATTGTCAGATGTGTTTGGAAGATTCTGTATATTGTGTGTAAATAAGAGTGTGGATCGCCACACGTGGATGATGCTGCTTTGAGCATTATTCTTGCAGTCAGATTTTAACTTTAAATAAACTGAGATAATTTTACCAGATGTGTCTTACCCCATTAAATCTCCTTCTATCCTTATTGTTGCATTGAGCCAAAAATCAGCAAAGCATTTTTATAAATTTGATGTCGTTTTTGCGATTTGCTTTAACCCATCTGGCGCTCCGGGATATTTTGATTCTCGTGCTGACTGATTATTGGTAAAATGCATATGTGGTCGTGCGGACTCCGGTCTAAACGGGCACAACGTATGTAAATGCAAGCACAACAAACCTAAACCATCACACGAATCGAATGGCGTGAAATCCAATATCAAAGTGCATCATACGACACCCAAAGTACAGTGTTTAGCTCCCTAATTATACTCCACGTTAACCTCCTAATTAATAAGGGCGCGAGCACGCTTTCAACTAGTGTTTTATTTTATTTACCTTCCGATATCAATTGTCGATTCAAATAGAGGCCAGTAAGATAAAAACAATGTTGCTGTAACTTGCTAGGAAATAGTGAATAAAACACAACGAAGAAGTATCAGGGAACATTATTATAAACAAGTTTCACTTTATTTTAGAATAGTTTTTCACATGATTGTAAATAATAATAATAAAAAACAGTTGTCGAAAAAAGTACAATAAAAAAAGAATGAAGTATCCTCCACCATTCGTTTTCCCGACAGTGTTTTGTTTCCGGAATTCCACATGGCAGAACACAAGAAGCACGCATGGCGATGCGCATATGTTTAACAAAGCGAATCCTCTGTTTCCCCTCTCTGTCCTTCTCACAGTCATTGCTGTATATTTCTCTCGTGTTTTATAACACGGTGAACCCTATTGTGAGTTGCTGTCCCACCATAAAACCCAGCCATTGTCAAATAATTTACCTGTATTTTTTATTTTTTATTATAAGATATAATTTCTCTCATGTGGAACTGTTTTGCCCCAAAAGATAGAATAACAATGACATGTAACTCTATATTTTGGTCATTAATTAAGGACAATGTGACAGAATATATCAACAGGAGTAGTCATTTGTAACATTTATTTTTCAATCCAAATTTCTGCAGTGGCAGGAATGTTCAAGAGGATTTTTGTGTGAAACAGTAAAATATAATCTACTATAGCATGCTGTGGATGTCTGACATACAAAATAATGTAGCTCAATAGAAGGACATGATAATAATAATAATAATAATAATAATAATAATAATAATGTTATGTCTGAAACAAAATTCATCTTAATATCATTTAGACTTTCACGGCCCGTGATACTATTCATAATGTCGAATTTTGGACTTATGCCGTGTTTTATTTATTATTTATTATTTATTATTTATTATTTATTATTTATTATAATAAAACACGGCATAAGCCCAAAATTCAACATTATGAGTAAAATTCATCTTGATTGCCTAGCATTTGCTGATGACATTGCTATCCTATCCAACAACAGACAAGAAGCAATATTCATTCTATAGAAAAACTCCATGAAATTGCAGTCAATACAGGGCTCCAAATTTCGTTTGAGAAGATAAAGTAGGCTATATGGAAGGGAATATATCAGGTTTCAACAATCAACCATTAATTACGAAATATGGGAATATCATTCAAGTAGACAAATTTAAATATTTAGGTGAAATTATTGAACCAGCAGGGTTTAATCAGCAAGCAAACAGAGAAATAACCACAAAACTAAAAAGAGCATACAAAATTACGTGGAACAGATACAATAAAAGATCTACAGTATATCATCTAAGGCAAAATTATGACATTATAACACAGTCGTTAAAACAGAAGCTCTATATGCATCTGGAACTACGGTAAATTGGTGGCAAATCTCGAAAAAATTAACGAAAAACAAGAAAGGGAAATCCTCAGTAAAATATTAGGACCAAAGTGTGAAAATGGAATTTGGATTAAAAATAAATCAAATGAAATTTATCAAGTTACAGAAAAAACAAGAAGTTCCGTAACGAACTAAAGAGCCTACTTTTCTTGAAATTTAAGATCAATGCCAATGATTAATCTACCCCTCTATCTAGAATAATGCCGAAATTAAGTTGGTAATATCGAAATTTCTAATTAGTTCAAAATACTGTATACCTGGCATAATGTAGCCTAATAAGAGAACTACAGTTGGCAGCCCTGGTGACTGAATATATTCTTAGTTCCATCTCTTAAGGTACAGAATACAAAATTTGGTTGAAGTCCAATGGAGAGCATGGACGTTACATGCAGTTAAACATTGGATCTAACAGCGCGCGTAAAATCATGTTGGCAACAATGACATACATGTATTGGTCAAAAATAATCTGAAATAATATGATCTATTGTTGTGTCAATTTTGAATGAAATCCATTAGTTAGTATAGAAGTTACATGCATTTTAAAATGGGATCTATCAGCAGGCTTAGAATCATGTTGGCAGCACTGACCTATATTAGTTACTCCAAATTAATCTAGAATGCCACGTACTATACGTGTGCAAAGTTTATAGCTATTTGCTTGCATACTTTCTGATATATTTATATTAGGGTAACAAAATAGAGACAGTATTTATTAACAGTTGGCAGCCCTGGTTACTCTTAAGAATCGGCATATACATATCTGTTATGGTACACATAACACACACGAAATTTGGTTGAAATCCAAATTATAGTATATAAGTTACATGTATTTAAAGTTGGACCTCTCTGCAGGCTTAGAGTTATGTTGGTAGCACTGACGTATATAAGTTACTCCAAATTAATATAGAATGTCAGGTACTATACGTGTGCATAGTTTAAAGCTGTCGGCTTGCATACTTTCTGATATATTGGTATTTGGATAAAATAAATTGAGAGCATTTATTAACAGTTGGCATCCCTGGTGGATCTTAAGAATACGTTCAGTCATGTATGTTTATGTACACATAGCACATACAAAATTTGGTTGAAATCCAATTGATAGTGTAGAAGTTATATGCATTTAAAATTTGGACCTATCAGCAGGCGTATATTCATTTTGGCAACACTGCTATGTATGGCCTCCTGGAAATTAAACTGCAATATTATTATCTATACGTGTGCTAATTTTGAAATAGCTCCTATTCATACCTTCCAAGATATCCAACATGGAGCTCAAATTTCAATTGCGATTTTTCAGCAGTTGGTAGCACTGACATCATTTTCAAATATGGGCGTGAGCTATTCAGGTATAGATCTTTACTCCTACCAAATTTTGTTTCGATTGCTGCAGCCGTTTAGGAGTTGATAGGGGGACACACACACACACAGCCAGACATACAGACAGAAGGACAGACAGACAGACAGACAGACACACATTTGCCCGATCTCATAAGTCTACTTTTTCCTCATTTTTGCAAAATGTGAAAAGTAGGCTAAACCTCACAGATACCATGAGGAAACAGCGGTTACAGTTTTACGGACACCCATATAGAATGGATAATAAAAGGCTCAAAAAGAAAATTTTGTACCTAACCTTATCAATGAAAAATCAATACAACTGGCTAAAAGAAATCAGTGAAGACATAAATGATATTGGCTGTCATGAAGAAACCATTCAAGGCAGAACAAAAATCAGTTTTTTAATTTACCCGACGAAATATAGCGTAAAAGGGAACACAGCGAGAGGATGAAGAGGTATCGGGAAGGGAAGAAGAAAAATTGCTCACAAGTTTAAACGCGATCCCTAGATGGGCACAACGAATCATTTGTTTTACGTTCCTTGTAACTTCTGTGGCTTTTAGAGACTCCGGGGTGCCGGAATTTTGCCCCGAAAGGGATCTTTAACGTGGCAGTAAATCTACTAACACAGCTCCCTCACATTTGCGCACCCTCCAATGCCAGCCGACTGCGCCAGAATTCGATCCTGAAACCTTGGGCACACCAGACGAGAACGTTACCACTGAGCCAAGCAGCCGGGATAGTACCTCAATAGAAGAAAAGGAAACGCCACTGAATTTCGTTAGTTTGAAGTGGGAAAGCATTTAAACTTAATCTTTGTTGTTGATTCAATGAAGAGCTTTGCGACTTCGTAGGTAGGGCTCTAACCCACATAGCCTATACCGAGTCCGCAGAGAGCTTGGCCCCATGGCCTAGCACTGCACTTTAGCGAGCGTAGCTACCGCTGTTGGTTTGATGAAATGCACTCTAATTTCATAAATAATGAATTTCTTTAAAAAACGATGTTTTCTTTTCATTTAAAATGTAGGGAAAATTAATTTCTGAATGGGCCTCGTACCTGGAGCTACATGACCACCATGTCACCAAGCCTCTAGATAAATCAGCAGCAACAACAACAACAACTTAATAAGTTAAGATGGAAAAATAATAACAAATTAAAGCGTGTACTCTGAAACTCGTAGTTAACAGACAACTACTTATTGGACGGGTAAAGAGAAAGTGTTCGCTATATCTATCACTCTGTATACTGGTTTTGGTTCGTGTGTGATAAGAACGGGAAGGAACAAACATGTATGTACAAACTGTAGCCGATCCTCTTGTACCTGGATAACATATCATACTCATTATATTATCCTGGTATACCAGGGAAACTCACAAACTAATCCACTGTATAAACAAGAATTTAACTAATAACATACTATTGTAGGACCGCCTGTTGTTGTAATGACATGCATTCTTGCCCTACATCCTTGAGGTTCAGCCAAGAAATATAATTATGGTCTAAAGGCTGGAACGAGGTACAATCTGCCTCGTGAGCCAGAACTGAGAGTAAATGGATTCGATTCCCACCTCAAGCACCCTAAGACTGGTTTTCCGTGGTTTACCACTTCTACTTCAGGCAAATGCCGGGATAGCTCCTAACTTAAAACCTCGGAAATTAAGATCGGTTGGTTGGTTGGTTCTTAAGTTTAGGGGCTGCGACAACGCGGTCATGTAGCCCCGTGTACTTTGGGTGTGTGTATAATCTGTCTGATAACCGGTGTTAATTCTGATAACTGTATTAGTGTGTGTATCTGTTTTAATTCAAGTAAGGACTGCAGACGATCAATTTTCAAGTAGTTCCTACTTTTGCCGCCAAAAGCCACCATCAACGACTTCTAGTTCAGAACTTAGCTACCAGACGTCACCGCAGTCGGCTCTTGGCAACGAACGTAGCGACCTAAGAGCGTTGTTTACAATCGTAACCTATACAATTTAGCTTCACACAGGTGTAATTAGTAGAAGGTTCTTTAACATGCCATAAATCTATGACATGGGACCGCCGGCTTTACTTCCCCTCCGAAGGAAGGCATACTGAGGGAGTTTTAACGCACTTAAAAAATCTGACGACTTCGACCGGGTTTGAACCCGCTATCTTGGGCATAGAAGCTCAGCATGCTACCGACTACGCCACCGAAGCCGCCGCTTAAGATCAAAGGTGTCTCAAACATTGAGCAATAAAATACAACAACAATTTCATTTAACTTAATTTATTCAATTTATTTATTAATTTAATTTAAATATTAAATAACCTACTATTATTATTACATTAATGTGATATGTCTCACGAATCTGACGGCAAATCCAGTACAGATTATCTGTGAGACAAATTAATTATTATTTACAACATATATATACAGATTGTATTTCAATACAAGAGTGCATGCAAAAAAAAAGTTTTATTTTTCAGTTTTCTTTTTTTAATACTTATATATTATAATTTTCATTTCATTTCATATGTCAATCATTTAATCATTGCCCCAGGGGAGTGCGACAGGCTTCGGCAGCCGGCAAAGTTCATATCCTCGCCGCTAGATGGGGGCTTCATTCATTTAATTCCCTGACCCGGTCGGTCGACTGGAAGCAGGCAGTGGATTTTCGTTTTCAATTATAATTATTGTTTTTATTTTATTTTGTTCTGTTTTTATATTCTTTTTTTTCTCTCTCTTAATATAGTTAGATTTCACGGCCATTCGAATAAATTGTACAACTGAGCTGCAAACTGTAGCTCAGTTGGAAAGTACATCGGGCCGGAAATACCAAGGTCCCAGGTTCGAGTTCTGGTCGCGCCAGTTAACTCTCTGGTTAAAATGTTGATGACTTGTGCTTTATGTAAACACACGCCCAAAAAGCTGAAAATCCCCAAGCGATGAATATTTTCATTTTGTAGAAATTGATCTGGTAGTGTAATTATAATTGATAAATTGATACATTTCGAGGTATTTCAGCTCATTAGTTTCGAATAATATTCTCTCACTTGGTTGGTTGGTTGGTTGGTTGTTTCCTCAGTTTAGGGGCTGTGACAACGTAGTGATGTAGCCCCGTGTACTTTGGGTTTGTGCAGAATCTGTCTGATAACCGGTGTTAAATATGATGGCTGTATTAGTGTAATTCATGTAAGGACTGCAGACGATCAATTTCAAGTAGTTCCTACTTTTGCTACCAAATGCTACCGTCAAAGACATCTAGCCGCGAACTTGACTACTAGCCTCCGCAACCAACATCTGGCAGCAAACATTGGAACTTATAGAGCGTTAGTCAAATCTAACCTACAAATTTAGCTTCACACAAGTGTAGTTAATGGAAGGTTGTTTTACATGCCCGCCTGCTTTACTTCCCCTCCAAAGGAAGGCATACTGAAGGATATTTAGTGCTCTTAAAAATCCCTTTCTGCCATTCTACTGATATGTCTTGTGTTGAAAACTGCAGCAAGTGTAAATTTTGAGGAATAATAGCTGTGCGCTCATAAATTGCACTATTATCAATTTCAGTAATGTTTCTTTACCACGAGAATAGATAGCTAGTACACCTCATGTTAAGTTGTGTTACGTGACATACTGTATTGACGGTGTTACAGGGATATGAAATTGTTCTGTTATCAGTTACGCCATTCATAGAATCGTAAATAACTAGTTAAGGAAGTCGGCTAGCTTCTTTGGTCGCGTGTGGTGCAGTCATATTGCTTTATAAGAACACCTTGGTGATATATGGAAATAGATAGAATATAGATTTCGCAGTGCTTTCTTTTTTCTAAAATAAATTTAAGGGGTACTCTCAGTTGTAGTCGACAAAACATCACGATCTTGCAATTTTCGGCAATTTAAAAATCCGGTCAATGTTTGTGCTCGAATCATTAACTTTCAGCTTTCTCGATGCCTGGGGGGATGTTAAATAGTTCGTTATTTCCTTCATCGTTCAAAACTAACCACACGCACAAAATAACAACCTACCCACCTCCAAACTCTAGCCTGCATGCTTAGTCTATAAGAACGGAGTGCCGGGTTGCCGACCAAAAGAAACTGATTCGATAGATCAATTTAAATCAAGGATAACTCGAAATCTCCTCCAGCTGTTGTGAACAGCGCGTTGACGCCGGCTGATCGATGAACTTTCAAGTCGGAAGTTATATTTGCCAGACTATAGGGTCTTTCATTTAAAGAAAGAACGCCAAGCGGCGGTTTTGTTATCCGCTGCTGCGGTGGCCTTGGCCGAGCATGTGGCGCGCCACGGCCCCCTGCTTTAAGAGTGTGTACAATCCTATATGAAATATTAACTTATAAAAGATGCTGTAAGTTTTGTCCTTCCTGGGTTATACAGACTTTGTATCTGGTAACCTGATTCTGCCAGACTCGAGTGAGTTCTGTCACTGTAATGTTTCTGATCTTTTATTGTATGTCTTTTATTGAGTACTGAGCTAGTAGTGTCAAACTTATTTACAATTACGTGAATCTGTGCTAGTGAAGGTGTCACTTCATCAGGAAATTGCTGAACAAATACATCACGTACCCGCCGAGCTTAAAATAAGTACTTAAATAAGTTTATGTTCGATCCTGACTACTATGTGTCTGAAAACTGTATCATAATGATGGTCATTATAACACTATTTTCATTATGAAACAGTTTCTCCTACCAATCACAGCTCAAGAAACAGTTGTTTGACCAATTAGATAAGGATACCTTCGCGCATGCTCTCAAAATCCAACATGTCTATATAAATTACCGAAAGTGCACCGTCCATATGTTCGCGTAAACAAACTGGTGAATATGAGACAAGAAATAGCACTGTACCTTAATATACCTAAATCCAATTTCTACTCAGCGCGTTGATTTCAAACGACTACGGTTACAGTTTTGCTGAATACTGGTTCACGATCTGCACATCTGGCATTGAAGCAAACAGAGCGCATGCGTCGGTCGGCCAGAGAGCTTGGAACACGGAGATATGCTACCTAGCGCACCACCCGATTACAAAATTCTAGTTACTGAACAGATATTTATGAATATTTATGTTAAAACATGTAATAAAGTTATAATTATCGTCGAACATAAACAGTCGTATGCAACTCGCCTATAATGGTAATTAAGACGCTCGTATGGAAATTATAAAACTCGCTAAAGCTCGTTTTATAAACATACTCGTGTCTTAATTATAGCCATTATAGGCTCGTTGCATAATGTACTATTTACATACAAATATACGATGTTGTAATGATAACTGTCTCACCATGATAGCATCTGAGGTTCAAACTGGCGACTGATCACCTGCACGCTTATTGCAAGGTCAAGTTTATACTATGCACGCGCTTTCAATACTACTATCGAATGGAGACATGGGCTCGGCTACGGCCACTGAAACAGCGGATAACAAATCCGCCGCTCGCCGTTCTTACTTTATATGAAAGACCCTGTAGATACAAAATGTACCAATATTGTACCCCCGCGTTCCCCCTTGAAAAACTAAACCACTAGATTTAGGTATTAGGAAGTCACTTTTGAAAGTCTTTGTCTGGAGCGTGGCACTCTATGGAAGTGAAACTTTGACTGTTGATGCAGCAGAAAAGAGGAGAATTGAAGCGTTTGAAATGTGGTGTTATAGGAGAATGATGAAGGTCAGATGGGTAGATAGGGTTACAAATGAAGAGGTATTATGACAAGTGGGGGAGGAGAGATGTTTCTGGTGACTGCTAATGAAGAGACGAGACTAAGACTCCCAGGAATAGGAAACTCAGTTATGGAAGGAAAGGGCGAGCACAAGAACTGTAGGGGTAGATCAAGGTTAGTGGTTTGGGTGCCAGCCCCATGGTGCTGGGGCAGCGCGCCTGCCTCTCACTTCAGGCCACGAGTTCGATTCCCGGCTCCGCCAGGTATTTGGGATTTTAGAAACTGACATGAGGGCTGGAACGTGGTGCACTCAGTCTCGTGAGGACAGTTGATTTGTTGTGGGACAGTGAGACAGCACACCGGTCACGTATACCAAGATTAACACCCGAGGGGTACACGACGTGACGTGCTGACCACGCGTCACCCAGCAATCTGTACGCCGAATGGCTGGGCATTATTCCTTTGGTAGGTCATGGGGTTTGATTTGGTGGTTTTGTTTTTTACGTGGCAAATGAACGCGGTGATAATACCACGTGAATTACCTCAGTATTGAGCCCGACCGGCTCATGATCGACGACATAATCGAATCATATTCGAGAGCAACTGCCTGAAACATGCATCTTAACAAGAGTGCGCTTGCAGAATTCCTCCTATTTCAACAAAATGTATATTTTTCATATTAAACGTAGTAGAATTTTTACATAAGTCTGGCCTATTAATTTGTTAGAATTGCTACTTTTCTGCGGGTGTGTTCTTTACCCTTTACCCGATACTACCTGGGATAACTTTCTCCTCTCCGTGTATGGTTTGTTGGAAGGGGGTCTTGTGAGGGCTGTTTACGGCCAATGGTCCCTCGATACTCGTGCCTGACGGGCACAGTATGAAACTTAACATACTGTATTTGTAAAAATATATCCAGAGTTGTATGTACGAGTGTCCAACTCGGAACAAGCACACAGAAATCGATCCATCGGCTATATTTGCATATACTTGTTGCAAAACCCTGAGATCATTTTAAAATAATTCTTTAAGTGAATGTAAAGACAAAAAATTAATTTTATAGATGAAGATGATGATGATGATAATGATGATGTTATTAATTCATTAAGGAGCTTTGTGACATCGTGGTCAATTAGCCCCGTGTACTTGGGTGGGTGTAGACATTTTATGATAACCTGTATTATTGTGGTATCTGTAGTAGTAGGCCTATGTGTATTTGTAATGAAAGTTAGGATTGGGTAAGAGGCGGCCGTGGCCTTCAGTTAATGGGGCTTAGTTTGTCATGTTTTTACATGGGCCATACAGGGTTAGTCGATTACCCTTAATCAGAAGAAAAAGATGTGACCTAGGTGAAATACTAAAAAAAAAAGTATTTTAGTGTCAGTTTCTTAAAGAAAATGCAACTGAGACTAACGGTAAAATATTGGAAATAATTTCAGCGCCTTGCAAATATTTTTACAGAATTAAGTCATGAAAAGTAGAAAATGAAATTTTGGAACACAGACGTCAAGTCTAATAATTAGTGCACCCCTGTATTTGGTCTATGTCAACTACTCGAGAAGAGATGAGGAGGATTGGGACAGGCCTTGGACTTGGAGACACCGCCAGTGAACGTAAAGATCAAGACAATAAAACACAAGAATGACAACCTTGATTTATCTGTCTCGTAAAGTTTACGGCGTAAATTCAACAACAGTACACTTAATTTTTGAATGACTGTGGTGAAATTAAAAAATTATCGCCTACTTAGTGTCACGAGCAGATGCCATAAGGTACAGTACGAAGAGAGAGTTAGTTTGTAGTAGACATTCATACCAAATTCACGTCGATTACGTCGTATTACACTATTTCTATAAATAAGTAAAAAATAACTCGACGGAAACACTGACACCATCACAGAGAAATTTAGGAAAAGACGCCTACTGTACAGTTCTATGGACACCTGTAGAGGATGGATGAAAACAGACTCACTAAGAAAATTTTAACATCATTAATACAAGTAAATTAAAGACCAGTTGGATGAGAGAAACACAGGAGAACCTGGAACGATTCAAAATCTCTGAAGATGATATTAAGGACAGAAATCAATTCAGAAATAAAATCAGAAACAAGAAATTTGAACAAGTCTCAAGAAAAGAAACAATTGGGAAAAAATGGACAGAGGAGAGGAAGAATGAACACAGTGAATTAATGAAGAGGTTTTGGGAAGAAAAGGGAAGAGGAAAAGGAAGTAAAACTGTGACTGGCTCAAGTTCGCACGCTCTCCCAAAGGGGAAAAATCGATAATCCAAGATTTGGGTACCTTGTTTTATACCTAGGGTTCTATGTAGAGATAGTATCTCGTAATAAAATACCAAATGCCGGGATGGCACCTAACTTAAAGCCATGGACGCCCCCTTACGAATCCCAGCGTCTGTTTCAAATACACACAAAACTACAACCATCGCACCTAAATGAACCATCAACAACAGCAATAGGATGATCAATGATTGAGGGGGGCTAAATTCAGAGTCCTAGATTTCATGGCGCTCTGTATGGTCCCGCTCCCGAAGCTACCTCTCATTATTGTCCTAGAGCGAATCGCACTTTTTATGTCGGAAGAAAGGCCCCCTGCATCTAAGCGATATTGCAATATTTACACTGCCTATCGCCCGTATTATGAAACATTCGCAGGCACAGCAGTAACCGTAACTCACGTGTCAATAGGTGGCTTAGACCGATAATGACAAATATTTACGATGTTTCAGCAGGCACTGCACAAGCATACCGTGGCATTTACAAGTTCAACAACTGTATATGGACGAATCTACATTCAGCCCCATAGAGCTTTCCATGCATGGCTCGCTAATTTGTAAACACTAGATATTGGCTTACTCATCTGTCATTTCGTTTCTTCGTCGTGTTCCATTCGACAGGCAATTGACAGTGCTACCTTAATTTCTCTTTGCAACCCACGGTGTACACGTGCGCGTGAAGTTGCATATCACGACTTCAATAGGGAGTTGGCTTCGGTGCCGTAGTCGGTAGCATGCTGAACTGCTATACCCAAGATCGCGGGTTCAAACTCGGCCGAAGTCGTCGAATTTTGAAGAGCTGTACAATCTCTCAGTATGCCTTCCTTTGGAAGGGAAGTAAAGCCGGCGGAGCCATGTCATAGAATTATGAAATGTAAAATATCCTATCACTACAATTGGTGTGTGTTTGAGTCTTCAGTCTTTTGACTGGTTTCATGCAGCTCTCCATGCCTCCCTGCCATGAGCTAATCGTTTCATCTATACATAGCTACCACTCCTACATCCGTGGCAATCTCTTTAACATATTCTAACCTTGGTCTACCCCTACAGTTTTTGTCCTCGACTCTTCCCTCCATAACTAAGCTTGCTATTCCTGGCTGTCTTAGTATGTGTCCTACCAACCTATCTCTTCTCTTCATTAGCAGTCACCGGAAACATCTCTCCTCTCCCACTCGTCTTATTACCTCTTCCTTTGTAACCCCATTTATCCATCTGATCTTCATCGTTCTCCTGTAACCCCACATTTCAAACGCTTCAATTCTCATCTTTTCTGCTGCACCAATAGTCCAAGTTTCACTTCGATAGAGTGCCTCGCTCCAGACAAAGGCTTTCAAAAATAACTTCCTAATGCCTAAATCTATATTCGATAGCAACAGATGCCATTTTTTTTGTAGAAATGCTTTCCTTGCCAGAGCCAACCTACTTTTTATATCCTCTTTGCTTCGTCCATCACTGGTTATTTTGCTTCCTAAGTAACAGAAGTCTCCTACTTCCTTCAGATTTTCACCTGCTAATTTGATGTCCATAGAGGTTTATGATTTTTGTAGCAAACTTTCTAGCTTATATTTGGCTGGTTAGAAACGCTCTATCAGGCTACAACGTTCGCCGCTAGGTAGCTAAAGTTGGAACTACTTGAAATTGAACTTGTTGGGAGCATATGGGCGTTTAATTAAAATACCCTGCTATGGCCATTGGCTGCAATTTTAATAAAATAATAATGCGGAGCTGACCAACGGCATTCTGGGTCTATTTCTTTCCATGGGGGTTTCCACATTCCTTTCAGACGAATGGCTTAACGAGAACTTATTTTCCCCCATAATTTTTGCTGTTCTCTTCGTCAACAGTTCCCCGCAGGTTTCACAACTACTGGTTCCTAGGCTGGCGACCACGGGGGCCCAGATCTATTTTTCTACTTACTTATGCCGGGATCCTTCCTTTCATATTTTCCTGTCGACTTCCCCTGATCAACAATTAGTTCTCTTCCAACTTCTACAGTAAAAGGTTCATTTGGTGGTAGTTGTAGTAGTTTTTGAAACTCCATTTAGAGGCTTTGCGACATCGTGCGAATGGAGCCCCATGCACTAGGGTTTGGGTACCTGTCTGTTAACCTCTATCATTGTGATGACTGTAGTAGAGTGGATACTTGTAATTGAGACTATGATATGGAAGGAGGGGCAAGGCTTTGGCGGCAGCACGCCGACCTCTCACCGCTGGGCCCGTGGTTCAAATCCCGTTCACTCCATCTGAGATCTGTGTTGGATAAAACGCAGGCAGACAGGTTTTTATCCGGATACTTCGGTTTTCCCTGTCAAAATTTCAATCCAGCAACACTCTCCACTATCATTTCATTTCATCTGTAATTCATTCAGTCATTGCCTCAGAGGAGTGCGACAGGCTTCGGCAGCCGGCACAGTTCATATCCTCGCTGCTAGATGGGGATCCATTCATTCCATCCCTGACCCGGTCGGTCGACTGGAAGCAGGGTGTGGATTTTCATTTTTCATTTGGAAGGAGGCAGTCATGGACATAAACTAGGGACCATTCCAGCATTTGCATGAGGTAGACGTGAGGAAACCATGAAAAACCTCTTCTAGGACAACTGAGGTGGGGATCGAACCCATCTCTTCTGAGTTTCGCCTCATGAGGCCCGTTCTAGCCCTCAGACCAGAATTAAAATATCTTGGCAGGGCTGGGAATTGAACTCGGACCTCCGGGGCGACAGTCAAGAATGCTAGCCCCTATACCACGAGGTGTAGGTCCGTCTAAATGGAACTAAATCAAACAGGTCTACACCAGGTAAATGAGGCAATAAGATTATTATTATCTATATTATTACTGTTTTAGATTTTTTTGCGAATTCCCACGTCGTCGCCCTGTCTGACTGTTAAAGTGACACTAAGCACTCGAGTAGGGGAGGTCGAGATTATAATGACTAGAAGTGCTATTATTGCTGCTAACAGCGCAATTCTGTTTTATTGATACAATTATCTGTCTCCTTTGTTTGGTTACGAGCAACAAAACACAAAGAGTTAACTGCCTGTATATTTTCGGTGTGATCGTCCATAAAGTCGCCTTTTGCCATTGTTAGTTGACTGTGATGATGGGCTGATTGGTACTCTAAAAGGAGGAAGTTTATATCCCAGGTTATCAGCGTAGTAACACGGACATGGCTTGTTTCATGCTTTATCTTCGGAGACAATAATTATTTTATACCTTGCCTATTTAAAGATCATTTTGCATATTGCTGGTCAAGAGTCATATTGGTCTCAAACCCATTAGTCGTTCTTGCGTGCGTGTATATCGGCTGTGTGTGCAGACGACCTGGTGAACATATGCACCACCAATACATCCGAGACCGATATCAACAGGGAGGAGGTGGTGCAATGTATTGGGGTGGCATCATGTATGGTCGCCGAAACCCTCTTGTGTACATCCCAGGGCGTATGACAGGCATACGTTACAGTGATACTATCCTGGCTCCTGTAGTGAAAGGTTATGCACACAATTTAGGCCAAAATTTCACTTTGGTGCACGATAACGCTCGCCCGCCTTTCTTCAGGAGAATGGTATTCACAGAATGGAATGGCCTGCCTATGCTCCCGATCTCAATTGTGTAGAGCAGGCGTGTACACTGCTTAATAAATAAGTCCATCCTCACTTTCACTGTGCTCCATGGCAATGTGAAAACTCGTTTTCATGTGTCTAATTTAATTTTTTTCCGCTATCATTTTACCCTCCAGAATCGGCTTTTCCCACGGACTAAGCGAGGGACCCCACCTCTACCGCCACTGAGGGCAGTGTCCTGGAGCTTGAGACTATGGGTTGGGGATACAACTGGGGTGTGTGACCAGCACTACGCCCAGGCGGTCTTACCTGCAAAGCGAACAGGGACCTGATGAAGGGATGGGAAGAGTGAGAGGGTTTGGCAAGGAAGTGGGAAGGATGCGGCCGTGGTCTTGCAGGAGGTACCATCCCGGCATTTGCCCCAAGACGAAGTGAGAAACCACGGAAAACCATTTCAAGGATGGCAAATGGTGGGGCTTGAACCCACGCGTCTACCGAGTCCGCAGAGAACTTGGCCCCATGACTTAACGCTGCGCTTTAGTGAGCGCAGCCACCACTGTCGGTGTAATAGTAATGATAATAAATATTATAACACATCAACGCATCAGAAACCCTGATCACTGGAGGCAGACCACTAACTAGAAATTTAGACAAACAAGAATGGAAAATCGTAAGGAAAATCTTTGGTCCACTGTTCATAGAAGGAATGTGGATGAAAAGGAGTTATACCAACGTTTCGAGTAAATATCCAGACACTATTAGAAAAAGACGATTGAAAATGTATGGGCATATTCAAAGAATGGACAATGACAAACTAACTAAAAGAATATATGTCATGTATTCTCACTAAAAGTCAAGAATAACTGGGCAATCGAAATGATCTTCAAGGAAACGATGTAACAGACGAAATTTTATGGAACAAGGCAAGCTTCAGATCGTTGGTGAACAAACATCATTTTGCTGCAAACCACCGGATGAGAGTCACCACTGCATGGACAAAAGAAAGAAAGAAAGAAAGAAAGAACCTCATGCCTTGCTGACATCGGGAGAGCGTGGGCTCGAATCTCACCTCAGCTGTCCTGAAACTAGGTTTCGTGATTTCCCATTTACACCACCAGACAAATGGTTCTTTTCAACAGGTCCATGGCTGATTTCCTTCCAAAATCCCTTTCCTGATCCTTCCTTAATTAGACCTAATCTAACGGTCACCTGGGCGATCTGCCTGCCACCATCCCCAGTTGTATCTGCTGACAAAGTGTGTTCAGCTCCCAGACACCGTCCTTGTGACGGTAGGGGAATGATCCCTCGCAGATCCCGTGGGTGACGCCAAGTTGAGAGGATAAGCGATAACAAAAATTAAAAACAAAACGAAACAAGAAAGAAAAAAAAAACTAAGAAGAAAGAAAAAGAATTCGCAAAGAATCATGAACTACATTCGTAAATGGAAAAGAAAAAGTGACGCTTACAAAGACGAAAACAAGCGACTATCACACTGTTCATTTAACCCTACAGATTTTACGTGTATAAATCATTAAACTGCTTATAATTCCCTCTCTACAGTATCTGTCCTCACCCTACCATCTTCCAGGAGTGCTTTCACTCGTCAGTGATGGAGCTGTCAATGCTTTTGTTCTAGAGGCATAATAATGAGCCAAAGAATTGCCCCTTGTCTTACCTGGAAATTATGCTTGAGTTTAACAAAATATTGATGGCAATAATAAAGAGGTGGAGGATTTGATGTAGGTGTGTTGCATCGTTTCGGAGGGATTATGAAAACAATAGCCAGTAGGCCATAACAGGCTGGAGAGACGAACTACTGCTGCTGTTTACGTCAAACTTCTGTATTTGTTGTATTTAAGATGGAACTTAATGTACCGTATTAAATCTCACAGATCCACAGAGGATTCAGTGTATAGGCCCTATACTGTAAATAAAATGTTACCAACATGTTAATTTCAACCGTTTGACTAATTAGTGCCTTAGCACAAATCTCAATGTACGTATTATTAGTATTGTTTGTCACGCTGGGTGAGTGGTTATCGTGTCGGACTACCAACCCAAAGCTTGCAAGTTCACTCCTGGCCACTGTAAGTGAATTTTGAAAAGCGACAAAAATCACGGCATGCATGTCATACGGTGTTGGCATGTTAAAGAACCCATTTGAATTCAGTAGGATTTTCCGCCAACACGAAAGTTCCTTCTTTCTCTACTAGAAAGTGCTATAGTGTCAAGGAGCTAAGATATTTAACCTCCTTGACTTTCATATCGTTTCAAGGAATAACAAAACTCGTCATTCAAGCTGCCCTTTGAGCGCAAATAAGAAAGCTAGCACTGGCACCCGAGGCCATACGATGTTATTATATTAGTAAGTTAATATTAGTCATATTAGTAATTGAATAATGTTAGTATTCTTTACATCTATTCGCCGAAGTCTGGTAGCAAAATTAACTGATGCATGACTACCAACATTGGAAGTATTTCCAAGTAGCAGAAGCAAGTAACGGAATGTTTACTGTAGCTCGTTCCCTGTAAGGGGAAGGCGGGGGAGTGGCCGGTAATGTGTATTATAATCTCAGCAGTAATATGCATGGGGAGCACATGTGGAACCAACAAGTGTATAATGTAATAGATAGAATTACATTGTGTCCTGTTGACATCACGGCATAAGTAATGACAGCTATTACATTCCGACGTGGACAAGTGAAAAAAGTCGCGTCCATAAAGTGGAAAATTTACCTCATTCCATTTTTAATTCTATTGCATTTCTTTGTTCTGAATGGAGATACATAATATATATATGTAAGTCTATCTCTTATGTACATATAATCAGACATGCAGTTATATAACGAGTTCAAACCTGTAATAACGTGTTTTAATTCAAAGAACTGCGAGCATATTTTCATAATCACAATGCGAATTACAAATAACGACAGTGCCAAATACGGTTAATCATTTCTGTCAATGTTACTGTCATGAAAGAGGATGATGAAGATGAAGGTGAAGATGAAATAGAAATAGGGTTAGGCAATATTGATAGGTAAAGATAACTTTGCAGGCATTTTTCAGTGTTGCCATATTAACAATTGATATTGTAACTTTCAATTGGTCGACACAAAGTATATGTGAAAAGAAAACTGAAATAGAAAACGGGTTTTCTTGTATTTTGTTTTTAGAGGGCATAGGCTGTCTGTGGGTGTCATTGTAGGTTTTGTAGTGTTTTATAGCTTGCCACAGTGGGTGAATGGTTAACGTGTCGGTCTACTCACCCCAAGATTCCAGGTTTGCTCCTGGCCGTGGTAAGTGATTTTTGAAAGGCGGCAAAAATTACGATACGTATGTCATACGATGTTGGCATGTCAAAGAACCCATTTGAATTCAGTAGGCCGTGCTCATACTGGCAAAATTAATCTCGGGAGTTTCCGACAACACAAAGTTCCTGATTTCTCTACTAGAAAGCGTTATAGTGTTCAAGGAGCTTAGATATCTAACCTCTTTGACTTTCATAGTGCTCCAAGGAACAACGGAATTCGACATGCAAGCTACCCTCTGGGTGTCAAATAACAAAGCTTGCACCCGTCACCCGAGGCCATATGATATTATTATTATTATTAGTGTTTTGTACAGCAATTTGTCTTGCATATTTAGATTTGATGATGGTCGCTTGACGAGCAAAATTACCATCCCTTAGTTTTCTTCTTAATCACTTTTAATTTATTTCATTTTTTTTTCACATCTTATATATAAAAGTGAAAGTCTGTATGTATGTATGTATGTGGGTGGGTTGGTTCCGTATACAAATCTACACCGTTCCACCAATCTCAACCAAATTTTGCATACACATAGTTTAGGACCCAGAAGGAACCGCTGGCTACATGAATTTTCGATAGACTTTCTCATTCTTCTGATTTCGGCCCTTTTGCACTCAAGCACAGGCTAATTAAATATACTCATGAAGGAATGGCAAGGCAGATAGTTTCCATGGCAACATAGCTCAAGTCGAGACACGGCCGACTGGATGCCAGTTGCGCTCTGCACTACCGGTATAGAAAATGAGGATCATTACTTGAAATCCCGTTAGTTACTCAACTACTCACACAGCACTGTCAACCGAGTTTAGCATAACAAAGACTTAACACTATCTTCTACTATATATTTGTCAAATACCACTCACTCATTCATTCATCACGAAATCTCAGAAACCACCGAACGAATTGGAATGAAATTTGGTATGCAGCTTCCCCAAGGGCCGCAAATGCCCACTAAGAGAGGATTTTTGGATATTCAGGTTTTAAAGGGGTGTTAAGGGGGTAGACCTGCATTTCATTGAATAGCAATACCTCCCGATTGGTTTCATTGGAGGATGTGATACTCGGCACATAAACTCATCATTAAAAATAAGAAGACACGAGTCTGAGGGTTTGTCGATGTGGTGTACATTATGAGGTGAAAGGGGTGAAAAGTGGGGATTGAAAGATTCCTAATGGAGCGTATATCTCTTAAACAACATAGGCGAGGAGTTTGAAACTCAGCGGGAAAAAATCAGCATGAAAAAATAAGTAAATATGTGTTTGACCGTTTTATCATAAATCCAATTTAAGGGGCCCATGGGGAGGGGTGGACTTCTGGGGGGGGGGGGGGGACAGGAAAGAAAGTGTCCTAACTGATTGACTGACTCACTCACTCATAAAACTCAGGGGGAAAAACTGCTTTAAAGTAAGTAAATAGCTGTTCGATAGTTTTTTTGATCAATCAAATTGAAGGGGTTCATCGGGAGGGGTGAAATTCTGAAGGGGAAAAAAATGAAAGAAAATGTCCTGACTCATTCACTCACTCATCATCGCACTGCCAAAAATATTGAAGTTGGAAACATTGCATTTTGGGGATATGTTCGTTGTATGTCAAAACCGTACACTAAGGGAGGATTTTTGGATATTCAGGCTCTAAAGGGGTCTTAAGGGGTTAAACCTGCATTTCATTGAATAACAATATCTCACGAGTGGTTTCATTTGTGGGTGTGATACTCGGCAAATAAACTAATCATTAAAAATAAGCAGACATGTGTCTAAGGGTTTTTCGATGTGGTGTATTATTATGAGGTGAAAGGGGTGAAGAGTGTGGGTTGAAGTATTCCTAACGGAGCGTGTAGGCTTATCTCCTAAACGACATAGGCGAGAAATTTGAAACTCAGCGGAAAAAAAACAGCTAAAAAATAAGTAAATCGGTGTTCGACCGTTTTTTTTCATAAATTAATTTGAGGGGCCAATGCGGTGGGGTGAAATTCTGGGGGGAAAAAGGAGAAAAAGTGTCCTAACTGACTAACTCACTCACTCACCAAACTCAGGGGAAGAAGACAACTTAAAAAATAAGTAATAGATGTTCAAGCGTTTTTTCATCAATACAATTTAAGGGGCCCATGGGGAGGGGTGAAATTCTGGTAAAAATAGTTGAAAGAAAATGTCCTGTATGACTCACTCACTCATCACGCCCAGCGAAAACTATTAAAGTTGGAAAAATGAAATTTTGGGAATATGTTCGCTGTATGTCGAAAACGTCAACTAAGGAATGATTTTTGTTTATTCGGGTTTTAAAGAGATGTTAAGAGGTGAACGTGATTGTCATTGATTAACGATATCTCATGAATTGTTTCTTTGGGGATGTGATATTCGGTATATAAACTAATCATTAAACATATTCAGACATATGTCTAAGGGTTTATCGATGTGCTGTATATTATGAGATGAAAGGGGTGAAAATTGGGGGCTGAGGGATTCTTAACGGAGCGTGTATCTCTTAAACGATATGGGCGAGAAGTGTGAAATTCGGAGGGAAAAAACAGCTTAAAATACAAGTAAATAGGTGTTCGACGGTTTGTTTCATAAATCCAATTTAAGGGGTTCATGGGGAGGGGTGAGATTGTCAAAAATAAATGACAGAAAATGTCCTGACTGACTCACTCACTCATCATCGCCCAGCCAAAATTATTGAAGTTAGAAACATGAAATTTTTTGGGATATGTTCTTTGTATGTCGAAAACGTCCACTAAGGAAAGAGTTTTGAATATTCAGGTTCTAAATAGGTGTTAAGGTGGGTAAACGTGCATTTCATTGAATAACAATATCTTACGAGTGGTTTCATTTGGGGATGTGATACTTGGTATATATACAAATCATTAAAAATAAGCTGACACATGTCTAATGGTTTTTCGATGTAGTGTATATTATGAGGTGAAAGGGATGAAAAGTGGGGGTTGAAAGATTTTTAACGGAGCGTGTATCTCTTAAACGACATAGGCGAGGAGTTTGAAACTCGGAGGAAATCTATCAGCTTAAAAATAATAAATAAATAAATAAATAGGTGTTCGACCGTTTTTTTCATAAATCCAATTTAAGGGGCCTATGCGGAGGGGTGAAATTCTGGAAGAAAAACGTCCACTATGGAAGGATTTTTGGATGTTCACTCTCATCGACCAACCCAAACTATTAAAGTTAGAATAATGGTATTTTGGGGATATGTTTGTTGTGTGTCGAAAACGTCTACTAAGGAGGGATTTTTGGATATTCAGGTTCTAAAGGGGTGTTAACGGGGTTAAACCTGCATTTCATTGAATAACAATATGACACGACTATGACGCGAGCGAAGCGAGGCTAAAAATGAGATGGTGT
Organism: Meconema thalassinum; assembly: GCA_946902985.2. Lineage (NCBI taxonomy): Eukaryota > Metazoa > Arthropoda > Insecta > Orthoptera > Tettigoniidae > Meconema > Meconema thalassinum. The sequence goes on along the minus strand of OX336388.2, from coordinate 561,110,414 downwards.
GTGTCTGTGTATTACTCAATCACGCAAGTACCACTGGTCCGATTTACATGAATTTTACATGGAAGTAGCTGATTTACCTGGTTAACATATAGGTTACTTTTGATTTCAATACTTTGCACTATTTAATGATGTCGACCATTTTAGTGACATCACTACACCTTTTGGTTTAAATCTTTCATATTTCCATTTCAAATAAAAAGAGAACGCTAAGAAATAGCAAACTTTTGATGGTATATACGAGGTTTAAAATTACATTTTCTATCCGAAAGCTATCTCCAACAGTTAGCGAGTAAAACCTAAATTTGTGCTATAAAACACGGTCAAGCCGAGCGGTGTAGTTGGACAAAATGTTCCATCCTTAATCTCCCTCTGCGCAGCACCTCGCCTATCCCCTGTTTTAACTGACACCTTCACATTTTAATTTATTTATGACGCGTAGCGAAGCACGGGTACTTCAGCTAGTATTCCATAATTGTAAATTCTTTGTTTTGACCGACTGAAAGCTACAATACTAATTTATCTTCATAGGACCGGGTGAGTTAGCCGAGGTCGTTGCGGCATGACTGTTGGCAGTCGCTCACATCCGGGAGGCGAGGAGGTTCGAATCCCCCCGCCGGCAACCTTGAAGATGGTCTTCTGTGGTTCCCCATCTTCCTTCCAGGCAAATGCCGGGGTTGGTCCCTAACTATAGGCCACAGCCGCTACCTTCCAACTCCTCGACCCTCCCATCCAACATTCCTCCCCAACGGTACGTGTAGCTCACCCATTGGGTGTCCGTCTCGAAGCAGCTACAAAACTGGCGAGCCGAACATGTCCTCGGACACTCCCGGCAATAAAAGCCATACGAAAAAAAAAAATCTTCATAGGTACCTTTACTTCAATAAAAAACTTGAAATATCCCGTCCATTTTTTTGTTCACAAGTATGCAAGAAAGAAGGGAATTTATGCTATCTAGTCCAGGTAAATTAAATAAATAATAATCAATTAATTACATAAATAATGAAATAAATAATGTAATACTTAATTGAATAATTGAATCAATAAAAGAAAATTATAAATTTAAAACAATAATAACATAAACAAACAAACAAATGAATGAATAAATTAATTAATAGCTTAATTAATTAATTTGATATTTATTATCTTGTTTCCTTAGAAAATACATATAGTCATAACGTTAATTAAAACAACACATACCATCACTTGAACCCCTCGCCCTTTCAGGAGATAACAACTAGAAAAACGTTAATGGTGACTAAGGCCCCGATTCAAGATCTACATAGCTTGCCGTGTTGCTTCTATTTCAGTACCTAGCGGGCGTAGCCGTGCTCGTTATGCCACTCACCTCTGCAGAATGTCTGGGGATTAGAGGTTCGAATCTCGGCTCTGACAGCGACTATCCTGAGTGTGGAGATTCCCCACGTTCCTCCAGGATGCATGCCGGAATTGAAGCTCATTTCATGTCCCGGGGCACTGACCCTATTTCCGATCCTAATAATTACTTCTACACAATCTTCTATAGTCACCAAGGAACACAGGCTATCAGACTGATTCAACACACTCCCAAGTCCACGGGGCTAATGTACAAAGGTGTTCCGATCCCCTAATATGAATTAACAACGATAGCAATAACTCTGTTTCAGTCCCTTGTTCAGTTGGATCAAGGTCTGTCAGATGTCTTCTTGTCTAGTGGTCAATCTTTGGATTGGTTTGCAGCAAATCTCCACTCTTCGCGTCTTTCCGCTTTCCTCTTAATTTCTACGTAGGTCTTGCATCCCACATCTTCCTTAATTTAGTCATATACCTCTGGCGTGGTCTTCCTCTAGGTCTTTTTCCATCAACATACCCCTCCATGATTGTCTTCAGGATTCCGTCATATCTCAACAGATGGACTGTTAGTTGTATTGTTCTTTTAACAATTGAGATCCACAAACTTCTCTTCTCACCCACTCTTTTCAAGGCCTCTTTGTTAGTAACGTTTATTTATTTATTTATTTATTTATTTATTTATTTATTTATTTGTTGATGGTACACAACAGGGCTCAGTGTGCGCCCCAATAATAGTGCACCTACACTGTAAGATACATTTCCTGATATGTCTGCATAAGTATTAATATCTTAATGTAATTCTTAAAACTAAGAAGTCACACAGATCAAAATGCATAGTAGTAAAAAGATAATATAAAAACTAAATCTAAATATGATCTAATGCCAAATATAAAAACAGGTTTTGAAATTATTACATAATAAACTAAAAGGTAACATCAATAACTAGGGAACAGGCCTATCCACATATATACATTGTTGATTCTGTTATGTGTGATAATTTTATTTCAAGTATGAATTAGAGTGACTGGGTTATAATTTCCAAGAACGGTCTGATTGAGAGACAGAAATCTAGTTTCCAGTTTACACGAACCGCATCGTTGTAAATACTGCAAAGCCTCCATACAGGTGAATTGTTATGTGAAGTGGTATTGGTTATATCAGTTTTGAATGTTATGGTTGATCTTGTAGTTAAGCGAGGGATGTTGAAATTTAGGAGCGTTAGGAAAAATGAGTTATCAATTTGACCGTTAATGACTTTATAAAGGAATTTCATATCATTCACTTGCCTTCGAGACTCCAAACTAGTCATGCCGAAATTCAACAAAAGTTCACCGTAGGGTACCATGTGTGGGTAATTGCCCGTTATTTTGAGGTGTAAATATCTGAGGAATTTCCTTTCAACTTGCTCAATGGACTTAATGCATGTTTTCTGCCAGGGACTCCATACTTGGCTGGCGTACTCGAGCTTGGATCTCACCATGGCAGTATAAAGTTTTATGCAGGTACTGGTCCTAATGAATGGCTTAGTGTTTCTTATTATAAACCCTAACATGCGGTAATCATCCCCGACCGTCTTTTGCACATGATAAGTGAAAGCAAGCTCTCGGTCAAACAGAATCCCTAGATCTTTCTTCTCGCTTACTGTTTTCAATGACTTAGGTCCAATTCCATAAACAAATGTGATTGGGCTCTTCTTACGTGTAAAGGTCATAACAACACACTTCGGTAGTTTAAGTATAATTTGTTTTCTATACTCCATTTGTGTATATTATTTAGGTCATTTTGTAGTAGAGTGCAGTCATTAGTGGAAGAAATTGATTTAAAAATTTTGAAGTCATCTGCATATAAAAGACTATTTGAGTGCAGTATACATCGTGGCAAATCATTTATCATTGCTAGAAAAATCAAAGGTCCAAGGTTCGAACCTTGGGGTATTCCGGAATGAACTATGTATTCCTTTGAGACAATTTTCTGGAACAAAACAAATTGTTTCCTGTCTCTGAGGTAGGAGATGAATAATTTGAGTAATGGGTGGGAAAATCCCAAAATACATAATTTTTTAAGAAGGATATCGTGATTTATTGTGTCGAAAGCTTTCTTGAAATCTGTAAATATGACATCCATCTGCCCTCCTTTATCTAACTCTTTAGATATAATTTGAGTAAAATTAATTGCATTCGTCACTGTAGATTTCCTGGATAGGAAACCATGTTGGTTATCTGTTACGAGTGGTCTGAGAAATACTGATATTCTTCCGTGCAATATGAATTCAAATACCTTGGCTACTGCGGATGAAATAGATATAGGACGGTAGTTATTAATTAGTGATGGGTCTCCCGATTTTAGTATAGGGCAGACGCGAGCGATTTTCCAGGCGTCAGGGAACGTTCAAGTTTGTATTGCTAAGTTAAATATAAAGTGTAACGGGTCCCTGAGGCTTTCAGCACATCCCTTAACTACATACGGTGGAATATTATCAGGACCAGCCGACGACTTAGGTTTTAATTTTTTAAATGCCATTTCTATCTCTTCCTCTGAGACAAGTTTTATGTGAAGGGTGTTGGGAGTATTCGAATTGCAGGCTGGGACTTTGTATTGGGCTGACTGAGAGTCATACACTGATTTGAAATATGACGCGAAACCTTCAACAATGGAATCACCCCTGTCCAATTCTTCATTATTATATTTAAAAGTGTCGCATGAGTTCCTATTTTTTTTCTTGTTTTTAATAAACGTCCAAAATTTATTTGAGTCCCTGCTAATGTTTTGTTCAATATTATGGATATATTTCTTATGAGATAATTTAATGTCCTTTTTAATTTCTGACCTTAATTCTTCAAAACGTAGTCTATGTTGATCTGAGTAATGTTTTCTCTTCCTATGGTGTTCCCAATCCATTGTATTTTGAGCATGCGCCTATAACACCACATCACAAAATAATGTAGCTTCTTCTCGTCCACTATCCCTAGAGTCCTGATTTCACAGTCGTAGCTTGCCACACTCCAGACATATGCTTTCAGAAACCTTTTCCTGATTTCAAGGCTGATGTTCTTAGAAGTTAAGATATTTTTCTTTTTGTTAAAGGCAGCTTTTGCAAGTAATATTTTAATAATATTTTATTAAAACCACCTGGTCAAACAAGAACAATTCTACTGTACTTCGTACTTCTGTTTTGCTCCGTCCGTCCCTACTGAACCTACTGCCTAGTTACATAAACGAGTCGGCTTGTCAAGTAGATCATTACCTATGTTAATTCGAACCTTGGATTGCTCTTGTTTGTCGCATAGGCTACCATCACTTTTGTTTTGGATTTATTTATTTCCATATTACATTCCTCCCTCATTACCTTATCCATTCTAATAAGCATGGTTTCAAGGTCTTCTTCGCTCTCGGCTAGGACAGCTACCTAGGTATATCATCGGCATATCTTATCATAGTGTAGCCTATCTATTTTTTGGCCCCTGTTTGTGAATCTTCTCTGACTTTTTTAAGTGCCTCTCCTATGTATAGATTAAAGATAATGGGTGATAATGCGCATCCCTTCCGGACACCTCTCCTTATCAGCACACCTTCTTGTTTTTGTCCGTCCATGTATAACAGCTGACTCATTTTTATGCAGGTTCCATATTATTATTTGGTCTTTATAGTCTATTCCTGCCCTTTTCAAAATCGCAAACATTTTGTCCCATTTAACATTATCAAAGGCTTTCTCTACCTCAATGATAGCTATGTATGTAGATAGATTCATTTCCAGTCGTTTCTCTACGGCTAATTTTAGTGCTTTATTGCTTCCCTGGTTCCTCTGTTTTTCCGGAATCCATACTGATCTTCCGAGAGTACAGCTTCAACGTTTTGATCTGTGCGGTTTAGGACAATCGTGTTTATTAATTGATACTTTATGTATAAATACCTAGGCTGAGAGTCCTATAGTTTTCACATTTTGTGGCATTGGTCTTCTTAGGGATGGGGATTATAATGTTTTTCTCAAAATCCGAGGGCAGTTCACCCCGTTCATGACATAATAACCATGTTAAAAGAATTATTGTTTCTATGCTGATTTGTTAGCCCCCAAGTGAATGGGTAAATTCAATGACAAACGTTTGAAAAGAAAAATACAGACTATTCAACATAAATTACATGGCAAAGCACAATTCTATCAAACGAAGTCCTCGTTAGCCAAAGATAATGAATACTGGGTAAAACGAGTGCTTTCTGGATAGGCGTATTCATTTCTGATATATCACCCACTATTATTAATTTCGCAGTCCCCGTGCTTCTGCGAGATAACTCCTAAACCATACCTTCCCGCTTAGTATTGCCTTGCCTACTTAACTGGAGAGCTAATAGCAGTTATACTGTAGATTATGTCATCATATAGCCTACGGATCGGTTGTATGCGAAAAGCTCGAAGTTGCCCGAAGATACCGGAGGCTCAGCGAAGAACTGTGTGCAAATCAAGTTAACTAGACTATACTAGGTCTGTTTGACGAAGCCCGAGTTTACAATTTCATACAACAGTATAATTGTGTGTTTAACGTCTGTACAGTCTCAAATTTCGACCCAATAAATGGAAATGATATGAAATCATTGTCTAGAAATGATACCTGCATAATCTCAGTAGGTTGCCAGAAACTCGAAGTGGCAGGGTTTACCATACGAACGTGTGAGAAATACGTGTTGACACTAATCCATCGTAGCCGGCAGACAATGTTACTGTTTGTTCAGAATACCAACTTATTCTCCATCGTGCATTTTAATGACGTGGCTGGGTTATTTACTTAGTCTAGCTGCAGATGTCCAAACAAATTTCTGTGTGTCCTCGTAACATGCCACCCATAAGGTAGATACACACATGTGGGGTGAATCTATAAGCAAGATCCACAGCCAATATTCCAGACCAGAATCTATTAGCTTCTTTCTGAAACGGTAAGTGAGCGTCCATTTACAAACCAGTGACTTTCTGGGTGTTGGTTATTTCCCTCCTGGAATATATATATATCTGACTTCGTTAGGGTTATTCAGATAAATCATAGAATGATCTCTAGAAACGAACACAATCGACACACTACACTAGAGTAAAACCTTTTATTAAACGGAAACTTGTCTTAAACGGAAATACTGGATATGACGGTCCCGTGAACTTAGGAGGGAAAAAGTCTTAAATTCCCTTCATTAATCGGAAACTGTGTTACTCGGATAACGGAATTCAAAAACCGCATTTTAACGAAAAATTTCCTGGTTCCAGAATGCAGTGTTAAGAAAATGTTCAGGCACCCTGTGGAAGTCTACCTTGTCTGCTGTAACAGTTGATTCTGTACAAATAGGTCTTCCTCCTTTTGTTCTCCAACTTACAGGTCAAAGTATACGACTAATTACCTGTTTCCTGTTCTCTAAGCCCATTCCAAAGCTCACTTTAATGAGCTGCCAATCAAAAAATGCTCTTGTCAATTAGCTTAGAATTCATCTTTTAACTGAGCACATCTCAACTTACATTACTGACATAGCTCGGCAGTAGTCATTATGTCTTTGAAGGCAAGAGTGAGCTTTATCTTAACACAAGAGTAAAAATGTAGCAGAAATATGTAAATACAACGTTGAACAAGGTATGTGCACCATTTTATTTCATTTTTCTCAGTTTGCCCACGATATACAGTAGGCCTACATGTCCAAGTCTAATTATTTTAGCAAAGACCAACATCCGTTAACCGCAAACCGATCTTTAACGGAAATATTTGTGAGTGCCGTTCGATTCCGTTGAAGGCAGGTTTTTCTGTACATTACAACGGCAGAATTTAAATGATAGTTCGAGTGAACGTACAGATATTCACCTCAATTGTTCAGGCACCTGTCCCAACGTTGAACAAGTTTTCCTATTCCCTCCGTGGTGAATGATGCCGGTTGCTGGTGAAATAAACTCTTACAGATCTGATCTTTCTCTTTATGACTGATGGGACGTGGGGGTGCAGTGGTAAAACTGCTTGCCTCTCACCAAAGTGGACCCGGTTCGATTCCCGGCCAATGCATGTGAGATTTTCGAAGTGAAATATAATGTCCTGTGGTACGAATTCTCTCATAGAAATAGAGGTCCCGTGGCTCATGATCGCGAGATTATGAGTCACGTGAAAATAAAATTTTCCTTCCTTCCTTCCTTCCTTCCTTGAAAATTAGCATGAGCAATACAGGACATTCTGGAGTCCCTTAAGGTGATGCGTAACATCCAAGAAACAGAGTAGTTAGTCGGTTTTCTTTTATTTTAAGCGAATTTTTAACAAAATTTCAACAATACTTCAGCGATGAAAAGTTTTGAGAGTTGGCAAGACTGTGTAAAGCAAATTTGGCCAGTCAATCAAATGTTAAATTCGAGCATTTTATCGGTTGGACTCAGCGATTAAATCGGCAGTTTAAAATGTAATTACTTTCTGTGCATTCTACAATGCCCTCAAGGCAGAAACTGCTATTAATTCCATACAACAAAATTAACTTGATGACAGAATAGGGGGACAGGGGGAGAGGGGGTCAAATGATTCCTCCCCTTTGTAGCCACCACGCTGAGTGAGTGAAATGTACACTAATTTGGGTATAACGAGAGAGGGTTGTTCGTCTCGGCAGGGAGGAGCATGCGGCGGCCTCGTGCCGGAACAGGACATTATCACAGCGGGGATTCCCACACAACAGTGCGTGTTGATACACATCGCCCGCTAGGGGCGCTGAGCAACGCCTTCCATTTTCTTGTCACATAATACAGTCAGCTTCTATTGTTGACAAAAATTAACTAATAGCTGGTGGTCATTCATACTTCAGTGATGCATGGTTTATGTTTGAATACATTAATATATCGTTTAATTTAAGTCATGGAGCGTTTCCAGTGAGATATTTCTCGAAAATTGCTTGCAACTAAAATAACAGGACAATGCTTGACGCAGCGGTAATTTTCGTAACGTTCATTGTAGTGCTTGTTTATCTTCAGTGGTAGTGGCTTCGGTGGCGTAGTTGGTAGCATGCTGAACTGCTGTGCCCATCGCGGGTTCCAACCTGGCCGAAGTCGTCGGATTGTTTGAGAGCGTTAATATATCCTTCAGTATGCCTTCCTTCGGAGCGGAAGTAAAGCCGTCGGTCCCATGTCACAGATTTAAAAGATTTAAAAGATCCTTCCACAGACTACACTTGTGTGAAGCTAAATTTTTAGGTTAGATTTTGTCGGAACGCTCTATCAAAGTTCCAACGTTCACCACTAGGTATCATTGATATCTGGTAGCGAATGTTGGAACTACTTGAAATTGAACGGAACTTGTAGCTCACGCTAAGGATGTCCGCTGGAAGCAGCTACAGACTTAGGCGAGCCGAACATGTCCTCGGACACTCCCGGCACTAAAAGCCATACGATAAATAAATGAATAAAATCGTCAGTGGTAAATCTCTTTGAATGAAATTAATCACCGAGAAAGAGCATCTATAGTCGATGACAACGTAGTTTAACCAGTAAAATGTAACTATTAATTCCATGATTGTTTTGACCGAAATCATCCTGCCAACATAAATATTTACTTTAAAATTTAAATAATTTTCAGTCGGTCCACACGGTTGTACCCGAATTGTAATGCGTGTTATTCCTTAAACTTTTTAAAAAAGTACACGAGAATAATTAATAGGCCTACACTTGAATGACTAGTTTCGACCGTCAAGAGACCATCACCGGATCCTTTACACTCTGGCTATTTATCTATGTCTACAAAATGTGGGTTAAGATATATAAATATATACACTGTTTTAGTTACATAATTTAACTGTAAACTTGCGTATCTTGTCATGTTTGTTAGAATTATGTGATTTTTAAATGATAATGTTAGTGGCTATTGACCTCCAAGTTAACTTGCATGGTGAGTTATTCTGTAGTGGATAGTAATTGATCAGGTTGGTGTTCTAACTTGAACACGGATTTTAGTACTTAGCTGGTTATTAACGCAATGTGGTATTCGTTCTCGTTCAGCTACTGTCACAATTCACTGTTTCTGTGAATTTCTGTGAATTGCCACAGATGCTTAACTAGGGGCTGTACGAAATCGTTGTCATCTAGTCCCGTGTACTTGGGTGTGTGTGGAATTTCTGTGAGGATGATTAAATGCGAGAGACCCGCATCGGTAGATAAACTGTCACGTTAAAAATCCCCTTCAGGGTGAAATTACACCATCCTGGCGCCTCTTAAGCTACAGTAGTTATACAGGACGTAAACCCATAACATAAATGCCAATAATTCTGGTGTGATCGTTCGAACGGAATAACCTCAACCGCGTGAGGAATAGGGAGACGAGGCGGTTTTGATTCCAACATCAACCACAAGTGGTTTCTGTAATTTTACACTTCTACTCCGGGTATGTTTCAGCATGGTATATAATTGAGGTTCACGGCCGCCTTCTTCCTGGGGGAGCGTGATGGCGCAGTGGCATAGTTGCTCGTCTTTCACCCGGACGGCCGGGGTTAGAATCCCGGTGACAGTGGGGTGGAATTTTCATCTGAAGAATCACGTGGCGTCAGGAATGGCATCCGGTCTTAAATCCCCGGCCAAGACCAAAATGAGCCTGGTTGGCTCCGACGACCCCAATTAATTGGGAAAAGCCGAAGAAAGTTATAGTTACGGCCGCCTCCCTCCTGAGTAACTCTATTTACAAGGACACGCACTAGTACACAAACCACTTAATGACACAAATTAACCGCCTGCTTCACACTCCAAGGTGCACGAAGCTGATAACCATGATGTCCTCAGATGCCAGATGCCACATCAACTCAGGCATGTCATTTTTTCAGGGGGCGTGGTGGCTCCGCTGTCAAGCTGTTTGCCTCTCACCAAGGCAGACAGGGTTCGATTCCCGGTCAATGCGTGTGAGATTTTCGAAGTGAAATGTCATGTCCTGTGGTTCAGATTCCACGTTAAAAGAAGGTCCCGTGGCTCATAACCACGTGATTAACAGTCACGTTAAACTACAAGCTTCCTTTTTTTTTTCATTTTTCCAGCGAAACCAAGTGAGGATAGAAGTTGTCCTGTGCAACTATTGAGAACCTCGTCTGTCTTCGTGAGTAGACTAAGTTATACTAGACTTTGTTCCAAGTGTTCCCGAGTTCGATTTCACGGCCGGTTCGTTGGATGTTAACTTCCATACTTAAGTTGTACGGCTCGGGGACAACGTGTTGGTGACGTGTTCATCATTCATTTCATCCCTTTCACGACGCGGAGACCGTCCACGGGCACCATCTTGTAAAATCTGAACTAGACCTCGATGGAGACCACAAACCAATATTATTAATTATTGTCATTATTAACTTATTCTTAATCTTCTTCGTTTTTCCCATTTAAAGAACGCGTTTGGACTTGTCAGATGGCTTGATGGTTTTCACCTTCTTATCCTACCAAAATCTCTTCATGAATGCACTGTGTTGCACCTTACGTTCTGTAGACCACTTTCTACCAGTTTTTTTTCTTAGGTTTCTCCATGAATTTGTACTAAAGGCTCCACGATATTCTATGATGTGTGAGATATTTATTTCTTGGAGAGGTCCTCCTTAGTTTCTTCTAGCCAGTTTATTTTGTCCCTCTTTGAGTTGATAACTGTAAATAATTGTTTGGATAGTCTGGCGCTGTTCATTCTATAGATATGGCCAAATATTGCAGACGTCTCTCGCGTATGCCATCAGTGAACTTGTCTGTGAAGGAATAGAGGTCCCTTGTTCTCCTATTAATCCATATTCAATTTTCCCTCGTTGGACCATACATTTTTCGGAGGGTTTTCCGTTCTTGCTTTTTAATTTCTATAAATTTAGAGTGGCCACCGAGAGATATGGTTTCATCATCATTATTATTATTCATTCAATTTCGCTAATCGGCCAACCAGTGGACCACGATAAACCTCATTTTACATTCTGGCATTTGTTCATTTTTCGCTTGATCCACATTGTCTTCATGAGCTCACTGTGTTTAGCACGACATTCTTCTGTCCATTTCGCACCAGTTGTCCGTTTTTCGTCCCGGAAAGTCCCAAACCTCTTGATGGATGCTCCATAAAGATTTCGGTATTGTGCATCTTCTGCTCGTATCCCCATCTGGACGTACCATGGCATTGACGTTTTCGGTTTTGAGTCAAAGATACTGAGGATACGTTTCGTCCATCGGTAGTCGATCATCCGTCGTATATGGCCGTAGAAGCAAACTGCGTTTACGCATTGTTATTATTATTGTTATTATTATTATTATTATTATTATTGAGAACCTCGAGTGACTGATGACGACATGAGACCTCGGCCTGCTAGTGTGATCTTCCTCAACCTCGAAGAAACGCGGAAGATGGCAGTGTCGTTCAGCTCAGGCGAGAAAGGCCGAAACGGTTGGAGGCAGCAGCCAAGGAAATCCTTGCCTCAACCCTGAGTGATGCTTGCTCTTGCCGTCTGCGATGCTATCTGCAATGTCTTTGTTTTCATCTTCCTCCCATTATCTTCCACCATCAGTCCGTTCATAGCAACAGACACGCGCGAACTACAACTCACATTAGCATATTATCATTGTCGTAAAACTAAATGACAATAATAATAATAGATTATTAGAAAGTACACTTAGGCTACCGCTAACTGAGGAGAACGAGAAAACGTTGTCATAGCGCCTTTGATCTTATGAGCAGTGGCGTAGCTAGGATTTGCTTCTGGAGGGGGATAAGCGGAGTCAAATCTCAACTAATTGCTTTGAAGGTTTTGGGTTTGTGGTTTTCTACTTATTTTTCTTTTTGCTTTGTGTCTTTTTTGTTGTTGTGTGTTTGTTGTCTTTTTTGTTTTTGAATTTTGCTTTTACCAATTGTGTCTTTTGGTTTTGTGTTTGTTTTCTGCTTTTTTTTAATATTGTTTTGTGATTTTTTTTTGCTTTGGTTTTGTGTTTACCTTCAGATTTTGCTTTTTTAATGTAGTTTTTTGCCTTGTGTTTTCGGTTTTGAGTTTGTTTTCTGATTTTGTTTTCGAGTTTTGCTTTTTGCTTTGTGTTTTTTGTTTTTTTGTTTGTTTTCTGCTTTTACTTATTTGAATTTTGCTTTTTCTTTGTGGTTTTTGGTTTTGTGTTTGTGTTCTGCTCTTGATTTGTTTTGAATTTTGCTTTTTGATTTTTGGCTTTGGTTTTGTGTTTGCTTTCAGCTTTCTCCTTTTAAAAATGTTGCTTTTTTGCTTTGTGTTTACAGTTTTATGTTTGTTTTCTAATTCGGTTTTTGTTTTTGAATTTTTCTTTTGGCTCTGTGTTTATTTTCTGCTTTTGCTTTCTTTTTGAATTTTGCTTTTTGCTTTGCGTTTTCGGTTTTGTGTTTGAGTTCAAAGTTTTTTGTCCTCTTAGACGAGTGGTAAGCTTGCTCTCCTCTCGCTCTCAAGCGGTTGCTATTGATAGTCCATATTTATCGGCTTCGTAACAAGAGAGTTTCATTATGTTTTCCTAGTTTGTTATTATGTGATGGCTCTGTCAAACAGATTACTATTTCTAAAACCTCCACATTTACAGTAATTTATTGTTAATCCATAAGACAACTTCTTAAGCCTCGTTGGCACATTTTAAGTTGGGACCTGCAACCATCTGGGAAAAGAAAAGGTTTCTACACTCTGTAGTATTTATCAATTCATCGTCAATTCGGGGCAGGAAAACTCCGCCTCTGTCGTCAGACAAAGTCGTGAATAGCCTTGAATATTAACACATACACGAATTGTGTTCTTGAGAGGTCAGGAACTATGTAGGACTGCACAAAAGAAAGGTACAGGTAATTATACATAACATTCTCATCCAGCAAAACAGTTGTTTCGTCAGGCCTCAATCTTCAAACGCAACCATGTCCTCCAAAATGTAAGAATCCAAGGGATTTCTAATCCACGCTCTTCGAGGCGGAGAGCAGCGCTTATCGCGGCCGATATCTTAATTAACGTAGCCTGCTCTTGAGGAGCCGAATCATGGCCTGATGGAATTCGGCCCGTTTTGAGAGACCTTTACCCCAGGGAATAATTCACTGACCTACATAACATTGCCTATCGACGATCTGATTGAACGGTGAGGAAGGAGGGTGGATCATCCACAGGGTGGCCCACTTTGCTCCCTTGTATCCTTTGACTGCGGCAAAGCCATGCGTGTTAAATCGTGCATAACAACCACGATGGTCTCCTAGAGCAAGTCCAGAGATCGGGGGTTCGATTCACGGCGCCGACAGTGTCTATCGTGAACTTGTCCTTCTCCGTGGCTGATTGGTTAGCTTTGGTTGGCCTTGGTCCGATTGGCCCCGGATTTGATTCCCGGCCAAGCCGAGAGGATTTCAAACTCCTACAGTTAATTTCCCTGGCCCAGGGACTGGGTGTTTGTGCCGTCTTCATAAGCGAAATGTAAACAGAAAAATGTAAAACGAACCGGTGAAACATAGTAAAAAGAAACATGACTTTCCCCGTGGTCTTTCCCGCACTCCCTTCAGGAAAATGCAAATACAGTACCTTATTTTGAGTCCTGGGACACCTACCCTGTCTATGTCCCTAATACAGTTAAACAACTGCAGTAAACACAAGTAATCAGCCGAATGCACGGTGCTGATAACCAAGATGGCCAAAGCAAATAAAATGAACTAACAACTACATATTTTTCTGACTGAAGTTACTAAATGATAAAAGAGTTGTTGTTGTTGTTGATTCCTTGAAGGGCTTTGCAACATCATGGTCTTGTTGACCTGTGTACGTGTGTATGTGTGGAATCTGTCTGATAACCTGTGTCATTGTGATGCCTGTACAAGTGACTGTATTTGGGGCTAGAAATTTTGGGTAGGAGGCTAACGTGGCCTTAATGTATGTACCATCCCGGCATTCGCCTCTAATAGAAGTGGGAAACCATGGTAAAGCACTTCTAGGATGGGTGAGGTACGAATTGAACCCACGCTCCACTCAGTAGGCCTACTCAATCATCTTCCTGAGGTTGATTGGCTCCCGTTCCAGCCTTCAGACCAGAATTAAATTTCTAGGCTGAGACGGGAATCGAACCCAGGCCTCAGGGATGGTAGCCAACAACGGTAACCATTGGCAGATCTGAATTTAGTAAAGGTTTATTATAATACTGTTACTATACTATTTTTAGAGAGTACAACATTTACCCAAATTTTATAAATATTCTTTATATAGCCTATTATGGATAATTTGTCAATGAAAACAAGTTAATAGAATTCCTCATTGCCTATGAGAATAAGTTGTCATAATTGAAATGCCAAGGAAATACAGAGTGAAATTAAAATTTCAAAAATGATAATTGGTGTAAGTAAGTATTAAATAATAATAATAATAATACTAATAATAATAATGATAATAATAACAATAATAATAATAATAATAATAATAATAATAATAGCTATTGGAAAATTGATATAGCGGCTAGCGTTCTTGGCTTTCGGCCAGGAGGTCGGGTTTCTATTCCTGGCTCTACAAATAAATTTTAAATCTGGTGTGAGCCAGCCATCACAATAACACAGGTTGTCAGAAAAATTCCACACACACCCAAATGATGGGGCTATATGACCACGATTGGTGGAACCCCTAAAATAAGCAAACACGACTAATATTGGAAAAAGAAGCTAGAACTAGAAAAATACTTAAGTGACTGCAGTGGATTATTTTACATTGTCCTAAGATGGCCAAGATAGAGAGAACAAAGATTTAAAATAATAATAATAATAATAATAATAAATAGTGCACAAGCAGCGAAGGCAGGACTCTAGATCTCCTTTGAAAATACAGTGTTGATAACTAATATCGAACCGGTGCCCAAACACCTTGCTGTGGAACAAGGAAAAATTGAGCGTGTTGCAAAGTTTAAGTACCTGGGAGAAATTATAACACCTAATATATCAGACAAAGAAGCATTCACATCACGCATGAGCAAAATGGAAATGGCCTACCATTTAACTAAGGGCATCTATAAGAAAAGGTCAATATCCTTCAACGCAAAACTAAAACATTACTGCAGTGTCATCCGTCCGGAGGTCTTGTATGCTTCGGAATGCCTCACGATGAACAAAACAAGGCTTCGAAAAACTGGAGGCCAAAGAAAGGAAAATGTTGAGAAAGATATTGGGTCCCATCAAAGACTATGGGGGATACAGAAGACGGCATAACCATGGACTATATACTCATGTGGAGAAGATAAGTGACGTCATCCGGAAGAGAAGGATAACATTTAATGGACATGTGAAACGAATGAGCCCAGCGAGACTGACCAACCGCAACATAACTTACTTTCAGGAGAGGAAATAAAAATGGGCCTGGTTCTTTGAACTGGATAAAGATCTGAAATAAGTGGTGATTACATCAACAGACATTCAGGAGCGCGCCCCACTCAAAAGGAACCTTCAGACTTGGAAAGGTTTCCAAGAAAAACCGAAGCTGAAGACGGGAAAGATTTGGACGCAGGAACGGAAGGAAGTCCACCGAGAACGAATGCAGGCGTACTGGGCAAACATCAAAGCCTGTAGGAGACAGTTGGAATGACGCGGTCCATAGATGGCCTATACGAAATGAATGAAAGAATGAATGAATGAATGAATGAATGAATGAATGATTGAATATTAAATAGTTGAATGAAAATGAACATTGTCTGTTTGCGAGAATACAAGTCATCCAATACCTGCATAAAAATATGGAACTAGTCAAGAGAACAACTTTTCTCCGTTGGTTTCAAGTTTCTTCCATACAATAATTGCTCTCTTCCTGTATCGTAAACAGAGCATGTCCAACAAGACAGAGTTTTGTTGGTATATCCGTAGGTCATACATAGACATTGCCCACATTCTCCGATAGCACCTACACGACTGACATCCATCCATCTATCTATCGAAGCAACAAGCCATCAGTCACTTCGCCCTCTTTGACAGAAACCTGTTCCTTTCAAATGAATTATGGATCAAATGAGAGAGGAAGGCTACAAACTCATCAAATAATAACAGTATTTCTTGGGCGGATCAAGTCTTAAAAACAAGTTTCTTGCTTCATTTCGTGGTTTTATTTTCAAACAGAAAAGAGGACATCTGAAAAAGAAACTGATTTACGATAAGGAAGCCGTGTTAATATGTTAATCCTCCAAGTGGTGACCATTTTCTGACATACACTGTTGTACATGTGTATCAACAAATGTAAGGTTCACCACTCTCCGTTGCCAACAAAAAAGACTTGATACTAGTTTGATTTAATCGTCATGAATCTTCCAATTCAGATGATGTTGATGTTGATTCTTTTATGGGCTTTGCGATATCGTGGTCATGTAACCCCGTGTACTTGGGTGTGTGTAGAATTTGTCTGATAACCTGTGTCACTGTGGTATGTGTACTATTGTGTGTATTTGTAATTGAGGTAGGATTTGGGTAGGAAGTGGCCGTGGCCTTAAGTTAGGTACAATTCCAGCATTTCCTCGGATAACCCACGGAGAACCACTTCCAGGATGGCTGAGGTAGGAATCGAACCCACCTCTTCTCAGTTTTGCCTCACGAGACTGAGTGTACCCTGTTGCAGCCCTCGGACCAGAATTACATTCCTTGGCAGAGCCGGGAATCGAACCCGGGCCTCACGGTGACAATCAGGAATGCTAGTCAGAGAGAGAGAGTGAAAACCAGCTTAAATATTGATGTCTTGTCTGCTTTTTCGAACGCGAGTCTCCAGTTGACTAGGCAGGGGCGATTTGCTATTTACACCAACAGTACAGGAACCTATATGGCCGTGGAACTATTGAAAGGAACCTTCCTGGCATTTGCCTGGGAAACCACAAAAACATTTTCTGGATTGCAAGGCGGGATTCGAGCCCACGTGGCAGCGAGGCACGAGGTAGTGAGTTAGCACTCTCGTCTATCGCGGCCAGTAACTAGAGGCATTATTGGGATAGGTATACCAGAACTTGAAATAAGGGACTATCCTGGCATTTTCTTGGAGGTCTCTTTGATGAATGAAATCATTACAGCTTGACTAACAGAAAACTGGTTGTTATTGACATTATTTTAAATTTTGGGAGTGTATCTAATAACCAACAAATAAATACATAAAATTAAAAATAAGGAAATGTATAAATACTGTAAATGGTATTGTATGTCTACCCCTTATTATCCCCGTTTTTAACGGGGTCGGGGATGAGATGCAATGAAAATCTATGTGACGGATTTGTTTAATGGCCGGATACTCTTTCCGACGCCAAACCCATGAGAAGAGTTAACGGGAGATAAATGAATGAAGACGAATGAAACTGTGCAAGGATGTGGAAGGAAGCGGGTGTGGCCTGTCAGAAGCTACAGTCCCAGCATTTGCCAAGAGTTGAAAATGGTATAGCGACGGCAAACCATTTCAAGGACGTGCGACGGTGGGGCTCGAACCCACGTCTACCAAGACCACAGAGAGCTTTGCCCCATGGCTTAGCACTGCACGTTATCAAGCGTAGTAGCTACCTCTGTCGGCAAATAAAAAAATTAATAACTACACATCAAATATACGGTTTGACTTGACAATGAATGCCTGATGGCGCAGTGGTCAAGCTGGTTGCCTTCCACCAAGGTGCACCGGGTTCGTTCACGATTAACACAAGTGCGATGTTCAAGGTGAAATGCCATGTCACGTCCTATGAAGAATCTCATTTCCTATAGTTAAATTAATCGGTATAATATCCTCTGCCTGATAGTGATAATATTGGACGCCATTTTTCGTACAGCGTGTATATTGATGTGAGTACAACATGACAATAATAATCATAATACTCAATGTACCGTTTTCGTTTACACGCTTGTTCTATATCAATTTGTTGAGTATCATGTCTCCTTCCACGCAAACAAAACACTATAATTAGAATTGTTTATCATGATGTCGGTGTCTCACTTAACTCTATCAACTGTATCAATTACAATCAGAAGAATCATTTTTCTCATTACTGTTTTGTAGATACATGGCGGACATACTACACGTAATATCATCCACACCTGAAATGTAGTGATGGTCCCAGTGTACTCGTATCTTTCCGAACTCGAGGAACATTTAATTACAGAAACACACACACACTTGCAGACATCGCATAATGCAGTTACCATGTGTTACTTAAATCATTGTGCTGATGACCGAGATGCTCTTATCACCTTAAAAAGCAGCAACTCTCTCAGTGAGTTGGTGACCGGACCCTAGTTGTATCCGGCATTGCTTCCTCTTAATTGTGCCTCTTAATCTGTCACATTTCCTGTCGACCTCCCATGGTCAACTCTTGTTCCCTTCCAATCGCGATGGTATTAGGGTATCCGAGGCTTAGGGAGTCTTGGGCCCTTGTCTCATTTTTCCTGATTCCCTCAATTATCGAGAGAGTCAGACCTCTTTCTTTCTTTCTTTCTTTCTTTCTTTTCATTGCATCTCCTGTCTTCTGTTGTTGTTTCATTTGAGGGGCTTGGACATCTTGGTCATTCAACCCCGTGTATTTGGGTGTGTGTAAATATTTGTCTGATTATATCTGTGTTACTGTGATGACTGTATTATTGTGTGTATCTGTATTCAGGTGATGATTGGGAAGGAGTCGGTCGTGGCTTTGAGTTAGGAACCATCCTAGCATTTGTCTGGATTGGAATTGGAAACCACGCGATGGACCACGCCGTCTGCACATGGTCCTAAGGGAGGCAAGGGATTTGTAGCCTCACCACTTGTGGTGCATTCTGGATAGTGTTACACCCTCAAGGGGACATGGTTGTTGAGCTAGGGAGTTGGTTAACCCGTGCGATTCCTCATCTGAGACCGATTTCTCTATTTGCCACTGTCTTTGGGGCGGACTCTCCCCTCTTTCCGTATCCCATCTGCCTTTCATGGCTTGACTTCCTTCTAAGTCCCCCAGTCCTCATTCTTCGAGGGTTGAGAGTCTTTCTTTTCCTTGTCGTTTATCTCAAATTTCCTTTAATTTGTCCATTTGTTCTACACACTGCGGCGTAGCCATACTCGTTAAGTCGCCATGCGGGCAGTTGCGCCAAGTCCAGAGATCGCAGGTTTGACCCAACACTAACAGCGGCTAACCTAAGTGTGTTTTTCCCCGGGTTTTCAACAGTTCCTCCATGCAAATACCGGGTTACAACTTTATTTCATGTCCTGGGGCACAAACCTCAACCCCGTCTCTAATACAGCTACACACTCCGACAATCACCACAAACACACTGGTTATCAGACAAATTCAACACACACTCAAATACACGGGCTGATGACGAGAGTAGACTATGTGTACTTCTAGGGATGGGGGAGGGGAGGAAGGAAATGAGAACAAGTCCTCGGCCTCGATATTAACCTAGAGTTAGCGGATGAAAACATCTAACAGGAAGACAGCCTGTGGTCGAACCTTGCTTGTCCGGTTCTAGTCTAGCGTCCTATCTCCAGACCAACTATGACGGGTGACATCTTATTCGTGAAAGTACATGTTTTGACTGCTTGGCAAGCACTTCACTGAAATATGCCAACTTTTATGATAGGCCTAATTATTATTATTATTATTGTCGTATGGCCTTCTGAGAGGCCGAGTGCAGGTCTTTCTAGTCAACGCCCGTGGGCGACCTGCGCGGCTAGATTAGAGATGGAATGGATGAAGATGAATGGAACTGGGCAAGGATGTGGAAGGAAGCGGCCGTGGCCTGTCAGAAGGTACCGTCCCAGTATTTGCCTGGTGTTGATAATGGGAAACCACGGAAAACCATTTCAAGGACGGCCAACGGTGGGACTTGAACCCACGCGTCTACCGAGTCAGCAGAGAACTTGTCTCCATGACCTAACGCTGCGCTTTAGCGAGCGTAGCCTCTGCTGTCGGTATATAATATTAGGCTAATAGAAAAATAATTGGCCCTACACAAGAAAATGGAATTTGGATCAAGAGACGAACTGCAGACCTCTTTAGTCTCACATACAGTCTCATAAACACTGTACGCAGGAGACGGTTGACACTTTTTGAGCACATATTTAGGATGGACAACAATAGACTAACAAAAATATTCTTCAATATAATTTATACAAAAGGGGGGATCTGAATGAGATGAACATCGGAGAGAACATATTGGAAATCCGAGAAATCTTCAGAACATTAGTAAAAAAGCACTCATTTGGGGTGAAATCTAGCAGCAGGACTAGCACCAGATGGACAGAAGAACGCAAGAAGCAACACAGTGAGTTCATGATGACATTTTGTGAGAAGAAGAAGGCAAGAGTCATCAAGCCAACTAAAAGGTTCCAACGCGCTCTCTGAATTGGCATAACGAAGGAAGAAAGAAAGAAAGAAAGAAAGAAAGAAAGAAAGAAAGATACTGAGAAAGATCTACAGGCTAATTCAGAAAGAGGGAATATGGATAATGAGACCGACAATAGAACTATACAAACAGACAGAAATGATTACAAACGACATTCGGAAATTATGGGCAAGATTTTATGGACATATACATAGGATGGAAGCCTCCGTGGCTTAGGCGGCAGCACGCCGGCCTCTCACCGCTGGGTCTGTGGTTCAAATCCCGGTCACTCCATGTGAGATCTGTGCTGGACAAAACGGAGGCAGACAGGTTTTTCTCCTGGTACTCCGGTTTTCCCTGTCAAAATTTCATTCCAGCAACACTCTCCACTCTCATTTCATTTCATCTGTCATTCATTTAATCATTGCCCCAGAGGAGTGCGTCAGGCCTCGGCAGCCGGCACAGTTCATATCCTCGCCGCTAGATAGGGGCTTCATTCATTCCATTCCTGACCCGGTCGGAGACTGGAAGCAGGCTGTGGATTTCATTTCATACATAGGATGAACGAAGACAGACTGACCAAGAAAAAAAAAACAACAAACAACCCCTGGCAATATACAGCCCATGACGGGCTAAGGCCGACCAAGCGACCGCTGCCCAGCCATTCGGCCTCCAGATATTGGAGTGACGTGTGATCAGCGCGTAGGGTCCCCTCGGCCATTAATCTTGGTTTTCGTGATCGGGGTGCTGTCTCACTGCCAGACAGCTACTCAGTTGTCCTCTCAAGGCTGAGTGCACCCCGTTCCAACCCTCACGTCAGTTTTAAAATCCCTGACGGAGCCGGGGATCGAACCCGGGGCCTCCGGGTGAGAGTCAGGCTCGCTACCCCCAACACCACGGGGCCGGGAAGATTTTTAAAAATAGTTATGAATAGTACACTGAAAACCAATTGGGTAAAAGAACCGTGGAAGACCTCAAGAAACTAAACATATTTACAGAAAACCTGGCTGACAGGAAAATATACACAAAAAACTCATTAAACAGAAATTTGTGCTAATGCCAAAAGATAAATTAATGCAGGAATATAAGTGGACAGAAGAGAGAAAGAGGAAGCGTAGTGAATATTAGAGGTTTTGGGAAGAAAGAAGAAAGGGACAGACAAAAAACATGCAAATTGATTGTGTTTTAACGCGCTCTTACGGGGAAATTAACGAAAGTAATAATAATGATATTAATAATAATAATTTGGACATTTTAGAATAGAAAATGAGAACGCCGTCGGAAACTGACCCAAATCCCCTGTACTCGTATTTCCGAGGTTTTGAACCAATTGCATCATGAATGGCCCATGCCTGAATGTAGCTCATCGTAATTTCTTGATGTAGGCCTAATGCTTCATAAAGTGTGTCAATTTTCGGAAATATTTAACAGTTGTCTGAAGACTTCTGAGTGCTACTGCATGACGTAGATTGTTTATAATATGTTACAAACCATCATTGCCTTCCTTAGTTACCTTCTCACGAAGTTTTATGTAACAGTGACACCTTCTAAATGATTATATGTATCTGTAAACCTTACCAATTAAAAATCAGATTACAATGATGACGATTAATGGAACTGATTTAATACGCTGTTGAGCTAACTTATATTAAATCAAAACAATCCAAGGTAAGTTAATGGTCATGACAACTTTAATTAAAAAGATCTTAATTATAGCTGAGATTTACAGAGATAAGTTAAAAGATTGAAAATGAGATTGTACACAACACTGCCTGAGAATGAGAGAAATTCGTGTTTGATAATATCTTCTCGCATATCAAAACTGGTAATAAAAATTATTTGCTACCTTGTTATTTTCCCGTTTTTTTTTAATTTCTTTATTCTTTATTTTTATTTCTCACCTCTCCTTTCTTGGTGCTAATGTAAGACATGCGAGAAGAAATTGAAATCCTATCGTGGGCTTTGACCTTATTTAGAACACAGTGCTTCAAACTAAAGGTTATTTATCCACCCAGTTACAACGTTATCTTGACTTAATTGTGGCTGTTGTTGTTCATTCCTTTAGAAGGTTCGCGGCATCGCGGTCATGTAGCTCCGTAACTTATACTTGGGTGTGTGTAGAATTTGTCTGATAACCCGTGTAACTGTGATGTCTGCACTAGTGTGTGTATTTGTAATTGAGGTAGGATTTGGGTAGGAAGCAGCCGTGGTCTTAAGTTAGGCACCATTCCGGCATTTACCTGGGGTAGAAGTGGAAACCCACGGAAAACCACTTCCAGGATGGCTGAGGTAGGAATCAAACCCTCCTCTTCTCAATTTTGCCTCACGAGGCTGAGTGTTCCCCGTTCCATAATTTGAACCAGGCTGAGTGTACCTCGTTCCAGGCCTCGCACCGGGGTTAGTGTATTGGCAGAGCCTGGATTTGAACCCGGACCTCAGGAGTGACAGCCACGAACGCTAGACACTACACCTCGAGGTGGTAACATTAGAATGGGCAACCAAGGAAATTTTCAATGATGGTTGATATGGGATTTAATCCAACATCTTATCATTTGTCATCACGGGACTGAGCGCGCCCCATTACAAACTTGAATAGAACTTAATTCATGCCAGAGCGGGACATTGAGCCTAGGATTTCTCAAAATTTTGTAATTCCCTAAGCCATGAAAGGCGGTCACACGAAAATAGGCTACTTGGGACTCTTGACCGAGGTACCCTTAATTCCCGAGCTACGCAACAACATCAACACATAAAATATGGTAAATACAAATGCTAATGAATTAAATCGGTGTTTACTAAAGAATTTTTAATGAAGTTCCTATCATACTGATATCAGTTTGAGTTAAATGGTATCGACCCGTGGACTTCTGATCAGGGGAGATGTTATCTGTCTGATAGGACAGGACTTGCCCACATTCCATAGCCTACTTGTGATGTAGTATGCTAAACGGATGATCTATTACAGAGTGGATTTCACAATATTTAAACGCAAATAGAAACAAGATCTTTATCGATACTCGATACCGGTTTTCTGCACATGTTGGAGAGGATATTAAACACCAATATGACTGGCCCTGCCCTCCACGTTTCCTTCCTGATCAGGTAACAGGGTACTAGAATATTTTGACAGCCAACCTATTGAAGCGTAATGAGATTCCATTCCTTTCAACCACTTACGTTTGGAGCAATGCGGGTCTCGCTGACAGCCCATTGACGCCACCTTTGCTAAAGCAAACGTCAATTGTGAGATGATTGATTTCTGTTTTAGGTTTTCTCGCATACAGACTAGTAGAAGTATTCGTTCTTTATCGGAAAAAAAACTCTCACATAATTACGTAGGCCTGATCTTGATGTAGTAACATTATTACCTGGTTATCAATTAGACTCAGCGTCTTCTTGTGCTGTCACCGATAGCTAGGGTGCTAGGATGCAAATATTTCGTAAATGGTTGAATCTAGGGCCTTAAAACATGGTTTTGGGGGTCCCCTTGGGACTATACGAGTGTTGTTTCTCACATAATGGGGCTTAAATGAGCTTTGTCTCGCCTTTCTATAACAATTTTGATATTTCGCCTATTTTAGCATGTATTTTGAGGGAGTTTTTCCCATAGCCCCCACTTATATTAGAAGTATGGTGAAGAGATGTATAAATGATTGGTACCTGGCATGTGATGAATGCCCATACAAATTTTACGTTGATCTACCCAGCCGTTCTTGAGTTATAAGCGTTCAATCAAACATACATACATACATACATACATACACACACGGACAGATACAAATATCTCGTAAACGGTTGATTCTAGGGACATAGAACATGGTTTTGTTTTTGGACGCATTCGCCATAAAACAATCTGAACGCATAAATAACGCAAAACCCTAGAGTGAGCATAATATCTTTCAAAATGGTACACATTTACATTTGCATTTTTTTATTTTTTTATTTATTTTTTAATTTTTCGAGGGAACCCGTGGGGAAATCTTCAAAAGACTGATTGCAAGCTTCCGTGCTTACAACAGTGCAGCCCCACAAACTCGATACTTTGCTGAAGGCCACCCCGGAGCTTCCGTGCTTACAACTGTGCAGGATTCTTACCTACTAAAACCCCACAAACCCTATACTTGGCTTAAGGCCACCCCGGAACTGTCTGTTCAGCCTTACTTCAGGGTGGAGCCACTGTTACTATGATAATAATAATAATAATAATAATAATAATAATATATATATATATATATATATATATATTATTTTTTATTTTTAGGGGAAGAAATGCATTTACGCACAGTGTCGGGCTCCTGCTCCTGAGTAGCAGACTACCTACTAAAACTCCCCCGTTACTTCTGAACACTAGCCTGGAACCGTTTATCACATTACTTCAGGCTAGAGTCATTTTATATTTGCCTGTAGGGCACTCTTCCGTAATGAATCATCTTCAGTGACGATCCAGATCCGTCTTCTTTGTTCGGAGGATATCTTCAACAAAACTTGCTACCAGTTTCCAATTGTCCTCATTTTGTAGCATCACTGCAACAATATTGTCCGGGGATATCTCTACATCAATGTGATCTTGAAGAGACTGCCTATTTTGGACCCACCGTCCACAAGAGAAGAAGGTGTGATTAGCATTATCTAATTCGTTGATACAGTAGATGCAATCTGATGAATCCACCTTCCCCATCTTCTTAAGATAGGAACAGAAGTACTCATGGCCAGTCAGGAACTGAGTGAGATAGTAACCAACCTCACCATGTTTCCTCTCTGTCCAAACCTGCACCTGAGTGATCATTCTCTTAGTCCATTGGCTTTGATCTCCTTGCTCCCATTTGATCTGCCAATTTTGAAAG
This sequence comes from Meconema thalassinum, assembly GCA_946902985.2. Taxonomy (NCBI): domain Eukaryota; kingdom Metazoa; phylum Arthropoda; class Insecta; order Orthoptera; family Tettigoniidae; genus Meconema; species Meconema thalassinum. The sequence continues at coordinate 561,085,003 of OX336388.2, read as the reverse complement.
GTTTGTACTCTTGCCGATCGTCTTGCATTTTGTAAACCCATATCAGATTTCCTCAAGAAAATGTTCTTGCGTTCTTTCGCAAGAAAAAAATATAATATTAATAATATTAATAATAATAATAATAATAATAATAATAATAATAATAATAATAATAATAACAATAATAATAACACATCAATGTTTCGATGTTTCTCGATGTATCGGATATTTGGGACATTCATGCTTATTATTAGGCATTGATAATGAACACAAGTACTTACCTGTGATCATTGACAGAATGTGACACACTTCCTTCATTACTGTATATCCTACGCGACATCAATAAGATTCCTCTACTAGGCTACCACCACAACCCATCGGATTTAGTTCTACTCTACGTTAAAAAATGGAATGCCCCAAACATCCAGATGAACATTTTTTATTTCCTCCATGCAGTTGCCTTTGCGTTTTTTTATGATAGAGTTATTTTTTTTGTTAAAAACAATGGAGGATCAAATTTCATTAAATTGCAGTCATTTGTTCGTGAGCGTGGTTATTATGTTCCTTGCGTATACCGCCTCACGGCCCATATGATACGGGAGCTGCAATTAAGTGGGATTCGGAATTACGTACAGAACAATTATTCTTTGATTTTGTTCGTAATTTGAACTGCTGGTATTATTACCCACCGACATATCAATCAAGTAGCTACAGAAACAACGTTGGTATCATGAATATTTTAAATATATGATTAATAATCAATTTTGGAAATTACTTATATGATTTAATTTCATGTATTCATTGAATTTATAAGATATTCATTGAAAAATGTATATAATTTAACTAATAAATCTATCATAGAAGTAATACAAATGGGAAATCTGCACGTCATAAATGTATTAGATTAGGATTATTTATTTAAATTATTATAATGTTAGTAAATTGAACAACTTATAAAATTCAGAACTTATGAACATTAAAATTAATATTCCTAAATGCATGTATTAAAATAATTTATTAATATTAATAATATATAGATATAACATACATTTAATATCTTTACAGAGAACAATATAAGCTCATAGCGCTAGCTGAACGCCGTTAAGGGTGCAGTTGGTGCATGAATGAAGAATGCAACTGATTTACATTTGTCTTATTAGATACTAGGAATAGCATAGTTATTAGCCATCTGTACAAATTTTAGCTATTTTGTGTTAAATTGCAAGGTCATGGGGACAGACTACAATCCGCACTCGGGTAAAGAGAGGGTTCAAACCCCACCGTCGGTCATTTTTGAAAGGGTTTCCCATTTGAAATTTGATATTTTTGAGTCGGCCAACACGATTATGCTCAATTGTAATGGGTGTTTCCTAATCCTGAAAAATAAATTACATGACATTAATATATCGGGGGAATCAGCTGCCCCAATAATATTGTTTTATGCAGCCCAACTAGCGTTGTTATCAGGAAGGTCGATAATTCTCTGCTTGCATCCCGTATGGTGCTAACGCACTGCAAGCATATTCTGCACCCTATAATTTTCCCCTCGTATTGGTCTGTAATCACATCAAGGGGAAAATAATAGGGTTCAGTATCGTTTGCAGGATATGCTTGCAGTGCATTATACTCTGATTTACCAATAATGAACGGTGACAGCTGTCAAAGTTAGCATGTTGGAAAATGCTACGTTGCCACTGAGACAGATCATGACGCATAACATTCCAAGAGGCTTGCAAGAAGACACAAATTCTGGGGAAGTTAGCCCTCCTGCCTGGCGGTCTAATGACACTGATGAGTCAAGGCACAGTAGGACACTGCGTCAAACCATGTGCTCACTGCTGTGTCTGCATACATTGCAACACTGCTCGCTGTTGTCATGGAGACCGTTACCCCTCTCGTCTCCACTCCTCACCTCGCCCTCCAAGCGGATGACAGCTTTCACCGTTCATCTTTTGTAAATCAAAGTATAGTACAACACGGGATGCAAGCAGAGAATTATCGACCTTCCTGATGACAACGCTAGTTGGGATGCATAAAACAATATTATTAGGGGTAGCTGATTCACCAGGTATACACTTGGAATACCAGTTTCGATCGTTAAGCGATCATCATCAGATCCCTTACGCCTAGGCTATTAAATCTATGTCTAGACTACATGTATGGGTGATGGTATGTACAATATAGGCTATAACCTAAACTTATTTCGTGGCAGATAACCTTGCAGTTCCACCCATTAAAACCTCAATAACTAACTGACTAACTACAGTATACATTTATTTAGTTGCAGTAGTAATTAAATAGCACAACTAGCCGAGATTTGTTAGTTATATCTCATACCACAAGAATCGAACCCAGGACCACTGATCCGGAGTTTGAATACGTACCCCAAGACCAAAGAAGGTGGCGAGAGAGGGGAAAAGAGAGGCCATTGTGAAGGAAATCTCTTTTCGTCTGAAACTAGATCTGGCACAGGCTAAAGACTGCCCATAAATTTCATGCCAGGGTATTGGGCAGTAGCGGCTTCAGTATCGATTTGCTTCACAAAGAGAATCGATTAGCCATGAGCGTAAATCAAAGGAAGTGACTTTCGTTTGCAGTATTGCAGTGGTTCTAACGAACGGTGACAGGAGATGAGTGAATTAAAGGTCAGCCTGGCGTTTAGAGCCTTAGTTAGCAGAGCCAAGCTACCACCCCTCCAAACACGGTCTGAATGACTTGAAGGAACGTAGACTTCTAAGGTTTTTGTTGTTGTTGTTGTTGTTGTTGTTCGTGGTATGTGACTGTGCGTGGAATCTGTCTGATAACCTGTGTCATTAATAATACAATATCGTATGGACTCGGGTGACGGGTGCAAGCTTTGTTATTTGACACCCAAAGGGTAGCTTGCATGTCGAATTTCGTTGTTCCTTGGAGCACTATGAAAGTAAAAGAGGTTAGATATATAAGCTCCTTGAACACTATAGTGCTTTCTAGTAGAGAAATGAGGAATTTTGTGTTGGCGGAAACTCCCGAGATTAATTTTGCCATTATGAACACGGCCTACTGAATTCAAATGGGTTCTTTGACATGCCAACATCGTATGACATGCGTGTCGTAATTTTGCCGCCTTTCAAAAAATCATTTACCACGGGCAGGAGCGAACCTGCAAGCTTGGGGGGTTAGTAGACCGACACGTTAACCACTCACTCACCGTGTCAAGCACCTGTGTCATTGTGATGACTGTACTACCGTGTGAATTTGTCACCGGGACTAGAACTTGGGTAATAGGTGAACGTATCCTTAACGTAGGTATCATGCCGACATTTACCTGGAAAAGAAGTGGAGAACTACGGAAAACCACTTCTAGGATGGCTGAGGTGGGAATCGAACACACATCTGCTCAGTTTTGCCTCACGAGGCTGATTGGGCCCCATCCCAGCCCTCAGACCATAATTAGATGTTTTAAGACAATGTTCTTAGTGCTGTTAATTATATTCACTTGCGTGTTGGCATTAATATCGAGTAGCTCTTGACATGATACTTCGTTCTTACATCAATAATAGTCCGGCTCCGTAGCTAAATGGTTAGCGCGCTAGGCTTTAGCCCGAAGTGCCCCGGGTTCGAATCCCGGCCGAGCCATCAGGATTTTAATCTCTTGGGGTTAATTCCCGTGGATCATTACGACGCTCAGGTCGCCCACGGGCGTCAACTCAAAAGACCTGCACTCAGCGTCTCCGGAGGCCACACAAAATTATCATCATTATCATCACATCAATAATAGAGAATCACCTCCCCACATGCACTCCTGAGCATTGATCAGAAGAGGCCCGGTTCTAACGTGAATGTGCATAGGCCTAATTGTAACTCAACTGTATTAACGAGAGGCAGTTTCGATTTTAATAGTTGAGCTCTTTCTTGTGTTCCTTGACTCTATCTAATCGGCCCCTGTCTACTCGTAGTAGATAAGTTGTTTGAAAGCCTTGCAGTGAGTAGACGTAAACCTGACCAGCCAGAATGAGACGTGATTAGACAACGACTCTAAATGAAGTGGGTTTATTTGCTAAGTAATCAGAGAACGCTAATGCTAGCAAACACAATGTGGTCTACTCCTCCTCAGAAGACATGTCATCATTAGGTTACAATGCCGCGTATCTGCCAATGTTGATCCAGCCAATTGGTTTCGTTTTGTTTGGTTATCGACAAATCTGGTAATAAGCGATGTTCTGTTAATCGATTAATTATTCGATATTAATAGAAAACGATTAAGGGGAAGGTACACCTTTCAGGGTCAAAAAGTTTTAATTCATTTAATGAATTATTTGAATGACAACCGTACTCTCTTATTTGTAATTTGGTGACAACAAAATGAGTCGCGAAGCGTAGCGGTCAGCATGATTAGCTGCCGCCCCGGAGGTCCTGGGTTCGATTCCCGGCTCTGCCACGAAATTTGAAAAGTGGTACAAGGACTGGAACGGGGTCTACTCAGCCTCGGGTTGCGCAAATGAGTAGAGGGGGTTCGATTCCCACCTCAGCCATCCTCGAAGAGGTTTTCCGTGGTTTCCCATTTCGTCTTCGGGCAAATGCCTGGAATGTACCTATCGTAAGGCCACGGCCGCCTCCTTCCCACTTCCTTGCCAAACCCTCCCTCTCTTCCCATCTTTTCATCAGGCCCCTGTTCGCTTTGCAGGTGAGGCCGCCTGGGCGTCGTGTTGGTCACACACCCCAGTTGTATCCCCGACCCATAGTCTCAAGCTCCAGGACACCACCCTCAGAGGCGGTTGAGATGGGATCCCTCGCTTAGTCCGTGGGAAAATCCGATCCTGGAGGGTAATTGATAGCGAAAAAGCGACAACAAAATTAAAATATCTCCAATACTTCCTCTAAATGTTAGTTGCTGTCACTTAAGTTGTCTCTTTAGGTAAGTTTGAAGCTCGTGTCCCGAAAACTTTATTTTCACACAGCGTTTACTTGATAACTCAAATACTATTCAAGATATCTCAATGAAATTTTGCATGAATGTGTATTGTACTAATATGAACAACATAGTTTGTGTACTAAGGATACTTCCCATTTAAGACAATATATTTTACCCAGCAAAAGTAAAAAACAAAAACAAAAAAAACAGATATAGAAGTATGGGCTACTTATCATGTAAACGCTTTCCAAGTGTACAAGAAACAGCTGGACGTTTGGTAGTATAATAATACATGACTGGAAGTAGGCTATATTATAAAATGTGTTTTGTCCATAATAATGAGTAAACTGTGTTTAATACCTGCAAAGTTTTATTTCTTTGCGACATATAGATTATGAGATATTTTTTTAAAATCATGCGATAGTTGTACCCCCCCCCCCCCCCCCCCCTTCCCCCTTTAATCGACGAGCACTGGAATAGCATCTCGAATCTCCCAACTTGCAGGCAAAACCTCGTTCTAATTACATAGGTTCGAGCCTCAAATGAGTCTTCAGTTTCGATTCTCTAAATTTTTGATCGTACTGATTTCGGATTTGGAGGTCGGAGACTGGAAGCAGGCTGTGGATTTTCATTTACAGATTCAGCTGTAAAACTCCATGCAACACAAAAATACAATTACTATGTTCTCCATAGTTATTAATGATCAGAATAAAGCTACGATCCGTGGTGTGGTTTACTCTGTTTATTTCCACACCCTTTCCAAGGAAATGCCGGGATAGTAATTTAACCTTATTTCAAGTCCCTGGGCACCCCATGGGGCATGGTGGCGTAGCGGTCAAGCTGTTGGTCTCTCACCAAGGTGGACGGGGATCTATTCCCGGTCAATGCATGTGAGATTTTCGAAGTGAAATGCCATGTCCTGTGGTTCGTATTCCACTTAAAAAGGAGGTCCCGTGGCTCAGGATTGCATGATTGACGATCACGTAAAACTAAAAGCTTCCTTCCTTTTCACCTATCCCATTCTTGTCCCGAACACAGTTACACACAGTACCTAAGCCATCGTGTTATCAAGCAAGATCAACACACACCCCAGCACACGGGGCTGATGACCAAGTTGTCCCAAGCCCCTAAAATGAAGAATTAAAAACAGCAACAACAATTATTTGTACGGTACGGGAGAATTTCATTCGACATACATAGGTCTTAAGCAGTCCAGTGCATACAACCTTGAGGAACAATATACGATGGTATCAGCGAGCATTTTTTTTGTCTTCCTCTACGGAGGGAAGTCCGTAGCCCAAGGCACTCGCTACACCGGAATTGTTACAACATGCAGCTAGCGCCAGCTTGCCTTCGGGCAGCCAGCGGAACTACCGCGGTGTGGGAGGCCTCGAAGGACAGGCTGCTTGCTAGCAATTCTTAGCAACATTTCCTGCCATTCCCTTGTAGTTTGCGCAACAAATAATAATAATAATAATAATAATAATAGTAATAAAAATTCAGGACTAAATTCAGGGAACTAGTTGGCAATCATCAACTTTCAAACCACCCAAACATAACATCCAACAGAACCTGGACGGAGGAGCGTAGAAAGAGCCATAGCGAGAAGATGAAGGGATTTTGGGAAGACAAGAAAACAAGATCAGCTAGATAGGTTCAATCGCGCCTTTTAGACGGACATAAAAATGTAATAATAATAATAATAATAATAATAAACAGTACGGCCAAAGTGTTCGGGAGAACGTAAACAAGAAGAATTCTTCTTCTTGGAAAGAATGAAAGCCTATTGGAACAACAAGAAAAATATAAAAGAAGTTGATTGAGTTATTTGCCTAACGTCTTCCATTTATTGGAAGAATTCGCTTAAAATAAACAAACAAATAATAATAAAATTATTATTGTTAATAATAATAATAATAATAATAATAATAATAATAATAATATAAAAATGCGAGAACATGAGGAAAAGACGACTAACTTTCTATGGACACTTGAGAAGAATGGGACCGGAAAGCGTAGCAAATAAAATCCTCATCTTTCAGGAAAGGAGAAAGACTCAAGTACCATGGTTGAAAGAGGTTTATCAGGATCTTATAAATGTGGCATTGAGGAGGGAGATATTGCCAACAGAAAAGTGTTCAGAAGGAAAATTGCGGAGGTGACAGATCTGTCCGTAGAGAAACCCAAGAGAACTGGAAGGGTGTTATCGGTAGAGGAACGAGCAAGAGTGAGCCAACAAATGAAAGAGTATTGGCGTAACAGGAAAGAACATCAACAGTCAAGGCAGTTGTGTAATCGTAACCCTTAGGAGGTTGAAACGATCCTAAATAAATAATAAAATAATAATAATAATAATAATACGTAGATAGCCATGTTCAACCCTTAGGAGAGTCAACAGAAAGTAGAGGTGTTTTTGTTAGACAACCATAATCTTTAGTATTAGAAGAAGAAAAGAAGAAGATGAAGAAGGAGAGGAAGAGGAAGAAGAGGAGGAAGAGAGAAGAAGAGAAAGAGGAAGAAGAAGAAGAAGAAGAAGAGGAGGAAGAGGAAGAAGCCGATATACTTGGAATATCTTGATCATCATTCCCATTAACTTAGGTGTGTGTTGAACTTGTCTGATAACCTGTGTTTCTCTGATGACTATTGGTGTATGTAGCTGTATTAGTGACAGGAATTGTGTAGGTGCCTCAGAATTTATAATAAAGTACAAACCCGGCATTTGTCTGGATCGAAAAAAAAAAAAAAACAACAAACAAACGGAGAAAAGCTACAATGACCACAATGTCGCAAAGCCTCGATAAGAATCAACATCAAAACATCGAACGCTATAAGACGTGCTGAATCGATTGTTGAGGCTATTTAGTGTCCCTCAGCAACTTGTGCCACTGTTTGAGTGAACAACAAGCTGCAACACCATCTGCAGGAACTAAACATAACTTATGCACCCGCGAGCCTCACCCCTCCATCCAAAAGAAATGGTGAAAGCGATGATTGTGCACACCTGCAACATGGCTAGAAACGTAGAGATCACACAAGTTCATGACAACCGTCCGCGCCATCTGATTCTTAAAGCCGTAATTTGATTTTGTTTTAGAGTTTTCGGACTTCTTGGCCATCAGCCACCTGTATTTAGGCGTGCGTGGTGTTTTGTCTGACAACTCTATTTATGTATTTCTTATTATGTGCAACTGTATTTATTGAGATTAAAGATTGAGGTAGTCGCCTCGGGACATAAGACAAGATACTGTCACGTAATTTGTGGAGAGAGTGTGGAAAATCCCGGAGAAAAAACACACTCAGGATGGCCGCTGTCAACGTCTAGAATCAAACCTCCGTACTCCTGACGTGCTGGAACTCCCCATTCCGATCTTTGTGGGGTATTTAACGTGCATGGCTACAGCGCAAGGTAGGCCAGACAAAAATACAGATATTTTATTACACCAGGGCTGATGATCACTATGCTCAGGCCCCTATGAAACAAGGTAACAAATGCACTTGAACAGGAGTGGAAAGGTTCTTGCTTGAGGTTAATATTCCTCAAAGGAACAATGAAACTAGATAACAAATGTACTTGGACAGGGGAAAGATATTGAAAGGAAATAGTAAAGAAGGAGTGCACGCACATCCTTATGTCACGTAGTTTTGAGCATGTGTGTGAACTGTGAGGGAGGGACACGCCTAGTCCAGAGTACATTTCATATCGCTAGTTCACTTTCATTCAATGTCTTGCTTCCCTAATATACAGCTGATAGAATGCCGGTGATATACTATATTTCGCACAGCCACCATGCTGGATTGGGGAGACATAATAAAATGTCAAGGGCACAGTCGGAGTCGGACAAACTAGTACTAGCCTATGTCCTTACCGAGTTTTATTTAAATCGCTCAAGCCGTTTTGATTTTATTAGGGACACACACACACACACGGACAAAAGGTGATCTCATAAGCCTATTTCTTTTTCATAAATGAAAATAGGCTAAAATTCCCATAAACATTGGAGATATGGGAAAAACGGTGATTGACAGCTCAAAATAAGGGCACATTTTTGAAGTTAGATAAAAATTATCACAATATTGAACATGTAAAAACTAGTTTCAGGAAGCAAAGATGTATTGTTGTTGATTCATTTGAGGGGCTTAGATATCGGTCATTCAGCCCCGTGTACTTGGGTATGTGTAGGATTTGTCTGATGACCTTTGTCACTGTGTTTTTTACAGACCTCACCCATTGTGGCAACGGATCCTTTATCGACATGTTCAAGGATATTGTCTCTGTACACCAGACCAGTCATGTTACCGTTGATAGGAAGAGGCGTACGTCGACCAAACATGTTTCACCCCAAAACACGACTGAACTTCCTTGCTGTTGGTGGTGTTCCTGGATGAAGGGCTCGTGAAATCTCTCGCCCACACGTCGCCACACTCGAATGCTCCTACTGTATGGGTGCAAACCAATGGAGATCTAAATCGCAATATGCAAAACCTTTTGAGCACTGTATTCAGGGAGTAAAAAAATGTGTGGCACAAATTGCAGGACACATTCCTCACACGTAGACGAAGAAATTATGTTATATGAACATGGGTCCGGAAACGCTTTGTTTCCATGTTATACCTCATTGTTTCCAACTCATTTATCATGGGAAACATACAAGAACAGAACGTACCAGCATAGCACATGCAACTCTTTCTCACAGGCAATGTTCAATATGCCATACGTGCGCATTGATACATTCATCAACTCACCGTCTTAGTGAATTTCGGATGCGCTGATGTATCCCTGGAGTACCGCGTATGGTGTCGTAGCCTTCCATAATACGGGCACGGAGACTCTGAACATCTTGTACTGGGGTTCGATACACAAGAATTTTCAAATGCCCTCACAAACAAGTTCAGTGATTTTAGGTCCGGAGAGCGTGGAGGCCAGGCATTTGGTCCACCTCTACCTATCCATTTGTCACCAAATCTGTTATTTAGAAGCCGACAGACATTAGCACTAACATGAGGAGGTGCTCCATCGTGCATGAAGTACATGTTTTGTCGCACAGCTAAAGGCACATCTGCTCAGTCGCATGGCAAAGGGGCCATGTAAAACAAACCACTGGCGGTGCACCTACGATAATGACAACGTAACCAGACGTAACCAAGAGTGAATGTTCCCTACGATTCTAACGTTTTGTTCTTGTGTGATTTCCAAGCGTAATGAGTTGGAGACAATGAGGTGTAACATGGAAACAAAGCGTTTCCGGACCCATATTCATATAACATAATTTCTTCCTCTACGTGTGAGGAATATGTCCTGCAATTTGTGCCGTACATTTTTGTTACACCCTGTATACACAGCTCGTTCCCTTATTAACCATGTTCTGTTCTCTCACTTAGTGTGTTTCACTTGTAAGCTGACGATATGTGGTCATCGTCGAGTAATTATGGGTCAAGGATATGGCATGAATTTCTTACTTCTTCATTGTGTACTTATTCCACCTTGTGTTTCTAAAACTGGGTTGGTTCAAACATTACTCTGAATGGTCGTTGGACATCCGGTAGCGAATATCGTGTCTCTGTGAATGAAGATGGGGCAGCAGTTGCTAGGGGAGGGGGGTTGAGACCAGGCGGTGACCGTGGCGCGTCAGCAGGTGTGTCCATGGTAACAGGTGGCTGGTATAACAGTCCAACAGTTACAAGGCGCGCGGTTTATAGCAATGATACTGCGCTGTCACATTTAATATATGTAATCTACCTGCGTATGCCGACAAATTTCCCCAAAGTTAAACATAACCTGCAAAACAATTAGCCTTTGTAATGAAGAGGTTGCAGCCAACGGCAGTCTTTATTGGATAATGTTATATATCAGGTACACTAAGTAAATGTTTGAGTCAAACGCCAGTCACGGCTAATTATTACATTTGAAGAACAATTATTTGTTATGAGTAGGAGTAATTGTTCGTGGACTGTACGTTATACTTCAAGCATGCCAGACTGTGTAAATAGTTGGAGCAACTCCGAAATTTCCTTGAAAGTGTGTAAGGAATTAGCTATCGGCGTTGTAATTAACACATAGCCTACAGTAGGTTAATTTATACATTATGAACATACAAGGTGTGTGTGTGTGGGGGGGGGGGGGGAAGGTTGATAGATGAGAGATTTAGCAGTTAGATTTACGGCTTAAAAAACCAGGTTTCTGATATTTGTCCGTCTAATCATACATTGTCAGACAAAGATTCAAGATAATACTTCAGGGGAGGAGGATGAGGTGAAATTATTTTAATCTGGGAAGTGTAGAAGTAGTTCAGTTTAATTGTGTTTTTACTAGGAAAGTTTTGGGGTAGTTCTGATTTCATTCATTTTATATGTATTTTGGGATGCTGAATCCGAATCTGAGGTTTGCGGACAAAATTTCGTGACGCAACATTGAAAAAATCGCAAAAAAAAGCAAAAAAATCTGCTTTTTTTTGTTTTTTGTCTAAAACTCGAAAACTATTAAATTTTAGTAAATGGTTTGTTTACAGAAATTAAAGTAATTAAAATTCTCTACAAATATCACTACTTAGTTTTTTTTTCAGACCAACGGTTCGGTCTCAAATGAGAGTTGAATATTGGCAATTTTCAGCGATCTTTGCAAAACCCAATTTTTACATTCCAAAACTTTATTTTTTTTATTAGAATGCTGTTATTTGATAAATTTCTCCTAGTTTACTGCACAAGTAATCAAAACGAAAAAAAAGGATCGAAATTATTAAAATTCAGTATCAAAAAAGGTAGGACTCTAACAAAATAAAACTTAAGATATCGTTACTTATGATCATATAATTATTAATAATATTACAAATTATAATATGCAAAAATTATATGAGCCGTAGTTTTTTAGAAGGTTCTGGCCGAGGTTCTTCGGTGGCGATGGGTCCCGGTACATATTCTGCTTGTTCTGGAAATTGAAAGAGGTGGTGTCATTTCTCAAGGAGAGATGAGGATTGCAAAATAGATTGTGAGATTAAACGTACCTTCCGCATCGTGCTGAGGTTCTTCGATGGCATCGGGTCCTGGCTCAGGGTCTGATTGCTCCATCGTCAGCGTTAGGGGTCGTTCTCCTGGAAAATAAAAGAGGTGGTGAGACACTGACTTGTGATTATTTATCAAGGAGAGATGAATGAATACAAAATAAGTTTTGAGATTCGACATACCTCTGTCTCTTTCTTCAGTCTCTTCTATGTCTATGTCAGAGCTGTCTTCCGGGGGCTCAACGTTGTCGCACAGACCTTCGCATGATGTGCAGATTGGGGAACTATTAAGGTCCGCCTTCCTGCATCCACAATTGCGTTGGCAGCCCTTTTTACATTTACATGAAATGTACCGTAGTATTGAGTTTGGTGCAGGGTCGAAAGTGGTTGGCACTGGCACGAGACTTCTACTAGTTCTTTTCCACCCCCACTCACTTGGGTCTATTTGTTGCTCGTCAGGTGTGGCTTGACCGGATAACAACTGCTGCACCTGATAGTAAACTCTCAGTGAATGTTCTCGTGCAGCAGCTTCGGTAGGGGGTAATGAGGCAATGTTGGTCTTATTTTTGTATGATGAGGTTACGTATGGTCTGTATCTCAAATCGTTCAGACTGGTCTCTTTTTTTTTTCATATAGAGCCATGAGAAACATGTTTCCTGCTGTGACAATCTCATCTTGATGTGCGTTAGGGCCTTTGAAAGCTTCAATGACTGGTTGTAAGTCTTTGTTATTCTGAATGACTAAGAAATTTCAGTTTCCCCTGATTAAACAATGCAGAAGTAGTATCACAACCACTCATCGCATGCAGGAATAATATATGGTCTAATAGGATTTCCTCAGCAGCCAGATGAGGGTTGTAGAGGCTTGGGAAATCTTTCCTTTTTCTGGTTTCAGAAAAATTACGTTATTTATATCACGGCTACACAGGCCAATCAAAATGACCAGATGGTCGATATCTTCCCCCACCACTGTCACATGTTCGTTTGACGGGGCCATCTCAAGAGCTGTTGTGATAATTAGGATATCAGCATCCTCCACAGCTTGCTTTGAATCAATTTTTGCATCATGAAGTTTCTCCATTAACATATATATTAACCGGCTCTTGTTTTTTGAGTTTGCAAGGAAGCTATCCTGCGAGACAGTGGGCACCATCATTTCTGTAAATGATATTGCAGCAGATTGTTTTCTTTGTGCTCTTCTCAAACGTTCTATGCGCTTGGTGCTATCACAAGCCTCGTCAGGATAGCCGTCGTAAATGACAATGGCACTTGATTTGTAGTTTGATTTGACATATGATACATAACTGCTGCAAATTTTTGCATATGTCTGACCGTGGCGCCATTTGACCCGGTGTAACAAAAAAAACGTAGGACATACAGTCGGACACATAAGTCTACATACACCCTAAAATTAACACAAAGTCACAATCAATCAAGAAAATATTCTGTATTTACTTTCTGTGACATAAACAAGGCATCTTAGGAACCAAAAAAATCAACAAATATACTTCATACTGAATAATAGTTCCATATACTGACATCTTGAGCATACAAATGGAACATCGGTCTGGTACAAAAGTAAACATACACTGTAATATTGTTCACTTGCAGGCACGATTTAATATTTTGTATTGCCGCCATTTGCTTCGATCACAGCTTCCAAACGGCGAGGCATCAATTCCACCAATATTTGTGTGTCCGCAGCTGTGAAGTTCTGCCACTCTTTCACTAAGGCTGCTTTCAAATCAGCTTTGCTTTTGCTGTTGTATTTTTTTTATCCTACGCTTCAGCTCTCCCCACAGATGTTCAATTGGGTTGATGTCTGGTGACTGGGGAGGTGAATGCAACTGTTTTGGTACATTGTAAAGTAGCCATTCTTTTACGACAATGGCCGTATGCTTCGGGTCATTGTCTTGCTGAAACACCCAGTCTGTTCCGAGTCCCAGTTTCTCCGCAGATTGTTTCAAATTCTCCTTTAAGATGGTCAGATACTTCCATTTATCCATAATGTCCTCAATAAATACTAAATTTCCAACCCCACCTCCTGACATGCAACCCCACACAAGAATGTTTCCACCACCATGCTTCACTGATGGGACAAGATTTTTCTTCTTCAAACTTTCGTTCCTTTTTCGCCACACCTTTTGCTTTCCATCGCACTGGAAGATGTTGAATTTACTCTCATCAGTGAAAAGCACTGTATTCCAAAATGTGGAATCTTTATTTCGATGCAGAGTTGCAAAATCAAGGCGCTTCTGTTCATTGACCCTGCTTATGAACGGTTTCTTCCTTGCTGTTCTATTGTTAAACTCATGCTTGCGCAGAAGTCTTCGTACTGTGATGGGATGAATGATATTTCCACTAGTATTTGCGACATCTACCGCCAACTCCGTAGCTGTAATTCTGGGATCTGCATTCACTTTTCTAATGATGTGTCGGCGCTCCCTGTTAGATAATTTAGGTGGTCGTCCACATCTAGCTTTGTCTTCTACACTTCCTCGATCATTGTAGTTTCTTATTACGGTTTGGACACTTGAATGGCTTCTTCTAACAATTTCCCCAATTTTCCGCAGTGAAAAGCCCCTTTTACTGAGCTCAATTATATTTTTCCTCACCTCCACTGGTATTTCGGTTCTCTTTGGATCCATGTTACGCGATCGAATTACAGTTTGTATTGCAATACACGTCTACTGTATCAACAAACCACACCACCTTGACTGCGTTCACTGCAACGGCTCTCCTACAACTGACGACAGACTCGACGTGTATGTTGACTTATGTACCGCAGTAAACACACACGGTTGCATCTAACACGCTTGTAATGCACTATACCGGTCTGAAGACCTTGGTTTATGTTGTTGTGGACGTGGACGCAGACATAGGTGTACGCCCACCTCTGTGCATCCAAGGTTGTACACAACATGCTACAAAAAGGGGGTGTATGTAGACTTTAGTGTCCGACTGTATTTTGTATCATTCAAGTCAGTCTGTTCAGTCGGTGTAAAAGCGTTGTACTAGCTGGATTTTGTTTCTTTCCTCATCCCATGCTCGTCAAAAATAGCAAGAGAATAGGGGCTAAGTTCGTAACGTAAAAATTCTCGCAGCTCAACTTTCTTCAAATAAGCGGTAATTATTTTTACATCATTGTAGTTTTTAGGACATTTTTCATGAACCTCAACTGTAGATTTTTTACTTAGCTGAACATGATGATCATCCTTCCTCTTCTTGCTCGACTCAATAAATGTCTTCAAACCTTTTTCCCGCACCGTCGTCACCTTTTCAACATCATTATCCAGTACTTTATTACAAATAAAACACACGTCAGAAGCCATTTTTATCACCACACGTAAACATAACTTGTAGAAATCGTATTATTTTTATAAACAATGGAAAGAAACTGGAAACGGGGCCGCGCAAGTAGGTACACATTCGCAGGCGCCGCCGCTCCGAGCCACCCACGCTCACAAACTGACTCGTCTCGGGAGAAGTACCGTGTCTGTGAACGTGTGTGTGTGTGCGCGAGGTGCCATCCAGTAACCAGTTTATAGTGCCCTAGTGTGTGCTGGTGCTACTGGCTACATACATACTACAGAAAGTTAGCATTTTTTTTTTTGCAATATAGCTATAGTAGCTGTTCAACAATAAAAAGAATAATCCGAACGTGAATTCTCCATGTGACTCAGTCTTTATTGAAATCAAATTAAAAACTAGGTGAAATTAACTGAAAGCCTATCAATAAAAAACTAAAAAGTGGGTTTTGCAGAGACCGCTGAAAATTGCCAATTTTCAACTCGCATTTGAGACCGAACAGTTAGTCTGCAAAAAAAAAGTAAGTAGTGATATTTGTAGAGAATTTTAAGTACTTTAATTTCTGTGAACAAACCTTTTACTAAAATTTTATAGTTTTCGAGTTTTAGGCAAAAAAAACGGAAAAAAGCAGATTTTTTTGCTTTTTTTCGTTTTTTTTCAATGTTGCGTCACGAAATTTTGTCCGCAAACCTCAGATTCGGATTCAGCACCCCAAAATACATATAATATGACAGAAATCAGAACTACCCCAAAACTTTCCCACTAGCGGCCCTTTTGAGTACAAATTGACTGAACTAAAGTTAGATTTAACCCGCTAACCTATTTACAGAGTGATGGTCTTGAAATCTGTAGTAGCCACGTCATCCGTAGGCTTTTGTTGTTGTTGTTGTTGTTGTTGTTGTTGTTGTTGTTGTTTCATTTAAGGACATCGTGGACATTTAGCCTCGTGTACTTGGGTGTGTGTACAATTTGTCTGATAACCTGTGTAATTGGTGTATCTGTAGTAGTGTGTGTAGCCTATTTGTAATTTAGGCAAGGATCGGGAAAAAGGTGGCTGTGGCCTTAAGTTATCCATATAGTTAATAACATAATACAAGGGATATTACTAGTTTAAAATTGCAGTTTTATACAGAAATATCATAAGTAGTTCGAGAGCAGGGCTACTGATGTTTGTTGTTGATTCTTTAGAGGCTTTGCGGCATCGTAGTCATGTAGCCTCGTGTAGTTGCATGATAAGCTATGTCGCTGTCATGTTTGTACTAGTGCAGGCCTTCTGAATTGAATTTTCCCGAGGACAACATAGATTAAGTTTACGATTTCTGAGGGTACTCGGGGGACCGGAAGTGAAGAAATAGTATGCAGAATTTAGGTCGAACATCTAACCGAAGTCGCGATAGCAAAGTATTCGTTCGTCAGTAAAGCGGCAAATTCAAAAACAAATAGGGATCTAACTTGTAAGACTAACATTTAGAACCAATCATTTTCTTTGAATTATTCACATTTATTTTTTCTCGCTTTTCATGGCGGGCCAACCGAAATCTCTCGACGGGCTGGAGGGCCGCCTGGTTGAGAAGGCCTGCATTAGTGTACGACTTGTATTTGAGGTAGGATTTGGGTAGGAAGCGGCCGTGGCCTTAAGTTAGGTACCATCCCTGCATTTGCCTGGAGTAGAAGTGGAGAAACATGGGAAATCACTTCCAGGATGGCTGAGGTTGAAATGGAACCCGCCTCTTCTCGGTTTTGCCTCACGAGGCTGAGAGTACCCCGTTCCTGCCCTCAGACCAGAATTAAATTTCATGGCAGAGTGGGGAATCAAACCCAGGCCTCCGTGGTGACAGCCAAGAATGCTATTCATCAAGCAACGCGGTGGACTTCTTAATATATTTTGAAATACTGAGCCGTGGTCTTCCATTTCAATTAAGAACAACAATTTAACACTGTTCCAGTCTCTCCAACGACTGTCATTCTAGGAACTACTATCACGGTTCTAGGTCCTCGTAGAGGATTGTATTGACTTTTGTTGGCTTGAATCAAAGAGGGATAAGCCACCTATAGCCCAAAATGTATAAGATAATGACTGGTTATCTAGAGTTTCAGTAACAGCATCGGTATAAGTGTTTCTTGTTGCTTGGACCTTCCTCGAGTGACAGAAGGAGTCTACCGGTCGGCTCCGGTAAATGGGGGCAGGGGGCGGACAGACAGCGCAGGTAAAGGGGCTCTACTGCGGCCATTTCACAGGACTGTACCAAAACAAAGGATGCATGCTAAGAGCAACCCTGGGAACAAGAGTTAAATATACAGTAACTTCAAAAAATACATATTCCTTTTAATTTCCTATTCAAATGGTAACATTCATCCCGAGAGTTTTCTTTATTAATTAACTAGCAACCTGTCCCGGCTACACCCGGGAACAGTTAAGCATGTATTGCGTGATAAGCGCTTATTTTTCGATGTCAAAGAACTACGACCAATATCCGTTTTACGTTTTGGCATGATGGGTTAAAATCACTGACTGGACTATTAATTATATTATCATGGAGATGCATGTGCTACGAATTCTTGTCAGACGTAATTTAAGAATGGCGAGTCGCATGAAACACAAATCCCCCTTCCATCCAATCTTAACAAGACTGTGTATTTTGCGGAACGAAAAGTTCACAGGCGAAATGAAGAAAAGCCGAGCTGCAGTCCAAGGGAAACTCCCAACATAACCACTCTTCTCTGAAGTCTTAACTCAACACGACTCGACAGTTTGCTGCTGGCTGTAACTGGGGTGATAGGCTTCCCCTAGCTATCTCGTAAACTGTCGCCTCAGTAATTGAAAGGAGATTGTTGGAAGAAATAAATACGTAAACACACTCTTATAGTGGGCGATGTATTGAAGATAGAGATATGCTCTCGTGGACTTTTTTTAGAACTTTTCATGCTGAACAATTCTTTCACTCATAGTATATTGATATTTTTAACGGTTTGCCCAGCGTAAGCTTAAAAAGTGCACGGACGCCAGGTTTCTTTTTTTTGACCTTTTCACTGAATTCGTTACTGCTTGGCTTCCTTTGATCGTAAATAAATTATTTTGTACAGAAACCTTCCTCAAGATATCCTTTACAGAATGGTGAAAACTGCATCAAAATCCATCTAGTGGTTCTCGAGATTACCCTTGACATCCAAGAATCGGGGACTTCGTTTTATAAAACTAAGTAGAGATATGCTGCCAATGGCCACTTATTTTATTTTCAGGACGGGACAGAGAGCGGATTTTGGAAGAAAATCGACCGTGGACCTATTGAAAGGAACCATCCCGGCATTTGCCTGGTGGTGAAAATGGGGAACCATGAAAACCATTTTCAGGACGGCGGAAGTGGGATTCGATCCCACGCACTCCCAACGCGAGTTAACGCTCTTGGCCACCATGGCCGGCATCTTTATTAATTAAGTCAAGTAATATATATTTTCTTAGAACAGAGGAATGTTCCTAATTGACTTGTAGAGTACTGTAGTCAAATACGATTGAAGAATATGCACAGTTTCTAAAGAAATAATCGAATATACGTCTTTATTTTTATTATTATTATTTTAATTCCATTCAAGTAGATGATAATATTCAATAATTGTTTCAGATTCGATTTGATTTGCTGCCGTAACCTACACTAGTATTTTATATGTCTGCCTAACATTTTAATTGTTTGTCCATATAGGATACGTTGTATAACACTGTCGAATAACAACTTCATTAGATCATGAGTGTGACAGTGAAAACCCAAATTTTAATAATATTCGATGACGTTTGATTAATACGACTCATATTAACAAACGTTATTTCCATTAAAGTAAGATGGAAAATATAAATTAATTCCCCTTAATTAAACAACGAAAAACGGGATTAATTTGTTTCGTCCAATGATGTTGGCGTAACTAAAACAGAAAATAAGTCACATTGGTAGATCACCGGCATGTAGGGAACCCAAGGTACAGTACTGTACCTGCCCATTGGATAAGCTAACAACTGTTTTCCTTTGCAGCAAACGAACCAATAATTTCCCTCAATATTTGACATCATTCACTGTCATTTTGTACAGTTTTTTAAAGTTTCTGACCGTGGGTGTTTTGTGTGACATAGCTCGTCTCGTTGCTCATTGAAACCCGTAGAAATTTCTTAAACTCATTAATTACAAATCAATTGGCTGACTCACAGAAACCTTAGCAATACTGAATTAATTTGAAAGCCTTTGAAAGGATGCCCTTCATGAAAAATAGGCCTCGGCACCGGGATAGTTGAATGGGCGTTTGAAGGTTCGGTGGATATGCTTCTACTTGCCACTATTGCAAGGGACATATGGGCAGATTATCGTGCACCCATATGATATAGCGAGTGTGTTACCGATAGCGTCCGGAGTTAGACGTTATGTAAAGGGTATGTTCAGATACGCTGGTGGGGGAAGGAAGTCTTGGAATACCGTCCGTTTTCACCTGACATAAATTTATAAATGCCTAATGTAATGAAGCCGTACTGTGAAGAACGTTTCACCAAATAGAAAAGGATGATAAGACCGTCCTTTTACATAATATGTCGTAAATTAATGTGATTGGAGGATCAATGAGCCAAAGTTGAAAAGCTCGATCACAGGTTACATCGACATTTAAAGTAAAGTCACGTCTAAACACAAGTTAAAACTTGCTTACACACATGCAAGAAACCTACATGGAACTAATGACCTGTATGTCATAAGTTTCTAGAATGAAATTTGAGCTATCCTAAGTGTATTAACCTCGATTATTTATCACGACCAGGACTCCTTCTTAGGTGAAGACTGAGCACCCTCTCCATCAAAGATTTATAAATGAGTTATTTAGCCTTAAGGGGTGGAACAGCCCCTTATAAATGAGTTCTGGTATAAGTGGCTAAACGCATCTGCGTGAACAGCAGGATATTTGGGTTCGAATCCCATTTGTGGTCTCATTTCCAAACTTACTCAACGGTTGAAGCATATTCAAAATGAAAAGCCACGTTCATTGGCTATGAAGGCTTAAGCCACGCGAAACAGTTAAACAAGATTTTCAAAGTGACCTTACTTACGTTCCCTCTTTTGCCTTCGGGCTGATAACCTCGATGTTAGGCCCCTTAAAGCAACAATTATCATCATCATCTTTTGCCTTCCGCGAGTTGTGAACCGAAAACAACTACCTTAACTAATAGGCTCTCAGATTTATTACCGCTGTTGTTTGTTCATAATTCTACTCTGAAGACCTAGCAATAGTAACGTGGAAGACGAAAGACTAGGGACAGTTACATATCGGCTACCAAGGCAACGCTACGCCACGTTTCGTGCTGTCGACACAGGAGGCTTAGTCCAGGCTGAAGGTTAATTAGCTTTGTGTAGCGGGGGCTTTGCCTGATGACTGTACCGAGTGCGACAGAGAGGGAAGCAATAGTAGGAGGAGAATTGTAAAGAATTAGAAGGAGGAGTAGACAGGATGTGTGCAGGATTGTGGGAAGCTTTACGTAGCGCGTGAGAAACGACGAGGAAGAGAAAAAGGAAATAAACAAAAAACTCTTTATAAAGAGAGAGAGAGAGAGTGAGAGACAGACGAGTGCAGCTCATATACAACTATTCAGAGGAACTAGATTCACTTATTGTAAAATATCTTCATTTAGAGGTTCGTAGCAAATCAGATGTAGGTTCTCCTTGATGCGAAGAAAGTTAATGTCACTTTAATACAATTAAGTGCTTCATAAATATGACGAAAAATTACAGATTTTCAGGCAACCACTGTCCCTTGATTATAAATGATTAATAAATAAAACCATGTTTTGTAAGCCAAACAGAGCACAGAAAGAACGTCATTGCTTGCCTATAATTATATCCAGTTCATGTATAGATAATAAGGATATCTGCCAGTAACATTATCAGCCTGGAAGTTGGTAGGTTCCCCGCAACAAAAAATAAACTTGAACCCGGCCTTCCGGGGTGACAGCCAAAATCGCCAGCCACTGCACCACGAGGTGCACTCGATATTTGAATTTATAAAATAAACATGCCCTTTTAAATGCTACTCGGATGGATAAAACGTTCAAAATATGAACTGGGACAGAAAATATATGACATTGAATTTATTGAGATAAACAAAATTCAGTCACGTGTTTTGAAGTGACAGGCTTAAAGTATGCATCCAGCACGTTTACAGCTACTGCAACCTTTGTCGATTGGAGCCTGAAGGGCAAATGACGGCATTTCCTCGAGTCATATCTGCCTTCAGTAAGTGGTCACGCCGTAGGTAACATCTGACATTACACATCGAGTAACGAATTGTAAATACACATTCAGTGAA
This sequence comes from Meconema thalassinum, assembly GCA_946902985.2. NCBI lineage: Eukaryota > Metazoa > Arthropoda > Insecta > Orthoptera > Tettigoniidae > Meconema > Meconema thalassinum. The sequence continues at coordinate 561,063,497 of OX336388.2, read as the reverse complement.
ATATATGTATACTAGTAACCAGGCCACTAGTAGCACCGTGAACTTGGGTGTGTGTAGAATTTGTCACTGTGATGTCTGTACTAGTGGGTGTATTAGTGATTGAGGTAGGAAACCGCCGGGTCGTTATGTTAGGTACCATACCGACATTTGCCTGTGGTACAAGTGCGAAATCACGGACAATCACTTCCAAGATGGCTGAGGTAGGAATCGAACCCACCTCTATACATTTTTGTCACACAAGGTCAAGTGTACCCCGTTCCAGCGCTCAGACCAGAAATGAATTTCTTGGCAGAGCCAGGCCTCCGCTGTGACATCCAAGAATGCTAGTCACTACGCAAGGAGGCGGACAGTTACATCAATTCACTGAGTTGACTGTTGTAGCAAGTTTCTGGGACAAGATTTTCGAACTTTCTTACTATCTGGCCCAGACGGCAATGCGGATAAGCTTCAGACTTGGAGATTCATGTCCAGGAGATTTTGTTGTTAATTAAGTTTAGGGGCTTGGGACAACTTGGTTATAAGCCCCGTGTACGTGGGTGTGTGTTTAATTGTCTGATGATGACTGTAGTAGTGTGTGTAGCTGTATTAGGGGTAGGGACAGGTGCCCTGGGACTATAAGTTAGGTGGTATCCCGGCATTTGAGTGGAGGGAGTGTGGGAATACCCGGCGGATAACCGCTACGATCTCCGGACTTATTCTAGCTGCACGCGCGGTCGTGATGCCCGATTTAACGATAGAGAGAGATGTTGAAACCTAGGAGCTGGGAAAAGTTTAGTTGTGAATGATTGATCAAGATTCTCAAACACGTTGGTCCATATTAGATTTCAGGAGTATGTAAGGACTGTTGTAGAAATTGAAGAAGAAGATGATGATGATGATGATAAGTGCTGTTTTAATGAGCTTAACATCAAGGTTCTCGGCCCCTAATTGTATGGGTGATAGCGAGAAAGAAAGCTGATGACATGAAACTTACAACTAAGACCAACTTCGGATTTATCAACTAATTTACTTACTAGAAGAAAGGGCAAAAATAACGAAAGGAAAATAACGGACAGTGAAAAGAAATGCCCTCAACTCTCGAAGAATAAGGATTGAGTGATTCGGAAATAAGCAGAGCTATGAAATGCAAATAGGAAGTGGGAAAGAAGAGAGGGTCCACCCCAAAGGCAATGGAAGGGGGGGGGGGGGGGTGAACTGGACCCAGCTCAGGAATCCCTCGGTGTTGCCAACTCCTGTACTCACAAGCCGTGCGCACTTGAGGGAGAAGCATTATCCAGGGTGCACCAGAAGTATTCCACAAACCCGTTTAAAACAAACTAACCTTATACAGGGTGATTGTTTCCACCATGTACAAACTCTAGGGATTGATCGCGGAGAGGATACGGAACAACAAGATGTTCAGTAAAGAACATATAGCCTACTTTCTCCTAAATGTATGAGTATAGTTATAACTCGTTGTTATTATCAAAGAGTATAATAGAACTATTCTTTGTGGAAGACCTTAGAAACGATTTACCTCTACCAAACGCCACAACCTAGATAAAAACTGCTACCATCATTGAAGAAAGAAAGATAAGAAGTATCTAAAGAATGTTATGGATCTGGAGACATAATCGACTGGACTGGCGGCGTGGCTCAGCGGTAACGTTCTCGCTTGCAGGACCGTATGTTTCAGGTTCGTATCCTGGCGCAGTCAGCTGGCATTTGAGGGTGCACAAATGCGAGGGAGCCGTGTTAGTAGATTTACTGGCACGTTAAAGATCCCCTTCGGGACAAAATTCTGGCACCCCGGCGTCTCTAAAAGCAACAGTAGTTAAAAGGGACGTAAAACCAATAACATTATTATTATTATTATTATTATTATTACATAATCGGCCTGACGCGGGCAACATCCAACTTTGAGTTGAGGCATGTCTTTACACGTCTGGCTGCGTATGACTTTCACAACCCTAAGTGAATTAACAAATCATTCCATGACCCTACAGAGACGTGTGTATACAAACTATGTAGATATTTTCGATTGCTATTTGCCTGAAATAAAAGTAGTAATTAATAACCTGAACTAACACCAACGGCTTGAATTCAGTTACTATGTGAAATCGTTTTGTTCTTTACTTCAATTAACATTTTCAAATAACGAACAATAGGCTGTTACAAACCCTTTAAAATAAAAAGTAAAAATGTATCGTAGTATCATCTTGTCATTCTTCAAATTCGATGCGCATAGAATGCCAATGGTATAGTAATCAATGGAGCCCCACGTAGACTAGTCGTGACATCTAGTGGTGAAATATCGGACAATATAATCCTAACAGAGCGAGTGCATTCTAGCGGCCAGAAGAAGAAACTTTTCAATAAAATCTGGAAGTTAATAAGTAGGTCGACGTGCAGTTACCTTTTTGGCAGCTAGATGTCTCGAGTAAATCTGCTGGCGATTTATGTTTTAATTAAATATATATTTTACACCATAATATGCACAATATAACGCTTAATTTTAAAACATCTGAGTCATTACAAAACAATAAACATATAACATTTCAAGCAAAATAACTAGCTCTGATCGGGTTTGAACCATAGGCATTTGAGCGATAGGCTATCGCTCTACCACTGAGCTAATTGGGTCAACGAATATCGTCCTATATAAAATAACTTACATAGAACTTGTTAGCAAATAATGATTTATACTAAACGATTTCATCACTGGAGTATATTATTTATATATAAAGCATTTCATACAAAGTTTATTTATTTTGTATCAGTACGCTATATTGCATGCAATACTCAAATTAGTGAAATATAAGTCAGGCACAAGATATCCGCTGCTATCTTGTCTTATTACTGAATCGGCTCAGCTTTTTAAAATCACGTCTGCACTATAGTATTACAAAATAAACTTTTAATTTCGAACGTGCCTCTTCCTTTAGAACAGTTAAAACGATTCTCGGCTCGATAATCGGAACTGGTGGGTCCCATGATATGGATTATAAAGTTTGCATAATTCGCACGGCCGCCATCCTGAAATGGTATGGCGGACGACCTTGTAGTTTGGTCACAAGACGCACCCTATACGAAGGTATGTTGTTACCAAATTTGGTAGAGATCAGATGATTTGGTTAGTCGTTACTTGATTTTACGTTTTGAACGTTTGAGTGGCCGCCATTCAGTTTTAGTAAAGATGGCGGCGATATAAAACATGACACTGAGGTGTCCTTTGCTAGTGCTACCTTTGTACCAAATTTCGTTCAATTCGCATTCACCGTGTTCGAATTGATAGGGGGGGACAGACATTCAGAGTACACACACTCACACACACACAGACACACACACACACACACACACACAGACTCACACACACACATACACACACACACACACACACACACACACACAGACTCACACACACACATACACACACACACACACACAGACTCACACACACACATACACACACACAGACAGACACACTTTTTTCGCCCTGTGTTGATCTCATAAGTCTACTTTCATTTTTTGCAAAAATCGAAAGTAGGCTAAAAATGGTCGAATCAACGTATGTCCGGAATGCATGGTGTCCATGCTAGGGACCAGTCTTCCTTCCACGTTGCCTAACAGGCCGGAACTATCAGCGTTTCTTGTGGGTGACTTTGCCTTCCTTACTGGAAGACGTACCATTGATGATTCACAGGGTTATGTGGCTGCTACATGTTGATGCTCCAGCCCACATCGCCGTTGACGTATCTCAATTGTGTCTTCCCTGGTCGATGGATTGGACGAGGATGTCCAGTTGCATGGCTAACTCGTTCACCAGATCTCAATTCGTGCGATTTCTGGTTATCGGGCCATCTCAAAAGTATCGCATATGCAGAGCCCATTCCATTCATGCTGCCCTTGACACTATTCGGATGCAGCCTGACCGAAGTGAACGTGTTAGACAAAACATGCTACGGCGCGTACACGCATGCGTGGAGGCACAAGGAAATAATTTTCAACATATTATACTGTAACTGTGGCTGCATGGTACAGCGCGAATTAGACAGCCGTCTCTGTAACAAGGAATGATCTAATAAATAGTCCCTAACAAACAAACCATGCATTTTTGGACATACGTTCATTAGAACTTTTCTGTTCCGTATCCTCTCCTCGATCAATCCCAAGAGTTTGTACACGGTGGAAAAAATCACCCTGTATAACGATATTCAAACTGCGAATCTTAATATAAATACCAACTTAACGCACTACACTTAGTGTATAAATGTAAACCTCAACCACACTGATCTGGATCTGATGATGACCTCTTGAAGGTTGAAACGCGTAATCCTAAAATTTCCCCATTATGTTGTTGTTGTTGTTGTTGTTGTTTGAGTCTTCAGTCTCTTGACTGGTTTGAAGCAGCTTTCCATGCCTCCGTGTCCTGAGCTAATCGTTTCATCTCTACATAGCTACCACACCCTACATCTGAGGCAATCTGTTTAACATATTCTAACCTTGGTCTACCCCTGCAGTTCTTGCCCTCGACCCTTCCTTCCATAACAAAGCTTGCTATTCCTGGGTTTCTTAATATGTGTCCTACCAACCTATCTCTTCTCTTCATTAGCAGTCACCAGAAACATCTCTCCTCTCCCACTAGTCTTAACACCTCTTCGTTTGTAACCCTATCCACCCATCTGATCTTCATCACTCTCCTTTAACACCACATTTCAAATGCTTCAATTCTCGTCTTTTCTGCTGCACCAATAGTCCAAGTTTCACTTCCATAGAGTGTCACGCTCCAGACAAAGGTTTTCAAAAATGACTTCCTAATACCTAAATCTATATTCGAAGTCAACAGATTCCTTTTCTGTAGAAATGCTTTCCTTCCCTGAGCTAACCTACTTTTTATATCCTCTTTGCTTCGTCCATCACTGGTTATTTTGCTTCCTAAGTAACAGAAGTCTCCTACTTCCTTTAGTTTTTCACCTGCCAATTTGATGTCCATAGAGGTTTCTGATTTATTTCGGCTGCATTCCAGTATTTTTGTTTTACATTTATTAAATTTTCATCATGAATTCTTTCCTCAAGACAAAGTCCATACCATTATAGTAGTGATCATAACTAATACATATTAGTACATTATGCAACGAGCCTATAATGGCTATAATTAAGACACGAGTATTTTTTATAAAACGAGCGTATGCGAGTTTTATAATTTCCATACGAGTGTCTTAATTACCATTATAGGCGAGTTGCATACGACTGTTTATGTTCGACGATAATTATAATTTTATTATATGTTTTAACATAAATATTCATAAATATCTGTTGAGAGTCAGCCACAAGAATTTTGTTATCGGAGAGCGAGCACGAGACATCTCTCTGTCTTTCAAGATCTTTGACGCATGCGCTCTGTGTCCTTGCAATGACATATGCAAGCCATATGTTTACATCTGCCGTCCCTCAGTAATATTGTCACCGGAGTCGTTTGAATGCGCTGTGTAGAAATTATTGTTGGTGATTTTAAGGTACAGTGCTATTTCTTGTTTCATATTCGCCAGTTTATTTACGCGAACATATGGACGGTGCGTATTCCATGTCGGTAATTTATTATAGTTCGATGTTGTGTTTATGTCCGACATGTTCGATTTTGAGCGCATGCGCGAAGCTATCGTTTCCTAATTGGTCAATGAACGAGCTCTGATTGGCTGGAGAAACTGTATCATAATGAAAATAAGTGTTATAATGACCATCATTATGACACCGTTTTCTGACACATAATTGTCAGGGTCGAACATAAAATTATTTTCATGTTAGCCCACATAAATTGTACTACGCCCAGTCATTGGACAAATTCATGATGACTGACTGAAGAGTTACAAATGACTGTTCAGTAGTACTGTATCTGCCACTGATTCCAGGAGGAGCTGTTGGTCTAACAATTACCACTGTATCACTCGCTCTGTACGGGAAGCAAGTACCCGATAGCATATTGACACTGTTTGGTAGCACCGGCCACTGATTCCAGGAAGACTTGTCGGTGTATGTTCCGCCCCGGGATACAAGGTTCTGCGCAAATTATTTAGTAGCTGTCTAAGCAGGCGCGGTACTCTCTCTCTCTCTTTCTCTCGGTGTAAAAACTTGGCGCGATCACATTCCGCACCTCCGAGTCGCCATGGCTGTGGCTGCCTTCTTTTACTTCATAGATAAGCCAGATAGAGATCATGTATCGCTGGAATATTCCAGATTTCTTCTTCTTTCAAGAAAACTGGCCACATTGAGGTGGAGCGGTTAGGGTTCTTGGCTGTCACCCCAGAGGTCCAGCTCTGCCAAGAAATTTTAATTCTGGTGTGAGAGCTGAAACGGGGCACACGCAGTATTCTGAGACAACATTGAAAAGAGGAGTATTCAAATACCACCTCAGACATCCTGCAAATGGTTTTCCGTGGTTTCCCCCACTTCTCCAGGCAAATGCTGGGATGGTTACTAACTTAAGGCCACGGCCACGTCACCTTCCCAATCATATCCCCCCATTTGCCAATACACTCACTAGAACAGTCATCACAATAACACAAATTACACACATACATCCTAGTACAATGGGCTATATTACCAGGATGTCGCAGTTCCTAAAATAAGCAACAACAACAAATCAAACTGTTTGCTTCGAATGACAAGCTCAAAATGTAAATGAGAACAGGTGACCTATTTCGAAGTTGTGAATTCGTTTTAGGGGATTGTGACATATTGGTTATCAGCCCCGTTAGCTTGGGTGCATGTTCAGTCTGTCTGATGACCTGCGTCTCCAGACTTGCTGCAGCTGTCCATCGCAGTCGTTGTCAACGATTCAATGCGCACGGCCACACCGCGTGGTAGTGCCATCTTAAAGAATTAAACAATGAGTGGAAATAATAATAATAATAATAATAATAATAATAATAGTTCAATGAACTGGATAAAGATCTGAAAGAAGTGGGGATTACACCAACAGACATTCAGGAGCGTGCCCTACTCAAAATAAAACTTCAAGCTTGCAAAGGTTTCCAAGAAAAACCGAAGCTGAAAACGGGAAAGATTTGGACCCAGGAACGGAAGGAAGTCCACCGAGAACGAATGCGGGCGTACAGGGCAAACATCAAAGCCTGTAGGAGACAGTTGGAATGACACGGTCCAAAGATGGCCTATACGAAATGAATGAATGGATGAATGAATAGCTTCCTCGGAGATCAATGATAGCAAGACCACCTTCCGCGTTTGATTCCCTGCACAGTAAATAGAATGTTTGAAGGGTGGTAAAATCCATGGTATTCCCATTTGACTTCCAAAATACATCGCCTTCCTCAGCCACAGGTGGCCAAAAGAGTTCTGGTTCCTCTTTCAGATGGCAGTGCAAAACAGAACGTCGAATTTGGAGAGTAGGCCCAATTGGCCCCAACCTCGTTAGCTGATGCTAAATGATGATGGTGATGATGGTGATGAAGATGATGATGATGATGATAAACGTCCTAATGACTTCTCCACTATTTTTACCAACAGAGAAATTTAAAAATAATGACCAAATAAACTGATGATTGTGAACAATCAGTAGCCTAAATTCCCTTGCAGTTTAAAGTTTATTTTGAAATTGGTAGATTCCAAATATGACGTTTAGATTGAGCGGGCCTATATCCATCGGCTTCTCCACTATGAAGAAACAAACATACAACAGCCAAGAAAGCAAAATTTAACAAAGAGAAATCGAATTGAGTTAGCAAAGAATAATCATAGAATAAACAGAGGACAGTTCTAATTTTGTATATGTGGATTCTAAAATAAGGGCACAATAAGACATCTTAGATTGTATTAGTCTTATAAAACCGAGTTAAACCCAGCAACAACTGAGTATGATTGCGAGGCCTTCATGCTTTTAAACGTGACGTAGCTGAAATCCTTGGCAACATTCATATACTGACGTAGTCAATTACAGTCGATACATCATCAAATAATACTGATGTTAGATGCCAGAATGAAAGGCTAAAGAGACATTCATCAGTGTCATTCGATTTATACTTCCAACTGAACGCTAAACGTAGTCTGAGTAGGCTACTCCTGTCTGTCGTTTTATGGAGAACATGGAGATCTGTTGTTGTTTGAGTCTTCAGTCTTTTGACTGGTTTGATGCAGCACTCCAATCTTCCTGTCATAAGCTAATCGTTTCATCTCTTCATAGCTACCACACCTTACATCTGAGGCAATCTGTTTGACGTACTCTAACCTTGGTCTACCCCTACAGTTCCAGTTCTCGACCCTTCCTTCCATAATTTACGTTTACTAATCCTGAGTGCCTTAGTATGTGTCCTACCAACCTATCTCTTCTCTTCATTAGCAGTCACCCGAATAATCTCTCCTCTCCCACTCGTCTTAATACCTCTTCATTTGTTACCCATCGGATCGTTAAAATTCACTCGTAACACCACATTTCAAACGATTCTATTCTACTCTTTCCTGCTGCGCCAATAGTCCAAATTCCAATTTTATGGAGAGCAAGAGTCTAAATGTCTATTCGTTATTCTGTAGTGAAACAAGCTAAAGAAAAAATGTTTGGAGTCGAACGCACCTCTTCTCAGTACTGCCTCACGAGGCTGAGTGAACCCTCTTTTCTAGTCCTCAGACCAGCGGCTTCGGTGGCGTAGTAGGTAGCATGCTGGGCTTCTATGTCCAAGATCGCGGGTTCAAATCCGGCTGAAGTCGTCGGATTTTTAAGAGCGTTAAAAATCCCTCAGTATGCCTTCCTTCGGAGGGGAAGTAAAGCCGGCGGTCCCATGTCATAGATTTATGGCATGTTAAAGAACCTTCCACTAATTACACCTGTGTGAAGCTAAATTGTATAGGTTAAGAATGCAAACAACGCTCTTAGGTTCCTACGTTCATTGCCAAGAGCCGACTGTGGTGGCGTCTGGTAGCTGATCTCTGAACTAGTAGTCGTTGACGGTGGCGTTTGGCGGCAAAAGTAGGAACTACTTGAAAAAATTCAATGTCTGCAGTCCTTACTTGAATTAAAAACAGATAACACACTCTAATACAGTCATCACAATTAACACCGGTTATCAGACAGATTCTACACACACCCAAAGTACACTGGGATACATGACCGCGTTGTCGCAGCCCCTAAACTTAGGAACCAACCAACCAACCTAGTCCTCAGACCAGATTTAAATTTCTTGGCAGAGCAGAGAATCGAACCTGAACCTCCATGGTGACAGTCAAGAATGACAATTACTACGCTACGATGTTTACTACCTTTAATACAAGGCGCTGATCTCTTAATTACAAGGGCCGATAACCTCGATGTTTGGCCCCTTAAAACAACAATTATCATCATCTTAATTACAATATAAATGCATCTATTCTCCTACAGTAACTAAAGGGTGCTTATTACATTTTTCATTAAATAGTAAGGGACCAATTCTTATGAAACTAATAAAGCTAGAGTAATGATATTTATTTATACCAGCATTACCCGTCGCGGCTTCACCTGCGAATATTCTAGTTGTAAAGAGTACACTTAGCAAAATCTCAATCATGAATGCTATGACTGATTTATCCTTGGTATGAATAGTCAGACTTTATCAATTCAGCTACTGGTGCAGTGGTTAGGGGTTTGTCATTCCTTCATAGGTATATCAGAGCGAAGTTAGTTTTCTGGGAGTATCACATACACTGTTAATTTAAGGGCCTTTAAATGTGGTTTTCGGAGACCCTTTATAGTCGGGTGAAAAAGACCTTTCGTACCACACTCACACGTGAAAATTGCGTGAAAAAATTCTAGAGTGCCCCTTGACCTCCTTAAGCGCATTATATTGTATGTATTGATGAATTTTACTGCTTAATTTGGTTCAGTGATAACCTTATAACCGTCTGGAAACTTTCACAGTAATGTAATAATTGGAATTGCATTGCGTCTTACAGAAATAGATGGACTTGTGAGACTCTGTTACCATGGTTACCGTGTTGCATTCTTTCATTATTTCATTGTAAATATACATGTTTTAAGGTATTTATTTAATTGGAAGGCATTTAAAGAGTAATCGAGTGCGTTTCGCTTACGCATTGGGTTATGCTGAACCTCTAGGTACCCCATATGTGTAGGTTGGTGTTAATGGGACCTTATTTTCGGTACAAAACTGGAATGGGACCTTAGCAGAATAATATAGGGAGAAATTGCACATCTTTATGTTTCAAATGTATGGTACTAAACTTATAAAACACTACAATTATAATTCGTCCAATTAAAAATAGTATTCTGGAATTCATAAAAAAGTCAAATATTTTTGAAAATAATTATATCTCGTTATGTATTAGACATTGTAGCCTCCGTGGCTTAAGCGGCGGCACGCCGGCCTCTCGCCGCCGGGTCCGTGGTTCAAATCCCGGTCACTCTATGTGAGATTTGTGCTGGACAAAGCGGAGGCAGATAGGTTTTTCTCCGGGTACTCCGGTTTTCCCTGTCATAATTTCATTCCAGCAACACTCTCCACTCTCATTTCATTTCATATGTCATTCATTTAATCACTGCCCCAGGGGAGTGCGACAGGCTTCGGCAGCCGGCACAGTTCTATCCTCGCTGCTAGATGGGAGTTTCATTCATTCCATTCCCTGACCCGGTCGGTCGACTGGAAGCAGGCTGTGGATTTTCATGTATTAGACATTATCCATAATTCTACTACAGTGTGTTCAGAACAGTAGGCCTACTGTATAACTGTTGACGAGTAAAATAGTTGTGTACTTTGTAAGAGAATGGGTCACCAAATGTGTCGATTTAGCATTAGCTTCGTTGATTGATTTAGGGGCTTTGTGACATCGTGGTCATATAGCCCCGTGTACTTGGGTGTATGTGGAAATTGTCTGAAAACCTGTGTTATTGTGATGGTTGTATTTAACTAACAACTAACCCCTGGCACTACAGTCCATGAAGGGCCTAGGCCTACCAAGCGACCGCTGCAAAGCCAATTGGTCTGCAGATATTGGGGTGATGCGTGGTCAGCGCGTCGGGTCCCCTCGGCCGTTAATCTTGGTTTTCGTGACCGGGGCGCTGCCTCGCTGTCTGACAGCTACTCAATTGTCGTCACGAGGCTGAGTGCACCCCGTTCCAGCCCTCACGTCAGTTTCTAAAATCGCTGACGGAGCCGAGGATCGAACCCGGGGCCTCCATTGATGGTTGTATTAGTGTGTGTATTTGTAATTCAAATGAAGATTGGGAAGGAGGTGGCCGTGACATTAAGTTAGGAACCATCCCGGCATTTTCCTGGAGTAGAAGTGGGAAACCACAGAAAAACACTTCCAGGATGGCTGAGGTAAGATTCGAACCTGCCCCTTCTCAGTTTTTCCTCACCGGGCTGACAATGAGTGCACCCCGTTCCAGCCCTCATCATCAACTTCCAAAGGCAATGCCTTGACTCCACAACCATTGCGCTCTGTCTTCAGCCTCTTGTTTCATTTCATAGTAGGAACCATAATGAAGAGTTAGTGTGATGTCCTACAGGAAAAATTTTCTCGGTCGACCTCGGCCTTTCTTCCCTGTGATGTTTCCTTCCACGAGATTAGTTAGGAAATCGTTATGTCGCAAGATGTGGCCTGTGAATTTAGCTTTTCTATTATGGATCGTTGGTCTCAGTTCTCCACCCTCAGACCAGAATTAAATTTCTTGGCAGAGCCGGGAATCGAACACGGACCTTCGCTGTGGTAGACACGCGTGCTAACCACTACGCAACGAGGGATTTAGCATTAGCAGCTTAGGAGATACAATCTCATCTCAAGGTGCTGATCCCTTAACTATAATGTCTTCATTTGTTCTCCTCTCTAAAAGGTGCATTTACTCAGATACATTAATTTGTCTGATTTTGAAGGTAAAAATGGTAACATTTGCACTTTAAATTCGTAATAAATGGAGAAGCAGACACTTATGGCGTGGTGTGAGAATTTATAAAGGTCATTGGAATTCAAACGAGGCCCAGAGTAATTATAGTGAGTAAAAATGGCAAAGATGCTACCGATGAAAAGCACAAAAGAAAAAGTAGAACGAAGCGGAAATTAAAGATAACGGGTAGTTGCTGCACTAGACATCTTAATCAAGTTCTTTAAGGTTAAGGTCTCGTGGATGCATCACGTCCCTCACATTTTTCATAAGCGAACTAATGAGTTACACAACATGGCCTCCAGAAATGGTTCATTAGCGTTATATTGCGACCAAAAGAAACAAGTGAAGAGCTCCGAGCGCTTAGGTACGCTCTGCTTGTTCAAGGTAATACGATTGCAAATTTTTATTGGATCACGGAAGACTTTTTTTAGTACTAAATGATGACTATAACAGCAATCTTTAACGCATCATGAAACATGTGTTTACTTCGCTGCTATAAGTCACAAGCGGAACCTAACCATTCAGGGAAATATCAATAATTTTGGAAAATTGGCTTTCACGGTTAAGTAATTCAACTCCAGTCATTCTTATAGGATTTGTAGTTGTTGCTTATTTTAGGGGCTTTGACATCGTGGATTTGTGTGTGTGTAATTTGTGTGATAACCTGCGTGATTGTGATGGCTGTAGTCTACTAGTGTAAGTTGTGGATAGGATTTGGAAGGAGGCAACCATTAGAAATCATCCCCGAATTTGCAGGATGTACTCCTATAATAATAACAATATCGTATGGTCTCGGGTGCCGGGTGCAAGCTTTGTTACTTGACACCCAGAGAGTAGCTTGCATGTCAAATTTTGTTGTTCATTGAAGCACTGTGAAAGTCGAGGGGGTTAGATAACTAAACTCCATGACACTTTAGCGCTTTCTAGTAGAGAAATGAGGAATTTTGAGTTGGCGGAAAATCCCGAGATTAATTTTGCCATTATGAACACGGCCTACTGAATTCAAATGGGTTCTTTGACATGCCAACATCGTAGGACATGCGTGTCGTAATTTTGTCCACCTTTCAAAAAGCACTTACCATGGCCAGGAGCGAACCTGCAAGCTTGGGGGTTAGCAATCCGACACGATAACCACTCACCCACCGTGGCAAGCAAGGATGAAAAATCCACAGCCTGCTTCCAGTCTCCAACCGGGTCAGGAATGGAATGATTGAAGCCCCCATCTAGCGGCGAGGATATGGACTGTGCCGGCTGCCGAGGCCTGACGCACTCCTCTGGGGCAATGATTAAATGAATGACAGATGAAATGAAATGATAGTGGAGAGTGTTGCTGGAATTAAATTTTGACAGGGAAAACCGGAGTACCCGGAGAAAAACCTGTCTGCCTCCGTTTTGTCCAGCACAGATCTCATATGGAGTGGCCGGGATTTGAACCACGGACACACGTAAATTTGCTGATGATCACGATAGCCCACGTCCCTAAATGAAATACAATTTTATCTATATTGGAGAAGATGACCGGCTGCGTGGCGCAAATGGTTAGTCGATCGCTGGCTATACCCAAGGTTGCGGGATAGAATTCCCAGCACAGACCTTTCGTAGTTGTTTTGTTTCTTCTGAGTGGACTGTTGAAGAGTGGAAAAGAGATCTACGTGTAGTTGTTGGAAATATTCTACAAGGTCCGCGAAGCAAGGCACATAGAGTGTTGCAATAGGAACCACCTTGAGTAACATACACGTACGTACATACATGTAGGACAGGTCGTGGGTACGGCGGGTAATTTTTTTGTCGCTGTGCCACCAGCTATAGGCCACTGGTAGGCACGGGCCGACTGGTTCCGTTCGTTCATTCACACGTGGGCCATATACTGAGCGCCCTGCCGCACCGTTCCAATTGTGGTTCTTACAAACAAATCAACCGAATTATAGCTTTCTTTCCTACCTTTATTTTTCTGCCCATATCTTAACAGTTACATTCAACATCCACGTATTTACAAAATTGCAGCCTTGGGTGCTAAACCAATTTGCTTTTCCTTTTCTTGTTGTGGTCGCTAAAGGAGAAAATGACACTGCTTTCAACTTTTGTACTTATATGGAGTGATATTCTGTACTTGAAGTAGAGGTTCAACCTGTCTTTTGCTCGAGGACACAGTTTGACCACAAAGGTTTTTTGGTATTGGTCTTACTTCGAATTGATGATGATGTAATGCGCTGTACGTCCCTTTTAACTACTGTGGCTTTAGAAATGTCGGAGCGCCGAGATTCAATACTGTAAACTTGGGCACAGCAGAAGAGAATATTATCGCTGCGCCTCGTAGCTAACCACTTCATTTAGAGGCTCGGTAAATTTTTGGTCATCGACTCCATGCACTTGTACATTTATTTCTTTGGTTGGTTGGTTCTTAAGTTTAGGGGCTGAGACAACGCGGTCATGTAGCCCAGTGTACTTTGGGTGTGTGTAGAATCTGTCTGATAACCGGTGTTAATTGTGATGACTGTATTAGTCTGTGTATCTGTTTTAATTCAAGTAAGGACTGCAGACGATCAATTTTCAAGTTCCTACTTTTGCCGTCAAACGCCACCGTCAACGACTACTAGTTCAGAACTTAGCAACCAGACGTCACCTCAGTCGGCTCTTGGCAACGAACGTAGGAACCTAAGAGCGTTGTTTACATTCTTAACCTATACAATTTAGTTAGCTTCGCACAGGTGTAATTAGTGGAAGGTTCTTTAACATGCCATAAATCTATGACATGGGAATTGTTGCATTATTAGTAGAAATTTATTCTAGGTATACTGATTAGAATTCAATATTATTTGTAATATTTTACATATATGAACTCTAAATCCAAAGCACCCTTTCTGTCAAAATAATTAATAATACGGTAATCATATTTCTGGGGGAATATTAGTTTTATTTATTTATATCGTGGTCATATAGCCTCGTGTATTTGCGTGTGTGTGTATTTTGTGTTATTATGAAGGCTGTGCTAGTGTGTGCATTTGTAAATTAGGGGATTAGGGGATAGGATTGGGAAGGAGGTGGCCTTTAATCAGGAACCATCCCAGCATTTTCCTGGAGTAGAAGTGGTGAAACCACTTCAAACCCCTTCAATGATGGCTGAGGTGACAATCGATCCCTCCTCTGCTCAGGTTTGTCTCACGAGGCTGATTGTACTCCGTTCCAGCCCTCACACCAGAATTAAAATTTCTTGGCAAAGCCGGGAATCAAATCCGGACCTATGGAGCGACAGCCAAGCATGTTAACTGCTACACCATGAGGTGGTTGAAACATTTCTAACGAACCAATATTAATGCGAAATATCTGTTTCGGTACTTACTAGTAAATTATCTTAAATAGAGTGAAGGTGAGATAATGCTACTTTTATCTATTCGAACATTGTGTAGGTGGCTGGCAAGTGATTATATGCACGAGGAGAAACACTCGTTGGTGTTTTTTGTAGTGGATTCCTCTAGAAGTGTTTTCATTTAATATAATGATAATAAATAGCCTATAAATGTATTTATATTTTATTTATTACTTATTTATCGGTGAACATTGCAGGCATTGGGCCCAAAACAATACTCATAGTAAGAGGCTTTGCCTGTATAAAATTATGAGCCTGGTAGTGATTGCAGTAACAATAAATAAAAAAGTAAACAAATAATCAATTAGATCAATAAATAAATAGATACATAAATAAATAATGAATACATAAATAAAATGTATAAACAAAAATAATATACAAATAGATAAATAAATTGATAAATAAATAAGTAAATAAAGAAAGAAAGAAAGAAAGATAGAAAGAAAGAACGAAAGAACGAAAGAAAGAACGAAAGAAATAAAGCAATAAATAATTAAAGACAAATGATTGCTAACGATATCAAAAATGAAAACGTAATGAATAATTAAATGAACGCACACTTATTGCCAATACGACTTAAGGTTGTAACTGATGAGAAGGAGTTGATATTATAATAAACCACTGCGACAACGCTGTTGGTATTTCCAAGACTTAGATGAAGAAGGCAATGTGGGGAGAACTTTCTGTATATCGTAAAATGGCCGTGATATCACATACGGTACCAGAGCCACCATCGACAGATGACTAGGCAAGATATACAGTACAGTTTGAAGATGTGTTTAGTGGTGGTTCCATCTACAATTTTTGCTTGCATATTAGGCGAGACACCCGTGGCTATGCTTAGTAGTGGATTCCTCTAGTCTAGAATTTCTAAAGCTATAGGCGCGGCTTCTCATCTGAGAACAGACAATTTGCCCCTCCCCACGTGTCCCCCATTTCCTCATTAGCACGCCAATCAAACAGACTGCAGGTGCCTGCGAGTTATCTGTGACACCCTTCACTTGCACATGTCCGGCACTGCCACCTTGATCGCGAGGTCAACGAACAATCATAATATTTCAAGTCAGTTCCTACTACAGCAGTGAGAAATGTTTAGCGAGATACAGTATGTGTGTTGAGCAATTTGGAATCCGATGCATTGATTTCAATGGCCGTGTGCACACACAAAGAATTTCTCTGTCACCTCGCTTGAAGCTGAACGAATTTCTGCACGATCGGTGAATTTTGACACATTTGGCCTCATCCTATCGTCATGATATCTTAGTTCTACTGCTGACAGCTCTAAAATCACGGAAATATAAATGGGCCGTTCCTTCTTGACCGGTATATATTACGTGCGCAGTGGTGTCTCCACGCACAGTGAGCCTCCATTCCTTCGTGATCAATGAAAATAAAGTGCGCAATGTTTCCTCGGCAGCGCATGTGCACATTCAGTGGTCTCTGTGCTCTACTCTCACGTGCTTACGACCGGCCACGAATGACCGGCCCATCTATAGTCTACCTCGGATTGTCGGGTAGATTGGTACAAATTACTTCACTAGTTAAATAATAATAATAATGTTATTGGTTTTACGTTTATTTCAACTATAGTGGTTTGTAGAGACGCCAGGGTGCTGGAATTTTTCCCCAAAAGGAGATCTTTAACGTGCCAGTAAATCTATTACTTTAACGCCTTCTACAGATCTCCAAGTTTTCAAAAATCGAATAGCATATCTATTTTCCAGTGAAACATTCTTTCTGGAAGATAACAAATCGCTCTTCAAGCTACCCATTCAGGATACCTACTGTATTGTCAGCACCGGAGGTCAGCCCTCCAATCTCCACACTTGCCCAGCTCCTCATCACGGACGAATGCCTCTTATTATAGGATTGGAGTTATCCTAGATTGTGCATAGCTTGGTTTAAGTAGACTATTCTTCTATAAAAGAAACAATGACTATTTGTCAGACTAGTTCCTTACCTGTAATCGTAGTTACAACATACAATATAATAGCTTTGTTCTGTAAAGGAATCATTTAGTGTAATCCATTTGTTTTTTCCTTGTTCCAGGTGAAGATCTGGTTTCAAAATCGACGGAGTAAATACAAGAAGATGATGAAAGCTGCACAACAAGCTGCGACGCAACCCAACAACAACAATAACAACGGTCAACCGCAACAACACGGGCTGTTGCCTAGCAACGCGAATAACACCGCTCCCCATACGCCGGGGACAATACCGGGCGCGAACAGCCCGCAACCGCCGGGAGGAGGCATTATAGGTGAGTTCAGGGGGCTTTGCTCTCGCTAAGCTCTTTGGAACAGTTGTTAGTCTCTTAACTGAGGAGCATTTAATAATGTCCACTTAAATAATCTGTACAGGCATAGGCTACTGTTGGTACATAATGCAGTTTAACTGAAAATAAGTGATGTTAGTAGTCATTTTTTTCCCCTTGTAATCAGAACTTTTTGACATTTGATGTGTGGAAGTCTCAAAGTGGTCGGGTTATATCACTTTAGTTAACATACTGTACATCAAAGTATTACTCACTGTACTAAATTTTGGAATGTATTTTTATTCATTAAAACTCTCAGAAGACCAGCTCCAGCTCCCAAAGGCTGTGATAAAATATCAAGCATATTCTAATATAAATGCCATATAAATTATAGGTTAGCCAACAACAGAGATTTAAAGAAATTATTCAATTTAAATTTATGGCTGCCAAGTAATTAAATGATCAGTTAAATATGAAATCATAAATCTATATAAATTGGTAAGTATTCCTGTATTTGTTCTCTAATTCTTCATGAAAATAACTCAAAAAGTAAAAAAATATAGAATTTAACCTGTGTGTATTTTTGTTGTTGTTGCAATGATTGGTTTATATTAAACGGTAGAGTGGCCACCAAAACAAAATATCAGGCATATGTAGTCAAGTTGGCCTAGTTGCCGTTCAACGCTGTTTAAACAGAGGTGAATAAACATGAGTTTGACCCATTGAAAACCCTTGATTATTATATAAAACTGAAAGAAGTTAATGTCGTATTTCGATTGTAATTTTTGAATGTAGGCCTACCTCTATCGGTCACCATATTGCTATGAATGTTCCCTGTCATCTGCTTCCAGGAGGGGGTGGCTCTTCCTCCGGTAGCCAGCACAGTCCGGGTGGCTACCTCCCCCACGTGGGTCACCAACCCCAACCGCAGACACCCACTCCGTCGTCGACGCCCGTCAGCGACATGTCTCCTCAGCCACCGCACGGCATGTCGGGGTCCCCGCCAGTCGTGTCCTGGGACATGAAACCTGCGGCCGCCCCTGCCCACCACCCTCCACACCATCCCCACCACCACGCGCACCCAGGGTACATGCCGCAGTACTCGTGGTACCAGGCGGATGCGAACCAGGGACTATTAACGTAAGTATTCAAATCCTTTTAATTGAATGTATTCAAATAGAAATACTGTAATAAAATAATAGAAGCGCATGGTGGTTCAAAAGTTCTTCTGTCAGAAATTATATGTCTCATGTAGCCGGCAGACGTAGTAACTCTGGGCACTGAGGGTGCATCAGCTACGGGTTCAACTGCGGTTTCAGGCAAGAGTGTTTGAGTTGTGTCTAATAATGTGCTAATACGTTGTGAGACCAGAAAGTAAGTTCCGTTTGGTAATAAAAACAACACGAGTACAGATATTATTTTTTGCAATACAAAGTACAAATCGTAAACTGTATTTTAACTTAACTCGCACCATTGTGGAGGCGTAACCCAAACTAACATGGATAAGTTTTCGGGCTAGGGTTCAAGCTAAAATTTGCGTGATGCACATTGAAAGTATGACGATCTACCGCGTACTTTGCGCCTAAGCCGGCGCGTACGGATACTACCCACATCTCATTTCTGCCTCTGCCAGGAGAGCAAAAGAATGCGTACGACACAATTCCTATCGTTCTCGAAAATGATCTAAATATCGATCTCAAAATTAGGTCTACTCCAGGCGAAAAGTTCCTTTCGTTTATACACGATACGTTTTATCTTGAGAGGAATAATAATCCGGCCATTTCGACGACAAGAAGTAGTACATGCGTCGACGCAGTGTTTAACCGATTTCTTAATAATTTGTCGACTCAAGAGTGCATTTCATACTTCTCTCATCATCGTCCTTTATTCAGAATATAGCTAACTTATTATTTTCTTATTATGGATTTGTACTTGCCCCCACAGCTTAAACGCAAAAGTACCTAACTTGTGTGTTTGCAACGTTATACGGAAACTGGTTTACAGACCTCTCCTCATGCTAATTGCGAGTGATAATACCTGTAATATAACCGTGTTAGAAAGATTGACAAGTATTCATCATCTAGATATGAAAAATATATCCATGATTCGATGTTCCTCAATGTAGCGGAGGAACGTTCCTTTTCATTTTTGTATGTCTTCTTCATAAAACGTTGCCGCTAGTTTTGTCAACCTTGTGGTAACATGCCCTTTGAGCTTGTCATCATTGTTGAATTCATGTTCACCAAGGAACGTTTTCAGGTGAAAAAAGAAACAAGTCTTCATTACCAATTGATGGACGCCCACTTCGTTGGTCATCATGCACTTTATCACGTATTGGACCCATGTCGTTACCATTGAATCACTCATCGCATGTTCTCCGTACATCTCGCACATGTGTCGAGGAATGTCGATTGATTTAGTGCTCTTTGTATCCATAAAACGACCGATGACAGTTCTAATCTCACAAGCGGCGGGATTTTCAATCAACTTCGCCATTCTAACCAAGCACTATAAAGCGTAAACAACAGGCAGTGATCATAAAATGGTGTCATCTCCTTCTACTTGACTCAGAGCAACTATCACGCATGCGTCGAACTGCGATTGCAGCGATGCCGGGACAACGCTTGAAAACGGAACTTTCTTTCTGGACGTGCCTGGTATTACTGCCATCACGTGTTAATCGATCGTATTGAATATTGGTTCACTAATAAAAAATAAAACATACATTGTATAATTCAGTTATCATAAAGAACTCATATGGGCATCCTATCAGATTCGCTAGCTCCATATGAGTTGCATAGTAATCATTTGTTATTTGGCAATAGGAAAAAATACAAAATATTACTGTATTCTTATGGCCAGGCAAAAAGGAGGATTTACTGTTTCTTGTATGTGACATAGGCAAATAATGATAATACAATTTTGCTAAACTAGAAACAGACTTCTCGCCAAGTACAGGGTGTCTAAAAATAAGTTACAAAAATTATACGAGGACATCCTTCTTTGAACTAAAAATCTATCTCCAGAGTTTTTTTATATTATCCTACGAAATGCTTTCTAAAGAAAAAATACAAAAAATAATTTTAATCGTGAGAAATTTCTGCGTCAGCCTATAGGCCTTCAGCGTGAAGCCTCCGAGCAGTCTTCCTTGATAACCTTGGGGGGAAATGACGGAGGAGAATGACGTGTCACTTGTTTACATGTTACCACGCTTGTAATAGAGGCGTACCATACAGTAGAGCAGAATCTTGAGCTTTTAAGCAAGGGCACATTCAGGCAATACTGCACTGAATTTCTCATCACGATGCCCCGCCCCTACATGTGTTGAGTGATGACATGTAACTCATATCTGCACTTCGTTCAGTAGTATACGTTGTGATCATTTATTCACCCCATGCATTTTCCTGGGGAATTTTAAATGACAATACTTATACTCTTCATCCCTAACGTGATATTGCGATATCAGTGCACTACGTCAAATGAGATAAGAGACGTAACCTAAACTAGACATCATTAGCGATTTACCAAACAGTGTAGGAGAAAAATTGATGTCAAATACACTCGTATAATTGGGAACATTGTAGTCATAAATTTTCTGCAACGTATTTTCAGACACCCTGTGAAATGGTTCATTTTATGGAGGGCTAGTTACTGCTTTTGGTAAATTTTAAATTTACACCTGTGGTGTTATTAACATTCTTTGCAACAAACAAGGTGTCTCTGAAGAATTTATTTTTAAAAGGACTTGATGATATTATATTCATAAGAATGTAACTTGTGGTTCACAATTACCACATACGAAAAAACACTTTACAATGAAATTATTCAAATCAGCTCATTTTTAGGGGTTGAAATGGATATAAATGCTTCTGTCGTTATTGAGTTGCAACGTGGAAGAAAAATTGCTATTCGTGAAGCGCGTAAGGTGGTTCTGAATAAGTAAATGCCTCTTTCTGTATTGTATGAGTTCTCGTGGTGAATCTAGCATAAATAATTATAGCACTCTGAGAGAATTATTTCTTTAGATATTTTTCTTAAAAGGATATAAATGGTTTGTTACATTTTGGCGTGTGAATCGCAGTGTTATCGGAAATTCCTTGCTCAAAATTAAAACCAATAGAATAAACATTTTTTAAGAACTTTTGGACCACCCTGTAGCTATTTAGACTAGAAATGGTAAATGTCACTTTTATGGTGAGTATATTTTCATTAATTAGACGAGTGTAAAACAGGTGATAGCAACAAGTCTGTTTCTTATTCTCTTTGGCGTGCCACTTTTGAACAGCTGCGCTCAGTTCAACTTCGTTAATGTGTAACTCGAACTACTTTGAACGAAGATTCTAACACCAGGGCAACTTTTACACTGTAGATTAACTGATACAGGGAGAGCATTCAAACGTGGTCACTTCCAACTTAATGAGTGACAGATTATTTGGCTTCAGTGGTTTCGTTATGGGGAAAGAACTTACTCTTTCCTTAATAGTAGTCTAGTGTAGGCTGTCATTCAAACCCAAGTGGTGTACTTTGTGATAATGATTGTACAGTAGTTTGATTGACAGAAAATAATTTCTCCTGAATGCATATTATTTTTATACTACTATTATTATTATTACACTAGAGATCTCAACGTATGCTCACTATTCCTTTTTCCACAAGGCTTGTTAGGGTTGTAACAAACGAATTTAGCGCTCTAGTTCAACTTGGAATTATTTACAAGTTAATGATCTAAAAATTGAAGTGATCGAAGCCATTTTTCAGTGTTGCCTAGTTCTAATAAAGAAAGTTTTTCAGTCGGTCAACGTTTTTTTTTTTTTGCCCAATAACATTAGGTAGGAAAACAAGTATTGATATGCCCTAACATGAAAAACACTACATAAGATATTTATCAAGGGGCAGATGACCTCGTAGTTCCGCCCCTTAAAACAACAATGACTCACAGATATTTATCACAAAATAACACGCTTTTATGTACAAAAATGGGGGTACTTAAAATGGATGACATGTTTCGATCATCAAGCGTTCATCTTCAGATCCACCTCACTTAGGCCTAGGCTTAATTAATTACGATGTTTATGAATTACACTTACGGTTTGCACAAATATTATATACGATGTTCAGATCACATAAGTTCGTAAAAACTTCCGTAACGCGTCAATCTTACTTACAGATGATATTAACGCAGCCACCATAGTAGTGAACAATAGTAGGATAAGCAGAGGTATATAGATCGAAATGTCCCCAAACGTAATCTTCGTATCGTATTGTTAAGAAGCGTGATCATTAAAACTACAAGAGAGAGGACCTACTTAAATCCACAAGAAGCCAAATAATCTGAGTAAATAACATCCTTTTTGCACACTGATGACTATTTTCCGAAGTGGCCTAATATGATGATCAGAATGCCTGGACGGTGTTTTACCTCAATCAAGCATGATCAGTTGTGTATATTATGTTTGTCTTGTGTAATTCATGCCAAAGCACCTGAACATCATATGAGTGAGTTTATGCTGCCTCTCCCTGTAAAGCCACTCGCCGTTTCTGACGGTGTCTTATTGTGTTTACTAGAGTCTGGCAAGATAACTATGGCGCGAGAAGATGGGATGACTTCATGGATAACAAAGATCTCATTCATTTCAATGGAGAAGGTTCGTATTCTACATCATCACTAATGTTCACCACGCCGGTTGATTGTCTTTCACCGCTGATTTTCGGTAGCACCTGTGTGTATTCACAAAGCACATTTGTTCCAATTTATTAATTTAAGACTTATTTTGAATTTATCGATTTCATCAATTACTAATGTATTGATTTTTAACTTCGGTTAACTGATTTGAGTATTTCGCGGAAGCAGGCATTTTTGAGAATGATAGTCTACTGATCAAAAACACGTGTTTTGCTTTTATTTTTTAAAATAAATCCAATTAACTTTCAAAAATTAGATACTTCCTTTCGTTCGGCTAACAGGTCAAGGAAATTCATGGCAGTTTATAGAAAAAATATGGAATATGGCTCCTGCATTTATTCCTGGCCTATATTTATTTAAATAGCAAATGATTATTTTATCAATTTAACTATTGTAATATAGTATCAAAACAGTTATAGGATCTTACTTCCCACTCATTACTGGAGTTTTCAGTTAATATTTGTTTTATATACTAGGTTTCTCTAATTAATAGACTCGGATTTGCGGTACAATATTGTTACCATTACGGTGTTAATTGTTGTAAAAACTACAATAAAATATTTTAAGTAATTAGCCAATTAGGTAACAGGCCTAGGATTTAAGAAATTTCACAATAAAATGAAGTTAAATTGCTTATTTGAAATACGTAAAATATAATTATAAGCATGAACTAAGAAGTGAAATTGCGAAATCAGTACAATATCTACGACTATACTGTACACATGCATACATACACAGCTATTATGTAAAATGACACAGTAAAAATTTAAACTTATTAACAATTGATTTTCAACAATGACATTAATGTCAACAATCACAATGGTTTTTATAATTAAAACTGCTATCTTTCCCGAGTTGTTTGTAAGCTCTCTGTTTGTAAAGGCATTTTCTCTGAGGCCCAGTAAAAGCAGACTTTCATAATAATATATGGATGTCGAAATAAAAATCGTTGTAAATACTGAAGCCTTTGATGAGAATATATTAGTTACTTGCTTTTGAAATGACGCAAAACGTTATTATTTACAAACTCCCTTGAACTTCTGTATGTAGTCATCGTGATATGGTGTATATTGCTCAATACATGTAGTTGTATCAAGACATCAGTCTACAGTACATTATGTTTCATTTGAATAACTCTTACATTTGCCTAAAATCTGAGGTCTTTAGTTACGTCATACGATCGAAATATATTCCTAGAGTAATATTTAGGACAGGCTACTTCTTGTGTGTGTGTGTGTGTGTGTGTGTGGTTTTGGGGTGTTTGGTGATTTGCTTGTATTTTATAAGTTATATCAACTGTGATTGTGTTTATTGATTACTGTAGTTTATGTCAGTGATTCCAGTTTTATGTAATTGTACTCAATATTTTGGCATAATATTAAAAATAATTCATGACCGAGCGAGATAGCTACGAGCGTCTCCGAACGCTGATGGCGATTAGGTTTGAACCAGAGGTGTATACTGTTTATTGAATCTGTCTTCTTCTGATCACCTAAATATTCCGCCAACAGCCACACTGTAACCTATCGTAGCGTTGTCGCAAGAGTCTAAACACGAACATTAGCTCACAAGAGAACTCTGGTAGCGTCTACCCGTTGATCAGATTGTAATTGGCAGAGGGTATTCTTAGAGGATCACTATATACGATGCTTGTAAAATATTGAGCACACTTAGGAAGAGGGGGCTGATTACCAAGATATCCCATACCCCTAGAATTAATTTACAACATCTTTCTCGTGTCGACATCCTGTATTGCTGAGACGACTGGAGTAGTGTGTGTAATTGTAATTGGGTAGGCACCCCGGGGGTTGAAGTAAGGGTGCTATCCCTGCATTTGCCTGAATGAAGTGCGGAAAAATGAGGGGGAAAAGATACACAGGATAGCCACTGTCAGCGCCGGGATTCGAAACTACGATCTCCGGACTTGTTGCAGCTGTCCTCGTGGCTCGATTTAACGAGCATGGATACGCCGCGGGACATTCATATACAAACATACAATAGTTGTTTACATATTAACATGGTATTATATTATTTGTCCACTCTTGTGATGCACAGCATGTTGTATGTGAGAGATGACTGCGGTGAGCAGATAATCGTAAAGAGTAACTTGATTCATGGGTTCTTTGCCTGAGTTTACGACTACATTGCCAGTGTGACATGAAACTAGTAATCAAATATGACATTAATATTGCCAATGCCGAGAGCATTGTGATGGCTCTCAATAAAGTCAGTCGTTCATATATTATGAGCACAATCACTCGATGGGTTCGTAGTAATACTGCAGCACATGTATACGACTATCTCAGAACCCCATTACTGTGCGCTGTGTTGAGTTCCTACGTTGCCATCAACAGGTGGAAGTACTAGCATAATTCTTATTGTAGATTCAGTTTAGGCCTCTACGACGTCATGGTCATGTAACCCCGTGTACTTGGGTAGGCTATGTGTGGAATCTGTCTGATAACCCGAGTCCTTGTGATGGTTGTGTATATTTTTAACTGGGGTTAGGATTTGGGTAGGAGAAGGTGGCCGTAATAAAGGAAACATTCCGGGATTCACCTGGAGTACAAGTCGGGAACCACGGAAAACTACTTCTAAGATGGCCGAATAAATAAATAAGTAAATAAATTAATTAATCAATTAATTAATTAAAATTATAATTAAAAGTATATAATTAAAAATAGATTTTAAATAAGGAAAAATAAGAATAAAAATAATAAAAGAAAATAAATAAGTGAAATAAAATAATAAATGAGTAAAATAATTAAATTATATAAAAAATAGAACATTGTGGGGTTTGAAGCAATTTTTTCAGTGTTGCCTTAGTAAACAAGACTTAAGTGCTTTTCAGATGAATAATGTAATAATCTCATGTAATTTATTTCAGAATTAGGGCATAACCCAGCTCTTTTGGGTACATTCGTGTTGACAGACTGAAAAGCACTAAACTCTTATAAAAATAGAATTAATTATAATTTAAAAATTAAAAAGAATTAAATGCATAAAACATAAGTAATTAAATAAAATAAAAAATATAAAAGTTAAAAATATAGAGTAAAGAATAAATAAGTAAATCTAATAAAATAAATCAATGTTTTGATCTCCCACATAATAATTATATTTACGTCTTTAGAGCAAATAGATAATTTACCAGATTATATTAAGCCTAAAGCCTTTAAGTATGTTTCAAATGAACAAGTACGTTACCAGGAAATATAGTTAATAGGCCTACCTCCTTTTCAACTAAATGTAAAATATTCCACATGTCAATCACCAAGATAGTTATAAAAAACTCAGCACATGTTTCAGACAATAACAGTTGTCATTCTTTAGCCGTAACAGAATATCACTTATAAATAACTACTGGAAAGAATAACTAAACAGTTGCTACAAAATTCTCTTAAAAATTACAATTAGCTTACATTCCTTCCTTATTTAGTGAAACAATTTTAAACAAAGCATATTTTCTTAACGCTGTCTTTTAATTACAGATATCCCATATTCTTGTTTATAGTTTCCTTTAAAGGACACTGGGTTGTGACAATGGCTTATTTTACACAAAACAAGTAGTTCCGGGAAGAACTATACAGCCTATTTTCATATATCCTACTTATGTTAATTGCCACTATCAACATACAAAATTTCAGTTTTATTGCTGTAATAGATTCGTAGTTATTGAGAACCGACTAAATATTTCGGATGGTCGCCATGTTGGATTTTATATATGTAGGTCCTAGAGTTATGTACTGTTACATGAAGATTATTGTGTACGTGTAGCATTCAAACTTCAATCGCATGATTAGGACACAAGAAGTAACAATGAGATTTTAAAATTTCGCACAGCTGCCATCTTGTGGTTATGGAAACAATTGAAATAAATTAGATGCCAGTGGATTGATATTCGTACAAGGATTTACAGTACCAAGTTTCACTGCACTCAGATGATTAAATTGCGAGAAACGTCCATGTGAATATTTATACTTCGCGTTGCCGCCATGTTGGATTTGTGATCACCAGGTTATTTAAAGTCCTATAGGTGTACTTAAGTTCATAGCCCCTATGAACATTAAAAAAATCAGTTTGATAGCTATAATAGATTCGTAGATATTCAGATCCGTCTAAATATTTCGGATGGTCGCCATGATGGATTGTTAAATGTATAGGCCATAGAGTCATGTACTGTTAAATGAAAATTATTGCGTAGGTTCATTATTCAAACTTTCACTTCGATCGCATGATTACGACACAAGAAATAAAAACTTAATTTTAAAATTCGCACAGCCGCCATCTTGAGGTTATGTAAACAATTGAACTAAATTAGCTACCAGTGCATTACAATGTGTATTAACATTCCCTGTACCGGATTTCATTGCGTTTGGAACATTAAATCGCGAGAAAGGTCTATTTAAAATTTTCAAATTCGCATGGCCGCCATGTTCGTTTTGTAGTTAACCAGCTTTTGAAAGTCTCATAGATGTATTTCCAGTAGTGGCCTTTATCTCCGTACAAAATTTCAGGATGATACCGCTAATAGTTTCAGAGATATAGAATGCCGGTGAAATACTTCGCACATCCGCCATCTTGTGGTTATGTAGACAATTGAACGAAGTTAGATGTCGGTGCAATACAATGTGTATAAACTTATACTGTACCAAGTTTTATTGCGTTTGGTTGGTTAAATCGCGAGAAACGTCTATTTAAAGTCACAAATTCGCGTGGCTGCCATGTTGGTTTTGTAGATACCAGTTTTTCAAAAGTCACATAGGTGAACTTCTAGTAGTTCCCTTTATCACCGTAAAAATTTCAGGGTGATATCGGTAATAGTTTCGAAGATATTGAATGCTGGTGAAATATTTCGCACAGCCGCCATGTTGGATTGGTGAGACGTAACAAAATTTGAAGGGCACGGTCGGGGTCGTCCTGAATAGTGCTATGAACTTACCGAGTTTCATTGAAATCACTCCAGCCGTTTAGAATTTATTAGGGGGGGGGACACACACACCTCACACACACACACACACACGGACAAAAAGGTGATCTCATAAGCCTATTTTTTCAAAATTGAAAATAAGCTAAAAATGAATAAATTTTAAAAACAAATTTTTGTTAATTCTGTTTGGTCAGTGGTTGTTTATTTTACACTAAACTAAGACATAACCTTTCTAATCCACCTGCAAACAATACATGAAATGAAAAAAAAAAGTTTCATTTTACATATGAAATATTATTGTCTGATTTTGTACTGGGTGTTCAAAAACACGGTCACAGAAAACAATCCCGCAAGTTAAGATTTTAGAGAATCTGGTACATTTTACTCAGGAACTACTTGCGTTACAGGCCTGATATTTTGTAATATGTTGGCAACCATGTAGGTTTATATAATGAACAGAAAGATATTTAAAATAATCTTTATCCTTTCAATTTATACATTAAAAAATCATACAATTTAAAAGACAAATATAATTTTTTAATTTGTTAACATTTAAATGGCTCAAAATATCCATTCTAGAAAAACCAATCCGTTCATTTTTCAAGCCACATATTTTTTACGTTCCAGGAAAAAATTAAGTATCCTTCACCAGAAAGTTTCAAAAAAACTGTACCAAACTTGAGAAATTTATATACTCGAATTATTTTCTGTGACTTTGTTTTTGATCACCCTGAACAAAATATGACAATAATATTTCATATTTATTGTTAGCAGGTGGCTTAGAAAGGTTAGATATTTGTTTAGTGTAAAATTAACAATCATTGATATACAAAAATAACAGAAATTTGTTTTTAAAATTTGCTCATTTAATAGTGTAATTGTAGAGCCTCCGTGGCTTAGGCGGCAGCACGCCGGCCTCTCACCGCTGGGTCCGTGGTTCAAATCCCGGTCACTCCATGTGAGATCTGTGCTGGACAAAACGAACGGAGGCAGACAGGTTTTTCTCCGGGTACTCCGGTTTTCCCTGTCACAATTTCATTCCAGCAACACTCTCCATTATCATTTCATTTCATCTGTCATTCATTTAATCATTGCCCCTGAGGAGTGCGACAGGCTTTGGCAGCCGGCACACTTCATATCCTCGCCGCTAGATGAGGGCTTCATTCATTCCATTCCTGACCCGGTTGGAGACTGGAAGCAGGCTGTGGATTTTCATTTTCAATAGTGTAATTGTGTAAAATAAGCCGTTGTCCTTTCGGAGTTACATAGGGCATTGACTTGTGAAGTAATGCGTTGTTTTAAAATACTATACTTCCAGAAGATTTATTACTGAGAGTAATACTATATATTGTAAAACGCAAAGTATGTTGAATCGAGATCAAGTCGAATACAGCATCTGGAGGGCATTCAGATGGCCTTGGGGGGCGAATGTTGCCGTCAAGAAGCGCAATGGAAAGCGCGTGACTCATTGTCAGAACATCACATAGCTGAGCTGGGCCTTCAAATGTGCCACACCCACTGTACGCGTACAGTGCACCACTCCTCAAGGCCAGCCGACATTTAAAATAAAAATATTGCGCATTCCTGCTCATCAGACCCACCCTTCCCCCGCTTGTATAGCCATTAAAAGACTGCAAACAATGCCAGGAGAAAACGATGCTATTAAGGAGAATCAACAAACTCAGAGATCAGGAATATTTGAAATATACTGTATGTACAGTCAAAGAAATAATGAGCAAATTCCTGGTGTACAATCTCGTGGTTTAGCGGCTACCAAAGTTGGCTGCCACCTCTGAAGTCTGGGTTGACTCCCGGCTCTGCCATAAGTTTAATTCTGGTCTGAGGGTTGGAACAGACTTGACTCAACATTGTGGGCAAAACTGAGAAGAGGCGGATTGATTTCCAGCTCATCCATCCTAGAAGTGATTTTCCGTGGGTTTCCACTTCTACTTCACACAAATGCCAGAAGAAGGTGAAAGAGACAGCCGTGACCTTAAGTTAAGAACCATCCCAGCATTTGCATAAACTAGAAGTGGGGAAACCACGGACAACCACTCACAGGATCGCTGAGATGTGAATTGAACCTTCCTCTTCTCTATTTTGCCTCACGAGGCTGAGTGCACCCCGTTCCAGCCCTCACACCAGAATTTCATGCCAGAGCCGGGAATCGAACTTGGACCTCTGGGGCGACAGACAAGAATGCTAGCCACTACACCACGATGTGGCTGCCATCAAGATGCGCAACATTTGTAAACCTAATGGAAAGTTTTCAAAACAAACTTGTAACTTCTTCAAAAAAATCGGTGTCCTCGGTAACTCTTAGAGGTAACGATAGCCTAGTGGATGATCCTTAATAGCAAGTCTCTTTCTTTCTTTCTTTCTTTCTTTCTTTCTTTCTTTCGTTCTTTCATTCATTCATTCATTCGTTCTTTCTTTCTTTCTTTCTTTCCTTCTTTCTTTCAATCATTTATTCTTTCTTTCTTTCTTTCTTTCATTCATTAATTCATTCATTCTTTCTTTCTTTCTTTCTTTCTTTCTTTCTTTCTTTCTTTCTTTCTTTCTTTCATTTTTTCATTCTTTCTTTCATTCTTTTATTCATTCATCCATTCGTTCGTTCATTCATTCATTCTTTCTATTTAGTTTTTGAGCCTAGAGAAAGAAAGAAAGGAAGAAATAAATACAAACTATGCAGTTACCAAAGATGAGATCATTATTTGAGCTATTGTACCGGTATGTGGTATGAATACTCATAATAGACGCACACTGCGCATGAATTCCCAGCAATTTATTGAAAAGCAGAATTCAATTTCAACCAATCACATTGTACTGTTATCTTTCGTCGATTCTTCTGATAGTACCAGCCCAAATTTGCACTGTCATATTGTTTAGTCGTTGAGGCTGAGGCGGTAGTGCGTCGGACTGTCGATCTGGAGATCCCCGAGAGATGATATTTAGTATCAGGTTATCGATGTAATAAATTTTTATCGTATCAATATAACCTACCTTGTTTTAAACGAATCCTCATGAAACTATGATTGATCGAAGTTTTATGGCTAATTTCAACATTACGGCATGATGAGACAAGCGGGATTAGATGCGTTTTATTGTATTGTACGTCAGTATTAGTAAACATAGGCTACCTGTGGTTTGATGAAAACATTGTATCATCACTCCCTTTTGCAGTTCGGTATTAAATAATATCATGGGAGGCTTGTTAAAATAGGAGTTCTTCTGTGACAGAAGTACCCATATCTCCAATTAATTCTATAAACTCATCACAGCATTTTATGAGGTGGAAACGGATCGTAAACTCAGTTTCGTTATAGTTTTAAGAATTATCAAGTGGTGTAATATACGAAATCATCTTTGAAATATCTGATGTTCTATTACTATATAGTGTTTACGCATATCGCTATCTGTGAGCGTACCGAGGCTAATAATAATTCTAGCGTAGCCAACATAGCAAATTTCGATTAACGAAAACGAGCCATGAAATTAGGATACCATACAACAAGAATACAAATTCATGATGTAAATTATGAAATGAACACAGTTGGTAGCAGAAAGAGAACAAAACAGCTACGGAGTAACACTGGTCTGGATGACAAGGGCGGCAAGAAAATCAAGATTGGATAATATTAGAAACACGAGAATCAGAGAAATTAAACAGGTACAAAAAAATGTACTAGAAGAGGTTGAAGAAAGAAGATAACAATGGTTTGGACATGTGAAAAGGATGCAGAATAGTAAATATGCCATAAAAACGCTACCGGTACTGTAATTACCACGAGAAACTATTTTATATAGGTCAGCTGACTCTGCAATAAAATATCTTAAAACATCATAGTTTTAATGTCCACACTCAAATGTCACCACAATCAACCCATAATCAAGGTCATGGCGCTAGGAATAGGTCAAAACAAATGCATAATATTATTAATAATAATAATAATAATTATAATAATAATAATAATAATTACTCAAGATATAGACAATGCCTCTTATATGTCGAGGAATATCAAATGTGGGGACAAAATATCATTTACAACAAAATGGAATACCTAACATCAGAAAATAATCGGGGAGAAAAACTGCAGATCGGAAACGCAGAAATTCAAACAGTCACTACATTTAAATATTTAGGTTCAATAATAGAATCCCTGGGAACAAGTTCATCTGAAATTGAGAGAAGGGTAGGCTAAGTGAGGCTAGGAGAACAATTGGAGCATTAAATTCCGTTTTATGGAGCAGAAATATTTTAAACAAAACTAAGAAACTTATTAACAGGACATTGGTACAAAGTATTTTGTTAGATGGATCAGAAAGTTGGACGTTAAACAGACAGCAAGCAAACAAATTATTAGTAACAGAGATGGATTATTGGAGGAGGGCGGCAAGAATATCAAGATTGGATAACATTAGAAATACGAGAATCAGAGAAATTATGCAAGTAAAATAAAATGTACTAGACGTGGTTAAAGAAAGAAGACTACAATGGTTTGGACATGTGAAAAGGATGAAAAATAGTAGAATTCCAAATTTAATGTTACATTGGCAAGCTGAAGGCAACGGAAACACGGTAAACCAAGAGAACAATGGATGGATGGTGTAAAGAGAAGCATGGCTACCAGAGGCTTAACCGAGGAAGATGCTCAAGACCGAAATTTGTGCAGGAGTTGAATATTCTTGGGTTGAAGGATAACTAATGTAAAGTATAATATTCCTAATAAAGAAAAAGAGGAGAATAACAATAAAAGAACTGACAAATTCTAATATCTTGATGAATGGATTCAACCTAATGGTCTTGATAAAGAAGCAAATGAAGTCAGAGCTTAAAAGATGGAGACTGCATAGGCCTATAGATTAACGCAAAATAGGTATAACAAAAAAGTGATATCCTTCAGAGAAAAGCTTAGACATTAAACCACGGTGATTAAACCTGAAGCACTCTATAGTTCAGGATGCCTGATTCTCAACAAAATGGGAGAAATCGAGGAATTACAAATGTAAGAACGAAGAATTTTAAGAAAGATATTGAGGCCAGAAAAGAGAACAGAAGGTTTATGGAGGAAAAGGAGAAATAATGACTTGCATAGCCAGGCGGAGAAAGTTACGGTCACAATACGTAAGAGAAGGATGACATTTTATGGACACCTCACAAGGATAAACAACAGTAGGTTGACTAAAAGGTATTCATTTACACTACCAAGTTGAAATACACCACAAAATGGGTTGAAGAAACAAGAAAGGATCTCCAAGGAGTTGAAATTAATCCAGAAGATATACTAAACAGTACAGGGATTCGAGGGATTGATTAATTCAAAGGATTTTAGGAAAGACATAAGCTCAAAAACCAAGATTTATTTGGTCTGAAGACAGAAGGAGGAGACTTAGCGACCGTATGAGGAAATTCTGGGATGAGAGAAAGAGATTGCCAAGTTGTTTACCGCGGTCCACAATAGGCCAAAATCGACATAAGAAGAAGAGTAACTAGGGAACATTGTGGTACTTTGTAGTGAAGTGTACTGACGTGAGTCCTCTATTTGGTGTTCATGTAAAAAAAACTATGATGTCACACGTGCGAAATGAAGTATCGTATAGAACTATTGTTCTATTGAGTGCATAAACATTAATTCTGCAAACGTAGTAAAAGGCAAAATGTGTTAGAAACTGTTGGCTGAGGACATTTTTTAACCGTTTACTCAAGCCGTAAGTTTTATTTCCAAGCCGACATATTTTACAAGAAATTCGTTCACTGAATCCCAGAACTTTCAGGAATACATAAAGTATGAATCCAACGAAGTAATGAACGTGGTGAATTTTGTATGTGCCATCCACAGTACTGTTCCGTGAACAGTAGACCGAGTGGTTTGTACACATTATAAGGGAAGTATAGTAGAGTAATTGACAATGAAGAATTTTATAGGATACATGAAACAACTCAGAGGCCAAAGTGTTTTCTGGAGGTCATTTTCAGTATTTTACACTCCAAGATTTCCTCTTCATTCCACGTAAATATACTTAATTTCAAACATTGGGCACATTTCTAAATCCTGAATATTGTTACTAACAGATACATACGCAAGGAAAAAATTCACAATAACATAGGATGTCAGATCAGACTCAACAGAATACACCGTATGAGGCTTGATAATCCAGTTGTTTCCAGACCTTAACTGAAGAACAATACTGGTAGTAATTCTATATACACACATCAAAAAAAGTTTTGCATCACCTCGGTTCCCAGATCTCCGGCATATAGACGTTGACTGTGTATATTGTAACCAAGATACAGTCCCTTTGACTGTTCATAGATGTCACTAAAACTGCTCAAAGATGTAAACAACCATGCATGAGCAGGGCCTATTAGACGGAGGGGGTACGACAGCCGATCAGTTCCAGTCATTCCACCAGGACGAAGGTACGCTGCTCATGTTGTCTGTAGTTCTACCATGCCTAGAAGGTCAATACCGCAGTTCGATCGCGTCCGCATTGTTACTTTGTGTCAAGAAGGGCTCTCAACAAGGGAAGTTTCCAGGCGTCTCAGAGTGAACCAAAGCGATGTTGTTCGGACATGGAGGAGGTACAGAGATACAGGAACTGTCGATGACAGGCCTCGCTCAGGCCGCCCAAGGGCTACTACTGTAGTGGATGACCGCTACTTACGGATTGCCGCTCGGAGGAACCCTGACAGCAATGCCACCATGTTGAATAATGCGTTTCGTTCAGCCACAGGACGTCGTGTTTCAACTCAAACTGTGCGCAATAGGCTGCATGATGCGCAACTTCACTCCCGACGTCCATGGCGAGGTCCAGCTTTGCAACCCCGACACCATGCAGCGCGGTACAGATGGGCCCAACAACATGCTGAATGGACCCCACGGAATTGGCATCACGTTCTCTTCACCGATGAGTGTCGCATATGCCTTCAACCAGACAATCGTCGGAGACGTGTTTGGAGGCACCCTGGTCAGGCTGAACGTCTTAGACACACTGTCCAGCGAGTGCAGCAAGGTGGTGGTTCCCTGATGTTTTGGTGTGGCATTATGTGGTGCCGACGTACGCCACTGGTGGTCATGGAAGGCTCCGAAACGGCTTTACGATACCTGAATGACATCCTCCGACCCATAGTGCAACCATATCGGCAGAATATTGGAGAGGCATTTGTCTTCATGGACGACAATTCTCGACCTCATCGTGCACATCTTGTGAATGCGTTCCTTCAAGATAACGACATCGCTCGACTACAGTGGCCAGCATGTTCGCCAGACATGAACCCTATCGAACATGCCTGGGATATGTTGAAAAGGGCTGTTTATGGACGTCTTGACCCACCAACCACTCTGAGAGATTTACGCCGAATTGTCGTTGAGGAGTGGGACAATTTGGACCAACAGTGTCTTGATGAACTTGTGGATAGTATGCCACGGCGAATACAGGCATGCATCAATGCAAGAGGACGTGCTACTGGGTATTAGAGGTAGTGGTGTGTACTGCAATCTGGACCACAAATGCTGAAAGTCTAGCTGTATGATGGTACAACATGCAATGTGTGGGTCTCTTGAGCAATAAAACGAGCTGAAATGTTGTTTGTGTTGATCTCTATTCCCTTTGTATTTAACGGTTCCGGAACTCTTGGAACCGAGGTGATGCAAAACTTTTTTTGATGTGTGTATATAATATTCGGTATAAATGCAATTTTCAGTGTTGAATAACTGGGTCGATTTCAATGATTTGCGAAAGAAAATTATTGCACAGCCTATAATCATGCAGGCCCTGAGAAAGTACAAGTAATTGTTGCAGGGATATTGCAGGAGGTTTCTGAAATTAAAACCATAGTGTAGGTGCACCAGCTGTCGTAAGAGAACATGGTGTTTAACTTTTATTCAAATTTTCTTCTTACACTTGACCGTTGAACTGGAAATGCTAGATAGATGTTAAAAAGGAAGGTAACTACTGCATTAAAAGAGAAACCTCAAACATATTTTACCCTAGCTTGTTGGCGTACGACAAAGGGAAACAGTGGTTAAATGTAAGTATACGAATTTGTTTGAAAGAATAAGAGGGCTATGTAATGAATCCTCAATGTGAGAATCCTTTCAGAACTCGTCTAGTAACTTTCCAAAACTAACAGAGAACCGAATTACTGGCCAGAACACATTCATAACAAACCCAGCAATTTTCAAAGACACAAGCATATCCCAAACAAAGAGGTGACCTAATTTTCAGCGGGAGCTACAGGAGTCGAAAAACAAAGGAAGGGGAACAGCATGAAGGCACGTCTCTAATTGACTTAATGTTTGTAGGAGGCTCTGATTATGTGGAATTGTATAGGGGGCCGTGCATACAAAGAATTCTGGAAATAGATGTAGGTTCTCTTACACGATTAATGCACTTAAGACATACCAAGTTTAGAGTGTCAAGGCAAACTGTTGTGTCATACCAGGAGAGCATATGTTGTGGGTCATCATGGGAGGAGGGTCAAGCTTCAAACAGAATATTCTCAGTGGCAAACATGAGACAGAATAATTTCAGTAGGGTGTCATCATAAAGGAGCCATGGATTCTAATACATTACTTGCTTCCTTAAGCTAGTAATAATAATAAAATTAATAATAATGGACAGAGAGCGATTTAGACGACTAGTTAAGGAGTTTACAGGTTTCCAGGAGACAGGGGAGTTGTCAGTGAGGAAAGGAAGATCTTGCACGGATGAACAGAACAAGGAGTGGGAGGAAGGATGAAGAGATATTGGCAGAGAGTGAAGACAAATCATGCCAAACGTGGTCCATTGCAGCTCTTATTGATAAGACATAATGGAAATGGGCAACGACATAATAAGTATCATGTAGGAGATTTTAAATTTAAACAGATCTTCTTTAATTATAACTTTTTTGTTTGATTGAATGTCTTTATTATTTCGTAACGAATAAATTTATATAGTAATATTGCTAACAAAACATGTTGTAAAGCTGTCAAAATACAGAGAGCTTTCAAAACTCATAAGGAAGCAATTGTTGGCTGTCACCCCGGAGGTGCGGGTTCGATTCCCGGCTCTGCCAAGAAATTTAATTCTGGTCTGGAACGGGTTACACTCAGCCTCGTAACACAAAACTGAGAAGAAGTGGGTTTGATTCCTACTTCAGCCATACTGGTTTTCCGTAGTTTCCCACTTCTAGCCCAGGCAAATGCCTCATATTGGTAGGACAATTTATATTTAATGATATGAATTTTATCATATTTATTGTTTCCTTATTGACAATCAATCTAAATAGAAATTCTCACAGGTCTTTAATAAATCTAATACACCTTAATCAATAATATGTTTGAATTAAACATTCAGTTATAGCCACATTATGGACTTCTTCATTTTTTTCAAAGAAGAAAAGAAAAAAACTAATGGTAAACTGCTAGGAAAGCTTTTGAAAACAATATTTAAACTTGGTCTTTCCTATTTTTTTATATAAAATACTGTATACTAAAAAGCAGATTAGTCACAAATGTGGGCTTTAATTTGATAATATAAATAATTTTGTGAAAAATTGACATAAATATAAAATATGTTTTTCTTTGCATTCCCATAAATTGACTAAACATTGCTCTTTAAAAAGTCTTGTTAGGTCTTTCTATGAGATGAAAAAACTCTTCGCTGATTGGAGTATATGGAAAATGTTCATGAAAAAAAAAAACTCTTTGCTGAGAGGAGCATAGGATGGAATGTTTGTTGTAAATATCCTCTGCTCCAATGAAAAATGCGATATGGAAAATTATGATGGTCCTTGACTAATAGC
Source organism: Meconema thalassinum (assembly GCA_946902985.2). Classification (NCBI taxonomy): domain Eukaryota; kingdom Metazoa; phylum Arthropoda; class Insecta; order Orthoptera; family Tettigoniidae; genus Meconema; species Meconema thalassinum. The sequence goes on along the minus strand of OX336388.2, from coordinate 561,025,610 downwards.
TGTTGTGGTCTGTGGTTGATTTTGATATTATGTTATTGTATTCGTTGGTTTTCATTATTAGCCTAGTGTTCATGGAAATTAATGAAAGACGTTCTTCTATTTACAATTTACAGTATATTGTCAAAGGTGCTGACGGTTGAATCTTTCAGCCATATTTCGATGAATTTACAGAAGGAAGTGCTTGTATTTCTAAAACTCAAATATTATATATGCATCTCCTTGACCTAAGGTGCAGGAAAGAATTTTAATAATGTACGTATAATTAAAATAAAAAATATTAAGTGTAAAATTAAACCAAATATAAACATAGAAATGAAATTATTAAAATATAGGCTACATTAAATAAAAATAAAAGTTATGAAAAATAAGTTAATTATAAAAATAAAAATTATGATTACAAAAAGAAATATAAAAACTAAAATAATAAAACTAGTCTAAATTATAAAAATAAATATTATGAAAATAAGTATCAACTGTAAGTAAATCAATAATTTAATTAATCATAAAATATTAAAATGAAATCTATAAAAGCATAAGTTATATAATTTTGAAATAATCAAACTTGAAATGTAAATAGCCTACACAAGAAAATAGAAAATGAACATAAATTGTTTTGCCCTATACAGCCGCCTACTCCCCAATCCCCTCCTGAATTGAAAATACAAACACACTACTACAAACAACATAATAGCATAGGTTATCAGACAAATACTACATACACGGAGTTAAATGACCATGATGTCCAAGCCCCTCAAATAAAACAGCAGAATTCTTCATGGCGAAACAAGCAACACTAAGAAAGCAAGCTTCCTATTGCCCATTTGTGAGCACTAGGCCTTTCTTTTTGGCAGTTGTGAAGATATTGTACATTTGTAGACCTAAATAATGTGTCTTCCTTTAAGGCAGTCCATCGTGAGACAATGTTACCCAGCGTTCTAATTTCTCGAGGAAGAGAGATTGTGACAGATTTTATGTGAGGAGGAGTGGAATGTTCTAAATTCCGTGTCATCCTCCAACTACTCGCCGGACCAGTTCATTAGCTTTGGCGCTGAAAGTTGCGCCTTGCTGCCGTAAGTGGAACGACACTAGCTGTTCGCCTCAGCTACACAGCGACCGACAACACGGCAGTTCAAAACCTCAATATTCCATAATCTCAGACATATACATTTACATCATTGGCCTTACTTAAAAAATGTATAGGTCGTAGCCTTGTCAGTGAAATCCATCATTTCATGAAAATCCTAGGCACTTCACGAAAAGCCGACTCACACACTATGGATCTTTGTTCCTTTTTATGTTTGTTGCTTCATTTATGGGACTCGGACATCGTGGTCATTTAGCCCCGCGTACTTGAGAGTGTGTGTGTATACAAATTTTGTCTGATAATCTGTGTTATTGTGATGGCTGTATTAGTGTGTGTATTTGTAATTCATTTGAGGATTGGGAAGGAGACGGCCATGGCCTTAAGTTAGGAACCATCCCGGCATTCGCTTGGAGTAGAAGTGTGGGAAACCATGGAAATCTCTTCCAGGATGGCTGAGGTGGGAATAGAGTCCATCTCTCCTCAGTTTTGCCTCATGAAGCTGTGTGTATCCCGTTCCAGCAGCGCTCAAACCAAAAAATAAATTTCTTGGCAAAGCTGGCAATCAAACACTGGCCTCTGGAGCAACAGTCAAGAATGATATCCGCGACACCACGAGGTGTTGTAAACACTACGAATAACCTTTGGTGTAACTGAAATATACTTTAGCACACTGGTTTCAATTGACTTGATATTGATTTGATTGTAATATTATTCGTCATTGTTGAGCTTGTTATTCAAATATTTAAACTTAAGTGGATCGACACTGCTTGTTCACCTGGACTACACAGTAACTGATTACACGGCCGTCCAAAATCCCAATATTCCATTACCTGGCATGTCTCTGAAGATATTTTCAATTGCAAAATTGAACGTAAAAAATATACTCCCTCGTACTCACACACATTCTGTATAATTTTTGGTGTAATTCAAGTACATTTTATACTTAAGAACAGTATTATAAAATTAATAATGGACTTGATATTCGATTAGCAAGGGCACTATAATTACTCGCTACTATTAAGCTTGTTGTGAAAATAATTAAACTTAAGTGGTACGATACAGTTCACGATATTTAAACAAAACTATCAATGACTCAGGACCAATTGGTGTACGCTAAATATTATTTCATGCATTTAAAGCATTCTTAAAACTTAACCTATGGCTTTTTTATGAAGAAATCTCAGCACAGCTCTGTAATTGCATCCCATTCTATTTACCTAAGTAGGCCTAAAATCGCGCCGGCGTTAATCAAGATGTAGCCCATAGGCAATTATCATTGGTAAGATAATAAAACGAATACGAGTACTAGAAATCTATTACTCTCAGGGTACATACATAAAATAACATTTTCGTAACTATCCACTTCGCTCGGAACAAAACTAGTATAATCTCGTTGACCAAACGATTCTAAACATCAAGTCTCATGTGTTTACAATAAGTCATGTGTAATAGTGTTCTTTATATTTAAAACACAAATGAAAATCAGATTAACAGAATAGGCTATAAAATGGTCTTTATAAGTCATATAAATGCACATTTTGGAGAGCTTTGGTTTGGGTGCCGGATTTCGTTTGGTAAGTCTGGTACTTTGTTGTAAATTAGTTCACTCTTCTTGTCACATTATAGGCCTATTCTATTTTTATGTATTGGCTTACAAGTTTTCCCAGAGATGTATTTTTTGTACACTTCTAAATTGTAACTTTTAACGTCTCAGATTTCTCGTGGAGAATAATATTAATATTGCCAATTACTATTATGTATCTTATTTTTTAAGTATTCAGTTTAACTTAATAGTAAACAAAAGGTATAATGTTAGAATTGTGTAGGAAAAATTAGCTCTTTATGTAATATTTTTACTGTTTTTAGGTAGTTGTTTAATCTAACATTCATAGGTAATTAAATCCATATCCTACTAATGACATCTCTCAGGTCCTGATGATGTTAATTCATTTAGGGTTTGGGATATCTTTGTCATTAGTAGGATATGAATTTAATTATCTATGAATACTTAGGTGTGTATTCAATTCGTCTCATGACTTGCGTTCCTATGGTGTCTGAGTAAGATGCCTTCATACTGCTGTTTACTAAGAAATAAAATGCCCTATTATCGTACAAATTAAATTATTTTTTTGTGTGACTTTGATGAAAACTAAAAATGTGTTTTATTCTTGTTTTCAGTGTATGGCCAGCGGTTTAACGAAGATATGTCTCACAGAAGATTAAACAAACAGCAGTTTTACAATAACAAATCGTCGTAGCAAAAATCACCTTCAGCTATCTCTTGTGTGTGTGCTATTAAGAATTTTTCAGTTCGTTCAACATAAAAAAAAACAATCAAATAGATGTATATTAAAACAAATCTATGAACCTCTTGTTGCGAGTTCTGTGAATATAATATATAGATGAACAAATGAACCTAGTAAAAATGAATATCAACTAGAAGGAACATCTACAACAACGTAATTCCTTTTTTGACAAAAGTGTTTTGTTATGTGTGTCTTTTTTTAATTTCTGGGCTCCAAGTTACCGTCCTAAATAATTGTATAGGTATAATGAACGCTATTGTTCTCTAGCGAATGTGAACACTTAGAAAGAAGAACAATTCTGTTCATCACAAAACTCGTCAAAATATCGTGGAAAATGAACAAAGGAGTTGAAGCTTTTTAGGAATGCCTCAGGCACGTATATATTTTTTACTTGCTTGAGTTATCCTTGATTTCAAAAAACACCATTTACTTTCTATTCTTCGTTTTCTCCTATTCAAATTTCTACAACGACTTTCAGAGGAAGAAAGAAGATGTGAAGGGGGTGGTTTTGAAGAGTGAAAAGCGTTATTTAATACGCCATGCATTGCTTACTATACAGAGTGTACAATATTTTGCCAGTGATTTAGTATTAGGAAATCGCGTATACCATGGGTAGTATTGAAATGTCAATTAAAATATTTAAATGCCATATCAAGAAAACTAAAATATGCAATCTACCAGCGTAGGCCTATATGAAATGATTTTTTTCAGTATAAGGCATTGCAAGAATATTATCGATAATTTCAGCAAACATATAACAGTAATTATATGTTTAGGCCAGTGGATGAATCATCTAAGGTTATTTCCGTTTTTATCTGTGAATACATATATTTGTTAAAGCTAAAATGACAAGGCACAAATCTTTACGTTCATTCATTCCTGCGATCAATCGTTTGTTTGTCGCAAATCTTTTGATTGTGTATTCTTTTTCTTACCAACTATCGACAGCTATTTAGAATACATATAGAAATAATAGAAACCTCACAATTTAGGCCTACCCAAGATCAAATATATCTTGGAGCGAAATTTACACAGAACGAAACCTGATGTGCCTGCAGTGTTATCCGGAAGAAAATGTTGGAAGTGCTCGGAATATTAGCTGTCTTTTGGTCCTATTGCGAAAAGGAATTCTCAGAATAGATGAATTCGTTCGAATTAGCCTATTTGTTTTTCAAGAGTCAAAAGACTTCAAGATTCAAACATGTATCAATAAATTATAAAGAAGGAGATTTGTACTACAATAACCGTTACTCATAAATGAACATACATTACATGACTTAATCTTTCCAAATGCAAATATAAAGATATATCTAAAATTCATTTTGCAAGCGGCAATAACATAGTTCTTTATATATTGTGCATAAATATTTCAGAAATGTAGGCTAATTGTTCATTGAAAATTCTGTTTCAAAGAAACTAGACTTCTTAATTTATTTCTCTAATCAATATTAAATATCTACATTTCAAAATTTTTGCAAGGGCCATATGCCAAATTATTTGCATACCTACCTGAAGAATATTAATTGTTTGTCCAAAGGCACATTTTAACTCCTTGGGAGAAAGTCGAGAAAGGATTGTCTTTTGGTAGCAGTTTGAAAAAGTACAAATCATGTTTGTAATAAATTACTGGCAAAATATTTCCTCACTTCTTATAAGATATTGATCAAATCAGCAGTACACGTCAACTAGTAATTAAATGCACGTAAATATAAAACCAAAATACGGTACGTTTTAAAACACGCAGGATTTACAATGGGGCAATATTTCTGTTTGATAATGTTTATTCACGTTTGTTGACAGGTTCTGCTTCATAAGGCATACTACTTCTTGAAAGGTTTACAGATACAAACTTACAGGATTACTTCTTACCAGAACTCAAATAGACCTCGTTACAGGAAACAACGTTTGTGGCGTTATTCTGTTCTAATAGACCGATATAGTACAATTACGCCATACGTTTCCTATTTATAATTGCAAATATGTAAATTTTAAAGAGTATACACAGAATAAATATTCATTTATGAGTTCCTTGTAAATAAGCATATTTTAAATTAGATTTACTATAATGTGAAGAGAATGTCCATTTGTTTGTTTTCGTATCACGGCAAAAGTGAATGCCACGTACGAAGTATTGCACATTATACTCGAATCAATCCATTCGAAACCAGCCCATTCACCTACCATATTACAACCAATGAAATACACTGGAATGTTCACTTAAAATATGATCATTTGTTCCTAGTGGACTTGATTTTCGTTGGTATGTGAGATAAAAAGAAACAGGGTATTTTTTCACGCATTATCATAACGTAATATTTCTACTAGCCTTCTTATCTGTTACTTCACTTTCAAGCGATTGTCATAAAAGTAAAATAGGCTGGTTGTTTGTCTGTACTTTATTGCAAATAATGGAAATAAAATACTGGTAGTTTATTGAAGAAGAAAGCTAAGAAAACAGAAACAAACTAATGAAAGGATCAAAATTATAAATCACACGTGGGAAATGGTGTAGCATATAAAAGAAACTTAAAAACCTTACGAATCAAAAGGATCGTTTCTCAAATACTTCTTTTTTATACAGCCATGTCAAGTGATAGCAATTAATAAGATCTGGCTGTGTAAGAGCAAAGAATGACGTATAGGCCTATAGCTCCAAATATTACCTTGAATTTTACTACTTACTTTCCGTGTATTCTTCCTCAGTTTGACTTGAAGGAAACGATTCATTTGATTTGCATTGTAGAAAATCTGAAGTATTATAGATCTCATTTTATATTTTATGTTTTAATGCAGGAAATAATTTAAATATTACTGCATAATCAGCTGACGATATATCAGAGTTCAGCGCTGAAACACAAAGCATTCTAGTCCTCGGCTCTGTGTTTTATGTTTTAATATGGCTTAATTCGTACAGCTATATGCTCAGAACTACAGCCCATTCAGATCCTTATTAACATGTGAACGTTTTGATAATTATCTCATTGAAAGTATACTTTTGAATTTATGTTTTCTAGAATTCATTCATTTCTTTTGTAACAAAAATTGTTTTTGTCAATATTTGTACCATTCTACATTTCAAAGTGTTAAGTATTCACAAACAACGTACTTTATTTTACAATCTATAGCAAGAATGGAATAAATTCACGCTTTTATTTCATGTAAGAATTCCTTAGTGAATAATTATAAGAAATAAATGGATTCTCTGTATGTGTTTCTTTTCTGTGTTGTATACAATGCTAAACTAAAATGTCATCCCCGGTTCAAGTGTTTGAACATCGCATTATGGGGGATATCGATGTTTTGTAGAACATTACTATACCGCTCCTTTTTGTACGCATATGGAAGAAACGATGAAACATGAAGAACAAACGAAAACATTGTAAGCGTTTGATTTTACATTGTTACAAAAGATGATCGTGAGGTTAAAAAGTGAAAAAATACTGTAAAAATATTAAAAATTCTGTTAGTGTGTTCACGAAGGAAACAAGGATTGTGGACATTGCTGTAATATGTATATTTGAAGAAGAAATAATAATATTGTGGTTCTCTTATGTAAAATACATAAAACTTTGAACGGTTTATATTGTTATTAATTTTGTCCAGAAACATTAAATGTTCCAGTTCCCTCTAATCCATGAACTTCTTTGAAACTGTAGACTAGTTTTTGAAAGCATACTCAGTTGTGTGGGTTAATTACCGTCACTATATGTCTTCCTCTCATTACCGAATTTACGGTCCGGCCCCGTGCCGAATTGGTTAGCTCGCTAGGCTTTGGTCCAAAGGGTCCTGGGTTCAATTCCCGGCCGGGCCATCGGGGATTTTCCTCTCCTGGAGTTGACTCCTCTGGCCCGGGGACTGGGTGTATGTGACGTATTCATCATCACGCTCAGGTCACCCACGGACGTTCACTAGAAAGAGATGCACTCGGCCTCCCAGGAGGCTACATGACGACAAATAAGAAAAAAAAACTGAATTTCCTTTTCTAAGAGTTCTGAGGCGGTGTCTATGTGGCCAACGGATTCGGTTGGATACAATTCCTGACGCCAACCTCATCAAATGACTTAATGAGAAATGAAATGATGATGATAATTGTTGTTTAAAGGGGCCTAACATCTAGGTTATCGGCCCCTAATATTATGGGTAGTAGTGAAAATGACACTTAAAACTGAAACTAACTATGGACTTATAATTAACTTACACTCTACTAGAAGAAGAAGTGGACAAAGAAGGAAAATGTTAAATAAGAGATGCGAAGAAAAGGAAAGCCCTCAACCCTCGACGAATGAGGATTGAGGGACTTGGAAGGAAGATAATGATAAAGTTATAGGTTTTACGTCCCTTTTAACTACTGAGGCTTTTAGAGACGCCGGGGTGACGAAATTTTGCCCCGAAGGGGATCTTTAACGTGTCAGTAAATATACTGTCACGGCTCCCTCTCATTTGGGAACCCTCAAATGCCAACTGACTGTGCCAGGATTCAATCCTGCAATCTTGGCCACAGCAGGCAAGAACGTTACTGCTGCACCCCATAGCCAGTCATAGGAAGGAAGATGAGCCATGAAAGGCAGACTGGAAAGGGGAGAGTTTCCGCACCAAAGTCAGGGGAATAAGGGCAGAAACCGGTCTCTTCACAAGAATTCCTCAGGGTTGCCAATTCCGATCTCACCAGCTGTAAGCATTTGAGGGTGTAGCACTATCCAGGGTGCATCGTAAGTGGTGGGGTACACACACCCTGCCTCCAATAGGGCCTTGAGCAGAAGGCAGGATATATCATGGGAAGAAAGGATGCCTGACACCTCAAAGAGTGGGGGAGTATGAAAGATCTGACAAAGGTCAATTAAGGTGGGAATGTAAAAGACACCCTAGGCCTAGGATACCCTAATATCATCGGGGTTGTAAGAAAACAAAAGTTGACCAAGGAAGGTCGGAAGGAAAGAAGAAGTGAGGAGCCTGGCACAAGTGGAAGCAATGTTGGACTCAGCTGGGGTTCCATGGTCGCCAACCCACATCCCACTAGTCGTGAGACCCTGGTGGGGGAAATGAAATTAATGAATTTAAATAAAACTGAACAAGGAGTTGGAAGAAAGCGGCCGTGGCCTACCTGAAGGTGCAGTCCTAGCATTTGCATGAAGTTGATAATGGGAAGACGTGGAAAACCATTTCAAGGACGGACGACGGTGCGATTCGACCCCATCTGTCTCCCAAAACAGGAGATAGCCTGGCTCCTTGGCCTAAGCATTAACGCATTAAGCGATCTGGTAGGTTCATTGCTGTAATAATAGACTATAAACCCACATAGCTGACTGAAAATCGAATATGACTTACTTATTCTTAGGCTTAAGTTTTCAGATGAAAGGTGATGTATGAAATGAAGTCATCGGGAGAGCGTGGGTTTGAATCCCACCTCGGCCATCTTGAAAATGGTTTTCGCTCCAAGGCAAATGCCGGGACGGTTCCTTTCAATAGGTCCACGGCCAACTTCCTTCCAAAATACCTCCCCTGACCCTTCCTTAATTAGAACCAACTTTGCGGTCACCTGGGCGATCAGCCTGTCACCATCCCCAGTTGTATCTGCTGACAAAGTATGTTCAGCACCCAGACACCGTCCTTGCGACGATAGAGGAATGAGCCGAGCTGGAAGGATAAGCGATAAAAAAAATTAAGTCTCCATCACGCAATGATGCCTCAACGGTCATGCGGTAAGTACTGAAAGGTAAGTTCAATGTTCGAAATGGTAATTCTTATGTGCTGGTATGTCCCTTTTATTCCATCAAGTGAACAGTAACACTTACTTAGTTACTTATATTGACTCACCTATCACGTATTCACTAATGTTCTTACTTATTTACGTACTCACTTATTTAACCCAAACTCCGTGGCACTACATCCCATGAAGGGCCTAGGCCTACCAAGCGACTGCTGCCCAACCATTTAGCCTGGAGATTATTGGGTGGCTCGTGGTCGGCACATCGGGTCTCCTCGGGCGGTAGACTAATCTTGGTCTCCGTGATCGGGGTGCTGCCTCACTGTCAGACAGCTACTCAATTTTCCTCACGAGGCTGAGTGCACCCCGTTCCAGCCCTCACGTCAGTTTTTAAAATCCCTGACGGAGCCGGGAATCGAACCCGAAAAAGGCACGCTACCCCAACACCCCGGGGTATTATTAGGATGTCTGATAAGTAATGTCGTGTTTTAAGTTTGGTGGTTTATAAGATAGAATTGGTTCTCTTTGGTTCACCAATGCTATTTAAAGGAGGCCATGACTGGAATTGCGTATATTGCGAGAATGTATCATTCGTTAGTTGTTAATACACAATCACAAATGGAACTTACAAAGTTGGAGGTTAGAGTCCTTAGAGCACTACTGGAAACAAGATTACAGAGCTGCTGCTGCAACTCGAAGAATATGTGAAGTGGGAGGAGAATATGTTAGTGAGCGTGTGGCATAACGGTGGTTCCAACGTTTCAACACTGGAGAAGAAAACACTACAGATTCACTGCGTTCTGAAAAGTTTAAACTATGGGATATTGAGAATACACGCAGATTTTTGGAAGAAAATCCGCAAAGAAGTACTCGTGGGTTGTTAGAAGTAGGCCTACTGCTCGGTTCTTACCTCCGTGGACCTGACAGGAATGTGGAGCGTTGACGTCTATGTTGATAGATGATCCGGCTTCCCAATCCGGTCCTTGTGTAGTAACAGAACCAAATACATTGTTCGGTGACTCACTCACTCGTTCCCAACACCACAGTGGTTTAGCAACGATCCTATGTTAGCAGTATTGGAATAGACGGGAACACGAGGTAAAGCGACGGGCTGTTGACAAGCTTCTCACTTCTCGCCTGCTCCTTCCCTCCTCTGCTCTTCACCCCGCAAGTTCATAGATCTTAGACCCAAGCAGTACTTGGTGCATCAAAAGATACCATAGATCGCCAGATTAAGAAACTTGGAAAATCAAACAGAAGCTGTAGAACTGTACCTCATGAATTGACCCCTGATCAGGCTCAACGTGGAGTGGATATCTGTCGACAGCTTATCCGTAACCCCATGGATGATATATTTATCAGGAGAATTGTAAGATGTGATGGAAAATGGGTCTATTACCGTAACACTGAAGCCTCGAAACAGTGGCTCAGTTCCCGTCAACCTCCCAAAACCATCGTTACAAGGGATCGGTTTGGCCCCAAAGTGATTTTGTGTGTCTGGTGAAATTTTGAAGGAGTTTGTACCAAACGGGCGTGCAGTCAATGCGGATCCTTATTCTCAACAACTGAAACGAGTTCATGAAATTTTGAGACGGAGATACCCAGCATTAGTTAACCGAAATAGAGTTCTCTTGTAGCAATACGATGCGAGACCTCATACTGCACGAACAACCATGGCAACAATTCAGGAATTGAGAGGAGTCGAACTGCTACCACATCCAGCATACAGCCCTGATCTTGCGGCTTCAATTTACCATCTTATTCGATCCATGGCCTATTTCTAAGGTGGAATACATTTCGAAGCCTTGAAAGTGATCCTCGCCGAATTCTTCGCATCAAACCCCAGAGACTGGCACCGTAGCGCGATGAGAAACCTCGCTGAAAGATGGATCAAGACCATAGAATCTGATGGTCTCTACTCTAAAGAATACTTGTCAGAAAACTTCCCAAATAAAATGTTCTTCAAAAAACGGCATAACCTATGAGACATCCCCTGTGCTTACTTATTTATTTACTTAGCGTACTTATTTACATGTTTACTTACTTAGCCTACTCTAGACTATTAGCCTGTTCCTACCTCAGTTTTCTTTTCTTTCTTGCAATATCTTCATGGAACGACGAACTTCTTCCAATAGGATGGTATTCAAGGACAAGCTTCGGGATTCTGTCGTCATCCATCTTTAGAATGTATTGTGTTTTCTTTTTACTTTTTTTTATTTTTATGAAATGCTATCATTCAATGAAAACATATTTAGCCTAATTGCTGCCTTATTACTTCACTGCGTAATCTTTTATATATTTTAGGGAGTATCGTTTCACTGATCTCTGGAACTTCATTTTCGTTGAAAAGGATGTAAATCCAATTACATTATTATTATTATTATTATTCAAATTATTGTTAATCAGAAGACAATCATAGGTCAGCCACTGTTTAGTTACAACAAAGCACTAAAATATTTATCTAATTAAGAAATTAGTTTTAGCACCAAATTGTAAATGTTTATAATAATAATAATAATAATAATAATAATAATACGGTCGACTAAATATAATAATTATGTTATTGGTTTTACGTCCCTTTTAAGTATTGTGGCTTTTAGAGAAGCCCTGAATTCAATGCTCTGAATTTCACTCTGAAGTGCATTTTTAACGTGCCAGTAAATCTACTGACACAGCTGCCTCGCATATGAGCACCCTCAAATGACAAGATTCAATCTTGCAACCGTGGGCACTGCAAACGAAAACGTTACTGCTGCACAAAACAGCCAGTTGTAAATGTTTATAATTAAATGACATCAATAATGTAGAGTCGTAACTTGGAAGGAATTCTATGATTTCCTAATGCAGTTGTTTTGAAGACTTGGCAATTTTTGTTGTGTAAATATACCTTAAGCTTTGTATTAACATATACAGTAGATACACACATATACACAGGTATGAAGAAATTATTCTCAGACTATTTTAGAGGTATTGACACATCTGCAGTGTCTTTAATGGAACCTGGTTATGAAGATTAGCTAAGAATGCAACTGTTTAACAAAACCTTCATTCGTTAACCATGATGCCTAAATACTTCAAATTTACACATTTTATTAATACTATTTCGTGGTTGCGTGTAAATTTATGATATATTTCAATCAGTATGAACATTTGAAGACAGTAAAAATATTCTGAAAAGCTTTAAAAGTTCTCATATTATCTTATTATATAATAGGCCTACGCTAAGGTGAATGTTTCACAAAACTCAAGCTCCTAAACCAGAGGGAGTTAGAAGGTGCGGTTTGTGCCAAAATCTTCCAAATCGTTTCACTAGTACAGGAAAAATCTTGCATTTCTTGAAAAGTCAGCGGAAATAAATTTATTGTTTATAAAGTGCTATTAAAAATTAATAAACAAGACGATAGCCCCTGGCAGAACTGTCGCGCGTACAGCCCGCATAGCACTAAAGCCGGGTGGGTAGTCTGTACACGTGGGGCGCACACAACTCATTGGAATATGCGAGAGTTCTCACACGGGCCTGCTAGTACATATAAATTTGTCCACGTGTGTATCTGAATAAGTGTGCATATAGTTCTGTAGACGTTGAGATACAATATTTCGGTGGCTCTCTATACTGTAATATCGGAGTTGCTCGTGACCGCTCCTCTATTGTTTCTGGCCGCGTGCCTGCAATGTTCCCTGGAATGTGGTATAAGCAGGGAGTGAGGAATTGTATTGTTCTAAGCGAGTCTGATTACATGACCATATAATAACAATTCTCCCAAGATCCCACAGCTTTGTAATTGCAAGTGTTATGTGATTCTTCCGATCAGAAAAATCCCCTGTTTTTATCACTTTGAACTATTTCCATACAATCATCAATTCAAGTAGTAATTTGGTTTTCACCAAATGAATTAATAGCTCAAGGTTGCTGAAAGTCAGGAGCCGTAGGCGGTAAGATTTCAGAAAGACTTGTTAAGTCTACTTTTAAAGATCAATTTTTGTCCATGTTCTACAAGTGCAAATTGTGTTTTAAAACAATCCTATCATTTATGAGGAAGATGCCTAGGAGTGTTAATGTTCATCAGCTTAGCTCATCTGATGAAATATCTCAGAGCTACCCTGCTAGCAGGGGGCCTTTGCGCTTTAAGAGATTTATCAACGGCTAATAATAATATTAATAATAATAATGATAATAATTTATTTCTTAAGGAAAATGAACTTTGTAGCAGTTGAAAACAAACTAAAAATATTATCTTACGCCCATACGTTTGCAAGCACGAGTAGTTACACGTGATATCCGTAGTTCTTAAGCTAAGTGTACAAGAATTCTTATAATGCCAGAATTAAGTAATTATTTTCTGTTCTCCGTTATAGAAGTATAACCTAGTATGACAGCATTTACTTTCTGGGCATCCTCTCCCTCCCGATACAGCATGTGGTGGGATAAAGCTTCGAGAAAATTTTTCTTCTATCGGTATTATCGATGGATTTTCAAATATAACCCTACAAATGTGTTGCCTAGTACCACGGTACCAACAAAGCTACGAGATTTTAATACAGCAATACCCTTGTAACTACGGTACTTGAGTAATAGTATCCCAGCATTAGGTCCGTAAATAAAGAAAATCACATACCGGTACCTTGTTTACTTGTGAATGTTCTAATGTGTCAATTAATAACGGATATAGATTTATCAAATGTAACGCATTAATAAACAAACTTAGTTTATGATTTACTCTAGGTAAGGCAATTATGGAAAAATTCACAATTATATATAACAGCCTGCATAGTAAAATAATTGTCTGTGTGTGATGATAATTTATCTCGTTTAAGATTTTTGAACATAGGCTGTAACTTGTTCGGAAGTTTGGAAGAGAGTTTAAATATAGGTTGCTTTATAATTTATAATTTGAACGAAGAATTTCATTTTGAAGTTGCAAACATCTGAAAATAATGGTCAATTTCTCTGAGTAACAAATTAATATCCAGGGAAAACGTGTATTTAGGAAGAAAATGTAGCCTTCATAATCACCAAATAAGTTCAGTGAACTCATGATAACAATTATTAGAAGTAAGCCAAGATATTAAAATAAGTTAGAAGAAATATGTATTGAGCACTAGTTTCACTGAAAGGTATTCATAGGCGGGACAATACACAGAGAGAAGGCCCTGCCCATATCTGGTTAGAAGAAGCTACACATGAACTCCTAGTCAGTCCCTATACAATACAACTACAAAGACGATACCGGGAGTACGCTGATAAAAGATGGAACGAGGGGCACACAAAGAGGAAGACTCATCCAAAGAAAGAGTTGACGGCTTTATATAAAAGAAAAAAGAAACTCAATAAATTCTATCCTTAAAAACTGAAGGTATGGAGAATTGGCCTTTGTTATTTTTTAACGTATCACCGAAGAGGTTGATAAGAATGAACAAATTGGGTTCACCGAATATAGCGGGACTAATGTTAAGTTTGTTGTGTGCCTTGTGTTCGTCCAATAACGTGGCTGTACCAAAGAAGGGGGGAGAGAAAGAGATAACGGGTGCATTAAGCACGAGAAGGGGGCAAGAATAGCTACTGCGCATGAGCGGAACAATTGAAAGCGAACGAGCGAGCAAGCTTTGGGATCATGGACTGTTGTGTCTTCATTTGTTAAACAAGGCTAGCTTGTACCACTTAAACAAATAACACTCATTGTTACTGAGATCGTGGTTTGCATACTAACACACCACCAGACCTAGTATAAAACTGCTTACGTCAGTTAATCGTCTGGCTAGCTTGCGTCACTCCGAAATATAAAATAATGCACTTCAGTTTCGCTATTCTGAAACGTGACGGTCACCGACGACGTGCGCGGAATGATCAATCTTCTTATTTTAGTTGGCTGAAACAAGGTCTATAATAGTGAAGAATGTGTTCTTAAAATAATTTTAAGGTATCAAAACGCTTAATTATTATTCTTAAAATACAGCAGTTGAAGAGGGAAATAATATTATAGGTGTTAAATGGTAGGATGAAAAGCATATTTCGTCTAATCGTTTCTTTCTTTTTAAATAATTCATTGGAACCATTGCTAAGTTAATCATAAAATACTGCATGTTTGAAAGGAGTTCCCAGCACCCGCAATATAGTAAACACACCCTCGCTTATGATATACGTATGTACAATATAACTCAGTGGCGTAGTCGGAGGGGTGTTACTGGGGGTTAGAACCTTGGAAGTTTTACAAAATAAATAAATAAATAAATAAATAAATAAATAAATAAATAAACATTTCTTAATTGAAATAATGACACTTGCTAATGAGTCTAAAGATGGACTCGTCACCCCACCCCTCACCCTACCTATCCCTCTCGTCCCGCATTCCATACACACGACTCACTGCACTGCGCTTTGTCTAGTTCTATCTATTAGGTCAATGTTTACTCTAGCGAACTTTGATGAACGGTGAGTGCTTATTGCAAATTTGTTGAACTGTATTCTCTAATAGAGTAGCATTTATATAACTTTCATGTACAGCATAACAACAAAATAATCTAATAATGCAGCCAAATGGCCAGTTGTGTACATAATCAATCAAGTTGATTCACAACAGAATTGAGACAATGATAAAATTCTATCTGTACAACCCATCACGTGATATCTCTCACAGTGTTTCCCACACATACGACAAACACAGTCCGTATATGAGTCATGAAAACGTATGATCCTACAACACTTGTTATGAATACCATGCACTGCAAATCTGGTAACAAAGTGTCTGAGCTGATAGTTTGCTTCTTTCCAGTCCGTCGTTATCATAGTATCCGTGGTGTAAAATTCTACCCAAATACCCTTTTTTCTCTTTGACTACCTCTTTGAAGGCCGGCGTGGGCGCAAGTAGCATTTTCAAGCGTAGATCTTCTAATAGCATAGTTTCTTTAGATGGTTCGTAAACTTATGTAGATCCTGTGTACCTGGATATTCCAATATTTGTTTTTTAAAAGCGCGCTTAACTTTTTCCAGCGTCCTTAGGTCGGTTGTTGTCAGCTTATCCCAAATAATCTCTATCCAGTAAGTCAGAATAGGAATAATTTTGGAATCGAATAAAGCCAAGACGGTATTCAGAGATAGTCTGTTGAGAAGTTTAATGTCGTATATTGCTATTACTGCCGCAGTAGCTCGTAATTTTATGTGTATCCTGTAGAAACGTACCGTAGTCTGTAGGGTTAAGCCAAGATATTTAAAGTTGTTTACAATTCGAAGTGCACTTTGCTGAAAAAGTAAGACGTCTCGTGGGGAAATCATGTGTTCTGACTTTCGGCTGTACACGGCTAAATGGTAAGTTTCCGTCCATACCTCTAAAGCATTCAACGCTTTTTGTACTTCCGAAATGTCTTTTGAACCCAGTACCATATCATCGGCGTAAAGATATATTCTAATATTCTTCGCCTAACTTCTTACCGCGTTTACGATATCATAGGTCACGACGTTAAATAGGAGAGGACTGAGAGGATCTCCCTGTAGCACACCATTGGTATGAATAATCTCTTTTGATGTTGATACGTTGTCTGAGATTATGATTGTGTTGCTCTTCAGCATGTTATGAACCAGTTGAGATAGGACCTAATTTTCCTCGACTAAGCATCAAGTTTCCATGAAATGATATTTCTATCCAATGAGTCAAATGCCTTCGTGAATTCGACGAACATGGCATGAAACTTTCCAATTGGAAGACTGATGGAATTGTCTATGCCATCTAGAAGATTTCTTATTGCCTGCAACGAATTTCTGCCCCTTCTGAAGCCAAACTGCTAATCTGGAATTTTAGCGTCTATTTCTTTACTTAGTCTATCTGTTCCGAGTTTAGTAAGGAACTTCAATACATTGTTCTCCAAGGCGACCCCCCCCCCCCGATAGGAGTTAGGATCCTGTGGATCACCTTTCCCTTTATGCAGCTTCTTTATAATAGAAGTTTTTCACGCCTCCGGAATGTCCCCTACTTGCAAACACATATTCATTAGATTCGTGATGGTTGGCAACAGAATATCTACTGCCGCCTTCAAATTTTCGCTACAAATGTAAATATGAAGCCTTCTTCTATTGTATAACAATACATGTACGTTTTAACACGAAACAACTAACGTCTTCTTGATTTCTCCTGTTTTTAAGTAAAAAAGAAAAAGTAAAAAATAACAATCGGTAATTTTTTGAGCTCTGTTCGGAATGGGCGGATTTTCGGAATAGTGGGACTCTACTGTATATGCAAACTATCTTGATATGTCCTGAAAATGCTAAAACGATTATACGAACACTCGTGTTAAACAGACTGATAGCCTGTAAAACTAACGTGCAAGATCTGAAACACCGAGGCAATTATTTCCTTAGCAAAGAGAATGATGTTCGTGTTAAGCAAAGGTTCTGAGATATGATGACACTGTGGGCTTGTAATTGATTCTATTATGTGATATACGTTTCCGGGAGGGCGCCAATTCATATATAGAATACTACGAATGAATATACTGTAATCTTAATACAGACACAAGAACTCATTCATCTCAAGGTGTGGTATGTCTCCGACACCAACCAAGACACTTCAGTATATAAGGGCAATAATGTTTTACCGTAACATACATATATTTCATACGGTTGCTACTTACTTTTATGATGAATAGGGAATGTATAAAGATTGTGACATTAATCCAATCACCATAAAATATAACTTCCAAATCACGTAGCACCATTCACCATTATTCGTTAAAAGAATCGGAAGAGCTTTATTTGAAATATCTGCCATATAACCATAAAGATGCTGCGAAGAATATAGAATAAATTTACTGTTACTTTCTTTAACAAATATTATACATTCAGTATATCATATGTGATCATTAAATTTGTTTCGATACTTCATGTATCATCTATAACCTCTAAGAATCCAATGTCCCACTTTCATACTCTCCGTTGTCATTTTTGTCTATCTTCTCTTTGCTATTCCTAGAGTTGTCACTTCATATAAAAGTTCATGTTCTCACCACTCTAGCGCTCCATCACCACCAAAGAATACAAAACAATCCATAGATAAATACTTCATGGTAACTCAAGACCCTATAACTATTACATCGCCCTCATAAATCCTGATAATAGTATTACATTAGAGGGATTTATGAAACACATTCAACACAAAACATATTAAATCTTGTTCCATTGGGACCTGGTCTCCCATCCAAGCTTTCCTAATGTATTCTAATCCACCATGGGTTGCATAAATTTGCAGCTTTTTCTGGAGTCATAAAGTCCACAGGTACCAAGGCCTCCTCATCATCACGTTATTCCAGGGTATTCTTTGTCGTCTCCATGAATACACAGAGAATAAATTTACCCTCTAGATTTGGCTCAAATGTAAAAACAACTATACAGTACGTTCCATGGAAATGTAGAATCTGTCCACACATTTTTATGCACACATCACCTTGTATGGCAGGCTCAATCAAGCTGTAGCGATACAACGACTTGCACTCATGTACACAAATAATTCCTACAACCATCTGCTGACGATCTCATAACTCACTCTTCTTTAAACATTTTTTCTTTTTTAAACACTTTCGATATCTTCTTCCATCATGTTCGGACAAGTACAGATCTCAAGACATCGAACAAATTAAAGGTATTTAAGGAACCTATGACTTGAAGATCGAACATTCAGAATGCATTCCTCCAATATCTAATGACTACCCATAGATCCAAGACCTCTTCTCTTCCAAGTAGACATAATCTTTTAGCAGAAACCTCAGATAGCACACTTCAAATTCCCAATGACAATCAGCTGAATGTAAATATTGCTCCTCCATCATAAACTTGACAAAGCTCACCACATTAGAATGCAATGTAGGGCATTCCTTGAAGTATTCTGTACAATGTTCCAACTTTAATTCGATGACTTAGAAAACTTGGAAATTATATTTTAATTGTTCAGAATTACTACACAAAATGAAGTAAAAAAAAAGCTGCTATAATATGAATGGACAAAAGGTTAAATAGAAGATAACGAAAAATATCCACAGCATAACTCAAAATTAAGAAAGATACTAGGTAACACACACAATGAAAAACATATACATTACAGCATACAAACGAATACATAGGCTATGCATTGTGCAACTGTATCAAAAATTAAGAAAATAGACATATACTGTATATGCCTCCAATACAGAATTCATAACTAGAACAACAAATAGCGGCACGTACCCCCAACACATTAATTTTACGTCCAGATAAAAAATGATCTTGACAACCTCCTATAACCAAATCTAAGTAATATTCTTCAATTTCTTCTTGTTCTCTTAATTCAGTGTCTCTATGGATTTTCTTCTCAGCTTTAACTTCCAACTTAACTCTTTTCTTGCAATCAACTTTATCAAAATTGTCAATACATTTAGGCTCATTATCATCATCATCATCATCATTGTTATTAGATTCATTATAGCATTGGGCTGTTTGTCTTGTCCATGCTCTAATATAGCGAACTCCTACTGCTCTTCTAGACCTATCTGTATCATTTATTCTAAAATGAGACGTATCCCCAGTACCATTTTCATCATTATCACGCCTACAATATCCATCCCCTCTATTTCCATTAAAGCCTCCTCCTCTGCTGTGTCGGCGGCGACCTCTACGTCCACCTCTACAACCTTTCTTTCTTCTTTGCCTATTATGGCCTATCCCACGTCTACCTCTATAACCTGAGCGATTTCGACCTATACAACCGCGGCGTCTACCTCCAAATCTGATTCCTCTTTGACGCCTACTACGTCCTCTCCAATATATGCCTTTACAACATCGCCTTATCTTATATCGTAACTTTACTTCAAGCTCAACTATCTTCCTCTCATCTACTCTATTCTCCTCTACAATTTCCTCTAACCCTATGCTACTTTCGCGTAACGTCTCCTCTAACAAATTCTTCCTCTCCTCTACTCTATTCTCACTTACAATTTCCTCTAACTCTATGCTACTTTCGCGCAACGTCTCCTCTAACAAATTCTTCCTCTCATCTACTCTATTCTCACTCACAATTGCCCCTAACTCTATGCTACTTTCATCTACCATCTCCTTTACAATACTTTTAGCCTCTTCTTCTAACATATTCTTAATTCCACATCTGATCTCCTGTTTCACCCCCTGGATACTCTCCTGCAGAGTCCCATACTTCCTATTTAATTCCTCATTTTCCTTGACCACATTGTCTAACTTTTGATGAATTTCCTTATTATTTTTATCTATCGTCTCTCTCATCTTCTGATTTTGCCTACTTATTTCCTCTTTCATCTCCTGATTTTGCCTACTTATTTCCTCTCGCATCTCCTGACTTTGCCTACTTATTTCCTCTCGCATCTCCTGACTATCTTTCTTACTTTGCCTACTTATTTCCTCTCGCATCTCCTGACTATATTTCTTACTTAGCCTACTTATTTCCTCTCGCATCTCCTGACTATCTTTCTTACTTTCATCAAATCTTTCACTCAGCATTCTCATGATCGCAGCTAATGAATCTTCCGAAATTCCTTTCTCTTTACTAGTATTCGGGTTACTCTCTGACATCATAGTATTATCATCTACGCTCTCTTCACTATCAAGACCACTTCTTAGCTTCATATCTTTCTCCGACATACTGAATTACACCTCTAAACACATGCCCCAAAATCACTCGCACAATATATAAGCATTCCTACCCCTACACTGATGTGTCCTGGTTCTCGTGCCCAACGTTGAGGTGTCAATTGTAATTGATTCTATTATGTGATATACGTTTCCGGGAGGGCGCCAATTCATAGATAGAATACTACGAATGAATATACTGTAATCTTAATACAGACACAAGAACTCATTCATCTCAAGGTGTGGTATGTCTCCGACACCAACCAAGACACTTCAGTATATAAGGGCAATAATGTTTTACCGTAACATACATATATTTCATACGGTTGCTACTTACTTTTATGATGAATAGGGGATGTATAAAGATTGTGACATTAATCCAGTCACCATAA
This sequence comes from Meconema thalassinum, assembly GCA_946902985.2. Classification (NCBI taxonomy): domain Eukaryota; kingdom Metazoa; phylum Arthropoda; class Insecta; order Orthoptera; family Tettigoniidae; genus Meconema; species Meconema thalassinum. Next base: position 561,004,507 of record OX336388.2, on the reverse strand, counting down.
AATATAACTTCCAAATCACGTAGCACCATTCACCATTATTCGTTAAAAGAATCGGAAGAGCTTTAATTGAAATATCTGCCATATAACCATAAAGATGCTGCGAAGAATATAGAATAAATTTACTGTTACTTTCTTTAACAAATATTATACATTCAGTATATCATATGTGATCATTAAATTTGTTTCGATACTTCATGTATCATCTATAACCTCTAAGAATCCAATGTCCCACTTTCATACTCTCTGTTGTCATTCTTGTCTATCTTCTCTTTGCTATTCCTAGAGTTGTCACTTCATATAAAAGTTCATGTTCTCACCACTCTAGCGCTCCATCACCACCAAAGAATACAAAACAATCCATAGATAAATACTTCATGGTAACTCAAGACCCTATAACTATTACAGGCTCTTTGTTAAATATAATCTAATCATTAAAATAATTCAAAGATAACTTCCGTAGACTTGCGTTGATTTTGAACGATAATAGAGAAATAGAAATGGAGGATTTATGATGGCCGTACCCCGTACCTAACTCTACAACGTTACATGTATTTAACAAGAAATGAGCAAAGTCTAATAAACTGCTATAGTGCATTGCCAATTACATCGACTTCCGCGAAATAAATGTACTTACATTTCATTGAATATAAAGTAGGTCAATTATAGAGTCCAGTCTTTTATGTGACGCAGACAACATCGTAAAAGTTGGAACAAAGTATCCTATAATATATCCACCAGACTAATAAATGCTCCTCGACCAGTTTCAATAAGACGATCATTTCCGATGCCGAAATATTGTTAGTTAGGAAATACGGTACTTATACAATATCATATTCTGCTGTGTATGAACGTGTACAGTTCCATTTCTGAAATATAACAATGCATACAACATGAAAACTCATAATTAGAATGTGTCACTAGAAGATCTTGAGCCACGGTTGCTCAAAGTGTAAGGCGGCAGTGTCCCTGCTGGCAGAACTAAAAAATGGCTCATGATTAACACAGCCAGTTGAAAAAATGAGTATCGGAAATAATTTCTTCATCGGCTGATATTCTGTGGGGGTGAAATTTGTCGTGGCCCTGTACTGATCTCCCTGACATCATCATCTTTTCTACCGGAAGACATAGCTTTATTATTCAAGGTCAATTTGTTTGGATGCGTTCCTCCATTTCTTTCGACCAAGAGAAATTATCAAGGACAACTAACGATCAGCATATCTTTAATAATTCTGCCCAACCATCACTTTTTAGGACGACCGTCGTGGTCGGTTTTCTTCCACATCATATCTAATAATACTGTTAATGGTTTTACGTCCCTTTTAACTACTGTGGCTTTTAGAGACGTCGGGGTGCCGGCATTCTGCTCCGAAGGGGATCTTTCACGTGCAATTAGGCGGCTTTGGTGGCGTAGTTCGTAGTATGCTGAGCTTCTATAACCTAGATCGCAGGTTCAAACCCAGCCGAAGTCGTCGGATTTCTTAAGAGCGTTAAAAATCCCTCAGTATGCCTTCCTCCGGAGGGGAAGTCAAGTCACCGGGCTGATGTAAAAAATTGTAACTTAGATTTGATTAACGCTCTTAAGTTCCAACGTTCATCGCCAAGTGCTGGTTGCGGTGGCATCGAATAGCCAAGTTCACAGCTAGGTGTCGTTGACGGCAGTATTTGGTAGCAAAAGTAGGAACTACGTGAAATTGATCGTCTGCAGTCCTTACCTGAATTACAGATAACACACACTAATACAGCCATCACAATTAACACCGGTTATCAGACAAATTCTACACACACCCAAAGTACATGGGGCTACATGACCGCGTTGTCGCAGCCCCTAAACTGAGGAACCAACCAACCAAATAACGTGCAATTAAATCTACTGACACGGCTTCCTCGCATTTACGCACCCTCAAATGCTAACTGACTACGCTAGGATTCGATCCTGGACCTGTTAAGAACAGGAGGCGAAAAAAAATCCGCTGCACCACACAACCAGTCTGTGTTGTTGAATTCTCGTCTCTCTTCTAAACCTGACTACCATCTGAGACGTGTCTCATGCATCTTCCCCGCTATTGGCGTCTCTCCCATTCGTCTTCTGTGGTCCGTATTTGTGGCGTGGTCATACCTTGTAAGTCACAGTGACCAACGCAGCATCATCATCTCCATTACTTAGCAATTATTCTTTCCTTGAAAAGCAAAATAAAATAACATTAAAAAACATATTAAACATAAGAAATAAAAGAACAACACTTAAAAAACTTTAAAAGAAATTTAAAATATTTTAAAAAGTTAAAAGTTACAATTTCAAAATATAAAAAAATTAAAATATAATAAAAGAATAGAGAAATAAATTAATAAATAATAAAGAATGAATGAATGAATTAATGGTTGAAACTAAATGAAATACAGTATATTTTACAAGGTTTGACCAATTATTTCACTCCTGCTTCAAAATTCACTGTTCATGACAAAACAAAAAATAAATCCATCGCCATACAGGACTGAAAGTGAAACAATATCGTCTCTTCCACTTATAATTATATGAATGAGATTTTGACAATCTACAAACACACCCTGGACTGGTGAGTGGTATAATTGAATATTATGAGAGCCGATTAACATACTTTCCAGGCGCAGGCAGATTTCTTGCTGAGTACGATTTCCACTCGAGTTTTTTCTTATTCTCTCCAGGTGAATGCCGAGATGATACCATGTTTAGAAATCCGGGGCACTCACCCCAAACCTAGACAATATTACCTGGTGCAGTAAAAATGAACAACGCGTCTGAACACTGCGCGCCTTCAAATTCGACTTAGCGCACCTAATTGGACGCCATTTCATTTGTATAAGCACTTTACCGTCACTCTTCAAGGGGTGAGGGGTAGCAACGCCCAGTTCTCAGTGAAACTTTAATCTTCATCTAATAGGCTGCAATGTAACGGCTAGCGTAATGGGATCACACCTTGGAGGACCGGGTTTCATTCGCCAGCTCTGACAAGAAATGTAATTTATTCTACTTTGAGGCCCTGGAACGATTCGGTTGACATGTGGCATCAATCGCAAGGTCGGATCCAGATACTGCTTTGTTACCCCCCGGCTTAGCACCTTTGTGCACCACAACTTCGACTTGAAACTGCAGTAAGTCCGCAGATTAAAGGTTCGAAACCTTCCTCTGACAACGCTCATCCCCATATCCACTCCAGGTAAATGCCAGGATGCTACCCTTTTATTAGTCCTGGGGTATTTATCCCAATTATGAGAGCAGATTAATGTATTTTCCCGGCGCAGGCAGAATTCTTTATGGAATCAGGTTACCCCCCCCCCAAGCTTCCTCGTATTCACATCAGGTGAATGCCGGGATGGTACCTTGTATAGATTTCAGGCGCCCCCAGACACTATTATAAAAATACGATTAACGTTTATGGACATATTCAAAGAATGGGCAATGAAAGACTTACAAAAAGGATATTTAGTCAAGCCTTCTCATTAAAAGCCAAATATTAACACAGCTACAGTGACAATAACACATGTATCTGGCATATTAGAATATATCTTTACGCCGATGATATGGTACTGGGTTCAAAACGTGTATAACAACCTGTGTTTCTGTGGTCACTGTAATAGTGTGTATAATTTTAATTAATAGAATATTATGCCGATATAGGCCTATTCCTGGTGAGAGTGTGGAGATACTTGGGGAGGGGGACCACACTCAGGATAGCTGTTGTCAGCACCGGTATTCCAACCTCCGATCTCCAGACTTGCTGCAGCTTCCCATAACGATCATCGTGAGCAATTTAGCTCGCACAACTACGCCCTGGGGATTGAAAAATAGCCATATTAAATTTTGTTGGAATATGAATAATTTTAATTCGCATATTGTACTGTAGTATAGCTGCTCGAATAAAGATAGGAAAGACGCTAAGTACTGTATATCATCCTTCATTGAATAGTAATTTCCGGTGTTTTCTTAGCGGAAGAAATTAATTTCCCTATTTCAGTGTCAAGAAGTGCTTCAGTTCAGAGGAACCGCGAATATGTAGATTATATGATAGCGCATTAGAGTGTTGAGTTATGGAGTGGTTTTCCTTCACAATTCCAAATAAGTAGCTTAGCCATTCAGCTGTTCGTCGTCCCCATCAGTCGCCGAGTTTATTAGGTACATTTCTCGAGCTGGGAGCACCTGCTAACTGGGGTATTGTTCCTCACCAAGTGACACTCAGCTTTATTTTGCATCCTCATCAGTCCATTCCACTACTCTTCAGCAATTAAGTTAACGGGCCAGGCCCCAGAAATTATCGTGTTTGTATACTCCGGAGATAAACGTTCACGGCTTTGAATTTTCCTCTTGTTTTCTTGTTTTTACGATTGGTCATCACAAGCTACATTGTCGGACCATTGAATGCATGATTGATTTTCCCTAATCTTCAAGAAACTTAATATCCATGTATGCAGGCCCGTATTTACGGGGGAAATAATTTGAGCAACTGCCCAGGGTGGCAGGTTTTTGGGGCGGCAAAATATAGCCTATAGAAAACTGTTTTTAAACCATTTGGGCATAAAACATCAAGTTTATGAAATTATATTCCCCACCACTCAAGGGAATATGCTATTCATTGTCGCACATTGGCAATGCTTGTTATTTATGGACATAAAAAAAGGAATCGTCTAAGTCATCTTGGTGTCCTTGCTGTTGAATCGGTGTCTTCCCGTTTGCGACGATTCCCATTTGCGACGAATCATGAAGTGAGCATTAAGTGTCCAATTTGCGTCGAGATATACATTCTTATAGTAATGAGCAGAGCCTGGATAATTATGTGCTTAACTTTTCAGAAATATGCAATTATTTATGTGTTTGGTGGTTGGTTCCTCAGCTTAGGGGCTGCGACAATGCGGTCATGTAGCCCCGTGTACTTTGGTGTGTGTAGAATCTGTCTGATAACCGGTGTTAATTGTGATGACTGTATTAGTGTGTGTTATCTGTTTTTAATTCAAGTAAGGACTGCAGACGATAATTTCAAGTAGGCCTAGTTCCTACTTTAGCTTCCAAATGCTACCGTACACGACACCTAGCTGTCAACATAGCTACTACTAGATGCCATCGCAACCAGTGCCTGGTGAAGAACGTTACCTAACCTACAAATTTTGCTTCATACAAGTTTAGTTAGTGGAAGGTTGTTTTACATGCCATAAATCTATGACATTGGACCGCCGGCTTTACTTCCCCTCCGGAGGAAGGCATACTGAGGGATTTTAACGCTCTTAAAATTCCGACGACTTCGACCGGGTATGAACCCGCGGCCTTGGGATCAGAAGCTCAGCATGCTACCAACTACGCCACCGAAGCAGCCAAATATTTATGTACTTAAAAGTGGAAAATATGTGATTAGGTTTCCAAAATATGTACCGTATTTAAATATGTACCATACTTATGTCCCCCAGTTGAGCCTACTCGGAAAATAGTTCAAACGTCTAGTTGCTTGAATAATCCATAATCTTATCTACAGTACAGTACAACTGGCACAATCAGACCCACGCCGACTTTCTGGCTACCCATACTTAGCCACATACAACCTCCATCTCTGCGTCGGAAAAATGCACTATTACACGAGTACAAAAAGCTGTACAAAAATCCACACTTTGCTGTGCATGAAGACATACCAAACATCGGAAGAGGTAGGCTTCGCTCTCGTCATCCACCCCTTGAAACCGCGAGAACTTTAGATGCCAACAACTTTAATACTGATGACTGCTGGAGGCAATCATGGCAGACTAACGCAACAGCAGAGCAATTGAAGATGCCGTGCATATCAACGAAGCCACCCGGATTTGAATTACCACGCAAGGACTGGTCAATACTTAATAGAATAAAAACCAACACTGGAAGATGTGCAGAACTTGTGTACAAGTGGAAGAAAATAGAGTCTCCAAGCTGTGACTGTGGTGCTGAAAAGCAGACGGTCTTCCATGTTGTGCACGAATGTCCCTTGAGAGCTTTCGCTGGCGACCAATCAGAGTTCCTAGTGATGACGGAGGGATCACTCGACTATATTCATAGACTTGATATTAGTTTGTAGTCTGTTATAATTATCTTTATGATTGTAATATTATTTAATTGTACATTTTGTGATGTAGCCATACGCTAAATAATAAGTACAAATATTCCCGCCTAATAGGCCGGTGCTTGCCTCAGTTACCGAATCGCATAATACTTACCGCAGATGTGCGATACAAAATCATGTATGTGCTGTTTTCGAATTTCATCATAAAGAGCAGAAGAAAAAGTCACTCCAAACACTTTCATAACACTCTGTCATTACTCACAAGTTTCGCAGACCACTGTAATTTCAAGTAAAATGTCCTGTCAAGGTAAGGACTATTGGAGACTTAATGAGACTCTTGAGTCCAGCCCCCCTGCTATAAGTTATGATGGGGAATTCTTGTCTTGAAATACAGAGACAAAGGTGTATTCAAGAAATAGAGTAGCAAATTACTGGAATGGCCATGGGTCGAAAATGTGGGCAACAGTCATCTAAGGAGTACAACTTACCACCAAATATAGGAAGTATGTACTTATGAATAAATACGCCAAAATGTTGTATTTATTTATAAAAACGGCAAACATATGTAAATAAATAGAAAATATTTGGCTCCACATTTTGTCTACTGCAATCACTGACAAAGAAGACGTGGAGATAATAACGATAGAGCTTAGCAACTGCACCATATCATCTATTTATAAACCTCCAAATGTGAAATTCTCCTTCAATCCCCCAAACAACTATCACAATCAAACGGTTCATTTTGTAATTGGAGATTTTAACAGCCATAGTAGTATGTGGGGTTACGCTAAGGATGACACCAACGGAGAAGCTGTATTAGAATGGGCAGACAATTTCCAGCTCCATCTTATCCATGACCCCAAATTACCTCCATCATTCAACAGTAGCAGATGGATGCGAGGCACCAATCCAGATCTGATATTTGTGAGTGAAAACGTGGCTCAACAATGTGTGAAATCAATCTGTAATCCGATTCCAAACACCCAACACCGGCCCATGATGTGTCAACTCTGGGCAGCAGTTCGACCAGCAATTCCATTCCGAAGGAGATATAACTTTAAAAAAGCAGACTGGCTGAAGTTTAGCACAACTCTTGATATAATGATATCAGACATCCATGCAGTGCCGGAGAAATATGATGAGTTTGTCGATTCCGTGAAAAAAACTTCCAGAGTTTCTATACCACGAGGATGTAGGTCCAGTTACATACAAGGCCTAACATCAGAAACAGCAGCCCAAATGGACAATTACTTCTCATTATTTCAAGAAGATCCTTTAAGCGAAGAAACTATTTCAGCAGGAAAATTGCTCCTTGCTTCTATTTCAGAAGCTAAGACAGATGCTTGGATACGCCTTATGGAGGAAACAGACATGTCGAGAAGCAGCCAAAAAGCTTGGAGATTGTTAAAACGACTCAGTAACGACCCAACTAAAGGACCGCTCCACGCCAATGTTTCGGCGAACCAAATTGCAAATCAACATCTCGAATGGAAAGACCAATCACCCTATCAGAAAAATAGAACACAGAATCCACCTAAGTGAAGATGCCAGAACTAATGACATGTCTCAACCATTTAAGCTGAGTGAGTTAGAAAAAGCCATTCAAAGCTGCAAAAACGGTAAGGCAGCAGGGCTAGATGATATTACGGTTGAACAGATCAAACACTTCAGCACAGCTACGAAGGAATGGCTTCGGAATTTCTTTAATAGCTGCTTGGCATCCTCAAAGATTCCCTAAATATGGAGAAAAGCACGGGTGATTGCTTTTCTCAAACCTGGCAAGGAAAATTCAGATCCTAAAAATTTCAGACCAATCTCTTTACTATGCCACCTATATAAAATAATGGAAAGAATGCTACTTAACCGTTTGACGGGAGTTGTAGATGAACTGCTTATACCGCAACAGGCTGGTTTTAGACCGGGAAAGAACTGCACAGCACAGATCCTGCACCTAACCCAATGCATTGAAGACGGTTTCGAGATGAGAAAAATCACAGGAGTGGCATTCGTGGACCTTTCCGCTGCTTATGATACCGTAAATCACCGCATTCTACTACAAAAACTGTACTGCACAACTGGCGACATCAAGGTGACGAAGATGATAGCTTCTCTCCTGGAAAACCGTCGCTTCTTTGTTGAATTTCAAGGACAACGGAGCAGATGGAAGAATCAAAGGAATGGCTTGCCTCAAGGTAGTGTGCTGGCTCCTATACTATTTAACATCTATACAAATGACCAACCACTACCAAAAGGCACTAAAAGCTTTATTTACCCTGATGACCTTGCACTTTTCACCCAATCTAACAGTTTTGATGAAGTAGAAATCTCTCTGACACATGCATTGGAAGAGCTTGGAACATATTACGACCAAAACCAACTGAAACCCAATGCCGAAAAGACTCAAATATGTGCATTTCACCTGCGACACATTCAGGCATCCCGAAAACTCAAAGTGTATTGGAAGGGAAAGCTACTAAATCATTGTTTCACTCCAAGATATCTAGGAATCACCTTGGATCGTACACTGACCTACAAGAAGCACTGCCAAAACATCAGGCAAAAGGTATCCGCAAGAAACAACATTCTTCGCAAGTTGACGGGTACTAATTGGGGAACCCAGCCACAAAATCTTAGAACATCAGCTTTAGCTCTGTGCTACTCTGCGGGCGAATATGCCAGTCCAGTGTGGTATAAATCAGCACACACTAAACAAGTTGACACTGCACTCAACGAAAGCTGCAGCATCATTACTGGTTGCTTGAAGCCTACCCCAGTTGAGAAAGTCCTCTGATTAGCTGGTATTGCTCCTGGGGAGATACGCAGGGAGGTAGCAGCGAACAAGGAAAGATTTAAGGCATCCACATCACAAACACACCCACTATTTGGATATTCCCCCGCCCGATCTCGCCTTAAATCTAGGAAAAGCTTCCTTCGGACAACAGTCAGCCTTAACGGCAATGCTGACACTGCTAGGGCAAGAATGTGGAAGGAAAGAACTGGTCATCTGTCCGGCTGGATGACTCCAAAAGAAAGCCTTCCTCCGGGCCATATGGAAGGTTGGGCAACATGGAAGGCGCTCAATAGACTGCGAACTGGAGTTGGAAGAACCAAGATGAACCTGCAGAAATGGTTTTTTTCGAGTGACTCTCTCCTCTGTGATTGTGGGGAACTACAGACAATCCAACATCTTTACCAGTGCCCACTATGTCCAGCAACATGCACTATGGAAGACTTAACACTTGCCAACCCGAATGCTATTGACGTCACCCGTTACTGGACAAAGAACATTTAATTTGGTTGCGGGCTACCTGGCAGTCAGATGTTTGTGTGTTGTACAACTGACTTGTATGTTTCTGTCTTCACTTAATATTAGATCTAGAATAGTTTGTGTCTTTATTAATTATCATTATTATTTCTTATTTGAATTTGATTCTCACTGTTTACCATTTGTGGTATATAGTTTTGATTGGTGCTCCTGATACGAATAAAGAAAGAACCTAATATAAATCTATTTTTTAAACTGTTTATGCACGTAAATATTTATAAGAATAGAGTCGCGAAAATTCGACCACTAATAATATGCATCCTTTCATGTTGATTGTCAAGATGGTAATTAATGATTTACAAACAGTCACCCAAGAGTGGTTACAAATGGTTCCCCAACGTGGGGAAAATAGGAAATTGATAATTGATTAGTTACAATGTATCCTTTGGAAGAAAATGCTAATAGCATTTCAATATTTGGTCAGTTATTGTTAGAGACAGTCAAAATTTGCAATTCGCGAAATCACGAAAAAAAAAAATTAAACAAATAAATATTGGTTTAGAACATGTTATACATAAAATATATCATATAATTACACGTTTCAACTCACGGAACACTCGCGAAAAATCTATGACTCGCGAATTTAGCATCTTTTTGGCACTATTCACGAAAAAATGGAATTTTACGACAATTAATAAATACATTAATTAAATTTGAAAATTTTAGATTATTTTTTCATAACATTTAATGACCAAGTTCCAAAACAGAACTGTTCTCTGCATTGTCATAACTGAAGAAATCCACAAGGTTTGGAATGCTGTCACTAGATGGTAGGAGTTGAAGTGGTTCGTATATAACTAATTATTACTGACATAATAACTTAATAAAGCAGTGTGAAAAAATCAGTTTCACTCAAGAATTTTTCAAATTTACTCAAGAACTTTTACCCTTATTAAGCAAGAATTTTAGCCCCTTTCATTCATGAATTTTGACTGTCTCTAGTTATTGTTATTGTTGCATTTCAATAAAAGTAAAATTTTAATCCAATATATATGTGGATAAATACTCAAAATAAGATGAGAAACTCCACTGACATTGAATGGTCAATCTTGAAAAAGTAACGTGTATTTCTGTTACTGTTAAAAGTAGCAGCGTTACAGTTACTTAATTTAATTATTATTATGCTGGAAGCCATCTTCAGTGTTGCCTTAGTAAACGAAATTTATGCTTTTCGGTCGGTCAGCACGATTGTACCCAATTGTATTGGGTGGTATGGCCTAGCCATGAAAACATTTACAAATGTAATTGGTATTCTCCCCGAAGGCAGGTCCGAGCCTCCGAAGAGGCTACCCCCAGCCGGAGTTTACGTGCGGTAGGGTGGCCAGGGCCTTTCCGCTCCTCCTTATGTTGGCCAACAGCGCGCAGTGCCTAGAACCGGCATACCATCCAAGTTCTGACTGCGCCCAATGTTGCTTAACTGCGGAGTTCTCATTGGATCCGTAGTTTCAACAAGGCTAGGCCTTTGGCATGAAAATATTACACGAGATTATAATATTAAACTCACTTGGATAACCAGTTTCGATCGTTTAGCGATCATCATCAGGTCCCTTACACTCAGGCTATTAAATCTATGTCTACATTATGCTAGTTAGGTTAAGCAATTTACAATACGCACACTTATATAGTTTCAGATGTTTTGCCAACTTGTACAACTTGTCAAGATTGTTAGTTTTGTGTGCATTTTGTTTTGATGATGTTGGTGGCTATTGACCTGGAGATATTCTTGTTTAGAGTGGACAGTGTTAGTGATAGCAGATGCATAAGAACTGATACAATATTCCTCAAATAACCAGCTACGTTCTTTAATCCATTCCAAGTTACAAACACCAACCTGATCCCTTACTAACTATATGAGATTATCTCCCTGAACTGCGAATCTGCAGGTCAATATATTGCTGATCACCTCGTGTTGTAGTGGCTATCATTCTTCGTTGTCACCCTGGAGGTTCAGGTTTGAATCCCATCTCTGCCAAGAAATTTGATTCTGATCTGAGGGCTAGAACGGGATTCACACAGCCTCGTGAGGCAGAAATGAGAAGAGAAGGGTTCGATTCTCACCTGAGTCATCCTAGAAGTGGTTTACCGTACCCATTTCCACTTCAGAGAAATGCCGGGATGGTTCCTAAATTAAGGCCACGGCCATCTCCTGCTCAGTCCTCGCCCCAATTACAAATTCACACACTAATGCAACAATCACAATAACGCAGGTTAGGAGACAAATCACTTCCAATTACACCCAAGTACACAGGGCTACATGACCACATGTTTCAAAGCCCCTAAACAAATACATAAATCAATCAACAACAACGCAACGTCAGTAGTGAACGGCAGAGAAAACATGTCAAACAAAGTCTCATCACATTTTGAAATCGTACATTGTTAGAATTTGCTTAGTTTAATTTACAATGATATGAAACTCTGTATTCCCAAGCATTTTTGACCTGCTAAAAACGATAGGTTACCGGGACCTGGCCGTATCAACTGACGTTGACGGCCGCTGGTTGATCACCCCTGTGTTAGATCGTAGAAAGTGGAGACACCTGCCCAGAAGGTCAAGCGGCGAGGATCTCTTCCTATAGTGGTAATTATGTGGAAGAGAAATGAAGGTCAGTAGCAAGGATAGGGGTAAATCCATAAGAAACTATACAACTAATCAAACACTAATGAGGCTACAGCCGCGTGCCCTGCCACAAATACTGAGTACCAATGTTAACGGCGCGGCGCGGCGCGGCGTGCAGAAGGTCAGCTACACGAGGACTGTTCAGGCGCGTTGGAGCTCCAGCACTACAGTACTCACTGGGGGTATTTGAGAGCCCCTGGCGACTTTCGTACCACCTTGTTGTTGATTCATTTTGAGGCTTGAAAGAAGGAAGAATAGGAGGAAGGAATAAAAGGAGGAAGAAAAGAAGGAAGAAAAGAAGGAAGGAAGGAAGGAAGAAGGGGTAAAAGGAGGAAGGAAGGGAGAAAAGAGGGAAGAAGGAAGGAAGGATAGGAGGAAGGAATAAAAGGAGGAAGAAAAGAAGGAAGGAAGGAAGGAGGGAAGAAGGGGGAAAAGGAGGAAGGAAGGGAGAAAAGAGGGAAGAAGGAAGGATAGGAGGAAGGAAGAAAAGGAGGAAGAATATAAGGAAGAAGGAAGAAAAGAAGGAAGGAAGGAAGGAGGAGGAAAGAAGGGGGAAATGGAGGAAGGAAGGGAGAAAAGAGGGAAGGGATAAAATAGGGAAGGAAGAAAGAAGAAATGAAGAAAGGAGGGTAGGAAGGGAGAAAGGAAGGAAGGAAGAAAGGGAGAGAGGGAGAAACGAAGGAAGGTGGGAAGGGACATAAAAAGGAAGCAATGAAGGAACGAGGAAAAGAAAGAGAAGGGAAGGAAGGAAGTAATGAAAGAAGAAAGGAGGAAAGGAGGTAAGGAAGGAAGGAAGGACTAAAAGTAGGAAGAAGGAAGAAAAGAAAGAAGAGAAGGAAAAGAGAGAGAACAGAAAGAAGGAAGAGAGGAAGGAAGGAGGGTGGGTATAAAATAAGGAAAGAAGAAAGAAAGAAGGAAGGAAAGAAGGAATAAGGGAAGGAAATTAGAAAGGTAGGATAAAAAGAAATAAAGCAAGAAGGAAAGAAAGAAAGGCAGAAAGAAAGAAAGAAAGAAAGAAAGAAAGAAGGAAGGAAGTAAGGAAGCTTTTGGTTTAATGTGACAGTTAACCTCGCGACCATAAGCCACGGGACCTCCAATTTGACGTTAAATCTGAACCACAGGAAGTGATATTCCACTTCGAAAATATAATAATAATAAAAATAATAATAATCTTATTGGTTTTACGTCCCTTTTAACTACACTGAGTTTTAGAGACGCCGGGGTGCCGGAATTTTGCCCCGAAGGGGATCTTTAACGTGCCAGTAAATGTGCTGACACGGCTCCCTCGCATTTGCGCACCCTCAAATGCCCGGTGACTGCGCCAGGTTTCGAACCTGCAACCTTGGGCTCAGCAAGCGAGAACGTTACCCCTGAGCCACGCAGCCAGACACTTCGAAAATATCACATGCATTGTAGCCCCAGGGTGAACAACACTATAAAATTCCCCTATGCACGTAAGTTACGTATCGCGGTATGTACTTGAACCATAAGCTGTCTTTCATTACACTCCGTCAGAGATGGCTAACCAAAGCTAGACCGAAACGCACGGTAATGTGAAATGAATGCGATAATTGTAATGAATTTTGTGTAGCTTCATTTTTAAACTCCAGCGTTGTTGTAGTTTTTTTTAAGGGCTTTGTGACCTCGTGATCGTGTAACCCCGAGTACTTGGGTGTATATTGAAATTTTCTGAGAATCTGTGTCACTGTGATGTCTGTCTAAGTGTGTACTTGTAATCAAGCTAGGATTTTGGTTGGAAGCGCCCGTGACCTTAAGGTAGGTACCTAGAAATGGAAAACTACGGATAACCATTTCCAGGATGGCTGAGGTGGGAATCGAACCAGCCTCTTCTCAGTGTTGGCTCTAGAGGATGAGTTTACCTCGTTCCAGCCCTCAGACAAGAATTAAATTTCTTCATAGAGCCAGGAATAGAACCCGAACATACCCGGTGACAGCCAGGATTGTTAACCTCTACGCAGATACTACTGTACGTTAATAAATCATTATTCTATTACACTAATACACTGATCACTGATCGCCTGGATGTTTCCTAACTTAAGGCCACGGCCACCTCCTTCCCAATCCTCTTCTGAATTACAAATACTCACACCAATTCAGACATCACAGTGACACAGGTTATCAGACAAATGTTACACAGACCCAAGTACACGGGGCTACATGATCACGATGTTGCACAGCCCCTAAAGAATCAACAACAAGAATTATTTGCGTGGTAATTACATGAACTTAATCTTATCTAAAGGCATTCCTTATTGACGATTAATCTAAATGAATATCAATCATCATATTATATTATTTCAGTAGTATAGATCTCTCCTCACAAGCGACCGATCGTGACAAATGAGCATTCAAATGAATGAGAATTGGCATTAGCAGTGACAAATTGCATTCTAATTTCATAAATATCTATAATTTCTTTAAAAAATGACTTTAAAAATATGTACGAAGTAAGCGATTTGCGGATACTGTTGCTGTAGGAAATTACACTGCATAATTGCTGTCCACTTGACATTTTGGCCGCTGTGACGCCCGTTTCATGTCATTTTAACATTCTGAGGTCTTTCTTTTATCATTTTGCATGGATTTCAGAAACAGTAAATCAAAGGAATGAGTAGTCTACTCAAATCGTATAATTTCATAAATATCGAATAGCCGGTGAGTGTTACAGCTAAGCTGTCAATCAATGGACTCAGCACACAAATGACATTAGAAGTGACGAAATACATTCTAATTTCATAAATATCAATTTTTGTATGAAGTGTGTGATATGCAAATCCTGTTGCTTTAGGAAAATACGCGACATCATTGCTGTTCAGTCTCTCATTATAAACCTATTGGGGAAAGTGTGGTTTATTAGCATGCGAGATTTCTCGCACTAGTCCGCTAGTTGGTATTTAATACATGTATACACCTTAGTCATAGTATGGCCTTCTTCAGCGATGCTGTCATAACGAAAATAAATTAATTAAGAGCAACATTTTGTTGTTAATATTTCACTTGGATTGTCTATGAAATATCTATATAAAGTAATTAAAAACAGATCTGTAACAAATGTGGGCTTTAATTTGATGTTAATAAGAATAATTTTGAAAAAATGGCATATATATATAAATTGTTGGTATTGTATATCCCAATAAATTAGTCTACATGTCTTTAAAAATACTTTGGATTTCATCATGTCGAAAATTCAATTTTTATGTGAGATGGTGTGAAGTGTGCTCTCTGCATGAATAAATGTCTTTGTGGATTGGACCATAGGTTGGATTAAGAATTTAGTTCTTGCTCCAATGGAAATGGAAATTTTAAAGTGATCCAAGATGAAGAAACTCCTTGTTAAAACACTGTTGTGTCATAACTAAGGTTCGGATGTTTAGAACCAAAAGAAACGAAAAAAATATGCCCTAACATACTAAAATATGAATTTACTTTTTGTAGCGTTTCAGTTGGTCAACACGATTGTGCCCAATGAATGGGCGGGGTACAAGATATAAAAATTGTGAACATTAACTTATACATGGAATTTTTTTCAGGAGTGTATTTAGGCCTACATACATAAATCTTGTACCCCACCCATTCATTGGGCACAGTCGTGTTGACCGACTGAAAAGCCACAAAAAGTCAATTTGTATAGGCAACACTGAAAAAAGGATGGTTTCAAATCTCTACAACTGAAATATGATCAAAAAGAAGGTACAGTATGGCCTAATATATTTACATGCTTTATAAAAACACGTGTAAATAAAGTAGTTAAATGCAATTTTAAAATTTAATTCTGCACTCAAACCAAGAAATTGTTAAAATCTACGCTGATTTCATTAATAGGCCTACGATAAAAGTGTTTTCATCAAATTTTTATCCCAGAGTGTTTCAAGAAACTCGCGGAAAGCAGCATATTCTTCACCACGTGTTGAAATGTGCGACACAAAGCACACTTCCTGGAAATGAGAAATAAAATGCCCTAAGTTAAAAATACTATACCAAAAATATGACATTAAAACATTAATATTCATTAAATATGACAATAACTATGAAAATGACCAAAGTAGGTATGTATTTATATGCTCTATAAAATCCACCTAAAATGAACCAGGAATATTGAACTCCTGCCCAATTAGAGTTTTTAATGAAAATGTAGTCAAGGGAAAAGTATTGACATTTCTTAAACATCCGAACATTATTCATAACCATCTTATCGAAATTGTAATAAAGTCGGATATCGTCATATATTATGTAGTAATTGTGGTTTTAATTGTAGCTCTCATGAATATCTGACACACTAATATTAGTCCAAACCAAAGGAATGAGATTTGATTTTCTAGAACATGCCGTAGCTCACGTTAGCATCGGTGTAACACAAATTGAACGTTACTATTCCAGGGTTTAAAAAGTCTTGACAAATTTAATACTTTGCGTTCTATAGACTTTTCTTTTTGTATTTACGATATAATAGAGTTTTGATAGACTAACTAGGAAGCTGTGTCTGACCCTTGAGAATGCATGTTCTTTCTCCATAATACGAGTAGTGTAGTGCTAAATGAACAAACATGAGAGTCCTGGAGCGCAGTTCTCCCTATACTCAGCGGGGGTCAAGTCCTGGCCATATTATACCTGAGTTGTACCCTACTTCCCTTTGTATGTGCCATTATGTAACCTGAAATAGCATGTCTTCATCACCTTCACGGTAACAGTAGTGTCACCTTACATTGCCTGCATGGCCTCTTTTGTGCATTCAACACAGAAGACGAGCTCAGAACTGGGGTAGTGAGTGCATCCCCCTTTTCTCTGAGCTGTTATTCTTGTTCCGTTCTTACCAGAGAACATCCAAACCACCAATCACGCAGTTTAAAAATAGAATGTTAGGAAACTGCAACCACCAATCATAGGCATCAATTTAGGAATTAAAGAAGCTAGCGGCAAGGTCTTGTATTATGTACACTAAATTGTGGGTTTATGAGGTAATCATAGGATGAATACAGGGGTTGTAACATACCAGTATCCACACAGTAGTGTGCATATCTTTAACCTTTACCTAAATTGCAAATTATTCTGTCACAAGTCAAGTATTACATTTCATTTTTCAATCTCGTCAATTTCATAAAGTGATAATTTATGTGCGTCACAGGGGTGCAATTTCGACAGCCACTTACTGAAGAATGAATACGTCTTGGGTAGAAAATTACCTTCGTTCAAGTAAATTAACTTGCATACAAGTCTAATTGTCCGTAGGTAATTAGGTAATGAACAGTGTAGATAGGAGGTGTAATCCCATAGAGAGTTCTCCGGTGTCGACTCGTGCGTTTATTATTGCACGATAAAGGACTTTAGATGAACCGCAGCGAATGTCGTTGTTTATTCCTATCGTAATTATAGCCGAAATTAAAGAGATTGAATAAAGAACTAATTAATAGTACTAAATTCATGATTATAAATTAATTATAACTAAATTTAAAATTTTTGGGTTGGCGACCCAAAAGTTGTCAATGTCAATGCAATGGTTAAAATTTCCTAACTAAAAAGTTACACGTAACTTAATTAATTAAAATATATCATAATTGTAATTTTTATTTTGAAAAATAATTAATTTATAAGATTTTCCTTAATGATACCGTCAATACGGAACGTTGATTCAAGCATGATCAAATGATTAATTGAATGTATTTACATAATGATAATAATAATGACAAAAATAATGCAATTATTATTGTTATTAGAAAATCAACGTAACAGAGGAAATGTTACGGGACAGAACGTTGTTAAACAAACATCATTTTGCTGTATCCCTCCCCCCCCCCTTTTCCTCCCGGATGAGAGCCACCAATGCATGGACAGAAGAAAGGAAGAAAAATCTCAGTGAGATAATGAAGAAATTTTGGGAAGAGTGTAAAGCAAATTCATATTCATATGTTAAATAGGTCATAAATCGCGCTCCTTAGTTGGCCATAACGTACAATAACAATAATAATAATAGACTACTACTAATTAGCTATATAATTGTAAGGCTTCAACTACCTAGTGTAAATCTTTTGATTTTCAGCCATTTTCGCGTGTCATGTGTTAGTAAAAGTACGTATTTTATTTAAAAGTTATACAGTCAAATAAATCCAACATTGTGTGCTTACGCACGAACATTTACTACTAAGGTCATGGATGTTCAGTCATTGATAACCTTAAGCTGATGAAGGACACACAGTGATCGAAATAGTGTCCTTGAAATTGTGTTTTAGTTTATTGGCATGGCGCGAAATATCCAAACTTGTTTATGTAAGCAATCCCTATTATTAACTAGTCAATACGGAACCGATTCTTGACTAAAATGGTCCACATCATCTCAATGTTTACTGTCAAATTACTCTAGTTAATTTTCGAAATTCATTACAAAATAGTTTGTATTTGTTTAAATAAGTTGTATGAAAGAAAGGCAAAATCAGCTTCTATGTATGCAGTTGATTTTTAAGACCGGTTAAGAGAGAAATGGCTTTATAGTAGAAATTGGAACATTATAGCTTCATTATGTGTTTTGATGTGGACTTAATCTTTATTCTGTGACCAGAGCACCTCCAACATCAAACGAAGGCCTGGTTGTTGGACATCATCTGTACTCTGTAATTTAGCTGCCATCTGCAAAATGTTTTCAAGATTCGAATACAAATAGGAAAGGGAAGTCCTGCACACAAGAATATACAGCATAAATGAAGTTTAAAAAAATACTGAGTTTTGTTTTGAATTAATTTACTAGGAAGTCGATCATATTGATTTGTAGTCGGTTGCCAAATCTCTGTGTGGTATATTAAGAAAATTGTCTTGAAATAACTCGGGGAAGGTTTACTATATAGATTACATTTGATATAAACATTTACGATTTGCGAACATAGACTGTAAAGATAACTCTATCCGACAAATGCGTTCAAAGAGATTTATCTCGCTAGCGAGAGTGGGAGAGTGAAATGAATGATGAGAGTTGAAGGATATGTCTTAGAAATCACGTTACATTTTCCACAACATTGTCTTCACGAAGGTAATAAAAATATAAGGGGGGATAATAAAAGAATTATAAGGGACCTCGTGAACCAATTTTAGGCGTAATTTTCTAAGAAACAAAATCGATATTTTGATTGTCCAGTTTCTATGTCTGTTGACATTTCAATAGCAGCTAGCCTACTTATTATCAGTTTAAACTTATCTATGGCGGGTATTATATATTTTCAAAAAATTACCCTGTCGAAACTTGATATTTTGAATCGCTAGGTAATGTCGAAATAAATTCGGCTTTAGAAAATTCGAGTTAAGAGGGGTGGTACACCTTTTGCATGACAATTTCTAATGAGTTAAAAAAAAACAAAATCTCATAAACTATAATTATGTTGCAAAGAAATAAAACTTGGCAGGATTATTAAATACAGTTCACTCATTATTATGCACAAAACACATTTTATAATGTACTTCCAGTCATGCATTATTATACCCCCAAAATTTCAGCTGTTTTTTGTACAGTTGGACAGCGTTTACATAAGATGTACCCTTCAATTATTTAAAATATTTACATGAATTTTCTTTTGAGCCGTTGGTAACATTCACGGCTACAATGTACAGTAAAATAATTGATACACACAGGAATTTCCTTTTTATATACTTATTCTAAATATATATTTTTTACTTTTGTTGGGTAAACAATATTCTCTTAAATTTTGGTGTATGTTGTTTATATTAGTACAATACATAATCATACAAAATTTCATTGAGATATCTTGAATAGTA
This sequence comes from Meconema thalassinum, assembly GCA_946902985.2. Taxonomy (NCBI): domain Eukaryota; kingdom Metazoa; phylum Arthropoda; class Insecta; order Orthoptera; family Tettigoniidae; genus Meconema; species Meconema thalassinum. The sequence continues at coordinate 560,984,733 of OX336388.2, read as the reverse complement.
TTTGAGTTATCAAGTGAACACTATGTGAAAATAAAATTTTCGGGAAACAAGCTTCAAACTTATCTAAGAGTGAGACAACCTAAGCGACAGCAAATAACATTTAGGGGCATATCTCTGGAGGTATTGAAGATTTTTTTCACCAATTGAAAGATAAAAGATTAGTCATTCAACTAATTTATTTAAACAATTAAAATATTTTGATCCTGAAATGTTTACCTCCCCCCTGAGATACGTAAGAAAAACGTTAAAATTTGAGATAGGCCTATGGTCGCAAAATACCGTGTGTAGAATTACAAAATACAGTTGTCTAAATTTATGTAATACACATGGATGTTCGTAATGATGACAGATTTATTACATTATATAATTAAGTATAAAGGTAGCACGCGGTTGACTCAACAGAATTCCAAAACTTTTGAACGTTCTCTTTGCAAATTTAGAAATTGAGGAAGGAAGATGCAAAACCACACAAGTCCACATTGGACCATAGTTGAGACCAGAACAGAGTTTTATAGACAGCTAGGCGTTATCTACAGTGCAAAACAACAAACTTTTCATGAGGAAGTCCTTAGAATTGTTGGGAGGAAATTAAGGCAGTTGCAAAACAGCACCTCTGAAAGTGCCAAAAGCAAGAGACATAATGAAGTATATAGACAGTATCCCTATTGAGTTAAAGTTATCGTATCAAGAGCTGGTAAAGAAACCTCACTAGTGATAAAACAGAAAAAGGCAGTGAACTTTGGGACACTAACAGTGATTAGAAGTTCATAAATAACAATATTTTAATGTATTTTGCTCAGAATCTTTGTTTTGTTATTTCAGAAGGTCATTATATTTCTTAATAAATATAGAGAGTTGCAAAATGACATATGCCCAAGTACTTTATATAGTGTTTTAGAAGAAGTTATTGGACATACAAAACCAATACCATCACACAACCTTTCTTGGAGTAATTTCTAGCGTTGGCAAAAAAGAAAAAACACAAGTCTGTATACATTTAATAATGAAATAACTAAAAATAATTATTTCCTCAAAACTGTGTTCGGTGGACGTGTCCTGCTTTGCATATGACTTCTTCAATTTTTCCAAGAGCTCCGAATAATGCACCTATGACCTTGCATATTATTCTTAGATCTTCACAGCGAGGATCATAAAGTTGCTTTTACCTCCAAGTAGGCTATACTGTGCTTGGCAACACAATTTAGCGTTATATATTTTCATCTGCTGTAGTACGTGTAGATGCAAAATGTTTAACGACACGTATGGAATAATCCCATAATTTTAATGATTGTTTATTTCATCTCTCACCGGTTCATCACGCCAAGTCATCATTAACCTCATTGTAATTCTCATCCCATAATTCATCCGATCATTGGCTTAATATTCACGACGTTGTAATTAAGTGTACCTCATCATTATCATAATCAATATAATCAACTTATATAAATAACAAAATGTGGTGCAGTCTTTGCGCGACAAATTCCACCAATCGAGTAGGCTAGCAAACATTGCATATTGTCGGCTTACCGCGAAACTGAACTTAAAATCAGAAGTTAATTTAAATGCAGGGACTATCAGACTGATAGCGATTACAGGCTCTTTTTCAAACTTCTGACTGATTATTTTTAGCAAGTTGACTGTATTTCTATGTTCATTTACATAGCGATTTCCTATTAGTACTGTTGATAATTCTATCAACTTTACCATGCCCTTGTAGGTGAGCTCTTTCACAATGCAAGGCCTTGATTTCTTTCTAGTTTTTGAAATAATGTCATTCGGAAGATAATGTTATCCTTTACCATTCGCACTTGAATTTGTTTAGCCGGTCACATTCCCAGTTATTTCTTATATTTTTTAATGTTCTTAACATACATTTTGTGTCCCATCGAATATCACTTATCTCTGGGGCGGACCCTCTCTTCTTTCAGTTTCCTATCTGCCTTTCATGACCCCCCTTCCTTCCAAGTCCCTCAATCCGCATCCTTCGAGGGTTGAGGGCATTTCTTTTCCTCATGTCCTATATTTGCTTTATTCTCCTTTTGTATTCCATTTCTTCTTCTAGTTTATAAGTTAGAAGTTAGTTTTAGTTATAGCCTAGTTTACATTTCATTTTCATATTCACTATCACCCAAACCATTAGGGGTCGATAACCTGCACGTTAGGCCCCTTAAAACAACAATTATCATCATCATCACCATCGAATATCTCTTTCAATGTATTGCTCGTTAAAAATCAATCCTTGAAAGAGAATGAAAATCTGAAGTCAACGTATGCGGGAACTTCATAAAATCAGCATGAGTGGGCTTGTAGCTTACCCAGTCAGAGCTGCCATTTCAACTTCAGAATCAATGGATATTTCTGAAGCGCCTGATTCTCACTTACTAAATCAAGCTCCGAAAGATAATCAATCACCTTCACTTAAATACAAATCTCGCTAACACCGGGAGAGCTCTCTACTTCATTTGCGTGCGGTTACTGCTGCACCTTCCGGCTATAAACACAGAGCTCTATATAGGTTTTGCGGATTACCTGTCCAAAGTATCTTAAAAATTATGTTCAGAAGGCCATGGATTATTTAAATTCTATGTAGATATTGTCCGAGAATCGCTGGCTGAGGTTAAAATTCGCTAATCTTGGAGTACAATGATATCGGAACATTCCATCTTAAAATGTTAACCTATCCATTTTTAGCCTACTTTCGATTTTTGCAAAAAATGAAAGTAGACTTATGAGATCACTACAGGGCGAAAAAAATGTGTCTGTCTGTGTGTGTGTATGTGTGTGTGTGAGTCTGTGTGTGTGTGAGTCTGTGTGTGTGTATATGTGTGTGTGAGTCTGTGTGTGTGTGTGTGTGTATGTGTGTGTGTGTGAGTCTGTGTGTGTGTGTGTGAGTGTACTCTGAATGTCTGTCCCCCCTATCAATTCGAACACGGTGAAACCGAATTGAACGAAATTTGGTACAGAGGTAGCATTAGCAAAGGGCACCTCAGTGTCATACTTTATATCGCCGCCATCTTTACCAAAACAGAATGGCGGCCACTCAAACGTTCAAAACGTAAAATCAAATTACGGCTAAACTAATCATCCGATCTCTACCAAATTTGGTGACAACATACCTTTATATAGGACGCGTCTTTCATCCAACATTCAAGGTCATCGGCCGAACCATTTCAGGATGGCGGCCGTGTGAATTATTCAACCATTTTAATCAATGGCTTTAGACCCACCAATTCCGATTAACGAGCCTAGGGTGGTTTAAGCTATCCTGAAGGTCGTGATCCGTTATTTATTATAATTTAATATTATAATATTATACTGTATGAGTGGCTTAAGAGAGCTGAGCTGTCTGTGTCACACGACAAGATGGCAGCAGTCCTCATGTGCCTGTCTTATATTTCAATAGTTTTAGTATGTTGTATGTGATATACCCTACTGATACAATAATATAAACTTTGTATGAAATTATCTTTAATGAAGATGTACTGCTGTGAATAAATCGTTTATTTAAAGTCATTATTTGCCAACAGGTTGTATCTAATGTCAGTTAAGAACACAATGTTGTTAAGGCTAGGATTAGCTCTGGGCTAGCGTGTTAGTCTATCACGCAGTCGACTGGGGATCGAGTACTGCTGAAGTTAACTTTTTTTTTCCTTGAATTCTTTTACAAATGATGTGCACGAGCTCTTTCAACAGATACTGAATAAGATGTCATTTAGCTCAAAGGAGAGGCTAATGTATACACTCGTTTATTAGTAAAATCACAGCCCCAGCATCGCAAATAAACAGAAGACATTAGGAAAAGGAGAATAGAAGAACTAGATACACGTTGTCATTAACCACAGCCTTCTTAATGCCTCTGTACGGTGCTGTCCTCTTGTGGGTTATGTGAGTAATATTGTTCCAAACTTACCGCTGTGTAAATACCTGGCCTCCTGAAGTATGGCAATTTTGTAATACTGGTAGTTCAACTATTAGCCACGATCGCGCTCCGATTACCTTTAAACACTGCCAGCTGGATCGCCTCCCTCTTGGCTACTTTAAACTGTCTACTCATTCAACACTCTTAGGCCACTGCCATCGTAGTACATTACGATGGCAGTGCATAGTCGTACAACATAAAGATTAATTCACTGATAGGTCGCAGCACCAACCTACTGTGATCGGCGTGGATTTTTAAAGGGGAAGATACCCAAAACGGCAGATTCTTAACTTAGCAGGCTGGCTTAATATAGAGATTAACGGACGTGAATGCATTACAATAAGTTAGTAGTTTTGTTATTCAATCATCATAAAGTATACAATATTGATTTTGACACTGGCTAATTATCAATATAAAAGAAAACAAACAATACAATGTGGTACAGGTGATTGTGTTAGGGATGAGGACAAAGAGTCATAAATATACCCATACATTTAGGAGAAAGTAGGCTATATGTTCTTTGCTGAACATCTTGTTAATTTTCTTGCTCTGCAGAATATTGGATAGAAAAACATCCACGCATGAATACTCGGATTTTAAAAAATTGTGATGTAGGCTACTGCATTAATGTGGGAATTCTGAACCAAGAACATGAGAAATGCACAAATATGTTCTTTTCTAACAAGAGTAAGTATTAAACTACACTGATCTTCATTCCCGATCAGTAGAAGAATATGCAAGCTTCCTGCAGACAATGTTTGTAAATTGGACAGTTATAACTTATAAATAAGCCCTTACTCAAAACGAAGAAACGGATTCACAATTCTTTTTTTTTAATAGTAATGTTGTTGTTAATTATTTTTAGGGGCGTGGGACATCTTGATCATCAACCCCGTGTAGTTGGGTGTGCGTTGAACTTGTCTGATAACCTGTATTGCTAAGATGACAGTAGTAGTTTGTGTAACTGTATCAGGGATAGGGATAGGGTAGGCGTCCCGGGACTTGAAGTAGGGTACTATCCTCGCATTTGCCTGTAGGAAGTGTGGAAAACCCAGGGGTAAAACCACACTCTGGATAGCCGCTGTCAGTGCTGGGATTTAAACTTACGATCTCCGGACTTGCTGCAGCTGCCCTCGTGGCCATGGTGCACGATTTTAAATAGCAAGGTTACGCTGTTGGACATACAAATAGGAAATAATGAACAATGATCAACTACTCCATAAAGTGCAATACACAAATATATATTTATTGTTTGATTCTTTAAATAGGTAATTAAAAAAATTAAAAAATACTGTATCTTAAAGTATCTTTTTTTTTTTTTAAATTGCCGTGGTCTCTGCCAACCCATGCCACTCCCGATTAACGCCTATGCCAATGTCCACTTTACAGAGGTAGAGTTGGACGAATTACAGTGCATTAAGGTTCGTATGTTGAACAATATGGATTTGCAATCAAAACATAAACACCGAGAACACTATCCACATCGCATGATGGAAGTGAAAATGACGTTTGTTATTGAATGCGATGAGCAAAGCAATGGCTAACTCATAGGCTATCAGAGGCAATTTCCAGCCAGTATGTGTCCCGTCAATCACCTCTTTAAACAGCAGCCTATAGTAAAAAAATAGTTAATGTTTACCAAATTCATGAAATGAGCCCTGTGGTTTATGAAAAGCCTTAGAGAAATCAGTTTCTTTTAACAACAAACTGGCCGCGTGGCGCAGCGGTAAATTTCTCGCCTTCTGTTCCCAAGGTTGCAGGATCGAATCCTGGGGCAGCCAGTTGACTTTGGAGAGTACGCAAATGCGAGGGAGCACTGTCAGCAGATTTACTGACACGTTTTGTTATTGTAAAAAGAATTGGAACATTCTAATATTAAAACACAATGCAAGTTTCAGCCAATTCACATTGTTTTATTATGGTTTGCCAACATTCATCCGTTGCGCACAATTTCCCATCACTTGTGCAAGTTTACCCTGCAGGGTGCGCTAATGTATATTTCCTAGATTTTGAATTATAGTCCACCAAATTTATTTTTGCTTTACATTTGTTTCTGCACATCGAATATAGAGTTACTAAGGCTCCCTTATTCATAACTGCCTGTGTGTTACCTATTATTATATCCTCGCTAGACCGATTCTTCCTTAAGTGCGCACAATTCCCCCACTCTCCATTATCTGTATTGCAAGTAGGACTCGGATGTTTAGGAAAAATCATATTTTTTTTCTTCGCCTCTATTTTCAAGCCCGATTGGTTTCTGATACAAATCAAGTGATTATCGCCACAATACAGTGGTTTTAATTTGTCAGATAAATGCATATTTTGAACATTTTTACCATTAGGTCATATTTTGAGCATTTTTTTGTTAGAACGACATATTTCGATAGTTTTACGGCAGCTGTAGGTGTGCTATCATCCTCAACTTACTGAACGGGAACTAGTGTTTACAGAAATAGACTGTAAATAACCTCTTAAACACAGAAAATTAATATGAAAAAAAGAATAAAGAATTTAGCTAACAATTGAATCTCAAAGGGATTATTGCTTGGATTTATAATTAAAACAACGGCCATAAATAAATCAGTAATTTTTAGGTCATATTTTGTCATATTTGAGTGATATTTCGTCATTTTTAAGGTCATATTTGCTTGCATATTCGGGCTATTTTTAGGTCTTAAACATGAAAATTAAAATCCACAACCTGCTTTCAGTCTCCGACCGGGTCAGGAATGGAATGAATGAAGCCCCCATCTAGCGGCTAGGATATGAACTGTGTCGGCTGCCGAGGCCTGAAGCACTCCTCTGGGGCAATGATTAAGGCTAAATGTCCCGATTTTTAGTTTGTAATTCTGACACCACGTAGCAGCACCAAAGTGAGACAATTTCTTTTTTCAGTTTTCTCTTGAACGAAAGCTCGTATTTGCGATCTGAAAACCACTATGTATACTAGACTGCAATTGAATTGATATTAATTCGATGTATTTTCCAAAATGTGAAAAACAAAAAAGTTACTAACAGTTTTTTATATCTCAGCTTAAAATATGATAAAAACCTGGTAATACGAAAATGGAGATTTATTTCCTGTTTCCAATGCATTTTTCAGAATTAAAATCGCGTGAATGGAATCGACAGCATTAGTTCGGGAATTGTTTTCAAAAGGGTGGTAGGCAAAGCGGCTCCACAAGATCTCTTGCGCAAGGAAAATGATGAACACGCTGACAGAACGGAGGCAGAAGGGAACAATTTGACGACAGGAAGAAGTTGTTCTTCCTCTTGTCACAAATATTATAGTTCGACGAGTTACGTGTACAAGTGCCTAGGCGTGGAACAATATTTGAGCAATAAAATTATACTGTAGTAGTGTCACAATATGTAACGTTGACACAATGTGTTCGCACAGATACCTTTCTTACCTCCTCTAACATTCTTGTTGATAATAACACATTGTAGGGGCTTGGGACATATTGGCCATCAGTACCTTTGGCTGGCTGCGTGGCTCAGCGGTAACGTTCTCGCTTGCTGTGCCTAAGGTTGCATGATCGAAGCCTGGTGCAGCCAGTTGGCATTTGAGGGTGCGTGAATGCGAGGGAGCCGTGTCATTAGATTTACTGGCACCTTAAAGATCCCTTTCGTGGCAAAACTCGGCACCTCAGAGTCTCTAAAAGCCGCAGTAGTTAAAAAGGGACGTAAAACCAATAACGTTATTATTATTATTATTATTATTATTATTATTATTATTATTATTATTATTATTATTATTATAGCTTGCCACGATGGGTGAGTGGTTATAGTGTCGGACTACCAACCCCAAGATTGCAGGTTCGCTCCTGGCCATGGTAAGTGATTTTTGAAAAGCGACAAAAATCACGACACTCATGTCATACGTTGTTGGCATGTTAAAGAACCCATCTGAATTCAGTAGGCCGTGTTCAATGGCAAAATTAATCTCGGGATTTTCCGCCATCACAAAGTTCCTCCATTCTCTACTTGAAAGCGCTGTAGTGTCAAGGAGTTTAGATATCTAACCTCCTTGACTTTCATAGCGTTCAAAGGAACGACGAAATTCGACATGCAAGCTACCCTCCGGGTATCAATTAACAAAGCTTGCACCAGGCACCCGAGGCCATACGATATTATTATTTATTATTATTATTATTATTATTATTATTATTATTATTATTATTATCGTCATCATAAGTCCCGTGCCCTAAAACTTCACGTACGGTACTATCTCGAAATTTACCTTGAGGGATTGTGGAAAAACCGGCGAAAACACACTCAGGATAGATGCTGATAGCGCTGGATTCCCTCCTCGGTAACTGTTTTAGAGTTATTTGAGGATAAACTCCCGAACAAAAGACATATTGTTCCGACATTAGTAATACTTTGTAGGGCATAATTCTTACCGCACAGAGCAGCGACTGGTTTCACTCGATGTGAAATTGACTGAATAGAAAGATATGACTGGTTTGTAGTTAGCACGTTCTTGATATTTTAGAAAAAAAGACGGACAAGATACATTCGTGTTCAGGTGTATCGGGAATATCTATTCTAAAAACCATCCGATGCGGACGTCTAACTCTAGGTATCGTCTTCTGGACATAACAAACAAGACCACAAACCGTAAAAAATTCTAATCAATGGAGCCCAGCTATTATCAATTTATAAGAGGCCAAATGTGCACGCACATGGACCTACATACATACATACATACATTTATTTTGGTGATTCGTATGGTTTTTGGTTCTTTTGACTCTAATTCCCTTTTTTTTCGTGAGATCTGAAACGACTCCGTGAGGCCAATCACTATAACGTATTTCAATTTTCATGGAGGTAATAATAAAAGTTCATTTATGTAGGACATTTTATTACAATAAACAAATTATGAAAATGAATACCAAGAACAAAATTATTATGTACATAATAGAATTAAAGTCCCTATGATATTCTCATCTGCCTATTGTTAGCACAGGCACTACTACTGCGTACTATAAACAAACCAAAATATTATACCTAATTATTTCCTGTTCTTGAAATCAATGCTTCAATTGTTTCCATATCAAAGATAGCGTTTCATGATTTACACACACTCAGTATTTTACTTCACCTCAGGTTCTCTTACATCCATTGATCTGGCCATCCTGGGATCAATGATCTCAGGCAACAAGATTTTCTCGCAGCAGAATGTCAGTTACATAAGCATATTTTGTCTCCAGAATTTTTCGTCCCTCTTTATTGTTTCTATGTGAATGTCCTTAGGCGTCCATACCATAAAATAACATATTTCCCGCTATGTTATTTCCAACTGGCCCTGGTTCTGGAAATAAAAATCATGTGAGTGTTAGAGAGTTATCAATCTGTTCTCTTCTGAAAGGCACTGTTCTTGACATTCTCTTGGCTTTCTTTTTCGCTTACTTTCTGCCAAACAAAATCCCTTTAGCTTTTTGCAGGCTTCCAGTGCAGAATAAGGGCACTTGACTTCGACTATAGCGTCATCTCCTATTAATGCGTCTGGGGAGGCACCTAAAAACGTTTTATATACGAAAATACCATATTCTTCGACTTTTCTACCGATTTCTCCTCTAAATTTCGTTCTGCAATTCGCTCATTATCACAGTCATACTGCATTGCTTTTGAGTGACATTCGCCGTACAGAATGTTTTTTGCTACTGGAGCCCATTTCGAAATAGGTTTCCTCTTGCATACATATCCAAAATTGGATGCCGTAAGTCTGTCCTTTCTAGCTGTGTGCCACTTTTCATTTTCCCTTTGGCCCCTTGTTTCCTTTTCCAGTTTTTGTATATGGCCTTCACTAAGCGTTAGTTGCTTGATCTCATCACTAAACTCTCTCAACAGTACCTCATCGAAATCCTATTGCATTGATCGGTTTCCATAATCACGTGAGACGGTACGTTTCATTTCATTAGACTGTTGTCGGGACATTCTTTTCCCTTCTCGCGACGCAAATAAACTTTTTCGGAAAGTTGCTCTTCTTCTCTTTCTGCTGAGTGCAGTGTTCTTCAATATTGTGGCAGTTTTTTTTCTAAACTGATTTCATTGTTTTATAGTGCCAGGATGGCCCAAACTGTAAGACCAGCCTGGCAGCTTTGTTTCTATGAGTGAAGGAACCTCGTTTCCCTCGATTGATCTTCTTACCTCCAGTGAATTTTGCAACAAGAGACATATAATTTTCGGCAGCATTGCTGGTGGTGTTTGATACTAGCTGGGAACTTTTTTCAATTAGGGGCTGCAAGCAATAAGGCATAAGTTTGATTGCAGTTAGCTGTTTGTCTTCACCTTGCCCGCTGGTAGTTCAAAAGTACTGTTTGCAGTCCCAATCCAATCCAGTAATTCCGGAAACCAATTTTCCATTTTCACAATCGCTAGGCATTTATTTCTCCACACAACGCATTGTTTTCATTTAAAGTCGAACTTGCTTCTCTGAAAAAAGTTGACACTGAAAAGGTCGTGATTTTGTACTCCTACACTTATGTATTAGAAGTAAAAAAACTAACTACATGAAGGGCCTAGGCCTACCAAGCAACCGCTGCGCTGTTCACCATTGCCTGCAGATTTCGGGGTGACGTTTAGTCATCCAACTTCTAGGCTACAGGTAAAATATAAGTGAAATGATAACTGCCCAGTGCATTACAGATTCTCTAATGCAACTTCCCTCTTCCTTGTCTATCCCTCCCAATCTTCCCCTCCCTTGCCATCCCTCGTGAGGCCCTGTTCGCTTTGCAGGTGAGGCCACTTGGGTGAAGTACTGATCACATCTCCCCAGTTGTATCCAATCCGACCAAGTGTTCCCAGTTCTAGGACACTGCCTGGAAAGGCGGTAGTGGTGAGTTCCCTCGCTGAGTCCGTGGGAACCACCAACCTCGAGGGTAAAATTGACACACACAAAAATATATTCTACCAGAAATACTGTCCAAAAAATAAAGTGCAAAAATAGAATAACTAACGGGCATTAAAAAATAATAATGTTGCAAGTAAAATAAAGTACACAAAATGTAATTACTGATATCGATGGACTAAAAACAAGAAGTCGTAACTAGGAACTAGTAAAATATCAAAGGATCACTCAGAAATACCCAGACCTTGACAATAATTCAGAACTAACAAGCACAGTCAATCGTAACATTTGACCAGACGCTCGGGAATTCCATACCGTCTGGCAAGGTTGTCGCTCTCTCAAATCACTCGAGCTCCGCTCCCCTCTCCTCCCCCCAACCCTCCACCTACCCGCTCTCCATGACCTTGTTCTACTGCCGCGCCTTGTTGCAAATACAGTAACACTTGTATTCACAAACTTCCCAAAGTGATCCCGACGGTTCTATTCAACCGATTTAGGTTTTCGATGCGGCTTTGGAATCAGTGAGTAAAACTCAACTTTCGTATTACCCGTTTTCTTTCGAATTTTAATCAGATATTTGAAAAACAAGCAGTAACTTTTCTGTTTTTGAAATTCAAATGTAAGCAATGAATTAATATCAATTCTGCTACTAGACAGAGTACATATACGTTTTCATATCGCAGATCGGAGCTCCCCTTCGATACAAAATTAAATAAATAAATTCAGCTTCGCTTGTGCTGCCATCAGTTGAAATATATTCTTACCAAAGTGTCGGGACATTTAGCCTTAAATGGATGACAGATGAAATGAAATGATAGTGGAGAGTGTTGCTGGAATGAAATGTTGACAGGGAAAACCGGAGATCCCGGAGAAAAACCTGTCTGCCTCCGTTTTGTCCAGCACAGATCTCACATGGAGTGACCGGGATTTGAACCACGGGCCCAGCGGTGAGAGGCCGACGTGCTGCCGCGTAAGCCACGGACGCTGTAGGTCTTAAACAACCGAGTCCTAATTATACGTATCGCGCAGTGGAAACGAGTGCGAACTAAGTGCGCTTGCATTTGTTGCCATGGTAACTAGTGAAACGGTTCCTTTTCTCAAGGAACATATAGTCTATGGTTAGTAGCATGGCCACCTCTTGCTGGTGGGCCATTGCAAGGAGTCGAGCACTTGAGCTATGGGATTTTTCGTGGTGGTCCAGAAATGGAGTTTCATGTCTGTATAAATTCCTTTTATGATAGTCAGTTGTTCAGATTCTTCTTGTTGAGAATGGTGATTGGAATGCCGTTTAGATTCTCTATGGAGAATAGTGATGTAGAATCTGTTTGTTGAAATGAGAATATGGTTGATTTAGATGTATGAAGAGACATATTAAAGACAAAGGATTTTTAATAAATTATATGAATACGGGTGTTCTTATGGTAAGGTGCAGGTTCTTTTATGTTTTAATTGATGGTGATCTGAGTAATGAACGGTTAACAGAAGAATGTCCATCACATTTATCAGGTATATGGATTGTCTGTCTTCTCTGCTGATAAAATAAAATATCCCTTGTGAATATAATCAACCACTACCCGGAAACAAATTGAAAATAAACGTTACAAATTGCACCTCAACGTTTCACTAGGTGCCGAAAATGTGTCGCCTCAACTCTCATCAACGAGTGAGAGCTAAGTACTTTGCGCTCGCGTTCGTTGCCATGGGAACTACCTAGGTAGATGTCAGAAATTGTCAGAACAGACCACGCTAGTTCCAGATAGACCTGCAACCCAAAAATATATACATTTTAAAACTAATTTTTTGAATGAAATGTTTTCAGCTTCCGTACGCATACATTATAATGATTCTCACACCCCACATAGCAGTTGTGTGCGTTAGGCTATGCCTAGTCACAAACCTGGGATATCGGAAAGATTCAGTCACACAATCCTCTTGTAGAGCACGGCTTAGCTCACTCGGCTATAGAGGTGGGTGCAAGACATTCATATCAACACACCTAACAAGACTACGAAATAACTTACTCGTGCACATTTAATCTGAGCGTTTAAAAGAGTCGTCGTTAAGTAACTGTGACTGCTCGCGGCAAAGCACGTTACCCAACAAACGCGTCATCTTAATGAATCATTGCGAGTAGAATTACCATTAACACAGCTTGTTGAAACCAGACAAAGGCTGTGCTGTGAATAATTTAATTTTTCGGTACAAGTTATGGTGAAAGAGTTTCGGTAACAAATCATTTCCAAACAACCACATCATTTCACGGTTTGCGAATTTTTTGTAAGGTGGGCCACTGTCAAAATAAAGGGTCGTTTAAGTACAATTAGATGCACATTATTTAGCAACATAAAGAGGATTTACTTAAAGATTTTGAATTGTTGTATTTGGGCTGCTACGAATCTATCAGTACGGGAAAGAAAGATAGAAAGAAAGAAAGAAAGAAAGAAAGAAAGAAAGAAAGAAAGAAAGAATAACGAATTAAATAAATAAATGTTTGATAGCATGAACGAACGCACGAATGAATCAATCAATGAATGCATGAATAATTAAATTAAATTAAATTAAATTGAATAAATGAAAAAGAATAAAATAAAATAAAATAAAACAGAATCTGGAAGTGAAAAAAAAAGAAAAATTCTAAGAAAAATCTTGGGTCTAGTAAACCAAAATGGGGAATATAGGAGACGGCACAACCACGAACTTAACACTCACGTAGAAAAAATAACTGATACCATGAGGAAACGGAGAATTGCCTTTTACTGCCATATAACAAGAATGAACCCAGCACAATTGACAAATAGAATTTTCACCTACTTCCTCAAAAAGAAATCCAAGGGAGCTTGGTTCACTGAGGTGGACAACGATTTACAAGAAGTTTGAATTACAGGCAACGATATTTGGGAACGTTCCACCCTTAAACAAAAACTACCAGCACACCGATGTTTCCAAGAAAAGCCAAAGCTTCCAACAGGCAAGCAGTGGACTGCAGAAAGGAAACAACAGCATCGAGTACTGGGAGGATGTTAAAGGTCGATGCAGCAAGAAGCAGTAGAAATGACGTGGTCCTTAGATGGCCGAATCGAAAGAAGAAGAAGAAAATAAAATAAAATAAAATAAAATAAAATAAAATAAAATAAAATAAAATAAAATAAAATAAAATAAAATAAAATTAAATTAAAATAACATAAAGTTAAATGAAATGAAACAGCTCACCACAATGCGTCCAGAAAATGGTCCGAGGAACTTAAGATCGAGTTCAGCAAGGAAATAACAGAATACTGGTCCAATTCTTAACTTAAATAAAATTTAAATCGAATAAAAAAATTAACAAAACAAAATAGAAAGTGAAAAACAAGAAATCATACTAATATATAAAAATGAGATCGTGTGTGTCTGTCTGTGTGTTACTCCCACAAGAACCACTGGTTCGATTTAAATGAAATTTTGCATGGACGTAGCTGATTTACCTGGCTTACATATAGGCTACTTTTGATGTCGATATTTTGAACTAATTAAAAATGGCGACTATTTTCATATTTCCATTTCAATTAAAAGAGAACGCTAAGAAATAGCAAACTTGTGATGGCACTACGAGATTTAAAATTTAATTTTCTATCCGAAAGGTCCTTATCAATTTTCGTGTACCTCCAACGGTTAGCGAGTAAAACCCACATTTGTGACGTCACTACACCCTTTGGTTTCAAAATTTCATATTTCCATCATACTAATATATAACAAGTAGTTCCGTGCAGAACTATACAGCCTATTTTCATATATCATACTAATGTTAATTGCCCCTATCAACATACTAAATTTCAGTTTGATTGCTGTAATCGATTCGTACATATTGAGAACCGTCTAAATATTTCGGGTGGTCGCCATGTTGGACTTCTATAGGCTTAGAGTAATGTACTGTTACATGAAGATTATTGTGTACGTGTAGTATTCAAAGTTCAATCGCATGATTAGTACACAAGAAGTAAAAACGAGATTTTAAAATTTCGCACAAATGCCATCTTGTGGTTATGGAAACAATTGAAAAACGTTAGATGCCAGTGGATTAACATTTGTATAAGGAATTACTGTACCAAGTGTCACTGCACTTTGATGGTTAAATTGCGAGAAACGACCATGTGAATATTTATAATTCGCTCCGTCGCCATGTTGGATTTGTGATCACCAGGTTATTGAAAGTCCTATAGGTGAACTTATGTCCATAGCCCCTATGAAAATTAAAAAATTCAGTTTGATTGCTGTAATAGATTCGTAGATATTGAGAACCGTCTAAATATTTCGGATGGTCGCCATGTTGGATTGTTATATGTACGGTACAGGCCTTAGAGCCATGTACCTTTAAAGAAAAATTATTGCGTAGGTTCATTATTCAAACTTTCATTTCGATCGCATGATAACGACACAAGAAACAAAAACTTTTTTTTTATTTAGTCAAATTACCATCTAGGTTGGTGGTTCCCACGGACTCAGCGAGGGAACTCACCACTACCGCCTCTATGGGCAGTGTCCTGGAGCTTGGAACATCTGGTCGGAATGGATACAACTGGGGATGTGTGATCAGCACTTCGCCCAGGCGGCCTCACCTGCAAAGCGAACAGGGGCCTCATGAGGGATGGGAAGGGATGGAAGATAGGGATGGATAGGCTAGGAAGAGGGAAGGGGGCGGCCGTGGCCTTACAGTAGGTACCATCCCGGCATTTTCCCGAAGACGAAGTGGGAAACCACGGAAAACCACTTCGAGGATGGCTGAGGTGGGAATCGAACCCCCTCTACTCATTTGGACCACCCGAGGCTGAGTAGATCCCGTTCCAGTCCTCATACCACTTTTCAAATTTCATGGCAGAGCCGGGAATCGAACCCAGGACCTCCGGGGCGGCAGCTAACCGTGCTGACCGCTACGCTACGGAGGCGACTGGAAACAAAAACTTAATTTAAAAATTCGGACAACCGTCGTCTTGAGGTTATGTAAATAATTGAACTAAATTACATACCAGTGCTTTACAATGTATATAAACATTTGCTGTACCAAGTTTCATTGCGTTTGGATCATTAAATCACGAGAAAAGTCTATTTAAAACTTTCAAATTCGCTTGGCCGCCATATTCGTTTTGTAGTTAACTGGTTTTTGAAAGTCTCATAGATGAACTTCCAGTAGTGCCCTTATGTCCGCGTAAAATTTCAGGGTGATACCGGTAATAGTTTCAGAGATATAGAATGCCGGTGAAATATTTCGCACAGCCGCCATATTGAGGTTATGTAAACAATTGAACGAAGTTAGATGTCGGTGCATTACAATGTGTATAAACATATACTGTACCAAGTTTCATTGCGTTTGGTTGGTTAATTCGCGAGAAACGTTTATTTAAAAGTCGCAAATTCTTTTGGCCGCCATGTTAGTTTTGTAGTTACCAGGTTTTCAAAGGTCACATAAGTGAACTTCTAGTAGTTCCCTCTGTCACCATACAAACTTCTAGGCTGATATCGGTAATAGTTTCGGAGATATTGAATGCAGGTGAAATATTTCGCACAGCCGCCATGTTGAATTGGTGATACGTAACAAAATTTGAAGGGCACGGTCGGGGTCGCCCGGAATAGAGCTATGAACTTACCGAGTTTCATTGAAATCGCTCCAGTCGTTTAGATTTCATTAGGGGGGAGGGGACACACACACACACACTCCTCTCTCTCTCACACACACACACACACACACACACACACTCCTCTCTCTCTCTCTCACACACACACATACACGCGGACAAAAGGTGATCTCATAAGCCTATTTTTTTCAAAATTGAAAATAGGCTAAAAATGAGATGGTGTCTGTCTGTCTGTGTGTTACTCAATAACACAAGAACCACTGGTTCGATTAAAATGGAATTTTGCATGGACGTAGCTGATTTACCAGGCTTACATATAGGCTACTTTTGATTTCGATATTTTGCACTATTTAAAAATGGCGACTATTTTTCATATTTCCATTTAAATAAAAAGAGAACGCTAAGAAATAGCAAACCTTTGATTGCACCACGAGCGTTAAAATTTAATTGTCTATCCGAAAGGTCCTTGTCGATTTTGGTGTATCTCCAACGGTTAGCGAGTAAAACCTAAATATGTCTTATAAAACACGGTCAACGCCGAGCGATGTTAGTCTATGTTAGTCTCTACATGAACTGTTTTATTTATAGAGGTAGTTTGTGGGGTCCGAAGTTAGACGTGATTTTCAGTCTAATCTTTTTCCTCTTTGTGCCGGTTATTGTATGTGAGTATTTGGATCTTTACGCTGTTTCACAATGTTATAGGGCTTTGTACTTTGCACGGTATGCTTTCATCCTTTTTATCGATTTGTTTTTCGTTAAATGAATATTTCAGTTGGCCAATATTTATCTGCTTTTTGTCGCTTTTTTTACCATGTTCAGAAACCCAAATTCACAGACGAAAGTGTCGAAGACTATCGACTGTCACATTAGTTTATTTAGTGTTCATATTAATCTTACTGCAGAACTAGGCACATTTATTTCAATAAAGTAGGTATTTTGACTTTCGCGGCCAATAAAACAACCCGCACGAAAGACGGCGTAAACCTAGAAAAGTTGCTGAGTTTGAATTTCTTGGCCCTGAAATTGAATATACAATCTTTTTGGAAGCCTTT
This sequence comes from Meconema thalassinum, assembly GCA_946902985.2. Taxonomy (NCBI): domain Eukaryota; kingdom Metazoa; phylum Arthropoda; class Insecta; order Orthoptera; family Tettigoniidae; genus Meconema; species Meconema thalassinum. The sequence continues at coordinate 560,967,297 of OX336388.2, read as the reverse complement.
ATAGGGAGGTGAAAGACTGTTTTAACCTTTAGCACTCGCAGTAAAGTATCTGAGGTGTTCTAAGTAAGAATTGAGGTATCGCGCAGTTTGGTTGGTTGGTTCCTTAGTTTAGGGGCTGCGACAACGCGGTCATGTAGCCCCGTGTACTTTGGGTGTGTGTAGAATCTGTCTGATAACCGGTGTTAATTGTGATGACTGTATTAATGTGTGTATCTGTTTTTTAATTCAAGTAGGGACTGCAACTTTGAATTTTCAAATCGTTCCTACTTTTGCCGCCAAACGCCACCGTCAACGACTACTAGGCCTAGTTCAGAACTAGCTACTAGACGCCACGGCAGTCGGCTCTTGGCAACGAACGTAGCAACCTAAGAGCGTTGTTTACATTCTTAACCTATCCAATTTAATTTCACACAGGTGTAATTAGTGGAAAGATCTTTTACATGCCATAAATCTATGACATGGGACCGCCGGCTTTACTTCCCCTCCGAAGGATGGCATACTGAGGGATTTTTAACGCTCTTAAAAAATCCGACGGCTTCGGCCGGGTTTGAACCCGCTATCTAATATCGCGCAGTTTGCTACTCCTTTGGTAGTCCGCAAATAGACCACAAGAGCCCGCTGATGAACCATCTCGGAGTTACTAGGCGTAATCTCGCACAAGACACGGCATAAACTTAGAAAATGTTTCTGTGATTAATTTGTTTTTGTTATTATTACTTGGGATGATTGAAGTTTGTTCCGTTATGACATGGTGCGTATTTCCCGCAATATTACTTATTGCGGATATGATAATTGCTATCAAGTTTGATGTATTTTTAGCATAATGTTAATATGTTTAAATATAGTATGAAGACGTTAAACGATAGGTGTTCAATATTTAAGACAGGTTATTTAACTTTTACTACATAGAAGCTGATATTTATTTCCAATATTTAAACGCACTTTCTCAAATACAAAGCGGAGGCAACAGGCTTTTCTCCGGTTACTCCGGTTTTCCCTGTCATAATTTCATTCCAGCAACAATCTCCACTATCATTTCATTTCATGCGTCATTCATTTACTCATTGCCCCAGGGGAGTGCAACAGGCTTCGGCAGCCAGCACAGTCCATATCCTCGCTGTTACTGTAGATGTGGATTTCATTCATTCCATTCCCTGAAAGCAGGCGAAGGATTTTCACTTTCCTACCTCTGATTAATAATTTGGTGACTGAAAATGCATGTAGTCTACACATGTAGTTGGTAACATGGAAATAACATAACTACGTTAGGAATGTGTGATTATATATATTAATGACTTAGGCCAGCAAATACTAAAAGCCGTTCGAAGAACGGGTACTTCAGCTAGTAACAAATAAAAATAATTAAAAGTTCAGCACGAAAGCAACCGCCAAACATTCCACCAAGAACACCAAACGTAGCAGACTGCAGCTATAACACAAGCAACGTGGTCCATAGGTGACCCAACCTCCAAAAGGAGATTAAATAAAATAAATAAATAAATAAATCTTCTTCTTCTTCTTCTTCTTCTACCTTATCCGATACGGACGATGACAACCACCATGGCTAACACCTTCTTATCCTGTGCAATCCTGAAGAGTTCCGTGGAAGACAGCCCAAACCACGTTCTTAAATTATCCATCCAAGTTATTCGTCTCCTTCCCGGTCCACGCTGACCTTCAATTTTACCCTGAAGTATAACTTGGAGCAGACGGTATTTTGGACTCCTCATCATGTGTCCCAAGTATTCCAATTTCCTCTTCTTAATTGTGTTTAACCGCTCAGGTTGGCTGCTCACACGCTGAAGAACCTCGGCATTACTCACATGTTCTGTCCACGAAATTTTAAGAATCCGTCGGTATATCCACATTTCAAAAGCTCGAATCTTCTTTTCTGTAGCTACGGACAAGATCCAAGCTTCAACACCATAAAGAAGGGTGGAGACAACATAACACTTCACAATTCTTTTCTTAAGCGTCATACTGAGATCTCGACAGCATAGTAGTTGTTTCATTGTCATAAAGATGGATCTAGCCTTCTCTATACGGCATCTTATTTCAACCGAAGGATCCCAATTCTCATTAATATTCTGTCCTAAATAAACCAAACTCTTGACTCGCTCAATCTGATGTCCATCGACTAAAAGGACTTGCGACAATAATGGTTTTCGCGATATTATCATATATTTTGTTTTCTTAATGTTGAGGTCAAGGCCATATTGTTTACTCTTTTGATACACCATAGTAACAATCTCTTTAAGTCCTTCGAAACTATTTGCAATCAATACGGTATCATCTGCGTACCGTATATTATTAATATAATTACCATTGACCTTAATACCTTGTTGAATGCCATCAAGTGCCTCAGAGAAAATCTGTTCTTCATAGATATTATAAAGAAGCGGTGAAAGAATGCATCCTTGTCTCACACCACGCATTATTTCCACTGATCTCGATAAATAAATAAATAAATAAATTAAATAAATAAATAAATAAATCTGTTCGTAGAGAAACCCAGGAGAACAAGAGGGGTTTTCTCGGATGAGGAACGAGCAAGAGCGAGCCAGAGAATGAAGGCGTATTGGCGTAAAAAGAAAGAACATTAACAGTCTAGGAAGTTGTGTTGTCGTATCCCATAGGAGGTTGAATCGATCCTAAATAAATAAATAATTAAATAAATGAATAAATAAAATAGGCCTTAACAGTTTCGAATGGCTGATATTGAATAAAAAGGGGAAATTGAGGAATTAGGGAAGAAAGAGAGAAACATCTTGCGAACGATACTAGGGCCTGAAAAACGAAACGTTGGTACATAGAGAAAGAGGAGAAATGAGGATCTACCGTATATAGACGGGCAGAAAAGATCACGGACACCATGCGTAAGAGGAGACTGAAGATTTATGGGCACCTCATGAGAATGTATGAGAATCGAATAACGAAAAGAATCTTTAATTAAATCACCAAGCTAAGGCGACTACAATGCGGGCAGAAGAAACGATAAAAGACATGGAGGAAGTTGGCGTGCATCCAAAAGACATCTGGAATAGGGCTGTGTTTCGAGCTAAAATTGATAACGTCAAGGGATTCAAGGAAAGACCCAGTAGAACGACCAAAAGCACGTTGTCAGAGGAAAGGAGAAGGAACCACAGCGAAAGGATGAAGACATTCTGGGTGAAGTAAAAGGAACAACCCAGCCAATCAATTATTTCCCGTGGTCCACAGTAGGCCGAATTCGAAGAAAGAAGAAGAAAATAGAGAAAGATTTATTCAAAATAGAAAGTCAGACCTTAAGAACACGGTTGACTTCAAGAATCCAGAAATAGAAGACAATAAAATCGATTGTGGAGTTACATTTTCAACAAATAGAAGCTATTCTACAGTAATAAGTTCCACGATACTAAAAGAACTAAGAGAAGCATAAACAATATCTAAAATTTGTCATTATCACTTTTAAAATACTGTAGTATAAGTGAAATTGACTGATTTGAAGGGAAACTCTAACGATTTGGGTAGTTATCTTCTCAACTTGACTAAAATAAAAATAAATAAAAATTAAGGAAAACAAAAATAAAAAATGAAAAATAACAAATAACGAATACAAATAGACATAAAACTCAGCAATTCTTCTAGGTTTGTGCCGTGTCTTGTGTGGGGTTTCGCCTAGGACACCAAGCTAGGCTCATCGGCGGGTTCTTGGTGTCCCCGCTCGGACCCCCACAGGAGTGACGAACTGCGCGCCACCTCCCTTTATATTAGGTGCAACTGTTCACTTGACTGCGAGAACTAAAAGCTCAAGCAGCCTTAACCTCCCTATGAAGGCTTCCAAAAAGATGGTATATTGGCTTTCACGGCCGGTGAATTAAAACTCAGCAATTCTTCTAGGTTTGTGCCGTGTCTTGTGTGGGGTTTCGCCTAGAACACCAAGCTGGCTCATCGGCGGGTTCTTGGTGTCCCCGCTCGGACCCCCACAGGAGTGACGAACTGCGCGCCACCTCCCTTTATATTAGGTGCAACTGTTCACTTGACTGCGAGAACTAAAAGCTCAAGCAGCCTTAACCTCCCTATGAAGGCTTCCAAAAAGATGGTATATTGGCTTTCACGGCCAGTGAATTAAAACTCAGCAATTCTTCTAGGTTTGTGCTGTGTCTTGTGTGGGGTTTCGCCTAGGACACCAAGCTGGCTCATTGGCGGGCTCTTGGTGGGGCCCGGACCCTCACAGGAGTGACGAAATGCGCGCCACCTCCCTTTATATTAGGTGCAACTGCACCACTTGACTGCGAGGACTAAGAGCTCAAGCAGCCGTAACCTCCCTATGAAGGCTTCCAAATAGATGGTATATTGGCTTTCACGGCCAGTGAATTAAAACTCAGCAATTCTTCTAGGTTTGTGCCTTCATAGGGAGCTTTGAGCTTTTAGTTCTCGCAGTCATGTGGTGCAGTTGCACCTAATATAAAGGGAGGTGGCGCGCAGTTCGTCACTCCTGTGGGGGTCCGGGCGGGGACATCAAGAGCCCGCCGATGAGCCTAGCTTGGTGTCCTAGGCGAAACCCCACACAAGACACGGCACAAACCTAGAAGAATTGCTGAGTTTTAATTCACTGGCCGTGAAGGCCAATATACCATCTTTTTGGAAGCCTTCATAGGGAGGTTAAGGCTGCTTGAGCTTTTAGTTCTCGCAGTCAAGTGGTGCAGTTGCACCTAATATAAAGGGTGGTGGCACGCAGTTCGTCACTCCTGTGAGGGTCCGGGTGGGGACACCAAGAGCCCGCCGATGAGCCAGCTTGGTGTCCTAGGCGAAACCCCACACAAGACACGGCACAAACCTAGAAGAATTGCTGAGTTTTAATTCACTGGCCGTGAAAGCCAATATACCACAAATAGACATAGTTCAAAATAACAGAAACATCAATAATAGCGGTTACCTGATAGATTTCGCACACAATTATATGTTGTTGTTAGTCAATCTCCCAAGGAAAGCATGAACAAACGCCTGATCTTTTCTACGGAGTCAAAAATGATCTTTAGTATTTGGGAGCTTGATTTTATTTAACAAATTTGGCATCTGCTGGTAAGGCCTTACAATATACTGTACACTATGGCTGCATTACAGGATATTTCAAATAGATAACCATCATTAAGAAACAAATCTGTACACCATGTGACGTGCCATAGACAGTTACCTACAACACAGGGAGAAAATATAGACAACGAGGAAACTACTCAGACAACTCAGCTCTAGTGGGGAACTGTGAAACTCCTTAAATGCTGGTAGCAGGTAATTACAACTATTGGCCAAGACTGCTGTGATGAGCAATTCTGTTGCACCCTCCCCATTCATACAGCCACTCAGACGACAGATTCCTGTCGACCACTCCTTGTCTATTGTGCTTGTTCTGATAGAGGGGGGAACGATTAACGGTAAGGGAAAGTGCACACACATCCAGTCTCTTTTCAACTTGCCCCTGTTTGTTACTGATTCACGATTTTTTTTCCTGACGACTGCCCTATTTGAAGTACTTTATGACATGGTTATGCCACTTGCTTGCGATTTTAAACGGGGTGTATGGAACATACCTTGAATTGAGGTCGAAATTGAATGTTGTTTGGTCGGTCGACACGACTGTACCCAATTAATTGTAATGGGTATTTCCCCAATCCTCAAAACATGTACATGGAATTAATAGATATACATGGATGACCAGTTTCGATCGTCAAACGACCATCATCAGATCCTCTTCACTTAGGCTATTAAATCTATGTCTCCAAGTGAGGCGTCTGGAATCAAAACAAGACACATCACTTCAACAAAATTTTTACCGGGTGAGTTAGCCGTGGTGGTTACGGCATGACTGATGGCAGTCGCTCACATCCGGGAGGCGAGGAGGTTCGAATCCCCCGCTGGCAACCTTGAAGATGGTCTTCTGTGGTTTCCCATCTTCCTTCCAGGCAAATGCCGGGGTTGGTCCCTAACTATAGGCCGCAGCCGCTACCTTCCAACTCCTCGTCCTTAAATTCCAACTTCCCTCCTTCCCTCCCCAACGGTACTTGTAGCTCACCCATTGGGTGTCCGTCTCGAAGCAGCTACAAAACTGGCGTGCCGAACATGTCCTCGGACACTCCCGGCACTAAAAGCCATACGAAAAAAATAATTCAGGAGACACAAAAAACTGAATAAGTCCTTTGTTTACTGACTTAATATTCCTCTTTTTTGAAAGTTGTAAGGGATATGGACAAATTTTTCGCAAAAGTTTCATAACTCATGCTATTTTATTTTCCTTTCCTAAGCATTTTAATATTTGATGTGTTTTATTTTGTTTTAAAACGTGCTGATGAATCTTGTTTTGCAACTCAGTAATCCTTATTTTGAAAATAAAATAATCACTCTTCACAAGTATAAAGTCGATTTCACACACCGACACAAATGTAAACACACCACCACTAGACTAACAGAACACGAAACAGTTGCATAAGAAGCTCTTTCAGCTGATGCGCAATAGACCCTGCCAAGATGTCTGTTGTTTTGATGCTCATTCTACTTATTTTGAAACCAACTAACTACTTCAGCATTTAAAAACAGCATGATATGTTCTGTTTTTAATACCTTTCTCTTCTCACATGTAAAGAGAGCATTTAGGACTTGTTAAATCAGCCGTAATCTCAAAAACACAAAAATAGTGTTGTAGCCTATCTTGTTTTGATACCAGACGACTCATGGTATGTACAATATATGCACTTTGGCCTATTTAGTTGCAGTAGTTATTTAACTAGCACAACTCGTCAAGATTTGTTAGTTACATGTGATTTTTAGCCAACTTTTCACATTTTGCAAAAATGAGGGAAAAGTAGACTTATGAGATCGATCCGGGAAAATGTGTGTCTGTCTGTCTGTCTGTCTGTCTGGCTGGCTGTGTGTGTGTCTCCCCCTTATATCAACTCCTAAACGGCTGCAGCAATCAAAACCAAATTTAGTATGAGTAAAGATGTGCACCGGAATATCTCACGTCCATATTTGAAAATGATGTCAGTGCTACCAACTGCTGAAAAAACGCACTAGAATTTTGAGCTCCATGTTGGATATCGCGCAAGGTATGCATGGGAGCTATTCCAAAATTGGTACACATGCAGATAATACTATTTCAGTTTAATTTTCAGGAGGCCAACAATGACAGTGTTGCCAAAATAATTTTAAGCCTTCTGATAGGTCCAATGTTTAAATGCATATAACTTCTACACTATCAATTGTATTTCAACCAAATTTTGTATGTAATATCTGTACATAAACAGATATGATTGAGCGTATTCTTAAGAGCCATCAGGGCTGCCAACTGTTAATAATTGCTCTCTCTATTTTTTTTATCCAAATACCAATATATCAGAAAGTATGCAAGTCAACAGCTTTAAACTATGCACACGTATATTCTGACATTTTAGATTAATTTCGAGTAACTTATATACGTCAGTTCTACCAACATGATTATAAGCCTGCTGATAGTTCCAATTTTTAAATACATGTAACTTCTATACTATCAGTTGAATTACAACCAAATTTCGTATGTGCTATGAGTACCATAACAGAATATCTGTAAGTATTGTTAAGAGCAATCAGGGCTGCCAACTGTTAATAAATGCTGTCTATATTTTTTTAAACCTAATATCAATATATCAGAAAGTATGCAAGCCAACAGCTCTTTACTTTGCACACGCATAGCACCTGACATTGTAGATTAATTTGGAGTAATTAATACAAGGCAGTGCTGCCAACATGATTCTATGCCTGCTGATATGTCCAATTTTAAAATACATGTAACTCCTATACTAACAAATGGATTTCATCCAAAATTGGCACAACAAGATACCATAATATTTCAGATTATTTCTGACCAGCACACGCATGGTATTGTTGGCAACATGCTTTTACGCGTGCTGATAGATCCAGTGTCTAACTGCATGTAACGTCCATTGGACTTCAACCAAATTTTGTATTCTGTACCTTAAGAGATGGAACTAAGAGTATATTCAGTCACCAGGGCTGCCAACTGTAGTGCTCTATTAGGCTACATTATACCAGGTATATTTTGAACTAATTTGATATTTCGATATTACCAACTTAATTTCGTCATTATTCTAGATAGGTTCATATTCTGTAGAATAATCATTGGCATGAAAAGTAGGCTGTATAGTTCTTCACGGAACTTCTTGTTCATGTGTAACATCTTTCCACTCGGGAGCAGTTTTTTTTTTTTTTTTGAAGTGATTTTGGAAAAGGGCCGGAAATGGGACCGAAACAATGAGCGCACGCGGTGGCAGAGATTGGTACCACGACGTACTGTCGGTCATGTGGTTATGTGGAATGAATATCGCATACGGTTTACTTCAAGGTTTGGAAACCCCATTAAAGATATTCCTACAATAAATCATCTTCAAGTTGTCGTTCTTTGGTGTGAAACTATTCAGAGCCTTGCAGTGGTCGCATATGATGTGTAACATGTGACATGTTATCCTACTATGTGTCTGCCTGGAGCGCAAATCCCTTGGTAACAGTGAACTCTGTTTGTCATTGAAAACTACTACTTGTAAAACTCCAGTGCCAAATCCTGACCGGATCGCGCATGTCGGCCATGTGGCTATGTTGAATGTATATCGCATACGGTTTACTTCAAAGTTTCTAGGCCCCATTGACGATATTCCTACAATAAATCATCTTCAAGTTGTTGTTGTTGTTATTTGGTGTGAAAATATTCATTATATCATATTTGCTGAAATCAATCATGATTTATTAAATCTTCACACTTTTGCTGTATCCTTATTTAATCTAAGCATTCGAGGTACTGTCGGTTAACACACAGCCCTGTGTGGAATGTATATCGCATACGGTTTACTTCAAGGTTTGGAGGTCCCTTTAAATATTCTTATTTAATGTAATCATTCGAGGTACTGTCGGCCAACATACAGCCCTATATGGAATGTATATCGCATACGGTTTACTTCAAGGTTTGGAGGCCCCCTTAAAGATATTCCTACAATAAATCATTGGCACTGGAGTTTTAAAAGTAGTTATTTCAATGACCAACAGAGTTCACTGTTAACAAGGGATTTGCGCTCCTGGCAGACACATAGTAGGATAACATGTCACATGTTACTCATCATATGCGACTACTGTAAGGCTCGTTATTATTTTGTTAAGATATTGATAGTAGTGATTAACCTTCAAGTTTGCTAGCATAGTGGGATTATGTGATTATTATTAATTGGTCAGGTTGGAGTGGATTGTGATCTTAGTTGATTGAGCGATGTGCTTGCACTATTTATTGATCGCACGTACATTTTTTTCAGGATTAGGTAAACACCAATTACAATTGAGTACAGTGGTGTTGACCGACTGAAAAATATTACATTTCGATTACTAAGGCAAACTGAAAAATGGCGGCTTCTGTGGCGTAGTCGGTAGCATGCTGAGCTTCTATGCCAAAGATAGTGGGTTCAAACCCGGCCGAAGTCGTCGGATTTTTTAAGAGCGTTAAAAATCCCTCAGTGTGTCTTCCTTCGGAGGGGAAGTAAAGCTGGCGGTCCCATGTCATAGATTTATGGCATGTTAAAGAACCTTCCACTAATTACACCTGTGTGAAGCTAAATTGGATAGGTTAATAATGTAAACAACGCTCTTAGGTTTCTACATTCGTTGCCAAGAGCCGACTGCTGTGGCGCCTAGTAGCTACGTTCTGAACTTGGCCTAGTAGTCGTTGACGGTGGCGCTTGGCAGCAAAAGTAGGAACTATTTGAAAAATTCTAAGTTGCAGTACTTAAATTAAAAAACAGATAACACACACTACAAAGCCTCCGTGGCTTAGGCGGCAGCACGCCCGCCTCTCACCGCTGGGTCCGTGGTTCAAATTCCGGTCACTCCATGTGAGATCTGTGCTGGACAAAACGGAGGCAGACAGGTTTTTCTCCGGGTACTCCGGTTTTCCCTGTCAAAATTTCATTCCAGCAACACTCTCCACTATCATTTCATTTCATCTGTCATTCATTTAATCATTGCCCCAGAGGAGTGCGTCAGGCCTCGGCAGCCGGCACAGTTCATATCCTCGCCGCTAGTTAGGGGCTTCATTCATTCCATTCCTGACCCGGTCGGAGACTGGAAGCAGGCTGTGGATTTTCATTTCATAACACACACTAATACAGTCATCACAATTAACACCGGTTATCAGACAGATTCTACACACACCCAAAGTACACGGGGCTACATGACCGCGTTGTCGCAGCCCCTAAACTTAAGAACCAACCAAACTGAAGAATGGTTTCCAACACGATAATCTTGGATTGAGGATAAATCAAAACTGTGTCCTGGCACTGTACCTTCCAAAAAGCTCTGCGTGTTTCCGAGTGTAATGCAATAAACACTTCGGCTTACAGGATAGACTCAATGTACCAAGATAGAACATTATATAATAGCAGTCAATGTTACCCTTTCTGTAACAAGTATTACACTGTACCTCAATATTAATAAATCCTACCAGCAGCTTTTACTTGCTGTAGTTCCCAATTGTTCAGGACATTTTAATAGCAGTTAATTTTATTTGAAGGTTTCTTTAACTTCATTTTAACATGAATGCTTTAGTGCTGAGGGTCTACTTGCGATTAACGTGGACCGTAAACTGATTCGGATAACCAGTGGTTACCATGGCAACAAGTGTTCGTCATCTAACCTGTGCATTTTAGTTCAATAGAGACATCTACATGTAGCCATAAGAACATCTTACTTACTATTACCGAAAGTTAGTTCACTTATCGGTCACCAGATAGTATACAAACTTGTAGTGTTGGACTGAAAGGCTCTAAAGCTATTAAAAGCCGTTCAAAATGTCTATTTTGTATCTTCTAGCGTCTTCTAGTATAACTTAAAATTAAATTTTAACAAGTAGTTCCGTGAAGAACTATATAGCCTATTTTTTATATCCTACTTATGTTAATTCCCTGTATCAACTTACAACATTTCAATTTGATTCTTATAATATATTCGTAAATATTGATCAACCCTGGGAATAGACTAAATCAATTAAAATCACACTCAGACATTTTCGTACGTCCAAAAGGAGCCCCTATGGGCACCAGACTCCACGCATTATAAATTACTGAAAGAGAGCGAGAGAGAGAGAGAGAGAGGCAGAGAGAGCACTACTAGAACCGTCTAAATATTTCGGAGTATTCTAAGTAGGCCTACCTTGATTTGGATAATCCCCAGATGTAGTCGTTAGAGTAACGTAGGGCTTCTACTACATGAAGATTATTGTGTAGACCTATGCGTATTATTCAATCGCATGATTAGGACACAAGAAATGAAAACGAGATTTTAAAAATTTGCAATGCCACACCATCTTGTGATTATGCAAACAATTTAAATCAATTAGATGCCAGTGGATTAAAATTTGTATAAGCATATACCATACAAATTTCACTGCGCTCGGATGGTTAAATCGCGAGAAACGTCCATTTAAATATTCATAATTCGCGTCGCCCCCATGTTGGATTTGTGATCACCAGGTTATTGGAAGGCCCATAGGTAAGCTTATGTTCATAGCCTCTATCAACGTACAAAATTTCAGTTTGATTGCTGTAATAGATTAAAAGATATTGAGAACGTCTAAATATTTCGGATGGTCGCCATGTTGGATTTATATATATACATAGGCCATAGAGTTATGAGGCAATACTGGACTAAAAGGAAAGCTCAAAACAATAAAAAATGATTAATTCATGTACCCCAAAGTTGAGTGAAACAAATAAAGAAGAATAATTGAAAGTGACACCCACAAAATCTATTGGAACAGATCTGTCATCACTAGACACCGGATTTTAAAGGGAAAAATATTCATTAAAAAAGGACCAAAAAGGGAAAAGTATTCATTAAAATGGGATTATTTGAGAAAAGGGAACTGGTCAAGAGATTAAAGAAAATAAAAAGGTATGCATAATCAGTTAATCACTTCTAATTTAACTTTACTGCATTAAAGAATGGTATCAATTACATGTTCAACATTTGAGAATGTTAAGGATATAGGTCTATTCTCTTTTATGTAGTGTCCTTGTGTTACAGTGTTTATTGCATTAAGAACGAATTGAACTTGATGACATTTAACATTTCAATATGTTTGAAGGTCAAATTTTGTCTCTTTGAATTTAAAATATCTGTATACAAAGAAAATGAGCGCTCAACATCAACGGAAACCAGTGGGGAATACTTTGTTGTTACTCTAAACTCTAAATCAGTGCACTTCACTAGTTTTTTAATGTCTGGATTCTTTGATAAGCTTGCCTTAAGTTTTTTTTTGCGAATCCCTCAAGCATGTTGTCAGTTCTTTCAACCACACTCCACTGCACCTCCTTGGATAGGCACTGTTCTTCTAGTTGCAAGATGGCGGCAGGAAGAAACTTGAACGTATGCACTGCGTACAGCTCTGTCTCCAAATTCGGGTCACTCAACAGGTCCTTCGCTCGACCCACAGCTGCAGATTCAACATCGTCCAAAGACAGTATAAATTCCTTTACCTTAGTGAAATGTTCACAAAGGAAAACAGCACATGAAATCCATGTCCCACATCTAGTTATGATGGGAAACTTATGTAGTGGTAGGCCTGTAACTTCCTTGTAAAGCTGTATTCTACTTGGAGCTCTAAACAATGTCCTCTTAAGTTCGGATATGAAGACATTTGCAACAATATATCCCACCCTTATTGCTTCACATACCCTATGCAAAGCATGGACAATACAAGTTGTATGGTGGAGTTTAGAATACATAGGCTCCAACTGTGCAAATGCTGAGACCATGTATGATGCTTGGTCCGTAACAACTTGCCACACTTTGTTGTACTGTATTCCTGATGGCCAGAGTTTAAAACAACAGTCATTGAAACTCTGCATTATAGATGTAGAGTTTACTTTTTCCAATTCGTATGGCAGCCAACATTGGTTTTGATGGATCTCCTGTCAATGGCATCACAATAATGTTTAGAACAGCTCTTGAAAGTGAATCGGTTGCTTCATCCAAAATGAAGCAAACTGGATGGTCTCCAACAACCTCCTTAACCTTTTGTACATTAGCTTCATAAATTGGTTGTAGGTAACTCTTTCTAAGTATACTTTCATCAGGGACAGTGCGTTGTGTGTATTTTTCCAAGAAACTCTTCATTGCTGGGTTATTTACCTTATTTAAAGGAATTCCACACTGAACAAAGGTAACTGTGAGGTCACTGAAAAAAACGTTGCGTTCCCTGCTTTTTTGTTCGGCCTTCTGAAAAGATTCCTGTAAAAATGGCTGTTTGGAAACTTTCGCACGAATAGCTTTGTTTTTCTCATGTTTGGCATACTTGAGATGCTGAATTATTTTGTCCTTTATATGTTTTCCATCTACTTTAATATCAATATCACATAGAGAACATCGAACAACGGTACCATCTGTTTCGATTAAATCGTCCTTGAAACTGCTTACCGCTTTTCGCATTTTACTGCTAAAAGACGACTTCGCCATCACTATTACAAGCTACTGCTGCCACTTACCGGTGTGTGCTATTCTCTATGACTCTGTTTCTGCTACTGAAGCGAGCAAGCTGCTGTAACCAAAGAGAATAGGCTGTAAATGCTTCACACATTCTGGAGGGGATGCGACGAGTCTAACACACCTGTGGATGGGGTGAGGCGGTGCAGTGGGCGAGTTCAACTCTGGTGTGAGTTCGGTATAGAACCCGTGTTAATTCTTTTTTCCCTTACGCTACATCGGTATTTTATGCAGGTATTTTCCCTCAAAGTGAAATAAATTCTTGAGGTTTTGCCGTATATTCTTAAAAGAAGGGAAAATAAGTGCAGATGTAGGAGAAAAAGGAACAAGGGCTAAAAAAGGGGAAAAAAAGGGAAGTTAAAACACGGCAATCTTGAGTTTTAAATACAGTTTTAACCCATAGTGACGATTATTTCTTGTTCCCAATTAAATTTTAAAAATTTTAAAATCCGGTCTCTAGTCATCACAGATAAAACCATTCCTGCTAGACATCATTCTTGTGGACAAAATCCAAAATTACACGCATTTGATCAACGACATGCAACACGTAGGCTATACAATCAAAATATGTGCAAATACAGTGAGTTGGCAGAACAAATAAAGAAGATATGGCATAAAAATTAGCGACTGTTGTACCATTTGTCAGCAACAGGTGTTGTACCAACATCTTTGAAGAGAAACCAGCAAGCATTGGCACTTACCATCAATACAGTGACATGTGTTCAAAATTTGTCATTCCTAACACTTGCTCTACAGTTGCAAATACTTTAAACCTCCCCACCATTTATTTTTATTTTTAGCGTATGACTTTTAGTGGCGGGAGTATCGCCGGAGTTTGTAGCTGCTTCTATGCGGACACCCATGGGGTGAGCTACAATTCGTCGCGTTTGGAGTGCTGTCGGTGGGGGGAGTGTGAATGTAATGACGAGGAATTGGAAGGTAGCGGCAGTGGCCTATAGGTAGGGACCTTACCTTACCTTACCCATCGGCGCTACAGCTCTTGTAGAACCCGAGCCTTCTCAATCACACCAGTCCACGCTTTACGGTCCAAGGTGAGCCGACTCCACCCACGAACTCTTAGTTGGCGTGGATCATCCTCTAGACTACTTCTTCCAGCCACCTTTTACGTGGTTGACCCTGCCGTCTCCTTCCTTCCGGATGTCGATGAAATATTTGGCTAGCCGCCCGTTTCTCCTCCATTCTTTCTAGGTGTCCTGCTCATCGTAGTCTTCCTCTTCTTACTTCCACTGATAGTCGAGGTTCCTTATACAGGCTATATATCTCTTTATTATATCGTGCTCGCCAGTTTCCATTTTCCAGAACGGGTCCATATATTCTTCTATGAATGTTTCGTTCCCACGTATCCAATGCTTCCTCTCCTCTTTTGGTGAGTACCCACGTTTCACGTAACAACTGGTCTAATTATTGTACGATATATTCTCTTTTTGATCTTTCGAGAGATCATGCGTGTCTTAAGTACTTTCAGGAGGCTAAAATAACATTGATTTCCTTGTGCTAATCTCCCCTTTATTTCTGCCATTGTGTTATTATCCTCCGTGAGTCTAGATCCCAAGTATTTGAAATTGGTGACTTTTTCAAATTCTTTCCCGTTGATCACTACGTTGTCTCCGTTTCTCATTTCTCGGGATAATAACATGTACTTTGTTTTTCCCACATTGACATTTAGGCCAGCTTTCCCCGATCCTTCTTCCAGTTCTTTGTATGCTGTTTCTACCACGTATATATCGTGCCAGTGCCCCTTCTCTCACATCAATATTCCGGACTACTCGTTCTAAGGTAGTGACCAACCCCAGCATTTTCCTGGAAGGAAGATGGGAAACCACAGAAGACCATCTTCAAGGTTGCCGGCGGTGGGATTCGAACCTCCTCGCCTCCCGGATGTGAACGACTGCCTGCAGCCACGCCGTAACGACCACGGCTAACTCACCCCGTAACACATGAATGAAAGAGAAGATCAGAATTTTGCAGTAGAATGCCGCTTGTGATCGTTTCCTGCCAACAATAGGCGTGTATACAAGAGAGAACAACAATAGTAATAATAATAATAGACTAATAATAACGTATTTAAATTAATGCTGTACTTTTTTGTTGACTTTTTACTTAAAAAATGTAGGCTATTAGGGAATTACTGGTTGGTTGGTTCCTTAGTTTAGGGGCTGCGACAACGCGGTCATGTAGCTCCGTGTACTTTGGGTGTGTGTAGAATCTGTCTGATAACCGGTGTTAATTGTGATAACTGTATTAGTGTGTGTATCTGTTTTTTTAAATTCAAGTATGGACTGCAACTTGGAATTTTTCAAATAGTTCCTACTTTTGCCGCCAAACGCCACCGTCAACGACTACTAGGCCTAGTTCAGAACTTAGCTAATAGACGCCACCGCAATCGGCTCTTGGCAACGAACGTAGCAACCTAAGAGCGTTGTTTACATTCTTAACCTATACAATTTAGTTTCACATAGGTGTAATTAGTGGAAAGTTCTTTAACATGCCATAAATCTATGACATGGGACCGCCGGCTTTACTTCCCCTCCGAAGAAAGGAATACTGAGGGATTTTTAACGCTCTTAAAAATATATTAAGGTGATGTTTGCAAAAAATAATGCTCTCTCCCCAATCTCTAGCTATCCGAGATTTGGAACGGAAGATACGGGTATTCTATTTCAACATTGTGATTAGCGTTAACATATTCATGGATAAAATTACTCCACAGCGTCGAAATCAAAATAAATCTGTCTACAAAGAACCGAAAACGTAGAACAAAGAAAGAAAATAATATATAAAAATGATAATTAAGTAAAAAAACTCAACATACTCTACATAAGTTTTTCCAACCTGCTGTACAAAACAAAGTAAGCTAATATCATAGAGCTTTTAAATAAGTTAATTCTTCAGATCCCTATCAACACCAGCCAAATTTATTATAAAATACTGTATTTCGCATTTAGTGGTGGTCGTAATTGGTTCTTTTAAGGAGTGGATCATTGAGGTCATCCTCGGCGTATTTTAATTTTTATGTGCATCTTAGCTGATGTAGTTTTAAAGATATCTGGCAATAAATCACCACGATAAGGATTTATGGAGAAAGGAGTTGAAAGCCTGTAAAGAAGTTGTAAAGCGATATATGGGACAGATATTAAACCCTCGTGTACAAACTTAAGTGGTTTAAATTCCCTTTCGGACGACACGCTGTGGGTCGGAGACTAGGATTTAAGCCAAGGAAACCAAGGAAGTTATTTAGCGAGAGAAGACATCTCATGCAAGAGAGGTAGAACTGGTATGCTAATGTATTACAGTGAAACATACTGTTTAACATGGAATCTCGAGATGAAGAAGCACTCGTGAACGGGACCACCTGGAGAAGACAGAAGCACTCAATAAATCAGGCGAGCACAATTACTCCAAGATGTCAACACGATCGTTGATGTTCAGAGAGGTTAACAAGCATTAATCAGCATGACAAGAGTATCTGATCCTTGTAACAAATATTGTGACAGCTACACTTGTATCTCACCGCGCCATCTCTGGGAGACAGACTTCGTTATGCATTCCACTGCAGTCCCGTGAGGCGCGACCCTCAATTTGGGCCCATCCCGGGCGAGCAGGCCACCTTCTACCCCTTTCATCCCTCTCCCTTCTCCTCGTTTGGTACAGGACTGTGAGTTGGGACATATCTTTTGTCATGTAAACAACTCGACAGTAGTCCTGGGAAAAGGAATTGGCGAAAAAATACAATACTTGCTTCATAGGAAATCGGAATCAATTCTATTCACAAGACTTTTGTAGAGAGTAATCACCGAAAGTACAATAATTAATGTACAAAGGAGAAAGATTTATTCATAACAAGCTGTACCCGGCATGCCTTGCAATGCCAACCAAAGAAAGTGTTGGCGTTGTAATTTTGTTTCTTGAAAAGCTTTTACTTACTTAACTTACTTAATTCCTGCCGCTCCTTCCGGAGCATAGGGCCTTGGCGAAATTTCTCCACGCAGTACGGTTCCTGGCCATTCTCTTCACTTGACTCCAGTTCTTGTCCACCTCTGCAATTTCATTTTCAATCGTCCTCTTCCAGGTCTTCTTAGGTCGACCTCGCTTCCTGGCGCCTTGAGGATTCCAGTCTAGCGCCGCCCTCTCAATAGCTCCGTCCGGCTTCCTTAGTGTGTGACCAATCCAGCGCCATTTCCTCTCCTTGATCTGGATGCTAATCGGTTGTTGATTGGTGATGGTCCAAAGATCTTCATTTGAGATTATGTCCGGCCACCTCACATTCATGATGCGACGCAGACATCTGTTAATGAACACCTGTAGCTGGTTGTTGATCGGTTTTGTGACTTTCCATGTTTCACAGCCGTAGAGAAGAATCAACTTTACGTTGCTATTGAAAAGGCGGAGCTTGGTCTTCCTGGAAATGTTTCTATTTCTCCAGATGGGGTAGAGCTGGACAAAGGCACCATTTGCCTTCCTGATACGGCTTCGAACATCTTCCTCTGCTCCCCCATCATTTGTGACTCTACTTCCAAGGTAGAGGAAGGACTCAACTCGCTCGATGTCCTTTCCGTTGACTGTCAAACTAGTCGTGATGTCAGAATTTATCCTCATCTCTTTGGTCTTGTTGGTGTTGATCATCAGTCCTGCACGTTCTGCTTCTCTCTGCAACCTCCCCAGCTTATCTTCTATGTCTCGGTACCGTTGTGCCATAAGACAAATGTCGTCTGCGAAATCCAGATCTTCAAGCCTGTCATTTATACCCCATTGAATACCCCTCTTCCGTCCTCCCATTACCTTCTTCATCACACTATCCAGGACCAACAGGAACAGAGTGGGGGAAAGGACACACCCCTGTCTCACTCCGGAACTGACCTTTATCTTTTCTGTTAATTTGCCTTCGTGAAGAACCTGGCACTCATACCCTTCGTACATCTCTTCCATGATTCTGATGATCTTTGTTGGAATTTTATATTCCTCGAGGGTCTTCCACATAATTCTTTGATTTACGGAGTCGAAGGCTTTCTCGAAGTCAACAAATGTGAGGTAAAGAGTATTCCGCCACTCCACACTCTGCTCCAGGATGATTCGGAGGGTGTTGATGAGATCCACACAGCTGCGATGTTGTCGAAATCCAGCCTGTTCCTTCCGAAGCCTTTTTTCTACGCAGTCTTTTATACGATTCAGGATGACTCTCGCCAGCACTTTGCTTGGAATGGACAGCAAGGTGATACCCCTCCAGTTGTTACAGTTTGTGGTGTCCCCTTTCTTCGGCAACTTGACTATCAACCCCTTCTTCCAGTCGGTTGGTATTTTCTCCTCCTTCCAGATCTTCTCCAACAGCGGGTGCAGCAGATCGATCGTAATATCCAGGTCTGCTTTCAGTACTTCCGCTGGGATATTATCCAGACCTGGTGCCTTCCCGCATTTCATCTGCTTCAACGCTGTCCGTATTTCGCCCCGAGTTGGGGAGTCGAGGCTGATGCTTGGGTCACTTTCTGCTTCCTCTTCATCTTCTCCTCGCTGCTTACTTTCTGGTCCTCTATCTCTATTAAGAACCTCCGCAAAGTGTTCTCTCCATCTTGTCAGCTGCTGTTCACACATCGTGAGGATCTCGCCCGTCTTGCTCTTCACAGGCCTAGTTTTATTAAAACCTTTCTTCGAAAGCATCTTTGTGATGCCATAGAGCTCCTTAACGTCCCCCCTTCTTGCCGCTTCTTCTGCTTTCTCCGCCTGCTCATCAATCCACCTCCTATGATCCTTCCGTACACTCCTCTTTACCTCCCTGTTTGCTGTTGAATACTTTGCTTGTGTGAGAGCCTTCTGCTGCCTAGTCTTGCAGGTGTTGAGATTGGTCTTAATCTCCTTCCTATAATTTATCTTGTCCCAGGTCTGTTCGGATATCCATTCTTTCCGCAGGTAGTTCTTGTACCCGAGCTGCATCTCACTAGTTTCCACGAAGATATTCTTTACCTCGCTCCACACAGTCTCCACGTCCTTCTCTGTCTCTGAGTCCAACACCTGGAAAGCTTTTGGATAGGCTACACAATATTTTATTCAATTTCCGTTAACTGCTTCCAAGCTATCGTAAAATGGATTTACTAATTTAGAAACATTCGTGGGAGCGTCCACAACAACTCCACAAAGCTTCATCGCAATCGGATGAATGGTATATGAACCAAGATGGAACTTTGTTGAAAACCTTCGTGCGTCGTCACTCATTTGTTGCATCTACTCGTGAGCTACCTAATGTAAAATGGATTTACTAAGTCGAAAACCTTCCCTGGCGTGTGCACAACAAAGCATAAAAGTTTCAACGCAATCGGATGAATGGCATATGAACGCATACGGGATTTTGTTTAAACGATTCGCGCGCCGTCACTCATTTGTTGAATCAACTCGTGCGCTACCTATTGTACAATTGATTTACTAAATCATAAACGTTCCCTGCAGTCTACATAGTAACTCACTCAAGTGTTATCGCAATCGGATGAATGGTAGGCCTATATGAACGCAGATGGAACTTTGTTGAAACTATTCGCGCACCGTCACTTGTTTGTTGAAACTACTTGTGCGCTATCTACCTATTATACAATGGACTTACCAAATCATAAACGTTCTCTGCAGTGTACACAATAACTCGCTCAAGTTTCATCGCAATCGGATGAATGGTATATGAACGCTTACGGGATTTTATTTATACGATTCGCACGCCGACACTCATTCATTGAATCTACCCGTGCGCTACTTATTGAACAATGGATTTACTGAGTCAAAAACCTTCCCTGCAGTGTGCACAACAACTCACCCAAATTGCATTGCAATCGGATGAGTGGTATATGAACGCATACGGGATTTTATTTATACGATTCGCGTGCCGTAATTCATTTGTTGAATCTACTCGTGCGCTGCCTATTGTAAAATGGATTTAATAAGCTAGAAATCTCCCTTGGAGTGTACTCAACATCTCCCCCAATTTGCATCGCTATCTGACGGATGGTATATGAACGCATACGGGTCTTTGTTGAAACGCTTCGCGCGTCATCGCTCATTTGTTGAATTTACTCGTGCGCTACCTATTGTATCGTGGATTCACTAATCCAGAATCCTTCCTTGGAGTGTACTCAATATCTCACCCAAGATTCATCGCTATCGGACGAATGGTATATGAACGCATACGGGACTTTGTTGAAGCGCTTCGCGCGTTGTCACTCATTTGTTGAATTTATTCATGCGCTACCTATTGTATGGTGGGTTTACTAAGCCAGAATCCTTCCTTGGCGTGTACTCAATATCTCACCCAAGTTCCATCGCTGTCGGACCAATGGTATATGAACGCGTACGGGACTTTGTTGAAACGCTTCGCGCGCCGTCGCTCATTTGTTGAATCTACTCATGCGCTACCTATTGTAAAATGGATTTACTAAACCAGAAACCTTCCTTGGACTGTACTCAACATTTCACCCAAGTTTCATCGTAATCGGATGAATGGTTTATGAACGCATAGGAGACATACACACCCACAGACAGACAAACTATCACGTAACATTGATTTTTATATATATAGATAGATAGATGAATCGTCCGAGCTTAAGAACTAGGTTGACCGAAAAGGTTCGATAATAGAACATAGAAAGAGTGCAATCAATACAAATTACAATGCCGTAAAGAATGTATTGCATACATTTTGGTTGTGTCAGAGAAGGGCATGTAACCTTAACAACGCCAAGGCATAAATACGTATAATTAAATAAAGAACAAGAAGTTCCGTGAATAACTATACAGCCTACTTTTCAAGCCAATGATTATTCTACAGTATATGAACCTATCTAGAATAATGACAAAATTAAGTTGGTAATATCGAAATATCAAATTAGTTCAAAATATACCTGGTATAATGCAGCCTAATAGAGCACTACAGTTGGCAGCCCTGGTGACTGAATATATTCTTAGTTCCATCTCTTAAGGTACAGAATAGAAAATTAGGTTGAAGTCCAATGGACGTTACTTGCAGTTAGACACTGGATCTATCAGCACGCGTAAAAGCATGTTGCCAACAATACCATGCGTGTGCTGGTCAGAAATAATCTGAAATATTATTATATCTTGTTGTGCCAATTTTGGATGAAATCCATCTGTTAGTGTAGAAGTTACATGCATTTTAAAATTGGACTTATCAGCAGGCATAGAATCATGTTGGCAGCACTGCCTTGTATTAATTACTCCAAATTAATCTAGAATGTCAGGTGCTATACGTGTGCAAAGTATAGAGCTGTTGGCTTGCATACTTTCTGATATATTGATATTAGGGTAAAAAAATATAGACAGCATTTATTAACAGATGGCAGCCCTGATTGCTCTTAACAATACTTACAGTCATTCTGTTATGGTACACATAGCACATACGAAATTTGGTTGTAATTCAACTGATAGTATAGAAGTTACATGTATTTAAAAATTGGTACTATCAGCAGGCTTATAATCATGTTGGTAGAACTGACGTATATAAGTTACTCAAAATTAATCTAAAATGTCGGAATATACGTGTGCATAGTATAAAGCTGTTGGCTTGCATACATTCTGATATATTGGTATTTGGATAAAAAAAATAGAGAGAGCAATTATTAACAGTTGGTAGCCCTGGTGGCTCTTAAGAATACACTCAATCATATCTGTTTATGTACAGATATTACATACAAAATTTGGTTGAAATCCAATTGATAGTGTAGAAGTTATATGCATTTAAACATTGGACCTATCAGAAGGCTTAAAATTATTTTGGCAACACTGTCATTGTTGGCCTCCTGGAAATTAAACTGAAATAGTATTATCTTCATGTGTACCAATTTTGGAATAGCTCCCATGCATACCTTGCGAGATATCCAACATGGAGCTCAAATTTCTGGTGCGTTTTTTCAGCAGTTGGTAGCACTGACATCATTTTCAAATATGGACGTGAGATATTCCGGTGCACATCTTTACTCATACTAAATTTGGTGTGGATTGCTGCAGCCGTTTTGGAGTTGACAGACAGACAGACAGACAGACAGACAGACAGACAGACAGACAGACAGACACACATTTTCCCGGATCGATCTCATAAGTCTACTTTTTCCTCATTTTTGCAAAATGTGAAAAGTAGGCTAAAAATAATATAATTAAACATTTAACATAAGAAAATTGAAACAATGAAAATTTTAAAAATTAAATTAATAATTGATATTTACGAAATAAAAATACCAGTACTCAAAGTAAAAAAGTTAAAAACAATCAAAGAATAAAAATAAAT
Source organism: Meconema thalassinum (assembly GCA_946902985.2). Taxonomy (NCBI): domain Eukaryota; kingdom Metazoa; phylum Arthropoda; class Insecta; order Orthoptera; family Tettigoniidae; genus Meconema; species Meconema thalassinum. The sequence goes on along the minus strand of OX336388.2, from coordinate 560,944,457 downwards.
AAAACAAACAAAAAATAAAATAAATAAAATAAATGATAGCTGGCGACAGTGGATTCTCCTCGCCATTCAAAGCATGTGTGCTGGATCATACGCAATGTAGCGTGTGCAAAAAACACGGTGCTGTATTTGAGGTAAGTTTTTTGGTGAAAAAATATACACCAATACTGAATAAGTAAGAGTTATTTGCAAAAAAGAAAAAGCAACAGAAGGTTTCAATGGTTTAAAATCGTCCGACTAAAACATTAAAAGAAAAAACAAGATGTTCAGCAAAGAAATGCATGGGTATTGCTATAACTCTTTGTCCTTTTCAAGGAGTATAGTTGAATGTTGAATGTAGTAGCTTGTTGAAATACAACGTGCTATACGGATATTAAACATGAATATGAGGTGCCCTTTGCTAGAGCTACCTCTGTAAAAAATTCATTCAATTTGTTTCACCGTGTTTGAATTGATATGGGGAATCGATTTGCACACATAGCCTACATGGCCGCTATCTGCAAACTATTGGGCTTATGACCTTGTAGCTTGGTCAAAGAACGCTTCTCACAAAGAACGTATGTTGTTGCCAAATTTGGTAGAGATCAAAGGATTATGTTGGTCGTAATTTGATTTAAGCTTTTAACATTTGTGTGGCCGCCATTCCGTTTTCGTCAAGATGGCGGCGATATAAAACATGACACTGAGGTGCCCTTTGCTAGTGCTCCTCTGTACCAAATTGCGTTCAATTCGGTTTGACCGTGTTTAAATTGATAGGGGGAATCGATTTGCACATATACATGGCCGCCATATGCAATCTATTGGTCTGATGACTTCGTAGCTTGGTCAAAGAACGGTTCTCACATAACAGTATGATGTTGCAAAGTTTAGTAGAGATCAGATGATTAGGTTGTTCATAATTTGATTTAAGCCTTTTACATTTGGGTGGCCACCATTGCATTTCCGTCAAGATAGTGGCGATATAAAAGATGGCACTGAGGTGTCCTTTGCTAGTGCTACCTCTGTACCAAATTTAGTTCAATTCGGTTTCACCGTGTTTGAATTGAAAGGGGAATCGATTTGCACACATACATGGCTGCCATCTGCAAACTATTGGGCTGATGAACTTGTAGTTTGGTCAGAATATGCTCCCCGCTTAAGGGTATGTTGTTGCAAAATTTGGTCCAGATCAGATTATTAGGTTGGTCGTAATTTGATTTAAGCTTTTAACATTTGGGTGGCTGCCATCATATTTCCTTCAAGATGGCGCCAATATAAAACATGACACTGAGGTGATCTTTGCTAGTGCTATTTCTGTACCAAATTTAGTTCAATCGGTTTCACCGTGTTTTAATCGATATGGGGAATCGATTTGCACACATACATGACCGCCATCCGCAAAGTATTGGGCTGATTACCTTGTAATTTGGTCATAAGATTTTTCATCCATAAAGCTATAATGTTGCAAAATTAGGTAGAGAACAGATGATTAAGTTGGTCGTAATTTGATTTAAGCTTTTAACATTTGGGTGGCCGCCATTCCTTTTTTGTAAATATGGCGGCGATATAAAACATGACACTGAGGTGTCCTTTGCTAATGCTACCTCTGTACCAAATTTCGTTCAATTCGGTTTCACTGTGCTCGAATTGATAGAGGGGGGAGGGGAGGGGGGCAGACATTCAGGGTACACACACTCACACACGCAGACACACAGGCACAGACAGACACACAATTTTTGGCCCTGTGTAGATCTCATAAGTCTACTTTCATTTTTTGCAAAAATCGAAAGTAGGCTAAAAATACACTAGCTATTTCAAATGATTGAAAGACTTGGTTGGCATTTTAAATATGTGTCAAATCATAGGTATTGTTATAGTAGCCTATTTATCGTAATCACATAGCCCATGGTACTGTCTCTTGCCTAGGAGGTCTCGGGTTTTGGCTGCGCCAGAAACTTAGGATCCTACGCGACGTATAAAATAGGGTGAACTCAGCCTTGTGAGGACAATAGAATAGCTGCTTAGTAAGAGAAGTTACACCCATTGGCCTGAAACCAAGGTAACGTAGCAGAAGGTGTCGTCACGCTGCGCTGAGATGGTCATTTTTAGCCTACTTTCGATTTTTGCAAAAAATGAAAGTAGACTTATGAGAACAACACAGGGCGAAAAAAGTGTGTCTGTCTGTGTGTGTGTATGTGTGTGTGTGAGTCTGTGTGTGTATGTGTGTGTGTGTGAGTCTGTGTGTGTGTGTGTGTGTATGTGTGTGTGTGTGAGTCTGTGTGTGTGTGTGTGTCTGTGTGTGTGAGTGTGTGTACTCTGAATGTCTGTCCCCCCCTATCAATTCGAACACGGTGAAACCGAATTGAACGAAATTTGGTACAGAGGTAGAACAAGCAAAGGGCACCTCAGTGTCATGTTTTATATCGCCGCCATCTTTACTAAAACTGAATGGCGGCCACTCAAACGTTCAAAACGTAAAATCAAATAACGACTAACCAAATCATCCGATCTCTACCAAATTTGGTAACAACATACCTTCGTATAGGATGCGTCTTGTGACCAAACTACAAGGTCGTCCGCCATATCATTTCAGGATGGCGGCCGTGCGAATTATGCAAACTTTATAATCCATATCATGGGACCCACCAGTTCCGATTATCGAGCCGAGAATCGTTTTAACTGTTCTAAAGGAAGAGGCACGTTCGAAATTAAAAGTTTATTTTGTAATACTATAGTGCAGACGTGATTTTAAAAAGCTGAGCCGATTCAGTAATAAGACAAGATGGCAGCGGATATCTTGTGCCTGACTTATATTTCACTAATTTGAGTATTGCATGCAATATAGCGTACTGATACAAAATAAATAAACTTTGTATGAAATGCTTTATATATAAATAATATACTCCAGTGATGAAATCGTTTAGTATAAATCATTATTTGCTAACAAGTTCTATGTAAGTCATTTTATATAGAACAATATTCGTTGACACAATTAGCTCAGTGGTAGAGCGTTAGCCTATCGGTCAAATGCCTATGGTTCAAACCCGGTCAGAGCTAGGGTTTTTGCTTGAAATGTTATATGTTTATTGTTTTGTAATGACTCAGACGTTTTAAAATTAAGCGTTATATTGTGCATATTATGGTGTAAAATATATATTTAATTAAAACATAATTCGCCAGCAGATTTACTCGAGACATCTAGCTGCCAAAAAGGTAACTGCACGCCGACCTACTTATTAACTTCCAGATTTTATTGAAAAGTTTCTTCTTCTGGCCGCTAGAATGCACTCGCTCTGTTAGGATTATATTGTTCGATATTTCACCACTAGATGTCACGACTAGTCTACGTGGGGCTCCATTGATTACTATACCATTGGCATTCTATGCGCATCGAATTTGAAGAATGACAAGATGATACTACGATACATTTTTACTTTTTATTTTAAAGGGTTTGTAACAGCCTATTTTGCGTTACTTGAAAATGTTATTTGAAGTAAAGAACAAAACGATTTCACATAGTAACTGAATTCAAGCCGTTGGTGTTAGTTCAGGTTATTAATTACTACTTTTATTTCAGGCAAATAGCAATCGAAAATATCTACATAGTTTGTATATACACGTCTCTGTAGGGTCATGGAAAGATTTGTTAATTCAATTAGGGTTGTGAAAGCCATGCACAACCAGACGTGTAAAGACATGCCTCAACTCAAAGTTGGATGTTGCCCACGGCAGGTCGTATATGTAATAATAATAATAATAATAATAATAATAATAATAATAATAATAATAATAATAATAATAATAATAATGTTATTGGTTTTACATCCCTTTTAACTACTGCTGCTTTTAGAGACACCGGGGAGCCGGAATTTTGGCCCGAAGGGGATCTTTAACGTGCCAGTAAATGTACTGACACGGCTCCCTCTCATTTGTGCACCCTCAAATGCCAGCTGACTGCGCCAGGATACGAACCTGCAGCCTAGGGCCCAGCAAGCGAGAACGTTACCGCTGAGCCACGCAGCCAGTCCGGTCGATTATGTCTCCAGATCCATAACATTCTTGATATACTTCTTATCTTTCTTTCTTTCTTTCTTTCTTCAATGATGGTAGCAGTTTTTATCTAGGTTGTGGCGTTTGGTAGAGGTAAATCGTTTCTAAGGTCTTCAACAAAGAATAGTTCTATTATACTCTTTGATAATAACAACGAGTTATAACTATACTCATACATTTAGGAGAAAGTAGGCTATATGCTCTTTACTGAACATCATGTTCCTTCATAATACGCAATCGTAGGGTAAGGATTAGTTAATATCGTAACCATGGTAATGTGTACAGTAACCATGGGCATGTTACAATGTGGTTTGTAACCATGATTATATTACAATGTGTATCGTAAGTACGGTTATATTATATTGTGTATCGTTATTATGGATTTCTCAACCATGATTTTATTATAATGTACACCGTAACCACGGTTCTTTCTTTTTACAATGCGCGTAGTAACTACGGTTATATGATAATGTGCATCGTAACTGCGGTTATTATTACAATGTGTATTGTAATTATGGATTACTTAACCATGGGTATATTACAATGTCTACCGTAACCACGATTTCGTTACGATGTTTATCGTAACTACTGTATTATTTATTTATTTATCTATCTATCTAACTACTGTAAGGTTATATTATAATGTGTATCGTAAATACGGTTATATTATAATGGGTATTGTGATTGTTGATTTCTTAACCATGATTTTATTATGTCTACCGTAACCACGGTTCTTTCTTTTTACAATGTGCATGGTAACTACGGTTATATAATAGGCCCTAATGAGTATCGTAACTATGGTTATTACCGTATTGCAATGTGTATCGTAATAATGGATTTCTTAACCATGGTTTTGGTTGGTTGGTTGGTTGGTTCTTAAGTTTAGGGGCTGCGACAACGCGGTCATGTAGCCCCGTGTACTTTGGGTGTGTGTAGAATCTGTCTGATAACCGGTGTTAATTGTGATGACTGTATTAGTGTGTGTTATCTGTTATTTTAATTTAAGTACTGCAACTTAGAATTTTTCAAATAGTTCCTACTTTTGCCGCCAAGCACCACCGTCAACGACTACTAGGCTAAGTTCACAACTCAGCTGCTAGACGCCACCGCAGTCGGCTCTTGGCAACGAACTTAGAAACCTAAGAGCGTTGTTTACAATAACCTATCCAATTTAGCTTCACACAGGTGCAATTAGTGGAAGGTTCTTTAACATGCCATAAATCTATGACATGGGACCGCCGGCTTTACTTCCCCTCCGAAGGAAGGCATACTGAGGGATTTTTAACGCTCTTAAAAAATCCGACGGCTTCGGCCGGGTTTGAACCCGCTATCTTGGGCATAGAAGCTCAGCATGCTACCGACTACGCCACTGAAGCCGCTAACCATGGTTTTATTACAATGTCCCGCTACCATGGCTTTATTAACAACCGTTTTATTACATTGTGTTTCGTAACTACGGTTATAATGGATTTCTTAACCATGGTTTTATTACAATGTCCACCGCAACAACCGTTTTATTACATTGTGTTTCGTAACTACGGTTATATTAACCCGAAATATCGGCCCCGTTTTTAAAAAAAGTTTCTTTTGAAAATTATTTCCAGTTATCACTTCTGTAATCTCGTTGTACATATCGATGTGTTTTAGTTCCGTGAATAACTGGATTAGTAATAAGTATTCTTTGAACACGCTGCAGTCAGCTTACATCCCGTGCATACCATCTTTTAAAGTTGCGTTTCTTTGCGTCCTTAGTCGATGCTAAAGTATCACTAAACTCTTTGAATGAAGAGGAAATAAGTAAAGTTTTAACGCTGACTGATGTGTATGAGAGTGAATTTTCGACTGATTGAAACTGTATTTTCAAATACAAGTTATAAAAAAGTTTTTTTTTTCAATGAATCTAATACAACAAGTTTTAAATATTTACGGTATGCTGTACTTACCTGCTACGGAAAAACATTACCATCCTATAACACTTAGTTCCGTGAAGAACTGTATAGCCTATTTTTAGCCTACTTTCGATTTAGACTTATGAGATTTCTACAGGGCGAAAAAAAGTGTGTCTGTCTGAGTGTGTGTATGTGTGTGAGTCTGTGTGTGTGTGTGTGTGTGTGAGAGTGTGTGTACTCTGAATGTCTGTCCCCCCCTATCAATTCGAACTCGGTGAGCGCAAATTGAACAAATTTGGTACAAAGGTAGCACTAGCAAAGGACACCTCAGTGTCATGTTTTATATCGCCGCCATCTTGACGGAAACGTAATGGCGGCCACCCAAATGTTCAAAGCATAAATCAAATTACGACTAACCTAATCATCCGATCTCTACCAAATTTTGCAACAACATACCTTTATGGGGGCAGCATCCTTTGACCAAACTGATAGGTCATCAGCCTAATAGTTTGTGGATGGCGGCCATCTTTGTGTGAAAATCGATTGCCCCTATTAATTCGAACAGGGTGAAACCGAATGGAACGAAATTTGGTACAGAGGTAGTACTAGCAATGGGCACCCCAGTGTTATGTTTTATATCGCCACCATCTTGACGGAAACGTAATGGCGGCCACCCAAATGTTCAAAGCTTAAATCAAATTACGACTAACATAATCATCCGATCTCTACCAAATTTTGCAACAACATACCTTTATGAAGGGAGCATCCTTTGACAAATCTAATAGGTCATTAGCCTAATAGTTTGCGGATGGCGGCCATCTTTGTGTCATAATCGATTACCCATATTAATTCGAACACGGTGAAACCGAATGGAATGAAATTTGGTACAGAGGTAGCACTAGCAAAGGGCACCTCAGTGTCAAGTTTTATATCACCGCCATCTTGACGGAAACGTAATGGCGGCCACACAAATGTTCAAAGCTTAAATCAAATTACGACTAACCTAATCATCCGATCTCTACCAAATTTTGCAACAACATACCTTTATGGAGGAAGCATCCTTTGACAATTCTAATAGGTCATTAGCCTAATAGTTTGCGGATGACGGCCATCTTTGTGTGAAAATCGATTACCCCTATTAATTCGAACACGGTGAAACCGAATGGAATGAAATTTGCTACAGAGGTAGCACTTGCAAAGTGCACCTCAGTGTCATGTTTTATATCACCGCCATCTTGACGGAAACGTAATGGCGGCCACACAAATGTTCAAAGCTTAAATCAAATTACGACTAACCTAATCATCCGATCTCTACCAAATTTTGCGACAACATACCTTTATGGAGGAAGCATCCTTTGACAAATCTAATAGGTCATTAGCCTAATAGTTTGCGGATGGCGGCCATCTTTGTGTCAAAATCGATTACCCCTATTAATTCGAACACGGTGAAACCGAATGGAATGAAATTTGGTACAGAGGTAGCACTAGCAAAGGGCACCTCAGTGTCATGTTTTATACCGCCGCCATCTTGACGGAAACGTAATGGCGGCCACACAAATATTCAAAGCTTAAATCAAATTACGATTGACCTAATCATCCGATCTCTACCAAATTTTGCATCAACATACCATTATGGAGGGAGCATCCTTTGACCAAACTAATAGGTCATTAGACTAATATTTTGCGGATGGCGGCCATCTTTGTGTGAAAATCGATTCCCCCTATTAATTCGAACACGGTGAAACCGAATGGAACGAAATGTGGTACAGAGGTAGCACTAGAAAAGGCCACCTCAGTGTCATGTTTTATATCACCGCCATCTTGACGGAAACGTAATCGCGGCCACCCAAATGTTAAAGGCTAAAATTTAATTACGACCAACCTAATAATCTAGTCTCTACCAAATTTTGCAACAACAAATCATTATGTGGGAAGCATATTCTGACCAAACTGCTAGATCATCAGCCCAATAGTTTGCAGATGGTGGCCAAGTATGTGTGCAAATCGATTCCCCCTATCAATTCAAACACGGTGAAACCGAATTGAACGAAATTTGGTACAGAGGTAGCACTAGCAAAAGGCACCTCAGTGTCATGTTTTATATCGCCGCCATCTTGACGGAAACGGAATGACGGCCACCCAAATGTTAAAAGCTTAAATAAAATTTCGACCATCCTAATAATTTGATCTCTACCGGATTTTGCAACTGCCTTTTTGTGGAAAGCATCTTATGACTGACTACAAGGTCATCAGCCCAATAGTTTGCAAATAGCAGCCATGTATATGTGCAAATCCATTCCCCAGATCAATTCAAACACGGTGAAACCGAATTGAATGAATTTTTTTTACAGAGGTAGCACTAGCAAAGGGCACCTCATATTCATGTTTAATATCCCTTTAGCACGTTGTATTTCAACAAGCTACTACAACCAACATTCAATTATACTCCTTGAAAAGGACAAAGAGTTATAACAATACCCATGCATTTAGGAGAAAGTAGGCTATATGTTCTTTACTGAACATCTTGTTATATATCCTACTTACAGTATGTTAATTGCCTCTATCAATATACAAAATTTCAGTTTTATTGCTGTAATATTATTAAAGATAAAGCGCACAAATTGTGCATATTGATGATAACAAACTGTCATTCACAAAACATCACAATGGATGATCCCCGATTTGCACGAGAAATTACGTGGTATCTACTACATTGCACCCCGAATAACTTACAGTACATACGCAGGATTCATCAGGGTCTTGAAAGTATTCGGTATTGCACAGTTTATGATGATACCCATGTACCGCCATCGAATTGACAAAGTGTCGCAAGTCTTGATTTGTGTTCATCCATGTCCTCGTCATCATTGCCTCTGTGGTGTAAAACTCGAACCAGATTTCGTCCCTTTTCTGTTTTCTTTCCTGCATTCGTTTTTTCCAGGCGTCAGTGGATGGTAGCCCTCTCTTCATCCGAAGGTCCTCAATGAAGAAGTTCTCCCTGGCGAGTTCATATGCTAATCTAGATTTTGTATATTTATATATCCCCAAGGTAACCTTCAGGAAGCGCGATTTGACTGCTTCAAGCGTCCTCAAGTCTGCCAGGGATAATTTCTCCCATATGATTTCAAGTCCATATGTGGCAATGGGCGTTATTTTCGCGTCGAATAATGTCATAGAAGTTCCCAAAGGGAGCTTCGTGATTGTTTTAAAGTCATATATGGCGTTGGTAGGGGCTATTGCTCGAGACTATAAGTGAACTCTGTAGGCTCTTGCTGTTGTTTGCATTGTCAATCCTAGATATTTAAATATATTGACTGACTTAAGGGGAGTCGATCCAAGGTATATCCTGTCTCCTGAAGCCTCTCTGCCTCCTTTTCAAAACATCATTTTCACTGTTTCCTCTGTGTTAATTTTCATCTTGTTGTACTTTGCCCACCTCTCTAGATTGTCTATGGGTTTTTGAACTTCGGGAATGGATCTCGAGCCAATGACCATATCATCTGCGTATTGTAAGATTTGCTGTTCCTTGTCTAGTTGCCAACACCACATCATATGTCGTAATATTGAACAGGAGGGGGCTGAGTGGGTCCCCTTGCAGTATTCCATTGGTTTGCATTATCAAATTCGAGGTTGAGACACGGTCATCTATTTTTAGGAAGTTTGTCGTCAGAATGTTACTTATCAGGTTCGTTAGTTTATTACCCTCACCCACTATGGATTCCAGTTTTGCGAGTATTAAAGGCATGCTTCACATGTAAAAAGCTTTTGCATAATCGACTAAACCAACGTGAAATTTTCCACCTGGGTGTCGTAGTGTTTCTTCAATGTCATCGAGTAAGTTGGTAATGGCATGGAAGGCACTCCGTCCTTTACGAAATCCAAACTGTTCATCTGGGAGTTCATGGTCTTCTTCTTCCTCTTCTTCTGTGATCCTCTTCGTAAGGATCTTTGTCATTATTTTCATCATGGTCTTTTCTATAGCAATCCCTCTGTAGGAGTTCGGATCTGACTGGTTACCTTTCCCCTTATACATCACTTTGAGAGTCGAAATTCTCCATGCTGAGGGGATGTTACCCATTTGAAGACAAAGATTCATTAGGTCCGAAATTGCCGAAAGTAATACCTCTGTTGAGCCTTTCACGTGTTCAATGCATATACCGTCGGGCCCAAAGGCCTTACTGTTTTAGTGACATAATAGCTTCGTGCACTTCCTCCATTGTAAACGGGTCAGTTTCTTTTTGGTATGTTCCTGACAAAGCTACCACGGGATTGCTGAGATCTTCTTCAACGTTTTGTATGTTCCTGAAGTGTTCTTCCAATTCAATCATTTCTATTTTTCCACTACATTGTTTTTTCCTAGGGTTCAATGCTAGAAATGGATCGTTGACAGTTTCATCTATTATCGTTCTCGCCTATTTTTCCAGATGTTCATTTCGTTTTACCGATAACAGCATTTTGTATTCCTTCTTAATGATGCTGTATTGTTTCATTGCCTCCTGGTTTTGATTGAATTTTGCTGCATGCATGGCCTTAAGGACGCTTATTCTCAACAAATAACATTCTTTATGAAACCATATTCGCGATCGTCTTTTAATTGTCTTTTCCAGGCATAAGGCAACTGCGTCAATATTGTTTTTCTCCATGCAATTATCAGGTTCTTTCCATTCCTAAAAGTTCCGTTTAAGAACATCTTTGTCGATCTGTCGAGAAGGATTAGTATCTTCAGGTTTTTCTGTCTTATCCAATCTTGAGATGTTAAAGTGGGTCGAGACTGGACAATGTTTCTTTATCAGCGCCTCCTCTGAAGTGAGACATACAGTGTAGTTCAGAAGCTTAATGTTGCAGCCTTTATAAAGAAATTAATCTATAGTGCTACATCCTGAATGTGCAAAATAAGTTCTGTCTTCAACCTTGTTAACAAGGATAAAACCTTCGTCAGTCATTTGTTCAAGTAATTCTTTCGCTCTTTGATTATCGATGTCTAGTCTGCAGTTTTAGGTCACCAGCCAGTATTATGTCTCTGTCTGGAGCTACGTGTCCCAAGGAAAACATGATGGTTGGTATCAACTCTTCAATAGGTGTTTGTTGCCGTGCATATATGCCAATCACTGATATCCATTCGAAGTTTATTATCAATGTGCCATGGTCTTGGTGCGTACTCTGAATTTTACCTAGGCTGGGTTTGTAGTAGCAGGTGGTGCCACGCATTGGTCTACCTCTTGGCCCTTGTGTTGCAGGTAGGCTATATGCTGTGCGTATAATAATCCACAAATGTCTATGGGTTTGGTCGACAGTGTCTCTAGTAATATAAGTATATCATGAGAATGTAGTAGGTTATTGTTAGTCAATGTTGTGGCGCTCTTAAGACCCTCAACATTCCAGAGTAAGATGTGAAGCTGGTTAGGCTGGAAGTGAAATTCCTCTTTTGCGGGAGCGAAAAGGCCGGTATCGTCTCACGATGACACCACTCAGACACGCTCCTTTTAACGCAGACCTTAGGAAGTTCTTGTAGAGGTATAACTACTCTTGGAGCTTTAACCGTGTCGCTGGTAGGAAGTTCTTCACACTCGATTATATTTGTCACATGAATAATAGAATCGTAGATATTGAGAACCGTCCAAATATTTCGGATGGTCGTCATGTTGGATATTTATATATAGGTCTGACTCCTACCTGAAGATTATTGTGTAGGTGTTTTATTCAAACTTCATTCGCATGAGTAGGACACAAGAAATAAAAAACGAGATTTTAAAATTTCGCCCAGCCGCCATTTTGTGGTTATGAAAATAATTTAAATGAATTATATGCCAGTGGATTAAAATTTATATGTAAGCATATACCGTACCAAGTTTCACAGCGCTCGGATGGTTAAATCGTGAGACACGACCATTTGAATATTTCAATTTCGTATCGCCGTCATGTTGGATTTGTGCTCACCAGGCTATTGAACGTCCCATAGGTGAACTTATGGTTATAGCCTCTATACACATACAAAATTTCAGTTTGTTTGCTGTCCTAGATAAATAAATATTGAGAACCGTCTAAATATTTCGGATGGTCGCCATGTTGGATTTTAATATAATTATGTAGGCTATATTATTATGTACTATTAGATGAAGTTTATTGTGTACGTTCATTATTCAAATGTTGATTTCGATCGCATGATTTGAACACAAGAAATAAAAACTTAATTTTGAAATTTCGCATAGCCGTCATCTTAAGGTTATGCAAAAAAATTAACTAAATTTGATGTCAGTGCATTGAAAATTGTATAGTCATTTGCTGTACCAAGTTTCGCTGCGATCAGATGGTGAAATCGCGAGAAAAATCTATTTTAATGTTTCAATTTCGCTTAGCCGCCATGTTCGGTCTATAGTTAAGAGGTTTTTGAAAGTCACATAAGCAAACGTCTAGTATTGCCCTTTATCACCGTACAAAATTTCAGGGTAATATGAGTAATAGTTTCGGAGATATATAATGCCGGTGAAATATTTCGCCCAGCCGCCATTTTGGATTGGTGAGACGTGATAAAATTTGAAGTGCACGGTCGGGGTCAACCGAAATAGTAACTTAGTATGAACTTACTGAGTTTCATTGAAATCTCTCCAGACGTTTGGAAGTTATTAGGGACGGGGGACACACACGGACGCAAACACACACATACACACACATACACTCACACACCCACACAAACACACACATGGACATAAGGTGATCTCATAAGACTATTTTTCCATAAATTGAATTAGGCCAGACATAGAGGTAGGATATAATTTTCATCAAATACAGTACTTGTATTTCCACGAAACTTCGCTTGGCATCATACGGTTTAAGATGGTTGGTTGGTTCCTTAGTTTAGGGGCTGCGACAACGCGGTCATTTAACCCCGTGTACTTTGGGTGTGTGCAGAAACTGCCTGATAACCGGTGTTAATTGTGATAGCTGTATTAGTCTGTAAATCAGGCAAGGACTGCAGAGGCCAATTTCAAGTAATATTTCCAAATGTTGTTACCAAATGCTACCGTCAACGACACCTACCAGTGAACTTGGCTACTAGATGCCACCGCAACCAGCAACCACCAACTGGCAACGAACGTTGGAGCTTTCCCTCCGAAGGAAGGCATACTGGGGGATTTTTAACGCTCTTAAAATACAGTGCTAACGCGCTACCTCGTGTCTCGCTAGCATCGGGAGAGCGTGGATTCAAATCCCACCACGGCCGTCCTGAAAATGGTTTTCGTGGTTTTCCATTTTCACCACCAGGCGCGAATGCCGGGACGGTTCCTTTCAATAGGTCCAGAGCCGATTTTCTTTCATAATCCCTTCCCTGACCCGTCCAGAAAAGAAAAATACATGGTCATTGGCTGCATTAATAACATTATAAAAAATCCTGCGACTTCGGCCGGGTTTGAACCAGCGAACTTGTGCATAGAAGTTCAGCATGATACCAGTTACACCACTTTTTTATTTTGTTTTATTTTTTTATTAGCTCTCTACAGAATTACAGAATTTTCAGATATGATAAATACCATACTATTACATCACAAGAAAATCCAGATAGTGTCCATATTTATCTTACAATTGTCCACTTTCACTAAGCTTCCAATGCTCTTTCTGCAGGTGATACATGAGATCCAGGAACGAGAAATGTTGATCATTGTCCATCATGAAGTGTACATATTGGCCCATTATCCACACAATGGCAGTCTGTTTAATTTGGGGGAAGGCGGTCACCGACAAACGAATCAACTTCCTGTCATCAAGGTCACCCGTGGGCACATTTTATAGTTGACATACTTTTCCCTTACACCACAGCCACGTGGAGGCAACTCGCGTGCATGATGTGAAGCGGTGTATCGCCGTATCAGTTTGACCACATATAGTACACCATGGGTAAGCTTCAAGACGGATGGTATATCGCCGTAGAGCCGTTGGGATGAGATCGTTGAGGAAGATAAAAACCTGGGAGTGTACAGCAGAAGAAATGGTCATAGCCCCAAAATGTTTCCAAACAGTGGGCCAATGGACGTAGAGGGTGGTGGCCTCGATTCGCGGTTTGGAGTGTACCACTTGCCGCAACATGTTATACATACTTTTCGTCGTAGGAATAGTCCCTGAAGGCATTTGGCGAACAGTTTCCAGAAGGTGCTGTTGATGGTCCCTAAATATCTTCGGCAAAGCTCTATCACAACCACGGGCTGTGTTTCGAATATCTTTGTATAACGCTTTAGTAAAAGTGTCATGTTGGGAAAGGATGGTGATATCGTTCTTGCGGAGGAGTGCACGGCATTTCATGCCATGAGCTGTTAGCCCTAGCCATATAAACCAACCTGTATATTTTGACAATTGGCTCTCAAACATTTTGGGAAGTGGGAAAAGTTGTGCGACATACCATATTTTAGAGAGCGCAAACACGTTGAGGACCATGACCCGTTGCACTATATTGAGGTTTCTTTGACCAAATTGGATCAGCACTCCCCTAACTTTGGCAATGACCTTAGTCCAGTTTGCTTGCACTGTGTCCAGAAGCGATTGCTTCCAGGTAATGCCAAGAATTTTCACCTCATTTACTATCCGGAACCAGGGCTGCTGGGTAATCACTGAGTTAGTATTGAGCGGTAGCAAAGCAGTTTTCTGGGGGTTCGATTGTGCTCCAGAGGCGATATGGTAGAGCTGAAGGACGCTATCGATGTGGGAGATGTCTTCATTATTGCGGATCAATATTGATACGTCATCAGCATAGGCGCACATGCCGAAAACATGTGTGGACAGTTTGTAACCCTGTAGCTTCACCTGGGTAGTCCGAATGAACGGTTCAAGGCCAATGACAAAAAGTAGCATGGAAGGGGACATCCTTGCCTAACTGATCGTTGTATTGGAATCAGAGGGGAAAGAAAACCGTTGACGAGCACTCGAGACGTAGCATTACAATTTATCATACGAATGTAGTTAATAAGGATTGCAGGAAATTCAAAGTGCTGCAAGACCATGTACAAGTATTCATGACTGATGCGGTCGAAAGTTTATCAAGATCTAAGGTGAGAAAACTCATTGGCTCAGTGGGGAGCACTTCAGCTTTTAGGTGTAGGTACCGTAGTATCGCTAAGTTTGTTAACAGAGTTCTTCCAGGAATACTGCAACATTGTTCATCACCAATTATATCATGTAGAACAGTCTTCAATCGGCATGCAAGTACTTTGGTAAGGACTTTATAATCACTGCAGAGCAGAGTAACTGGTCGGAAGTCACCAACTGCCATGGGAGAGGATGTTTTTGGTATGAGGACTATGGTACCCTCGTGATGTGATTGACAAAGAGCACGACGTTGGAGAATGGTACGCAAGACGTGACAAAATTCTTTGCCAATGAGAGGCCAGAAGTGTTCATACAGTTCATATGGCAGTCCATCAATGCCAGGTGAGCGGTTATTTGGGAGGTGCTTAACCACAGAGTGAATCTCTTCATCCGTAATATCCGCGCTGAGGAGAGTTTTGTTGTCCGGAGATAGTTGCGTACAGCAAGATGAAAGCAATAGGGTCACCTGCTGTGGATCAATTGGAGCCTTAGCGTAGAACCGTTGATAAAACAATGATATTTCACTACGTATAGCGTCAGGGGAGGTGACGACACTTCCAGTACTGGTGCGGAGGCGGTGGATATATTTACGTTGCCGCTCACGTTGTCCTTTGGCGATACGGTATACACTTGCAGTTTCGTCCGGGAGCACTGTACGATCTTTTAAAGCCACGTTTATATGAGAGAGCGTTCGTTGCTGTAGAGACAGGAGCTTGGTTTTAACTTCCCGAATCTGGTCATACATACGTTCCCCAGCATCAGATCTTTGCTGGAGCTGGCGAAGAACTCGATAGTAAAATTCAACTGTATCCTGTCTTTCCCGACCTCTTTGGTAGAATATGTACTTAAAGATGCGGCGGATCCCTGGTTTAACTAAAATATCCCACCAGTCTGCACAGTCACGAAAGTTGCATTTTTGTTGGACCCATCGATTCCAGCGTTGTCTGAAAATATCTTGGCATTCCTCCTCCAGTAACAGCGAGCAATTCAATTTTCAATAACCTCTTCCTATGTGAAAAATGGGATGGGGGTAAGAGATTGTACATACGACTGCATGATGGTTAGTGAAACTGGCAGGTATCACTTCATATCGTCTAGGCTGGATAAGTTCCTGGGAAAAGTAGATGCGGTCAATTCGTGATGAGGAGTTGTGACTTATACAAGTGTAATGGGGCAGGGGCACCCTTAAACTATCCACAGCATCAATGTGGTGTAGGGAAGTAAGGACGGTCCTGAGAGCCGGGTTGACACCTTGGTATGGACTAGTGGAATCCTCTGGGCGTTGAATACAATTGAAATCTCCTGCAAGAATAAGTTTTTCCTCAACGTCGTGCAGATGAGGCAGTATACTCTGTTGAAAGAACATTTTCCGTTCCACACGTTTGTTGGACCCGGATGGGGCATATACATTTTTCAGGGTGGTATTGTTTATGTGTCCAGATATTATGCGTCCTGATGGATGACATAGCACACCTTCGAGTGGGATATCATGTCTTATGAGGAATCCGGTCCCTCTATTAGTAGTACCGGTATTGATGTATTGTTTGTAGAAGGCAGATATGGGAAGACAGGGTATAGCAACTTCTTGAATGAAAGCAATGTCAATGTCTGCATCTCGAAGGAATCTCTCCAACAGTTGAAATTTCAGGGGGCATTCTATTACATTGATATTTACGGTGGCCACAGTGAGAAATTGCGCCATTAAGAGAAGTATAAAAGCTGTGCTAGACATACTGGAAGGTGGACTCGAGAAAAAGCAGAAAGAATTTAAAAAAACGACACGGGTGGGAAATATACTGGTGCACTATGTCAAATTAGGGTGAGAGTTCCTTATGAGTGCCATTCATAGGCCGGCTGTCAGCGTTTGAGAGCGTTCGTGGGTTCCTAGATGACGTAGAATGAAGATTTTGTTTCTTTTTTACAGCTGCGGGAACATTTGTAGAACCAGTTTGATTCTTCGGGGCTGGTACAGCAATTGAAACATTTGTTTTAATCTTCTTAGATACGTTCTCAGATCCCCGATCAACCTGCTTAATGAGTCGGTAGGTACCAGAGAAGGTGGGGGCAGTGAATACCAAATTTCTGTGGCAGCCTGTAGTGACGGCAGAGTTGGCTCTAAGGCTGCCATACAGGTGGCCGATGGGACAGGGGCACTGTGTAGCTCGCTGATCTGGTCAGTGCAAGGTACGTGTTCTGCGTCATGTGTGTCAGAGACCACTTCTGCTGGTGTCCCTGCTGACTGATCAATAAGCATGTTTTCATGTGACGCTTGCTGTGTCACAACATCCGAGTATTGGACACGTCGTTGTTGTGTAGGAGTTATACCGAGGGGAATCATTTTCTTTGGGCAGTTGATACGTAGATGTGTGTTAGCATTGCAAATTAAACAGGTCTGTTTCTGTCCATTATAAGATATGTACCCAGAATGGCCACCAAAAGTCTCTGTGGAGATCTTGTTTGATTTCCATAGTGACTGCACGTATTCCATTATACACCGGGAACTGATAAGCAGAAGACCATTGTTCTTTCCTGGCGTCACTCACAGTGCCATATTTCGACAGGACGGATTTGAAAATTTAAGGGGGAACTTCGAGTGGGACATTAAATATACGCACTGTGGTAAAATTTGAATTCGCTGTGGAGAGCTTAATATTAGTCATTTCGCCTGAGTCATACTGAAATTTAATAGGAGCTTCAAAAGTATTTAGCAATTTTTGATAAGTGGATATGCTGATTACCTTGATGTACATGGTTCTTTCTTGCGCATTTAACTGGATGGCTTCTACTTGGTCGACTGTCAACCGGAGGGTATCGCTAATCCAGCGGTGGATTTCTCCTGGTGTGAGGCGAGAACTCTGCCTGTCCCATTGACAGCGTGCGGTGTTTTTCCTCTGGTATCAGGACATGATTTTCAGCGGGATTTTCTGGGTTTCTTGATTTGTTGTCCTATCTGGAACACTACTTGAAAAAGTATTGTCCGAATGACACACGGAAGGTCAGTACAACCGTGGAACTATCGGAAGCACCGGTATTAGGAAACGTACACTCTTCCAAAGCGATCACACAGGTCGCACACACGCACCTCACTCGGCCACTTCTAGTGACCAACTCCTACTGAAGCCGCTTCCCACGGAGAGGTTGGTTGGTTGGTTGGTTACTCAGTTTAGGGACTGCGACAACGCGGTCATGTAGCCCCGTGTACTTTGTGTGTGTGTAGAATCTGTCTCATTACCGGTGTTAATGGTGATGGCTGTATAAGTTTGTGTTATCTGTTTCGATTCAAGTAAGGACTGCAGACATTGAATTTCAAGTAGTCCCTACTTTTGCCACCAAACACCACCGTCAACGAATACTAGTTCAGAACTTGGTTACTAGACGCAGTCAGCTCCTGCCGACGAACGTTGGAACCTAAGAGCCTCGTTCAACTTCAACCTAGCTACAAACAGGTGTAATTAGGGGAAAGTCCTTTAACATGCCATGAATCTATGACATGGGACCGCCGGCTTTACTTCCCCTCCAAAGGAAGGCATACTGGGGAATTTTTAACGCTCTTAAAAAATCCGACGACTTCAGTCGGGTTTGGACCCACGATCTTGGGCATAGAAGCTCTGCATGCTACCAACTACGCCGCCGAAGCTGCTTTCCCCCAGAGACAGATGGATAACTGAATGTGATCTCGTGCAGTGGCGTTGTCACGGTAGCCTCTGATGGCTCTAGGCATTCTCTTATTCCGAAATAATTTTTCTTATCCCTTGGCGTAATGGTCGGTCATATCAAAAGTTCTTTCAGACAAAGTTTTAGGTAATTATAGGGTAATATAGTCCATTTTGTACTGTTTTGATATTGTGCCTATTAAGAGAGATATGGTTAATGTTTCCCGAAAATCCCACTTTTTTCCACCCCTTTGGTCAATGGTTGGTGCTATCAAAAAACTTTTTAAACATCAATTTTTGGCACTTATCCGATACGTAGTATGAACTTTGAATGGATTCGATATTTCACATATTAAGAGAGTTATAGCGATTTCACTTTGTCGAAAAATGTCCCCCATTTTAACCCCCTTCGATGGATTTTGCCCATTAACGAACTCCTCCGTGATTTTAAAGGGATACATATTATGTAAAAAATTCTAAGTGATTGGTGCAAAATTACGGCAGATATTGTGTCCACAAGAAACTGATATACATATATATATAGGGTGTCATTTATGTACCCTTGTAGAATGATAGATCGTGTAGAGGACGGGTATAGAAGTAACGTAAGATTGGGAACTTGGGGTCAGAGCGGCCTCTTTAACCTCTAAAATAAGGGTTGATTCAGGCACTCCTTCCTGTAAGTTAGGCAACTGACCCAATCCTCTATTACCTTTCTCAATACTTTAACTCTTGACAAGATTCATTTCACGGTGTGTCGCTGGCGTAATGGATAGCGTTGCGGTGCCGAAGGCCGGTAGTCTCGGGTTCAATTCCGGGCTTGGGAAAAATCTTTTTTTTTTTAATGTTACTTGTCGTATTGTAACCACATGATACAGCTGGTGCTACGTCAGAGAAGAGAGTGCAGTCGTACAATATTAGAGAACAACAGTCAGGCTGTTGACGTAAACTACTACGTTCAGTTTAATTTCGCACTATGGCTGATCCTCCGCATACAGTAGGTACAGTTTTGAGGAATACGCCGATATGCACTTGTGCTATGGTGCCTCTAAAAATAATGGTGAGGAAGCAAGAAGATTGTACACTGAAAGATATCCAAATAGGGTCCAAAGCTTAAAAACCTTACACCTAAAATAACATTTTAAAAATGTTGCCCAAGCCCGGAATCCAACCCGGGACTACTGGCCTTTCGCACCGCAACGCTATCCATTACGCCAGCGCCACACCGTGAAATGAATCTTGTCAAGAGTTAAAGTATTGAGAACGGTAATAAGGGCTTGGGTCGGTTGCCTAACTTACAGGGTAGAGGGCATGAATCAACCCTTAATTTAGGGGTTAAGGAAGCCGCCCCAACCCCAAGTTCCCTATCTCACATTACTTCTATACCCGTCCCCTACACGACCTATCATTCTCCAAAGGTATATAAAAGACACGCTGCATATATTATACCCTTGGAAAATAGCATATAGACAAGATTCGATATTTCGGAGTCGTAATGGATTCTTGTGAATGTGATTTAGAGATTTTATGCTATCAATATAACTTCCAGGGTTCATAAGGTTAACTAATTATTACAAAGCCAAGAAAACAACAGGATCTACTAACAAATAAAATTTTAATAACTGAATCAATCATTAAAAAAAAAAAACCTTAACAATAAACCACCCTTATATAGTTCACTCGCACGTGAACAGATCTGACACTGAC
The DNA here is from genome assembly GCA_946902985.2 of Meconema thalassinum. NCBI lineage: Eukaryota > Metazoa > Arthropoda > Insecta > Orthoptera > Tettigoniidae > Meconema > Meconema thalassinum. The sequence continues at coordinate 560,924,107 of OX336388.2, read as the reverse complement.
CAGCCTGACGTACCATGATAACACGGCATGACAGCTGTCAAACAAGCGTTGTGACTGCAATGACACATAATTCAAAGTAACAAAAGAAAACGGATCACAAGATCCGAAAATAACTAACAAATAAAATAGTACAAGAATTTAATATTTATGAGCGACACTTTTTTTTAAGACTAGTTCAAGTAATGAGCACTTTGACGGACGCTCGTTTCCGACCAAAACAGTCGGTTCGGGAACGAACTCCGTACTGCGAAGGACGAATTACGGAAATGTGGGAACAACAATTACATATTTAAATACACTACTGACATGCTCTAACCTTATATTACCACAACCAAATACACGTGTGTATTATTTAAAATAAGGGCTGCGGAATTACCGTCTTATACCACAAACACTAGGAAAGCATAACATGATATGAACAAGTTTGGCCGGTTGCCAAATTATATTTATAATGAATACAATGGCCTTGAAAATAAGAGCCAACAACAACAAAATACAAATTTTTAAATTCACGCCAGAAAATTTGGCGTTTTAAAACAATGAACAAATAAGTCGTAGTCATGATAAAAAAAAACCTTGGATCGACAACATGGCAACTCCCCAAATTAAATCAAATAAAATAACCTTAACTCATTAGGCTTTAAAGCAAATATTTACGTGTCATAACAGAGCTGGGGATTGCCGGGTCTGTTATCGCATATCTGAGTAAGTGTCTGATTCCTTCCCCAAACGTAGTAATGAGTGCCACGCTAAATATAGATTCTGGCCCTTAGCCAGCGTCCAGCAACCTTTGCTAATCGCCACCTGTTAAACGCGTAAAAACAAAATATCACATTATCTCAAAACATCCTCTCAGGGATTTTTAAGAACACATCTCCAGGTCAAACTTACCCCCAAGGGTAACTAATTTGCCGGAATGATGTCGCAGTTAAGGACAGGCTTTACCTTTCCTCATCATCACACTTACACCCAAAAACACGTGGCACTTTCTCGAAGATCTCGTCGCAGCATATGAACCAGCACACCCCTCAGATAAATGACACACAACATGTCCAAATGACAATAAAGAATTAATACTTGAATCAGAATTAGCCCGAGTTATCAAAGCAACTAAAATACTAATTTTCCCCCCAGTCTAGTTTTAGTTTTACGTATCATTAATTCAGTCCATTTATCATTGTCGTTCCTAGGTTCTCATTCATGGCTACACTTTTTATTGATACGTTAATCATATGCGGCCATTTCGCTATAAGAATTATGTATACATAAGGACAACATTTAAGTTACAAAATTTACTGTACAACATAATTGTCACGCAATGCCAAAATTTACTACACGCATGTCAGTTAAGAAATCAAACCCTAAATTTAAATTAAACCACACAAATAAAATCTTGTACAAAGTTCCACACATCTCTCGCGATTCCCCTCGTCCAAAATCAATAAATCAATTTTTTAATACTCATCACTTAAACCGCTTTCCAGAGGCCTCCCGCCTCGTCATCTCCCATCATTAGGCCTTTTAGCCCATAACACTCATGGTAATGGAGGATGAAACTTGTTGTCTTCTTTCCATGGTCGTCATCTTGTTGCTGTTAAAACACAATTAAATTAAAGTTTTAAAACTGTTCTATCTGCTCTATGAGTATTTTATTTCCTCATATAGTCCTATGCAGAATCGTAGACTTTCCCTATTCTATAGCTAATTGCCATCTCACAATTTATGAAATTTATAACTTCGTTGTCGACACACAACTAGAATTTTAAAACCATACCGTCTTAAGGACGTCTTAAATTGACTGTCGAAGAATAATTAGGAGTGCCCCGGTTCATCTCAGACATTTGTTTATATACAGAAAGCCTAAAAGTTCCCATGGAGGGAGAAACAGCTCCTCAATATTTTAAATAATGGGCCTATAATTATGTGTGACCTCTCAAAAATCTTGTAATTTCTCACAGGTCGCGAATATGCCGCCGAACACGCAAACCGATCGCTAGATCTTTTATAACCGATTTGCGCGCAAAAACACACTGATGCTATGTTCTGGCGTCCTATCCTCTTATTGGTCAATTAAGTTGACGTCGGAGTTCTGACCTTACAAATACCGCCCTTTTTTGACGTCACGACACTTCTCCTCTCTCTCACTCCTTGCCGTGGACCCATCATCGTGGCCTGTCGATGGTCACGTACGCCTCAGCGTCATACCTGATTTTCTCAGAAGAATAAGAATAGCATTGGTTGTGAAACTGTCGGTAGTTTCCAGCCAGCATGTAGCCAGTCTTACCAAGTCCAGTTTGCTTGCTACATCAATTTTACTCAAATATCCAGCATATCATGTATTTAGTATTTCCAGCGTTTTTAATAAATATGTAACATTATTATTGGACACAATGATAAGGGTTCATGTGACAGCTAGTTGATGAAATTCGAACTCTATATGAAGTCGAATTTCACACCCTTAACCTTTCTGGCTCAAATTTGAAGTTGCTGGTCACCCTCAAAATATAATGACTGTCCGCCTCTGTCTGTTTCAGTAGCCGTCTCGCTCCAAACTCATTAGGAAATTCCTGTACGCTTGTGCCCTCCGGCCTCTTTCCTCGCTACTCGTCTCCCCTCTCACTCTTTCAAAACATCAACATTGCTCATTTACAATTTCCGCCTGAATTTGTAAACACGTCAGGGCCGTCTTTCCAGCGCATTCACCACTAGAGTACCCCCTTATCTTTTGTTGTGTGTTATCACGCGAATGTTTAATTTGCTGCAGTAACATTATTCCTCGGTTCGTATGGCTATCTCTGATGATACAATTTTAAGTTTGAAATATTATGCACTGCCATGTTTCCTGTGCTCACCTCCCGGACTCTGTAGGCGTTGTTACCTAAATTCGTAACCCCTAGTTGAACTTCCTTAAGCCGCTCCTGTCTTTTCTCCATTCTACCGTGATGTCATCTCCTTCTTCTTCCCGCGTTGTCATCTTCTTCCTTCTCCCTTCTTCTTCTTCTCCGATTCCCATACAGTAACGTTCTTCACCATATTTCGAGACCCTTGCCTGACACCGCCTGCGAATCTCTCCTGCTATTCTTCTGTTTCCTATTGTCGGCTGCTCTATTTTCTTCTTCTCCATGCAGCTCCTCCAAATATCTCTGGGTTTCTACATGCATGGCCTCCAACATTTGATGTGTTCCGTTTTCCTCCTCGTGGATGTCGGGATTCTTCCGCCGATCTATTGCTCTTTCCCATTTATTCTTATTGTTTCCCTCTATGTTACGTGGATTCTCCAGGTACTGGTTGCAGGTCAGCGCGTCTCTGATTCCAAATTCTTCGGTCCTCCCTTGGATCCGATTGCTTGTTAAACCGCTGGTTATCTTGTGCGTTATGTTGTTGGTTGTAACGCCTATTGTCCTTGGGCCTGTATTGTTGATTATAGTGTCCTCCACGCCATCCCTGATTATAAGGTGCGTTATTATTATTATTATTCCTATTGTATGACGTTTGGTATCTCCTATTATCTCGCCACTGCTGATTGTTTGTGTTGCAGTAGCGGTTAGTTTCTTCCTGATTGTAATGGTTTTTGTCCCTATTTTCATATCTCGGTTGAGATCTCGGCTCATATTCTTCGGTGTTCTGCCGTCTTTGATTATCCCCAGTGTTTGTAGCTTGCGACCTCGTGTTTTTGTTCGATGTCTTGACTACTTCGACTGCATTAACTAACTCTATCTGTCTCTTCTCTCTCGGGTTGATGTAATTAGTGGTTTCATCTATCCTCCTTAATACCTCTTCTGCCTGGACCACGGTCGTAATATTTGCCGCCACCAAGAATTGCTGAACGCTATTAAGCATCTGTTTTCCTATAGTAGTTATTAGCTCCATTTCGCTCGGGGGATTATCAAGATCCTGCAATTTGACAAGTTGCATGGCGAAAAAATCTGCATATTTCGTCTGATGCGTGGAATGGTATTTGCGCGAGTATAAGTCCATTCGCAAGCTTTGTTGATATGAACCACTCCAATATTTGCTTAGGAAGGCCTTCTGGAACCCTTCCATTGATTTGAATGTGTTCTTAAATCCAAGATACCACGTAAGTGCTGAACCCGCCAAAAAAATTTCAACCATTCTTAATTGTCGCGTTGAGCTAACATTTTGGTCCGAAAAATATTCTGTCACTTCTCTTAAGAAAGCTTTAGGTGTCCCTCCGCTCTCTGTTAATACTTATTCGGTTTAAATCCGTTTCCACGGATGACTTGGATAACTCTCGTGGGAAGTTGTGTGTTTTGACGTGTCGAGCTACGACCCTCATAATTCTGGAATGCTTGCGTGTCTATCGTTCTTGGACTTTGCCCAAGCTCGTGGCTGTCTACTGTGTGCTCTCATTCCGCATTCTCCCCTTTCCCCTTTTCCATTAGTGTAGCAAACATCGTATTATGTCCAAGTGACTGCAATTCCGATTTTATCATGCAGTCCTCTTCAATTTGAAATCTTAACTTCATATTTTCTTCTAACGCCTGTATTTTCGCGTTATTTTCCCCTAGCTTCTTGCTTACTGCAAGCCGTTCATCTTTCGAATCAGCGCTCATCTTGGTCCAATCTTTTCTAATAGTATCCTTCAATTTATCAATGTGCTTTTCGACTTCCTGTTGATTAGCCTCCTGATTATCTTCGAGTTTATCTATCCTTTCTCCCAGAGAAATGTTGTTCTGCTTTAATGTTTGTTTACTTTCTTCCTGGTCAATTTCTAACTTTTTCCATTTCTCAATTGATTGTATTTCTAATTTGTTGAGTTCCGTCACTAAGCCAGTGATATTGTTATCTACTGTAATTATTATTATTATTATTATTATTATTATTATTATTATTATTATTATTATTATTATCTGATCTTGCATACCCTGTGTCCCTTGTTCGATCTCCTCAAACCTTTTTTCTAAGCTTGTGTGTGCTTCTTTAATCTCAGATGAGTTGGTCAAACACGCTTGCTCGATTTGTGCTAGTTTTGCCATAACAGTCTCATCCATTCCTTTTATTTCCTTTTTAAACGAATCTTCGATACCTTTTATTATTCCTAATTGTTTGGTATTGTTAGTGTTAACGTCCTTTGCTAATTGGATTAGCTGTTCTTTTGTGTGCTCTTTGATTTCTACCGTTAGCGCAGCTAGATTTTGAGTGTTCCTTTCGTCTTGTGCGTTTAACATTTCATTGTTTTTCTCAGACTGCCTATGTAATTAATTGCTCACTAACCAGAATGTTTTGTGTAGCGATTTTCTGATTTATATTCTCGTTAACTTCAGATAGTTTTGTGTTTAACTGTGTCTGTATTTCTACACTATTTGCCGCTAACTGTGTCTGCATTTCTACACTATTTGCCGCTAACTGTGTCTGCATTTCTACACTATTTGCCGCTAACTGTGTCTGCGTTTCTTCACTATTTGCCGCTAACTGTGTGTGTATTTCATTGGTTATGTCCTTTCTCATCTCACTAAGTTGATCTCGCGTACGAGCGGATGCTAATTCAATCACTTCGCGTATTTCTCCCAGAGATGCCATCACAACAATAATATATTTGAGACATAGGGAAATGACATAAGGGTGGAGCCCTGGATACGCGCGCTCACATATATTAAATATACACACATTAACCCTTTACATACTCAGTTCATTTACTTTAAATTACTCCCACAAACTATAGCATCACTGAGTATAATTTAATTATTATTCCATTTAATTTTTAACCCTTTGATTCAGTTATAATCTTCCTGACCTTACTTCAATTACAAATCTTACCAATTAATAGAGTATTAATTAATTTTTAAAGTCTAACCTTCCTGTCAAATAATTCTTTGAGTTTGGCTTTTCTACACAAAGCTATTTTAATTTTATTGGGCGCCTGGAACAGTTTGTGCTAATTTTAATCAAAGTTCAAACACTTAACTTGTTCCAAATTTACTTTATTGCAAACTCCATGACTTTATATTTTCAAACATTTGGCGGTACTATCTTCGCCTAACTTACGTTAATAAACTTATCACATGCCGGTGATTTATTTTTTTACGCTAAAACACAAATGCCACACGTTCGGAAGCCAAAGTAACTCTTATATACCCTTGAAAAATAGCATATAGACAAGATTCGAAATTTCGGGGTCGTAATGGATTCTTGTGAATGTGATTTAGAGATTTTATGCTATCAATATAACTTTCAGGGTTCATAAGGTTAACTTATTATTACAAAGACAAGAAAACAACAGGATCTACTAACAAATAAAATTTTAATAACTGAATCAATCATAAAAAAACACTTAACAATAAACCACCCTTATATAGTTCACTCGCACGTGAACAGATCTGACACCGACCAGCCTGACGTACCATGATAACACGGCATGACAGCTGTCAAACAAGCGTTGTGATTGCAATGACACTTAATTCAAAGTAACAAAAGAAAACGGATCACAAGATCCAAAAATAACAAACAAATAAAATAGTACAAGAATTTAATATTTATGAGCGACACGTTTTTTTTAAGACTAGTTCAAGTAATGAGCACTTTGACGGGCGCTCGTTTCCGACCAAAACAGTCGGTTCGGGAACGAACTCCATACTGCGAAGGACGAATTACGGAAATGTGGGAACAACAATTACATATTTAAATACACTACTGACATGCTCTAACCTTATATTACCACAACCAAATACACGTGTGTATTATTTAAAATAAGGGCTGCGGAATTACCGTCTTATACCACAAACACTAGGAAAGCATAACATGACATGAACAAGTTTGGCCGGTTGCCAAATTATATTTATAATGAATACAATGGCCTTGAAAATAAGAGCCAACAACAACAAAATACAAATTTTTAAATTCACGCCAGAAAATTTGGCGTTTTAAAACAATGAACAAATAAGTTGTAGTCATGATAAAAATACCTTGGATCGACAACATGGCAACTCCCCAAATTAAACCAAATAAAATAACCTTAACTCATTAGGCTTTACAGCAAACATTTACGTGTCATAACAGAGCTGGGGACAGCCGGGTCTGTTATCGCATATCTGAGTAAGTGTCTGATTCCTTCCCCAAACGTAGTAATGAGTGCAACGCTAAATATAGATTCTGGCCCATAGCCAGCGTCCAGCAACCTTTGCTAATCGCCACCTGTTAAACGCGTAAAAACAAAATATCACATTATCTCAAAACATCCTCTCAGGGATTTTTAAGAACACATCTCCAGGTCAAACTTACCCCCAAGGGTAACTAATTTGCCGGAATGATGTCGCAGTCAAGGACAGGCTTTACCTTTCCTCATCATCACACTTACACCCAAAAACACGTGGCACTTTCTCGATGATCTCGTCGCAGCATATGAACCAGCACACCCCTCAGATAAATGACACACAACATGTCCAAATGACAATAAAGAATTAATACTTGAATCAGAATTAGCCCGAGTTATCAAAGCAACTAAAATACTAATTTTCCCCCCAGTCTTGTTTTAGTTTTACGTATCATTAATTCAGTCCATTTATCATTGTCGTTCCTAGGTTCTCATTCATGGCTACACTTTTTATTGATACGTTAATTATATGCGGCCATTTCGCTATAAGAATTATGTATACATAAGGACAACATTTAAGTTACAAAATTTACTGTACAACATAATTGTCACGCAATGCCAAAATTTACTACACGCATGTCAGTTAAGAAATCAAACCCTAAATTTAAATTAAACCACACAAATAAAATCTTGTACAAAGTTCCACACATCTCTCGCGATTCCCTTCGTCCAAAATCAATAAATCAATTTTTTAATACTCATCACTTAAACCGCTTTCCAGAGGCCTCCCGCCTCGTCATCTCCCATCATTAGGCCTTTTAGCCCATAACACTCATGGTAATGGAGGATGAAACTTGTTGTCTTCTTTCCATGGTCGTCATCTTGCTGCTGTTAAAACACAATTAAATTAAAGTTTTAAAACTGTTCTATCTGCTCTATGAGTATTTTATTTCCTCATATAGTCCTATGCAGAATCGTAGACTTTCCCTATTCTATGGCTAATTGCCATCTCACAATTTATGAAATTTATAACTTCGTTGTCGACACACAACTAGAATTTTAAAACCATACCGTCTTAAGGACGTCTTAAATTAACTGTCGAAGAATAATTAGGAGTGCCCCGGTTCATCTCAGACATTTGTTTATATACAGAAAGCCTAAAAGTTCCCATGGAGGGAGAAACAGCTCCTCAATATTTTAAATAATGGGCCTATAATTATGTGTGACCTCTCAAAAATGTTGTAATTTCTCACAGGTCGCGAATATGCCGCCGAACACGCAAACCGATCGCTAGATCTTTTATAACCGATTTGCGCGCAAAAACACACTGATGCTATGTTCTGGCGTCCTATCCTCTTATTGGTCAATTAAGTTGGCGTCGGAGTTCTGACCTTACAAAAACCGCCCTTTTTTTGACGTCACGACACTTCTCCTCTCTCTCACTCCTTGCCGTGGACCCATCATCGTGGCCTGTCGATGGTCACGTACGCCTCAGCGTCATACCTGATTTTCTCAGAAGAATAAGAATAGCATTGGTTGTGAAACTGTCGGTAGTTTCCAGCCAGCATGTAGCCAGTCTTACCAAGTCCAGTTTGCTTGCTACATCAATTTTACTCAAATATCCAGCATATCATGTATTTAGTATTTCCAGCGTTTTTAATAAATATGAAACATTATTATTGGACACAATGATAAGGGTTCATGTGACCGCTAGTTGATGAAATTCGAACTCAATATGAAGTCGAATTTCACACCCTTAACCTTTCTGGCTCAAATTTGAAGTTGCTGGTCACCCTCAAAATATAATGACTGTCCGGCTCTGTCTGTTTCAGTAGCCGTCTCGCTCCAAACTCATTAGGAAATTCCTGTACGCTTGTGCCCTCCGGCCTCTTTCCTCGCTACTCGTCTCCCCTCTCACTCTTTCAAAACATCAACATTGCTCATTTACAATTTCCGCCTGAATTTGTAAACACGTCAGGGCCGTCTTTCAAGCGCATTCACCACTAGACCCCTTATCTTTTGTTGTATGTTATCACGCGAATGTTTAATTTGCTGCAGTAACATTATTCCACGGTTCGTATGGCTATCTCTGATGATACAATTTTAAGTTTGAAATATTATGCACTTTCATGTTTCCTGTGCTCACCTCCCGGACTCTGTAGGCGTTGTTACCTAAATTCGTAACCCCTAGTTGAACTTCCTTAAGCCGCTCCTGTCTTTTCTCCATTCTACCGTGATGTCATCTCCTTCTTCTTCCCGCGTTGTCATCTTCTTCCTTCTCCCTTCTTCTTCTTCTCCGATTCCCATACAGTAACGTTCTTCACCATATTTCGAGACCCTTGCCTGACACCGCCTGCGAATCTCTCCTGCTATTCTTCTGTTTCCTATTGTCGGCTGCTCTATTTTCTTCTTCTCCATGCAGCTCCTCCAAATATCTCTGGGTTTCTACATGCATGGCCTCCAACATTTGATGTGTTCCGTTTTCCTCCTCGTGGATGTCGGGATTCTTCCGCCGATCTATTGCTCTTTCCCATTTATTCTTATTGTTTCCCTCTATGTTACGTGGATTCTCCAGGTACTGGTTGCAGGTCAGCGCGTCTCTGGTTCCAAATTCTTCGGTCCTCCCTTGGATCCGATTGCTCGTTAAACCGCTGGTTATCTTGTGCGTTATGTTGTTGGTTGTAACGCCTATTGTCCTTGGGCCTGTATTGTTGATTATAGTGTCCTCCACGCCATCCCTGATTATAAGGTGCGTTATTATTATTATTATTCCTATTGTATGACGTTTGGTATCTCCTATTATCTCGCCACTGCTGATTGTTTGTGTTGCAGTAGCGGTTAGTTTCTTCCTGAGTGTAATGGTTTTTGTCCCTATTTTCATATCTCGGTTGAGATCTCGGCTCATATTCTTCGGTGTTCTGCCGTCTTTGATTATCCCCAGTGTTTGTAGCTTGCGACCTCGTGTTTTTGTTCGATGTCTTGACTACTTCGACTGCATTAACTAACTCTATCTGTCTCTTCTCTCTCGGGTTGATGTAATTAGTGGTTTCATCTATCCTCCTTAATACCTCTTCTGCCTGGACCACGGTCGTAATATTTGCCGCCACCAAGAATTGCTGAACGCTATTAAGCATCTGTTTTCCTATAGTAGTTATTAGCTCCATTTCGCTCGGGGGATTATCAAGATCCTGCAATTTGACAAGTTGCATGGCGAAAAAATCTGCATATTTCGTCTGATGCGTGGAATGGTACTTGCGCGAGTATAAGTCCATTCGCAAGCTTTGTTGATATGAACCACTCCAATATTTGCTTAGGAAGGCCTTCTGGAACCCTTCCATTGATTTGAATGTGTTCTTAAATCCAAGATACCACGTAAGTGCTGAACCCGCCAAAAAAATTTCAACCATTCTTAATTGTCGCGTTGAGCTAACATTTTGGTCCGAAAAATATTCTGTCAGTTCTCTTAAGAAAGCTTTAGGTGTCCCTCCGCTCTCTGTTAATACTTATTTGGTTTAAATCCGTTTCCAAGGATGACTTTGATAACTCTCGTGGGAAGTTGTGTGTTTTGACGTGTCGAGCTACGACCCTCATAATTCTGGAATGCTTGCGTGTCTATCGTTCTTGGACTTTGCCCAAGCTCGTGGCTGTCTACTGTGTGCTCTCTTTCCGCATTCTCCCCTTTCCCCTTTTCCATTAGTGTAGCAAACATCGTATTATGTCCAAGTGACTGCAATTCCGATTTTATCATGCAGTCCTCTTCAATTTGAAATCTTAACTTCATATTTTCTTCTAACGCCTGTATTTTCGCGTTATTTTCCCCTAGCTTCTTGCTTACTGCGAGCCGTTCATCTTTCGAATCAGCGCTCATCTTGGTCCAATCTTTTCTAATAGTATCCTTCAATTTATCAATGTGCTTTTCGACTTCCTGTTGATTAGCGTCCTGATTATCTTCGAGTTTATCTATCCTTTCTCCCAGAGAAATGTTGTTCTGCTCTAATGTTTGTTTACTTTCTTCCTGGTCAATTTCTAACTTTTTCCATTTCTCAATTGATTGTATTTCTAATTTGTTGAGTTCCGTCACTAAGCCAGTGATATTGTTATCTACTGTAATTATTATTATTATTATTATTATTATTATCTGATCTTGCATACCCTGTGTCCCTTGTTCGATCACCTCAAACCTTTTTTCTAAGCTTGTGTGTGCTTCTTTAATCTCAGATGAGTTGGTCAAACACGCTTGCTCGATTTGTGCTAGTTTTGCCATAACAGTATCATCCATTCCTTTTATTTCCTTTTTAAACGAATCTTCGATACCTTTTATTATTCCTAATTGTTTGGTATTGTTAGTGTTAACGTCCTTTGCTAATTGGATTAGCTGTTCTTTTGTGTGCTCTTTGATTTCTACCGTTAGCGCAGCTAGATTTTGAGTGTTCCTTTCGTCTTGTGCGTTTAACATTTCATTGTTTTTCTCAGACTGCCTATGTAATTAATTGCTCACTAACCAGAATGTTTTGTGTAGCGATTTTCTGATTTATATTCTCGTTAACTTCAGATAGTTTTGTGTTTAACTGTGTCTGTATTTCTACACTATTTGCCGCTAACTGTGTCTGCATTTCTACACTATTTGCCGCTAACTGTGTCTGCATTTCTACACTATTTGCCGCTAACTGTGTCTGCGTTTCTTCACTATTTGCCGCTAACTGTGTGTGTATTTCATTGGTTATGTCCTTTCTCATCTCACTAAGTTGATCTCGCGTACGAGCGGATGCTAATTCAATCACTTCGCGTATTTCTCCCAGAGTTGCCATCACAACAATAATATATTTGAGACATAGGGAAATGACATAAGGGCGGAGCCCTGGATACGCGCGCTCACATATATTAAATATACACACATTAACCCTTTACATACTCAGTTCATTTACTTTAAATTACTCCCACAAACTATAGCATCACTGAGTATAATTTAATTATTATTCCATTTAATTTTTAACCCTTTGATTCAGTTATAATCTTCCTGACCTTACTTCAATTACAAATCTTACCAATTAATAGAGTATTAATTAATTTTTAAAGTCTAACCTTCCTGTCAAATAATTCTTTGAGTTTGGCTTTTCTACACAAAGCTATTTTAATTTTATTGGGCGCCTGGAACAGTTTGTGCTAATTTTAATCAAAGTTCAAACACTTAACTTGTTCCAAATTTACTTTATTGCAAACTCCATGACTTTATATTTTCAAACATTTGGCGGTACTATCTTCGCCTAACTTACGTTAATAAACTTATCACATGCCGGTGATTTATTTTTTTACTCTAAAACACAAATGCCACACGTTCGGAAGCCAAAGTAACTCTTAAATACCCTTGAAAAATAGCATATAGACAAGATTCGAAATTTCGGGGTCGTAATGGATTCTTGTGAATGTGATTTAGAGATTTTATGCTATCAATATAACTTTCAGGGTTCATAAGGTTAACTTATTATTACAAAGCCAAGAAAACAACAGGATCTACTAACAAATAAAATTTTAATAACTGAATCAATCATAAAAAACACTTAACAATAAACCACCCTTATATAGTTCACTCGCACGTGAACAGATCTGACACCGACCAGCCTGACGTACCATGATAACACGGCATGACAGCTGTCAAACAAGCGTTGTGATTGCAATGACACTTAATTCAAAGTAACAAAAGAAAACGGATCACAAGATCCAAAAATAACAAACAAATAAAATAGTACAAGAATTTAATATTTATGAGCGACACGTTTTTTTAAAGACTAGTTCAAGTAATGAGCACTTTGACGGGCGCTCGTTTCCGACCAAAACAGTCGGTTCGGGAGCGAACTCCGTACTGCGAAGGACGAATTACGGAAATGTGGGAACAACAATTACATATTTAAATACACTACTGACATGCTCTAACCTTATATTACCACAACCAAATACACGTGTGTATTATTTAAAATAAGGGCTGCGGAATTACCGCCTTATACCACAAACACTAGGAAAGCATAACATGACATGAACAAGTTTGGCCGGTTGCCAAATTATATTTATAATGAATACAATGGCCTTGAAAATAAGAGCCAACAACAACAAAATACAAATTTTTAAATTCACGCCAGAAAATTTGGCGTTTTAAAACAATGAACAAATAAGTCGTAGTCATGATAAAAAAAACCTTGGATCGACAACATGGCAACTCCCCAAATTAAACCAAATAAAATAACCTTAACTCATTAGGCTTTAAAGCAAACATTTACGTGTCATAACAGAGCTGGGGACAGCCGGGTCTGTTATCGCATATCTGAGTAAGTGTCTGATTCCTTCCCCAAACGTAGTAATGAGTGCAACGCTAAATATAGATTCTGGCCCATAGCCAGCGTCCAGCAACCTTTGCTAATCGCCACCTGTTAAACGCGTAAAAACAAAATATCACATTATCTCAAAACATCCTCTCAGGGATTTTTAAGAACACATCTCCAGGTCAAACTTACCCCCAAGGGTAACTAATTTGCCGGAATGATGTCGCAGTCAAGGACAGGCTTTACCTTTCCTCATCATCACACTTACACCCAAAAACACGTGGCACTTTCTCGAAGATCTCGTCGCAGCATATGAACCAGCACACCCCTCAGATAAATGACACACAACATGTCCAAATGACAATAAAGAATTAATACTTGAATCAGAATTAGCCCGAGTTATCAAAGCAACTAAAATACTAATTTTCCCCCCAGTCTAGTTTTAGTTTTACGTATCATTAATTCAGTCCATTTATCATTGTCGTTCCTAGGTTCTCATTCATGGCTACACTTTTTATTGATACGTTAATCATATGCGGCCATTTCGCTATAAGAATTATGTATACATAAGGACAACATTTAAGTTACAAAATTTACTGTACAACATAATTGTCACGCAATGCCAAAATTTACTACACGCATGTCAGTTAAGAAATCAAACCCTAAATTTAAATTAAACCACACAAATAAAATCTTGTACAAAGTTCCACACATCTCTCGCGATTCCCCTCGTCCAAAATCAATAAATCAATTTTTTAATACTCATCACTTAAACCGCTTTCCAGAGGCCTCCCGCCTCGTCATCTCCCATCATTAGGCCTTTTAGCCCATAACACTCATGGTAATGGAGGATGAAACTTGTTGTCTTCTTTCCATGGTCGTCATCTTGCTGCTGTTAAAACACAATTAAATTAAAGTTTTAAAACTGTTCTATCTGCTCTATGAGTATTTTATTTCCTCATATAGTCCTATGCAGAATCGTAGACTTTCCCTATTCTATGGCTAATTGCCATCTCACAATTTATGAAATTTATAACTTCGTTGTCGACACACAACTAGAATTTTAAAACCATACCGTCTTAAGGACGTCTTAAATTGACTGTCGAAGAATAATTAGGAGTGCCCCGGTTCATCTCAGACATTTGTTTATATACAGAAAGCCTTAAAGTTCCCATGGAGGGAGAAACAGCTCCTCAATATTTTAAATAATGGGCCTATAATTATGTGTGACCTCTCAAAAATCTCGTAATTTCTCACGGGTCGCGAATCTGCCGCCGAACACGCAAACCGATCGCTAGATCTCTTATAACCGATTTGCGCGTAAAAACACACTAATGCTATGTTCTGGCGTCCTATCCTCTTATTGGTCAGTTAAGTTGGCGTCGGAGTTCTGACCTTACAAACCCGCCCTTTTTTGGACGTCACGACAATTCTCCTCTCTCTCACTCCTTGCCGTGGACCCATCATCGTGGCCTGTCGATGGTCACGTACGCCTCAGCGTCATACCTGATTTTCTCAGAAGAATAAGAATAGCATTGGTTGTGAAACTGTCGGTAGTTTCCAGCCAGCACGTACCCCGTCTTACCAAGTCCAGTTTGCTTGCTACATCAATTTTACTCAAATATCCAGCATATCATGTATTTAGTATTTCCAGCGTTTTTAATAAATATGAAACATTATTATTGGACACAATGATAAGGGTTCAATATATTATGTATAAACTTTTGAACTGACGATGGCTTTGGGGTCTGGGGGAAGTTAAACGCGAAGATATGTTGAAATTTTCCGGAAGTCGAAACATGGCACCAATTGCAATAGTTAGCTATCTGATGAAATCTACCTAAAAGAAAGAAATCAGCCATTAGCTGCATGTATTGATGGGTATATAAACACACTTGATATAAGTTACTATCTGTTTCATAGAAAGTACAATCTTTATAAAATCCATAATTTTTCGACCCCTAGAATCATTTTCGAATTAAAAATGTTTGAGACCACTGATCCCGATGAAGAGAGCGTTCTGAGAAGGAACAGACCTCTATACTATAGCATATGAAAACGGGTGGACTAGTTCTTTGAGAAACCACTTGCAAATCATTATTTCCACTTCTTACATCATGAATGCCATTAGCCAATAGAATATTGCTAGAGGCTACAAGTGCGGATCAGGCCATTCTTTTCTTCTCGTTGTCAAGGTTGGATACTGAACTTACCAACATGTCACTATATTTGTTGCTGCTTGCCGCCAGATGTAAATACTGTAGATCGAATGATCCTACAAACGCAACCAAATCGGATGATACAATAAGAGAAGAAATGAATTAAGATGATTAAGACTGCCAAAGGGCTTGAGAGGAGGCGGTCGTGGCCTGGAAGAAGGTACTCTCAGTAACAGCTGCTCAAGCTTTTATTCTAAGGATAGGCTAATTGCCATATGTACCAGGCACGTCCAGAAAGTAAGTAACGTTTTTGAACGTTGTCGTAGCATCGTTGCAATCGCAGTTTGGCGCATACGCGGGAGTTGCTCTAAATGAAGGAGAAGGAGATGGCCATTTTGAGATATCTGTATTTTGTTTCCGCTTGATAGTGCTTGGTTACAATGGTGAAGTTGTTTGAAAATCCCACCGCATGTGAGAATAGATCTGTCATTCACTTTCTGAATGTGAAGAACATTAAACCAGCCGGCATTCATCGACACATTTGCGAGGTGCACGGAGAAAATGCGATGAGTGATTCAATAATAAGGAGAAGGGTGCAACAGTTCAATGAAAGACGTTATCAAGTGTACGATGACGAAATTATTTTAGTTAATGAAGACTTGATACCTACAGTTGAAGAACGCGTAAAGTAAGTAAGTAAGTAAGCAAGTAATTATGTAAGGTAAGTAAGTAAGTACCGGTAAGTAAAGTAAGTATGTAAGTTAGTAAGTAAGCAAGTTAAGTAAAGTAAGTAAGTAAAGTAAAGTAAGTAAGTAAGTAAGTAAGTAAGTAAGTAAAGTAAAGTAAGTAAGGAAGTAAGTTAAGTTAAGTAGGCTAAGTAAGTAAGTACGTAAGTAAGTAAGTAAGTAAGTAAGTAAGTAATTAAGTAAGTAAAGTAAGTAAGTAAAGTAAGTATGCGAGTTAGTAAGTAAGCAAGTTAAGTAAAGTAAGTAAGTAAGTAAAGTAAAGTAAGTAAGTACAGTAAAGTAAGTAAGGAAGTAAGTTAAGTTAAGTAGGCTAAGTAAGTAAGTAAGTACGTAAGTAAGTAAGTAAGTAAGTAATTAAGTAAGCAAGTAAGTAAAGTAAGTAAGTAAGTAAGTAAGTAAAGTAAGTTAAGTGAGTATGTAAGTTAGTAAGTAAGCAAGTAAGCAAGTTAAGTAAAGTAAGTAAGTAAGTTAAGTAAAGTAAGTAAAATACGTAAAGTAAGTAAGTAAGTTAAGTAAGTAAGTAAGTTGAGTAAAGTAAGTAAGTAAGTAAGTAAAGTAAGTAAGTGTAAGTGACCCATGTCATTGGTATTTCCGGCAGGCTTAAGATCCACCTCAGGGTAAAATTCTCTAAAAGCTACCGACAGTGGTGGCTACGCTCGCTAAAGCGCAGCGTTAGTCCATGGGGCCAAGTGGTAGGTTATTACTGAATGCTAACACTACCTAAGTGAAGATGATGAGAGAGAAAAGGAGGTGGGTTTAGGAGTGGAAACAATTTTAGGCAGAGAGGAAGAGAATCTAATAAAAGTTAATAAGAAAATAATAATCCAAAGATGGATTACACTGGGCGAAGCCCGTGAAGCAGCTAAAGAAAGAGGGAGCTCGGACAGCGTTGACGGAGAGAGCGGCGTTAGCTACGGTTTTCTGCCGACTATCACTATTCGCTCTTTCCCTCCCGAGCAAGTATTTGGGTATAATGGGGAAGGGTGATACTCTAGCAAGGCCAGGTATGCCAAAAGGAAAAGATCTAAGCACTTTCCCTTCAAAAGGGTGAGATTTTAAAAAGCATTCTGAAATGCTAGAAGGATTTGAATTTGTCGTGATATTTTTATTACTGGACACTGTCGGATCTCCGACAGAACGGCCGAATGCCCCCAAAGCGGGAAGAGATAAAGCAACTCTAGTGCTTTTAGCAATGTTTTTATTATTATAAGTGGATTTTTAAAGAATACCAATTGTTGCATCCAAAGCAGGCTAAACTCTTACCCAGCAGAGTACTAACTAAAAGTTTAGAACAGAGGAAAAACCTCAAACCTAACTTAAACAAAACCAAATTTTTGAGCAGTAAAACACAAGTCTGAGAGAAAATCTCTACAAGTAGGAAGCTGTTGGAGCGAGCTGTACTTGTCTCAATTATTTACTAGAATCAGCTAAGATAGCTAAGAGAAACTTATAAATGTTGTTATTGGAAGTTTTGTTTTGAACGCAACAAGTGATAGATTTTTCATTAATTCAGAGATTGCTTCTTTTCTTTGAATAGGAGGTAATTTTAGGGAAAGAATCGGGGAAGAGAAGGTCCTGCCTAACCATTATTCTAGAAATAGAAGTGGAAAACAAATAGTAATGAATATATTTAACAAATTATAGAATTTATAACAATTACCAATTCTTTAGATGTTTTAAGCTAAAGAAAGAAATTTTGGTTTAACAACTTGGAAGTCTAAGACCCCTATTAGTATAAAAACCCTTACAAGAGTTATTTAACAAGCGTGTAATTAAAAGGTTTTAGACCTGTTAGGTTAATTGTAAAAGATTTGTAATTTAGTATAACAATTTGTTAAATTAGTTAGGTTGGATACAAGCACTATTTGAATGCCCTTGTGGCAAACTAAAAGGCTACAAACAAAAAGATTATATTCCTGATCGTAGTAGGAGAAAAGAAGAAATTAGAAGCGGAGGTGACCGCTATTATTTGAACAGAAGTTAATAAATGTTACATTCAAAAGGGTCAGGTCATATTAACGAAGCCTGGAACAAAAATAAATCAGGTTCAAAAGTTTAACAATTAGAAGATTACCAATTCCTGGACCAGCAGGATAAAGAAGATTAATAAGTAGTTTCTATAACTACTGCTATTTACGCATAATTGAATAAGTGATACATTCCAATTGGGCAGGTCACCTTTTGTGAAGCCTGGATTATACATTTAACAATTGAAAAATTAGAACTTCCTGATTGCGGCCGGACAAAAATGCTTATTAAAACGTGGATGTAACCACGGTTATATAAATTCCTGAGCAAGCAGGATAAGAAGAAAGAGATTAAAAAGAGGTTTCTAGAACCTCTATTATTTAAACAGAATGAATAAGTTTGACATAAAGCAAAGTTGGGAGGGCGCTTAATGTTCAGCGAGGCCTCATTGAAATAGAATCAGTTAATTAAATTAACCTAAATTTGTTAGTAAAAGGTATTTGGGGAAAAGGAGATAGGGATTTATTGTTCTTGCCAATTTTTATTGCTCTCAATCGTACGCGGCGCGGTAAATAGTTGAACGGGCACTGTTTTTGTAGCACGAAAGTTTGTCGATAGTTTGTAAATATTCACTATTGAAGCACTGTAAGTTCGTGGAACAAGAGAAAGGTTATTGCGGCTTATGTAGATGCACATAGTTGAGTTCTAACATGTGTCTTGCGTTGTACAAGTTTTAAGTTGCAAACAATAGTTGCAGTTAACTTGAGGTTTTTAACAATTTGACAGTACTGAGCACAGTTCTTTGCGGTTTGGAGTTTATTTTGAATGGAAAATTCCAGAACTGTAGTGTCAGTTAAAAGGAGCGGTAATAATCCCTCGGCGGACACAAGTTAAGTTTTAGACAACGGTTAATTTGACATGAATCCCCATTGCAGGAAAGTATTCCCTTACTTGGTATAGAAAATGCTAGATTTCATGACTAGTAGAAATTCTTGTTGACTAAGAAAAGCGGTTCCCACGAGGGGCGGATGTTTCACAATTTTGTGAAAGTCCAGCACTGCCTATGACCTTTAGTAAAAGCATTCCAAATGTTAATTAAAAATACTCTAAAATTGTTAAAATCGTTGAAGATTTGTACTTAGCTTTCCATTGTGGTTTTAAGATTGAAGCCTCCTTCGAACGTTAAAAGCAGAAATGAGACATGGCGTGGAATTTAAATAATCTCCATTTGAAGAGGAAGAGAGCCTCTGAGAGGAGACTGGACTGTTCACTTAAAAGTCCGGACGAGAAGTGAGAACGAGCGAAGAAGCCCACGTGGGAGCTAGGTAGGCGAGGGGGAAGGGGAAGAAAACAAACGAACATATAGCAGAGTGGGAAACATTAAAAAGACAAAGATTCATCATTTCGAACTTTGATACATAGAAATTATCTTCAAGGAGTAGTGTCTTCAAGGAGATGATAGCCGAAGACAGTGGCGACGCCTGTTGGAGTGGTATGTAAATCCTCTTGAGCTCGACAAGTCCGAATAACTTCGACGGGTTGCCGCGAGATGCCGCTAGGTAAATTTCATAGAAGATACACATCCGAAACAAACTTATAAACAACTTAAGAACATGTTTGGAGAACAAATAGAATACAGAGGGTCACTGTTGGTGTCTGCAAGAAGGAAAATTAAATAAATGAGACTAATGAAAAAGAGAGCAAAGAGCAGCAAGAGCTAACTCTGACTAGTCGTGTATTCTAATGAATACACCACCAAGCTCTCTGCTGACTCGGTAGACGTGTGGGTTCGAGCCCCACCGGCGGCTGTCCTTGAAATGGTTTTCCGTGGTTTCCCCATTTTCAACACCTGGCAAATGCTGGGACTGTACCTTCTGACAGGCCACGGCCGCTTCCTTCCACATCCTTGCCCAGTTGCATTCATCCTTATCCATTCCATCTCTCATCCCGAAGCACTGGCCGCCCACGGGTGTCGACTAAAAAATCCTGCACTCGGCTTCTCAGGAGGTCACACGAAAAAAGAAAATTACTAAGCTTAAAAGTCACTTTGGTACAAAATCAGATTATTTAGTTTTCAAATGCTGGCGAGCTGATTCATTGTAGGGGCGTAATCTAATATCCTCTTCGTTCTCCTCTGGATAGTTATCCCTGGAGAAAACTTTTTATAGGACGTGATGGCGCACCAAAGAGGACCGGGTTTGATTTCAGTTAATGCATGTGACATTTTTGAGGTGAAATGTTACGTCCAGTGGTTCAGTTTGCTGGTAAGAAGCTTTTGGTTGTTAATTCATTTGAGGGGTTTGGGACATCTTGGTCATCAGCCCCGTGTTGTTGCGTATGTGTAGAACGAGTCTAATAACCTATGTTTCTCTGATGACTGTAGTAGTGTGTGTATCTGCATTAGGAACAGGGATGGGGTAGATGCCCCGGAACTTGAAATAAGGTAATATTCCGTCATTTACCTGGAGGGAGTGTAGAAAAACCCGGGGGAAAATTACACTCAGGAATCCTGCTGTCAGCGTCGGGATTCGAACCTGCTATCTCCAGACTTGCTGCAGCAGCCCTCACGGCCGTGGTGCATTATTTAACGAGCATGGCTACACCGCGGGGTTGGCAAAAATAAGGTCCCGTGGTCCACAAAAACCAAAACTCATCTTAAGCGCATGATGGAAAAGACGATCACAGAATCTCTACCCCAGGCACCAGTGGATAGACTGGACTCACCTGATCATCGGATTCTGGGGGATCAGAGACACCATGCGGAGAAGAATCGGAGCTTCTCAAGAAGTCTTCACACTCTCAAAACTCGACGTAAGAATTTTATTGGCACAATTAATGTGAACACCCTCACTAAAACAGGCAAATTAAAACAACTCACTAACGCACTCGAAAAATTTGACCTCAAAATCACCGCACTTCAAGAGACACGATTCACGAATGAAGAACACATTAATACGGAGAATCTATAAAGGCAAACATGCTACAAAAGTTAGAGGTAAACTACCACTACTGGTAACGGGTTTCGCCATACACAATTCCGTACTCGACTCAGTCATTGATTTCTCTTCTCCCAACGAAAGAGTATCTCTGCTCTCATTAAAGTCCGCCAATAAAGCTTACACACTGATCAACGTCCACGCTCCCATAAATCAACTCAACAAATCCGACGCTGAAACTATGGACAATTTCTGGGAAACTCTCAAAGGAACAACTAACAAAATACCAAGGCACCATGTGAATATTTTATTGGGTGATTTTAATGCCCAGTTAGGTAAGGAAAGAAACTTTAGTTATACCACAGGCCCCCATACTAAGCACGAACGTACCAACGGGAATGGTGAGTGACTAATTGACTTCTGCAGAAACTTTGAACTTAAAATCATGAGCACACAATTTCAAAAACCTCCCCACAAGTTAACCACATGGAGAGCACCCAATCTTAGACAGGTTGAATACCAAATTGACTATATCGCAATTTCCAAGAAAAAAATTAACGTCAGAGCTCGCAAAGACGAAATTCCAACCCAATAGAAAGCAAAAAGGCCCACCCAAAAATATGAAACCAGATCCAGAGTACCTGAAACTCCACAAAGAAGAAATAATAATGCAAATTAATCAGGAGACATCAACAGACTGGCAGAAAATAACGAAGAAAATTCAGGAAGTCATGAAACTAGGACAACCTCCTCGCACAAGGAAACATCACTGGTGGAATGCAATTAGCGATCGGGCAGTTGATAACCGAATGATTGCGTGGAAAAAGTTTAACAGTCACAAAACTAATGAAAACTGGGAGAACTTTCTTACAACCCAAAAATATGCTTCCAAAACAATTAGGACAGAAAGACGAGGATATGACAACAACAGACTCCATGGAATCCAGCAGAATTTCACCCAACATAATACTAGAAAATTCAACAAGACATTTAGAGAAAACTTAAAGGGATAACAGGCGCCCAGCCTGTGCTTCAAAAAACCCGATGGCACGTTGGAAACTAACGCGGGAGAAAACTGTAAAATATTGGCCCAATACTTCAACTCCTTTCTTAACTGCGAATCACCCCAAGAAAAACTTACCTTCACTCCTCCGGTTTCCACACACCCGGACTCACGAGCCCCTGACCTAGAAGAAATTCAGGAGATCATCCGAAAGCTCAAAAATTACAAAGCACTAGGATAAGATGTGATCACTGCTGAATTCTGGAAACTAAACGATCCTACACTTACGCAGAAACTTCATCACGTCATTTCAGACATATGGATGATAGAGTGAATACCAGAGGACTGGAAATGTGTTCTAATTCATCCGTTACTCGGTGATAAAGCAGCCATCAGTAATTACAGAGGAATCTCCCTGCTCCAGATTGCTTATAAAATCCTCTCCAAGGCAGTTTTAAACAGGCTAGAACCCCAGGCGGATCCACTAATTGGTGAATACCAAGCCAGATTCAGAAAAGGGCGGTCATGTGCTGAATAGATGTGGAGCTTAAAACGATATTACAGATGAGAAAATGTAGAAATACAGCAATAACTTCAGAAAAGCGTATGCTTCTGTAGACCGTGAAACCATTTTTATGATCATGGAAGAATTCGGGATAGACAGAAAGACCCGAAAAAGCATTAAACAAACGCTTACAGAAACTATTTCCGAAGTGAAATTCATGGGTGAAATATCGGAGCCCTTTGACATCAAAACTGGAGTTCGACAGGGGGACGGATTATCCGCAATGCTCTTTAATATTGTTCTAGAAAAGATCATTAGGGAATGGGAACCTCATATAAAAGGCATTCAAATTGGTTTTAAAAAAGAGAACCGTCTTACAGTCAAGTGCCTCGCTTTTGCGGACGATATTGCCATTATCACTAACACCAGACATTAAGCCATATACGCGGTGGAAAAATTGCATGAAATTGCGCAAAGAACCGGACTACAAATGTCTCATGAAAAAAAAAACAATATATGGGAAGACGACCAAAAAAACTAAACTTTAATCACACAATTCGGAAAAATAACACAAGTCCCCCATTTTAAAATACCTTGGTGAAATCATACAATCCTCGGGTCTAAACCGAATCGCCAATGAACAAAGAATCATCAAACTACAGAAGGCTTTCAAGATAACGTGGGCTCACTACAACAAGAAGTGCATCTCGCAAGACGCAAAATTAAGGCACTATACAATGGTGATTCTTCCGGAAGCAACTTACGCAACCGAAACAATGGTGATCGACGGTCATTCCAAAATTAAGGATATGGAAAAACAGGAAAGAAAAATTCTCAGAAAGATTACGGGGCAGTTAATAATAACGGTATTTGGATGATGAAACCGCAAAACAGACTCTACCAGAAGGTCCACACGATAACGGAAGTAATCAGAAAACACCGAGCACAGTTTTATACACACATTTACAGGATGAAAACTTCAGAACGGCGAAGAAATTGCTAAACGTTATAACACAGAGTAAGTGTGGCACGAAGTGGCTGACAGATGTTCAGAGGGACCTAAAACAGGTCACCATACAAAATCTCGAGGACCGCACAGACTGCCGGAATAAAATCAAAAATGTTAAGTTTGAGCAGAGACCATGACGACAGCCTGGAAGAAAATGGACACCTGAGCGGAAGAAGGAGCAGTCTGAGAGGATGAAGAGATTTTGGGAAGAGAAGCGGGAAAGCGCCAGAAGATGAATTACTGTCGACCAAAGTATTATGTGCACTCGAGTTTGAAGGTTGTTTCTGAAATAACCAATAGACCTACATAAAATCCAATACCATCATCATTTTGTCGTTCTATTTTACGTTAGTTCATGTAGGTTTGGAATTTTTAGCCTATTTTCAATTTTGAAACAAGTAGTTCCGTGAAGAACTATACAGCCTATTTTCATATATCCTACTTATGTTAATTGCCACTATCAACATACACAATTTCTGTTTGATTGCTGTAATAGATTCGTAGATATTAAGAACCGACTAAATATTTCGGATGGTCGCCATGTTGGATTTTATATATGTAGGTCCTAGAGTTATGTACTGTTACATGCAGATTATTGTGAACGTGTAGTATTCAAACTTCAATCGCATAATTAGGACACAAGAAAAAACAAGGAGATTTTAAAATTTTCACAGCTGCCATCTTGAGGTTATGGAAACAACTGAAATAAATTAGATGCCAGTGGATTAACATTCGTATAAGGATTTACTGTACCAAGTTTCACTGCACTTGGATGGTTAAATTGCGAGAAACGTCCATGTGAATATTTATAATTCGCGTCACCGCCATGTTGGATTTGTGATCACCAGGTTATTTAAAGTCCTATAGGTGAACTTAAGTTCATAGCCCCTATGAACATTAAAAAATGCAGTTTGATTGCTAAAATAGATTCGTAGATATTCAGTATCGTCTAAATATTTCGGATGGTCGACATGTTGGATTGTTAAATGTATAGGCCATAGAGTCATGTAGCATTAAAGGAAAATTATTGCGTAGGTTTATTATTCAAACTTTCACTTCGATCGCTTGACTACATCACAAGAAATAAAAAACTTAATTTTAAAATTCGCACTGCCGCCATCTTGAGGTTATGTAAACAATTGAACTAAATTAGATACCAGTGGATTACAATGTGTATAAATATTTCCTGTACCAGGTTTCAGTGCGCATGGAAGATTAAATCGCGAGAAAGGTCTATTTAAAATTTTCAAATTCGCTTGGCCGCCATGTTCGTTTTGTAGTTAAACGGTTTTTGAAAGTCTTATAGATGGACTTCCAGCAGTGCCCTTTATCTCCATACAAAATTTTAGGGAGATACCGCTAATAGTTTCAGTGATGTAGAATGCCGGTGAAATATGATTATGTAAACAATTGAACGAAGTTAGATGTCGGTGCATTACAATGTATATAAACATATACTGTACCAAGTTTCATTGCGTTTGGTTGGTCAAATCACGAGAAACGTCTATTTAAAAGTCGCAAATTCGCTTGGCCTCCATGTTGGTTTTGTAGTTACCAGGTTTTCAAAAGTCACATAAGTGAACTTATAGTAGTTCCCTCTATCACCATAGAAAATGTCAGGGTAATATCGGTAATAGTTTCGGAGATATTGAATGCTGGTGAAATATTTCGCACAGCTGCCATGTTGGATTGGTGAGACGTAACAAAATTTGAAGGGCACGGTCGAGGTCGCCGGGAATAGTGCTATGAACTTTCCGAGTTTCATTGAAATCGCTCCTGTCGTTTAGATTTTATTAGGGGGGGACACACACACGAATCACACACACACACACACACACACACACACACACACACACACACGCACGGACAAAAGGTGATCTCATAAGCCTATTTTTACAAAATTGAAAATAGGCTAAAAATAGACTTATGAGATCACCTTTTGTCCGTGTGTGTGTGTGTGCGTGTGTGTGTGTGTGTGTGTGTGTGTGTCCCTAATAAAATATAAACGGCTGGAGCGATTTCAATAAAACTCGGTAAGTTCATAGCACTATTCCCGGCGACCTCGACCGTGCCCTTCAAATTTTGTTATGTCTCACCAATCTAATATGCCGGCTGTGCGAAATATTTCACTAGCATTCAATATCTCCGAAAATATTACCGATATCGCCCTAAAATTGTGTATGGTGATAAAGGACACTACTAGAAGTTCACCTATGAGACTTTCAAAAACCTGGTGACTACAAAACCAACATGGCGGTCAAGCGAAATTGAGACTTTTAAATAGACATTTCTCGCGATTCAACTATCCAAACGTAATGAAACTTGGTACAGCAAATGTTTATACACATTGTAATGCACTGGAGTCTAATTTAGTTCAATTGTTTACATAACCTCAAAATGGCGGCTGTGCGAAATATTTCACTGACATTCTATATCTCCGAAACTATTACAGATATCATCATGCAATTTTGTACGCTGATAAAGGGTACTAATACAAGTTTAACTATGTATATTTCATAAACCTGTAAAGTATAAAACGAACATGGCGACCAAGCGAATTTGAAATATTTTAATAGACTTTTCTCGTGATTTAACTCTCTGAGCGCAGTGAAATGTGGTACAGTAAATGATATTGCAGATTGTAATGCACTGCCATCTAATTTAATTCATTTGTTTACATAACCTCAAGATGGCGGCTGTGCGAAATTTTAAAATTAAGTTTTTATTCTTGTGTCGTAATCATGCGATCGAAGTGAAAGTTTGAATAATAAAGCTAGGCAATAATTGTCCTTGAATGGTACATAACTCTATGGCCTATACATATAAGAATCCTAAATGGCGAGCTTCCGAAATATTTAGACGGTTCTCAATATCTATGAATCTTTTACAGCAACCAAACTGAATTTTTTTTTAATGATCATAGAGACTATGAACAAATGTTCACCTATAGGACTTTCAGTAACCTGGTGAGCACAAATCCAACATGGCGGCGACGCGAAGTATAAATATTTAAATGGACGTTTCTCGCGAATTAACTATCCGAGTGCCGTGAAACGTTGCACGTCAAATGCTTATACAAATGTTGATCCACTTGCATGTAATGTATTTCAATTGTTTGCATAATCACAAGATGGCTGGTGTGCGTAGTTTTAAAATCTCGTTTTTACTTCTTGTGTTCTAATCATGCGATTGAAGTTTGAATACCACACGTACACAATAATCTTAATGTAATACTACAAGAATAAAAATCCATCCTGGCGACCTTATGAAATATTTAGACGGTTCTCAATATCTACGAATCTGTTACAGCAATTAAACTGACTTTTTTTTATGTTGATAGAGACAATTAACATGAGCAGGATATATGAAAATAGGCTGTATAGTTCTTCACGGAACTACTTGTTAATTTATAATTTAATATTTTTTATCGCACTTGAAACACAAAAAGTGCCCGTTTTTAAGCGTGTTTCAACCATGCGTCACATTTAAGAATTATTATCTCACAAACCCGTCATCAGATAGAATCTTAATTTTAACACAATATACATTGGAATGTTGTATAACTGGTTTATTAATTTCAAAATTTAGTGTGTTCAAGAACGAAAGTTGTAATTATTTTGCTAAGGTAACTATTTCTCGGCTCGGGGTCGTTGGAAAATGTAGTTCTTGGTTGCGTTGTAATCCTTATTCATCAAAAAGTTGTGCTGTATGACTGTGAAATACGTAAATTAATTCACTTATTTAATATTGGTTTGTATTTGTACGGGGAATTAAGACATGGTTCACCAGCTATCCGCTCCGGGAAATGCTGTACATCGTTGCCGATATGGAGCACATCACTTCCGAGCGAGGCGCGCCATGACGCGTAGTGGAACCCATCTTGGCAACGCTGTACAGCTTTCACCGGAGCGGCTAACTGGTGAACCATGTCTTAATTCCCCGTACAAATAGAAACCGATATAAAATAAGAGAATTAATTTACGTATTTCAAAATCATACAGCATACCTTTTTGATGTATAAGGATTACAACGCGACCAAGAACTACATTTTCCAACCATCCCGAGCCGAGAAAAAGTTACATTACAAAAATGATAACAACTTTGTTTCTTGGACACACAAAATTTTAAAATTAATAAGCCAGTTATACAACATTCCAATGTATATTGTGTTAAAATTTGAATTCGATCTGATGACGGGTTTGTGAGATAATAATTCTTAAATGTGACGCATGGTTGATACACGCTTAAAAACGGGCACGTTTTGTGTTCCAACTGCGATAAAAAATATTAAAATATAAATTAAAAATTCCAAACTTACATGAACTAACGTAAAATAGAACGGCGAAAATGATGATGTTATTGGATTTTATGTAGGTCTATTGGTTACTTCACAAACAACCTTCAAACTCGAGTACTCAAATATTTTGGTCGACAGTAATCTTGTATTCAAGTTCAATCGCTCTCCTAAAGGGGATCAATCGATTAAATAATAATAATAATAATAATAATAATAATAATAATAATAATAATAACAATCATAAGTTAATATTTTGGGTATTACGTCCCTTTTAACTACTGCGCGACTTAGAGACGTCGGGATGCCTGAATTTTGCCCGAAGGGGATCTTTGACGTGCCACTAAATCTACTGACACGGCTCCCTCACATACAAGCACGCTCAAATGCCAGCTGACTGCGCCGGGATTCTTGGGCTCAGCAGGCGAGAGTGTTACCGCTGAGTCACGCAGCCAGTATTGTTTATTATCGCGAGTTTAACGGTCACGTAAAACTACAAGCTTCCTTCGTTCCTTACATTGGTCTCTAGCATTCTTGGCTGTCACCGCGGCAATTAATATTTTTTTAAATTTCATTTAAACGATGTTTATATTTCAATTAATCGATTAATCTATATCAGAAATTAATCGATTAAAACTAATAGCCTTAACCCATAAGAAATATTACTTACAGTAAGATATCTTTTTCACGTTTGGGTATATAAATAGGCTACCTGTTTTCCCACCGAATGTAATTGGACACAATTTTATGTTGGCCGATTGGAAAGCTTTCTTTAATTCGTGTGGGAGGGAATCTAAGAGCAGTCAGATAGAAAGCTCTTAAAAGCGGTTGTATTTATCCACTAATAATTTATGATATAATATGAGCCCTTCACACTTCATTCATCGCTGATATTACAGTATGTGTGACTTGCCATTGACCATCGGATGCTCACTCAACGCTGTCTTTATCCGGGGATCTTACGACCACCTCCGGCCTGTCCCCCTGCGTGCTGTCACCGCGGGAGCAGAACATAAATCTCACTCTTGCTACCTTGATGAATCAATAGAAACCAAGAAACAAAATGAAGAGCATGGGTCGGAAAAGAGGTCCTTTATTATCATGATCACAAACTTCACGGTTAACTCTCAACTGGCTAGGTACGGTAAGTGCATTCAGACTTAATTAATCGATGTCCTGGGGTATTGGTGCACCCCAAAATAAGAGAGGTATTTTTTTGTTTGTTGTGAAAACATAGGTTGTTTTGGATAGTTATTTATAACACCCCGCCTCCGTAGCGTAGTGGTCAGCATTCTTAGCTGCCGCCCCGGAGGTCCTGGGTTCGATTCCCGGCTCTGCCACGAAATTTGAAAAGTGGTATGAGGACTGGAACGGGGTCTACTCAGCCTCGGGTGTTCCAAATGAGTAGAGGGTGTTCAATTCCCACCTCAGCCATCCTCGAAGTGTTTTTCCGTGATTTCCCACTTTGTCTTCGGGCAAATGCCGGGATGATACCTTCTTCAAGGCCACGGCCACCTCCTTCCCTCTTCCTTGCCTATCCATCCTGACCATCCCTTACCTTCCCTCATGAGGCCCCTGTTCGATTTGCAGGTGAGGCCGCCTGGGCGAGTTGCCAATCACACCTCACCAGTTGTATCCACTCCGATTAGATGTTCCCAGCTCTAGGACACTGCCCGTAGAGGCGGTAGTGGTGAGTTCCCTCGCTGAGTCCGTGGGTTCCACCAACCTGGAGGGTAAACGACTAAGAAAGAAGAAAGATTTATAACACATCTAATTACAAAATTATCGACAGCACCAAGAAAACATTGCATTTCAAAACAAGACACTGATTACATACAGCATAATTTTTATTTATTAATGCAGCCAATGGCCATGTATATTCTTTTCAGGACGGGTCAGAGAAGGAATTATGAAAGGAAATCTGACGTGGACCGTGCCTGGGAAACCACGAAACCCATTTTCAGGACGGCTGAGGCGGCCAGTAGAACCGCTCTCTCAGCTTCTCCAGGGTCTTCTTTATCCCTAGGTGTCCACCAGATGATCCTCCATGGACTTCCTTCAGGACTTCCTCCGTCATAGCCTTTGGAACGACGACTTGTTCCCGAGATGTCTTCCCGTCGGTGCTTTCCCAGGTACGGCATATGAGGCCATCCCTCACAACCAGCGAGTCCCACTGCGCCCAGTAGGACTTAAACTTTGGGCTGCAGTCACTCACAATGTTCCATTCGGGTCTGGGGACACAGGCCCCCTTCCATTCGGCTATCAGTCCCAGGTCATCATCTTCTGCTTGTGCCCGCATGAAAGATTCGCGGCTCCAGCTCCCTTGAAGTTCCACGGTAGTCCTTCGGCACTGTATCCTGGTGTTCTCCTCCCTTCGGGCACAGAAGGTGCAGTCTTCGGGGCACGGTCTTCGTGACAGGGCGTCGGCGTTAGCATGCAGTTGGCCTTTCCTGTGCTGAATCTCAAAGTTATACTGTTGAAGCCTCTCTAACCACCGCGCGAGTTGACCCTCGGGCTGCTTGAAGTTCAGGAGCCACCGCAGGGATGCATGGTCGGTCCTGATGAGAAATTCTTGCCCGTACAGGTACTTGTGGAAGTGTTCAATGGTCTTCACGATGGCGAGCAGCTCCTTCCTGGTGACGCAGTAGTTCCTTTCTGGCTTTGACAAGGCCTTGCTGAAGTAGGCCACTACTCTCTCCTCGTCGTCCACTACTTGCGACAGGATTCCCCCTATGCCAAAGTCGCTGGCATCGGTGTCGACGATGAACCTTGTTCCAGGTCTGGGGTAGGCCAGAATAGGCGCGGTGCACAGAGCCTGCTTGAGTTGTTCGAAGGCACTGTGGCATTCTGCTGTCCACGTGAAGAGTTCGTCCTTCTCAGTCAGTCGATGTAAAGGTTTGGCGATGTCGGCGAATCCTTTCACGAAGCGACGGTAATAAGTGCAGAGTCCCAGGAAGCTTCGTAGTTGGGACTTGTCCTTCGTAACTGGCCACTCCCTCACAGCTGTGGTCTTCTCTGGGTCGGTGCGCACCCCCTCCTCGGAGACGATATGCCCAAGATACTGGACCTGCTTCTGGAAGAGCTGACACTTCTTGGGGCTCAACTTCAGCTGGGCAGCCCGTAGCTTCATCAAGATCTCCTTCAGGTTGCTGTAGTGCTCCTCGAAGCTTCTCCCCAGAACGATGACGTCGTCTAGGGAGACCAGGCAGGTCTTCCAGTGTAGTCCCCTCAGAATGGACTCCATTAGCCTTTCGAAGGTCGCAGGGGTGTTGCACAGACCGAATGGCATGACGGTGAACTGCTAGAGCCCGCTGCCCACAGAGAACGCCGTTTTCTCGCGGTCCTTAGGGTGGACCTCCACCTGCCAGTAGCCACTCTTCAAATCCAAGGTGGAGAACCACCTTGACCCTAATATGGTGTCCAGCGTGTCGTCGATCCGGGGTAGAGGGTAGCTGTCCTTCTTCGTGACGTCGTTCACCTGCCTGTAGTCCACACAGAACCTGGTGGAACCGTCCTTCTTCTTCACAAGCACGACCGGAGAACTCCAAGGACTATGTGATGGCTCGATCACCCCTTGCTCCTTCATCTCTTCTACCATCTGGTCGACTTCGGCTTGCTTGGCGAGCGGGACACGTCGGAATGGGGCCCTAATCGGTGCGCTGTCCCCAACGTCGATTCTGTGCTGGACCAAGCTTGCCCTGCCGAAGTCTTTGCTCCCCACGGAGAAGACGTCCTGGAATTCGCGTAGCAGGTCCTGAAGTTGGCGTGATTGTTCCTCGTCTAAATGGTCCTGGGATCCTTGGTATAGCTTCTGTAGTTCTTCTGGCAGTGCGCGTCTTCTTCGGTTGTCCGTCTGCAGGTGTCCGTCCGTCGTATCTGTGATGCGGGCAATCCAGGTAACGTGCTCGCTGACTCCTAGGTTGGTGTCCCGGTGAACCGTAATGTCGTAGTCGTTCAGGTTGGACAGGCGGACGTTCGGCCGAAACGTCGTGTTGATGAGGGTCTTGGCAACTAGCAATCCTTTTGTCTGGATGTCCTCATATTTTGGCTCGATGACAGCCGCCACTCCCTCAGCAGTTCCGTCGACCATTACGGCAGTGCTGACCTCCGTCCTGGCGGGAACGTGGACGTCTTCTCTCCGCCTTACTTGTCGTGCACTGACGGCCTCGTGTGCTGGTTGTAAAGCAAGTTCCTCACTTCCGAAGTGCAGAGTGTTGGTACTCAGATCCAAGATGATGTTGTTCTGGTCCAGGAAGTCCAGTCCGATGATCACTTCGTTTGATACGTCAGCCACAAGCACTGGATGCTTAATCGCCCGTCGACCAATGACGAACTCCAGTGATGCTTCGCCATGTACCGGTGCGGTCTCTCCGTTCGCGGTTATTAGCTGGAGGTTCCTTTGTGTGGGTTGCACTCTCCACTTCGGGATCACGGTGGGACTGACGATGGTCCTCGATGCTCCCGTGTCGATAAGCATGGGCCAGCTCTCTCCGTTGACGACTCCGTCGACCATCAGGCTGCTATTATCCCTCCGTAACTGCGTCACACGAACTTGGACTGCCGGGGCTTTACGACTGTCACAAGCCAACCTTTGTCCCCCAAGGCTGACTGATACTTGCTTTCCTGGGCCGCGCGGTTTCCCTACGACTGACTGTCCCGACGGAAACCCTTGGCGGCGGCGATCACCGCAGTCCTTGCTCAGGTGGCCTCTCTTACGGCAGGTCCAGCAGGTCGGTAGTCCTCTTCCGGGCCGCCTCTCCGGATGTCCTTCGGCTACGTTTTTGTTGGTGGTACTGCGATTCTTGAAGAACCGCCTAGCGCCTCCATCAGTTCACTGGCCAGGGGCTTGGTCTTGTCGGCTTTGGCTGGTTCGTCGACGTCCACCTGACGCACCCGCGCGCGCAATCTAGATACCTGCTTTGCCGTCTCGAACTCAAGTGCGTGGCTCAGCGCATCTGCCAGGGTCTTATTGCGCGCGAGTCGCAGCGCCTGTTGTGTGTCCGAGTGCCGTAGCCCGTCGGTGAAGGCCTGCGTCGCAATCTGTTCCAGAAAGGTTGGATAGGCGAGCCTTACGAGTCGTGCGATGTCCATCTGGATCTCCTGCAGGGTTTCCGCGTTCTTCTGTACCCGGGTCCGGAGCTGCATCTGGTAGGCCTGCTGAAGATGGCTATCTCCATATCGGGACTCCAGATGGGCGATCAGTGAAGCGTAGTCCTGGGATCCAGCCGGGTTGGCCTGAAGGACGTTAAGGGCGTCACCTCTCAGCGCTACAATGAGGGCTGTAGCCTTTTCTGTGCTGTTCCAGTTATTTCTGGAACAGGCCGCCTCGAACTGACGTAAGTAGGTGCTCCACGGGACCTTTCCGTCGAAGGTTGGGGGCGTCACTCTGCTATGTCCTGTTCCTGATATTCCCGGTGTAACGGTGGGCGGGCGTTGGCGCAGCTCGGCAACTTCCTCTTGTAGAGCGTTGAATCTCGCTTCCATCCCCGTCGGCGGGCGTTGGCTCAGCTGAGCAATTTCCTTTCGTAAAGCGTTGAATTTCTCTTCCACCCCCGTCAGTGGGCGTTGGCTTAGCTCGGCAACTTCCTTTTGTAAGGCGTTGAATTTCTCCTCCAACCCCATCAGCGGGCGTTGGCGCAGCTCGGCAACTTCCACTTGTAAGTCGTCGAACTTCTTTTCCACTGCCGTGACTTCCTCACGCAGACCCAGTTCTAATTTCTTCAGGTCCTGTGTCAACTTATTCTGACCGTCTTCCATCTTCTTCTGGCCGTCCTCTATCCTCTTCAGGTCCTCCGCTAGCTTATTTTTACCGTCTTCCATCTTCTTCTGGCCGTCTTCTAGTTTGGCAGTTAGGTCCTCGGCTAACTTCTTCTGGCCGTCTTCTAGTTTGGCAGTTAGGTCCTCGGCTAACTTCTTCTGGCCGTCCTCCATCTCTTCAGTTCCTCCGCTAACTTATTTTGACCGTCTTCCATCTTCTTCTGGCCGTCTTCCATCTTCTTTTGGCCGTCTTCCATCTTGGTTTCCATGCCCCTTAACTTTTCTAGCAATGCTGCCAATTGCGCCTCCATTTTAGTTGTTTGTCTTGTAAAGGGCATGCACTCACAGGAAAATTAGAGAAAATGACCTGCTCGGGTTTTGAAACCAGGACCGTCAGGTGTTGTGCTTGTGCTTGAGTTCGTAATCCCGCTTCTGACACCAGTTGTTACGTGCCACCCTCTAGTGGCACTTTTGTTAACTGGATTACGGTGGGTAGAAAGCACAACACAGGATGTTCCTTTAAAGAAATAATTAATTTTATTGCGGCCAGATACACTACTCATCAGCAAATACAAGCAATTGGAACCTTACTCCAGTTTCCTCAAGTCTCTTGCTTATGGAGAGCTCTTGCCCTCTTTCACTTGTCAACAGTTAATCTTCTCGCTAATGAGTCTGGTGGCCTTGACAGAACTACATACAACTCTCCCCTTTGTACACAAATTACAGTTACTTACGAAAACCTGATACACGCTGCTTCGCTGTTCACGAACAGGGAAACACTGTCACTGGGTTTCGTAACTCACGCGGCACTTCACCACAATATCTCTGACGCTCAGTGAAATCACACTCACTCAAAACACAGGTAGTCCCCTGTATGGTTCTCACTTCCTCGCTGTCAAGAGAAACGGCTTCACTAGGGGTTTCGCAAGTCACCACACTTCTGTCGCTCAGGATAAACGCTCGCACTAGCTCGTAAAACACAACAACAACTGCTTGACAGGTCGCTCTTATATAGCAGGCCGGTGACTCAATAAATGCTTCTAGACCCATCCAGGGTTCACGGCTTCTCGAGGTTTCCTTCGCTGGCTCAGTCACGAATATTCTGGACCACCCCTTTGTCCTAGTAGTCCTGTTGCATAAGGCGTACGAAATACACTGAGGCAGGGCACAGCCCAGCCCTGGGGCAGTTGTGATTCATGCGGCGAGCGATGACACAAACTCACAGCCGTAACAGTATGTTTGGATGTGTTCTTACGTCTACGAGTTTGACTTTGAGATGCCATCAAGTGGCAGTCTAATGTATGGTAGATGTTTAAAATTGTACAATATACCTGTCATAAACGGACCCTTTATGAAGCGGAAACTTGTATTAAACGGAAATATCTGACGGTCCCGTGAAATTAGGGGTGAAGGACGTATTATGTTCCCTCCATTAGGCCAAGTGGACAACAGAAATCAAAATACGCAATTTAACGAAAATATTCCAAGTTCAGGAAAACAGACCCGTGGAGAAATATTGCATGTTCATAAACCACACTTTCCCCAATACGTTTATAATGAGAAACTTAAGGAGAAATGTTATGTTTTTATTTCAACCAAATGATTATCGAACACTATTTACATTTCAGTTAGAATTCCAAGTTCTACGTTCTCTAACTTAAGAAGGCAATCACTGAAAATTGGATCATCATAACACTCATCAGTCATTCGATATTTATGAAATTATACGATTTGAGTATTCATTCCTTTGATTTACTGTCTCTGAAATCCATGCAAAATGATAAAGGAAATACCTCAGAATGTTAAAATGACATGAAACAGGCTTCACAGTGGCCAAAATGTGAAGTGGACAACAATTCTGGAGCGTATTTTCCTATAGCAACAGTATCTGCAAATCCTACACTTCGTACATTTTTAAAGTATTTTTTTAAAGTAATTATACATAGCCTATTTATGAAATTAGAGTGCAATTCGTCACTGCTAATGTCTATTATCTTTCATTTGAATGCTCATATGTCACGATCGGTCGCTTGTGAGCGCCGCAGGAGGATCTATACTACTAAAATAATATATATGATTTTAGGCACCCTGCGAAGGTATACCTTGTCTCCTGTAACAATTGATTATCTAGCCAACAAGGAATGTGCAAATAGGTCTTCCTTCTTATGTTCTTCTAGTAACACGTTTAAGTGTACGACTAATTGCCTGTTTCCTGTTCCCCCAAACCTTTCACTGCTTGCTTTAATGAGCTGTCAATCAACACATGCCTCTCTTTTTCTCGGCCCTTGTCAATCAGCTTAGAATTCAGCTTTTAACTGAGCACTTCACAATTTACATTACTGACATAGTTCGGCAGTAGTCATTATGGCTTCGATAGCAAGCACTGTGCTTGATTTTAACACGAGAGTTAAAGTGATACCGTACTATAGGCCATTAGTTCGTAGCAGAAATATGTAAATACACTGAGTGAGGCAAGGTCACGGAAAGGCTAGCCCCATGAGAATATTCTGCCCTGCTAAGAAAAAGAGCAGTAGCCTATCTGCAAAATGTTCACTTTTAAGATATATATGTAGATCCATGTTTTAAATTATGCTGAATCCATTGAACTAAGTAAAAAAGCAGTATCTGCAATGGTTACTGAGATATAGCCTATGCCATAAGCAGTAAATACCAGGAAAACACACTATTTCTAAGCAAGAAAGCAGTAACTACAGTGCACCAAACAGGAAAGCAGTATCTGCATGCAGTTACTGCTTTTATTCTTAGCTTGAAGTAGTTACTGCTGATTTGCTTGGCATTGGCTTCCAACTCCTTCAGGTTACTGCCACTAGTTCCAGTCTGCAGTTGTTAGCAAGTTGGGTGTGATCTAAGATTGAGGTTATGTTTCATTGTGTTTTATGTTATTAATTGATTTCTTGCAATGAGTAATATTTGTGTTTCTTCAAGAAGTTAACGTATTTACTAGTTAGCAATTGAAGAAAGTTTATTACGTGAGTCATGCACAAATACTGGAACATTAGCTGGTGTAACTGAGCAAGACAAGACATCAGTGTCAACAGTATCTGATGAAGTAGGCCTAGAAGTAGCCTGAGCAAGTCCCGTTCCATTTCGTTGAAGACAGGTTTTAATGTAGCCCACTTAGTTCTATGGGTAGAAACTCTTCTTTCATGTCATACACTTTATCAAGTCTTCATCTCTTCTCTAGTGTCCAATCCGAGGATTGGTTTGCAGCAAATCTCCACTCTTCGCGTCTTTCCGCTTTGCTCTTCATATCTCCGTAGGTCTTGCATCCCACATCTTCCTTAATTTGATCTATATACCACAGGCGTGGTCTTCCTCTGGGTCTTTTCCCATCAACATACCCCTCCATGATTATCTTCAGGATTCCTTCATATCTGAATAGATGGCCTGTAAGTTGTATTCTTCTTTTCACAATTAATTTTCACAAATTCTCTTCTCACCCACTCTCTTTAAGACCTCTTCATTTGTAACCTTGTCAATCAATTGTATTTGGAGCATGCGCCTATAGCACCACATCTCAAAAGAATGTAAGTTATTCTCTTCCATAGGCCCCAGAGTCCAGGTGTCATAGCCGTAGCATGCCGCACTCCAGACATAGGCTATGCTTTCATAAACCTTTTCCTGATATCGAGGCTTACTAGTAGATCCTTTTATTTTTGCTCAAGGCGGCTTTTGCTTGAGCAATTCTACTTCGTACTTCTGTTTTACTCCGTTTATCCCTTCTGAAGCTACTGCCAGATTCATAAACGAGTCAACTTGTTCAAGTAGATCATTGCCTATGTTAATTCGAACCTTGGATCGCTCTTGTTTGTCACATACCATCACTTTTGTTTTGGATTTATTTATTATCATATTACATTCTTCCCCCATCACCTTATCCATTCTAATTAGCATGGTTTCAAGGTCTTCGTCGCTAGGACAGCTATATCATCGGCATATCTTATCATATCTATTCTTTGGCCGTGTATTAATACCCATGTCTGTGAATCTTCTCTGATTTTTGGAAGTTCTTTGTATAGATCAAAGATAATGGGTGATAATGCACATCCCTGCCAGACACCTCTCCGTATCTGCACCTCTTCTTGTTTTGTCCTTCCATGTATAAGAGCTGTCTCAATTTTATAGAGGTTCCATATTATCCTTCGGTGTTTATAGTCTATTCCTACCTTTTTCAAGTAGTAGGCTACTGTTGATATAAAACATAGATGTTCAATTCATTTAATAATCTACTTTTAGAACAAGTGACAGAGTTAGTCAGTTATTGGAGGGGCACAAGAGCGAGGTCATCTGTCCCATGATAATTGATGGTTGGTTGGTTTCTCAGTTTAGGGGCTGCGAAAACGCGGTCATTTAGCCCCGTGTACTTTGGGTGTGTGTAGAATCTGTCTGATAACTGATGTTAATTGTGATGGCTGTATTAGTGTGTGTTATCTGTTTTTTAAAATTCAAGTAAGGACTGCAGACATTTAATTTTCAAGTAGTTCCTCCTTTTCCTACAAAACGCCACCGTCAACGACAACTAGTTCTGAACTTGGTTACTAGATGCCACCGCAGTCGGATCCTGACGACGAACGTTGGTACCTAAGAGCGTTAGTCAAATCTAACCCATAATTTAGCTTCACACAAGTGTAATTAGTGGAAGGTTCTTGTACATGCCATAAATCTATGACATGGGACCGCGGGCTTTACTTCCCTCCAAAGGAAGGCATACTGAGAGATTTTTAGCGCTCTTAAAAATCCGACGACTTCGGCCGGGTTTGAACCCGTGACCTTGGGCATAGAAGCTCAGCATGCTACCAACTACGCCACCGAAGCCACCACGATAATTGACAGAAACGCACTGTTTCCGTGTAGTAAACGAGTATCACTCTGAGTCACTGCAAATTTCAGGAATAATATTCTAAACTATTTTTGGTGTGAGCGTTACGTAACATACAGAGCACATTGAATGATAAAGACACCCGTAACAAAATGTTGGCTTCAGCATTAAAATCTGCAGTAAGCCAGTGAGGCAGGCAAAGACATCGATTTGAATTCTACCCTCCTCCATTCCATCACCCACAGGCAACACCCCCTTCCCCTTTCCCTGCCCCTCCGCTGCTCTGTGACTGCAGCTCGTGCCCTGTAATCTGGCTGCTCTCCACCGCCCCCTGGAACATTCTGCACGTCTGGCCGCGCCAACAATACCGACAAATGAGCTCCAGTCGCCATGGCAACGTGGCTGCCAGCTCCATGGCCCCCTAGCGTCCCAGCGAAAACATCATTTGGATCAACGACTTCTATTGTTGACGTGAGCCACTTCAACTTGGCAGCGATTAGAGCGATTTTACCATTAATTCTTCATTTGAAGATACTTCGTACACAGCAAATAACAATTTTACTAAGTATAGGCATAATACAGAGGAGTGCGTCAGGCCTCGGCAGCCGGCACAGTTCATATCCTCGCCGCTAGATGGGGGCTTCATTCATTCCATTCCTGACCCGGTCGGAGACTGGAAGCAGGCTGTGGATTTTCATTTTCATAGGCATAATAGCGCCTACAAAAGGCAGAATTACGTAAGTCTGAAAAACATTAATTTAGACTATACTAGTCTCATGGGTTTGGCGTCAGGAAGGGTATCCGGCCACAAAAAACACATGGAAAACAGAAATTCATCGCATCTCATCCCCGATACTGTTGACCTACTACCTAATATCAGCGTAAGTGCAGAATTATTCATTTAGAAATCATCTCATGAAAAAGAGAAACAATAACAATAAATAACAATAGCCTAGTAATTATGTTAGGCCTATAGGTTTTACGTCCCTTTTAACTAATCTGGCTTTTAGAGACACCGGGGTGCTGAAATGTTGCCCCGAAGGGGATCTTTAACGTGCCAATATATCTACTGACATGGCTCCCAATCATTTGCGCACCCTTAAATGCCAGCTGTCTGCGCCAGGATTCGATCCTGCAACCTTGGGAACAGCAGGCGATAACGTTACCGCTGAGCCACGCAGCCAGGCTATTATGTTTTATATTTCCATATAAATAATAAGGAATTCAAATGATCATCTGGCCTCTATCAACGGCATTTATCCCAGAAAGTCTGCCTCTTTGTCTCATTCGTATTAGAACAAAGTTTTTGAACAATCTTCTATTTCGATTACTGACTGAAGAAGACCTCGACGTACATGTGATTAATACTTAAACTAGATATGTTTTAACCCTTTATATTGTAGAATATTATTGAAGATCTTTTATTTGTATTTTACTCCGATTTAATTTTAATTGTTTTACCCTAATATTAATTATTATTAATTTTATATGTTCTTTTCTTTAACATTTTAATGCTTTTAAAATTAAGATTAAAAAAGATTGGCATTTTGATTTTTATAAGCTTATTTATTTTTTTAAACTCAGCAATCCTTCTAGGTTTGTGCCGTGTCTTGTGTGGGGTTTCGCCT
Organism: Meconema thalassinum; assembly: GCA_946902985.2. Taxonomy (NCBI): domain Eukaryota; kingdom Metazoa; phylum Arthropoda; class Insecta; order Orthoptera; family Tettigoniidae; genus Meconema; species Meconema thalassinum. Next base: position 560,883,897 of record OX336388.2, on the reverse strand, counting down.
AGGACACCAAGCTGGCTCCCTGCCCGGACCCCCACAGGAGTAACGAACTGCGCGCTGCCTTCCATTGTATAGAGTGCAACTGCACTACATTACTGCGAGAACTAAAAGTTCAAGCAGCCTTAACCTCCCTATGAAGGCTTCCAAAAAATGGTATATTGGCTTTCACGGTCGGTGAATTAAAACTCAGCAATTCTTCTAGGTTTGTGCCGTGTCTTGTGTGGGGTTTCGCCTAGGACAATAAGCTGGCTCATCGGCGGGCTCTTGGTGTCCCCGCCCGAACCCCCACAGGAGTAACGAACTGCGCGCTACCTCCCTTTGTATAGAGTGCAACTGCACTACATTACTGCGAGAACTAAAAGTTCAAGTAGCCTTAACCTCCCTATGAAGGCTTCCCACACAAGACACGGCACAAACCTAGAAGAATTGCTGAGTTTTAATTCACCGGCCGTGAAAGCCAATAGGCCTATACCATCTTTTTATTTATTTTAAATTCGAATGTTATTATCATTTTTCTAACTTTTTAATTTTAATTGTTTCACCTTAATTTTAATTAATAATTTTTATTTTTATTTTCTTTAACATTTTAATGTTATAACAAGTAGTTCCGTGAAGAACTAAAGAGCCTACTTTTCTTAAAATTTAAGATTCGTGCTAATCTATATAGACCTATCTAGAATAATGACGAAATCAAGTTGGTAATACTAACATTTCTAAGTACTGCAGTTTGTAATACACCAGAAATACTGTAGCCTAATAGAGTAACTTACTAAAGTTGCCAGCCCTGGTGACTCTCAATGTATATTCTTAGAACCATTCCTTAAGGTATAGAATAGAGGCATATGACCACGTAGTTCCGCCCCTTAAAACAACAATAACTAACTAACTAACTAACTAACTAAGGTATAGAATGCGCATACAAAATTTGGTTGAAGTCTAATGGATAGTATGGACCAGGGGCGGCTCCTGATTACCATTTTAGGGTGCGCCAGATGATACTATTGTTGTTTCATATTAAATATTGTTTTATATTTTGCATTCATTGTTGCCAATATTGCCATTATTATCATTCCACACAACACAACATTTGAAACAAGTTTTAATAAATAGTTGATGCATTAAAAACAGTACTCGCATGGCTCTTTATTGAAAAATACCCCCTATGTCGCATTCAATCGACATATTAAATAACTACGTACCGTGCCACAAAAGTTAAAAAACGCATGTATAAAGTAGACATTAACTTCAGACAATTGACAATGCATAAATATAGTTTTGTCTAATGTCAGAAAGCTGCAAACAATGGCTGAATACCTGTTCAAGGGCGTGGGTTGGACCCTTCTCCCATATTTAACAGAGGCAGAAGCAGGAAGTGGAATGAAGAGATCTTCTGTTTCGCTTCGAAGCAACGCTATGGGCCCAATCTGCTGGCCCTTGAGAGAGAAAGAATGTTCCCTTCATAGCACTGAAGATTCGCGAGCAAGACAGTGCTATGTCCACTGTTTCCTCACCTGGCCCATCAAGCCATATACTTTACATGGGGCTTTCTGTGGACCGGCCCTCGCTATGACGATACACCGTACGAGCCTGTCAGGTTCTTAACCTAGGGATGAGTTATTTATAATGAATTCTCTTTAGAGATTCTTGAAGGGTAAAACAATTATTTTAAGTTGAGTATCTGCATTATAAAGTAATTGTAAAAGAACATTAAATAAACAAATTCTTTGCAATGCTGCCTAATGGCCTTGGGTGGGCAGGGCCCATTCGGCCCTTAATGACGCACCGTCCCTGGTATGGGCGTTACATGCTGTTTGATATTGGATTTATCAGTGCGCGCAAAATCATGTTGGGAACAATGTCATGTATGTGATGCTTAGAATTAATCTGAAATATTACGATCTATTATAGTGCCACTTTTGGATAACATCCATTTGTTAATATAGAAGTATCATGTAATTAAAAATTAAAACTATCAGAAAGCTTAGAATCATGTTGGCAGCACTGAGGTATATTAGTTTGTCCAAATTAATCTAGAATGTCAGATTTATATATGTGTGCAAAGTTTAGAGCTGATGGCTTGCATACTTTCTGATATATTGATATTAAGGTTATAACATAGAGAGATCATTTATTAACAGTTGACAGCCCTGGTGGCTTTTTACAATACGCACAGTCATATATGTTGTAGTACACATAGTACATACGGAATTTGGTTGAAATCCAATGGATAGTATACAAGTTACATGCATTTAGAAATTGAACCTATCGGCAGGCTTAGAATCATGTTCGCAACACTGGCATGTATGGACTTCTGTATGTGTGCCAAATTTGGAATAGTTTGCATGCATAACTTCTGAGATATCCAACATTGAGCTCAAATTTTAATTTCGATTTTTCAGCAGTTGGTATCACTGACGTCAATTTCAAATATGGCCGTGCGATGTTCAGATCTTTACTCCTTCCAAATTTGGTTTCGATAGCTGCAGCCGGTTAGGAGTTGATATGGTGGGACACACACACACAGACAGAAAGAAGGGCAGACAGACAGACGGACGGACAGACAGACAGACAGACACACATTTTCCCGGATCGATCTCATAAGTCTACTTTTTCCTCATTTTTACAAAATGACAAAAGTAGGCTAAAAATTAAGGATATAAAAGTATTATTGTTTTAATTTTTATGAGCTTATTTATTTTTAATTATAATTTTATTAGGCCTACCAGTTTTAAAACTTTTTAATTTTAAATGTTTTTATTTAAAAAAAGTTTCATGTACTTTAGGCCAAGGAGATAAAGAGATAATATTTCAATCGGGTTTTCAGTAATATTAATACGTACAAATAAAATTTGTTGGCATATGGCTGAAAGATTCAACCATCGGCATCATTAAATGCGTAAACATTGAACATTATGGCAAAGGTTATAATTAATAACCGTGTTGACTGATAGTATTATCTTATTAAAACCATCTAGTCAAATACAAAAGAAACGTTTAATTACATTATTAATCGTACATGTGTCGGTATTTCATTGATACCTTCCTCAGCGTGATTGATATTTAATCTTAAAACTAGTAAACAAAGCCAAAAAATAAAAATAAAAATAAAATTAAAATAATAATGGGTATCTTTACAAAAATTGTTTTAAATCAAACAAGATGTTCAGCAAAGAACATATAGCCTACTTTCTCCTAAATGTATGGGTATATTTATAACTCTTTGTCCTCATCCCTAAAACCACCTCTACCACCATGTAGTGTTTGTTTTCTTTTATATTGATAATTAGCCAGTAAGTGTCAAAATCAATATTATATACTTTATGATGATTGAATAACAAAACTACTAACTTATTGTAATGCATTCACGTCCGTTAATCTCTATATTAAGCCAGCCTGCAAACTTAAGGATCTATCGTTTTGGGTACCTTCCCCTTAAAAAATCCGCGCCAATCACAGTAGGTTGGTGCTGCGACCTAGCAGTGAATTCATATTTATCTAGTACGCCTCTGGGTGTTCAACGAGTAGGCAGTTTAAAGTAGCCAGGAGGGAGGCGATCCAACTGGCAGTGTTTAAAGATAGAGCGTACAGTCACTTGTCCTGCTAGAAGGACCTTCCGGAAGTACTTTTGTACACAGCGGTGCGTCCTTCCAGCAGGACTTTGGACCCTTATGGCAAATGTTTGAACTGGCCTTCCAGCAGGACGCGTCCTTCCGGCAGTACTTTGGGTTATCAGAGCGTAATAATATTGCAGTTCTGGTACTGGGCAAACAATAAAAGTCTGTAAATATTCTAAAATATTCAATATGACTCATATTGACTAATACAATAACTGTCTCTTAACAACATATTGACTCTAAAATATATAAACGTATAAAGTATAAACGTGTTTTCTTATAGTACAGAGACTAAATAAATGTATGAGCGACGGCGCGTCCATCACTCGAGAATAAATACATTAAAAAAAGCCTAGTTGTGTTTTTGTCAATATCCCACTGCACAGTTGCACAACTACACGTAATTTAAACTACAGTACCATGCCATTTACTGATATCATAATTACTAGCAAATAACGAGCGACTCCATGCATCTCCGCTGTTTGGAGCATCGAAATAGGTAGCAAAAACATAAACACAGTCACCATTACGTATAATCGCCGCCATTACTGAACGGTCAGAGCTACCAACTTCAGACTTGCATGCGCTGATTCGTTACATTTCCCTCTATATAATGGAAAAAGAACGGTCCTGCCAGCAGGACGCTTCGTCCTCATATAAGCAATTGAATTACGTACTCAAATGAGGACCTAACTTCCTGCCGGCAGTGCCTTGTACGTTCTATCATTAAAGGTAATCGGAGCGCGATCGTGGCTAATAGTCGAACTACCAGTATTACAAAATTGCCATACTTTAGGAGGCCAGGTATTGACACAGCGGTATATTTGGAACAATACTACCCACATAACCCACAAGAGGACAGCACCGTACAGAGACATTAAGAAGGCTGTGGTTGATAACAACGTGTATCTAATTCTTCTATTCTCCTTTTCGTAATGTCTTCTGTTTATGTGCAATGCTGGGACTGTGATTTTATTAATAAACGAGTGTATACATTAGCCTCCCCTTTGAGCTAAATGACATTTTATTCAGTATCTGTGAAAAGAGCTTGTGCACATCATTTGTAAAAGAATTCAAGAAAAAAAAAGCCAACTGTAGCAGTATTCGATCCCCAGTCAACTGCGTGACAGGCTAACACGCTAGCCCAGAGCTAAACATATCCGCAACATCATGGCGATCTTAACTGATATATTAGATTCAACCTATTGGCAAATAATGACTTGAAATAAACTATTTCTTCACTGCAGTACATCTTCATTATAGATCATTTCATACAAAGTTTATATTATTGTATCAGTAGGGTATATCGCATACAACATACTAAAACTACTGAAATATAAGACAGGCTCATGAGGACAGCTGCCATCTTGTCGTGTGGCAGATACAGCTCAGCTCTTTAAAGCCAGTCATACAGAATAATATTATAATATTAAATTATAATAAATAACGGATCACGACCTTCAGGATAGCTTAAACCACCCTAGGCTTGATAATCTGAATTGGTGGGTCTTAAGCTATTGATTATAATGGTTGCATAATTCACACGGCCACCATCCTGAAATGGCAAGGCCGATGACCTTGAAGTTTGGATGAAAGACGCGTCCTATATAAAGGTATGTTGTCACCAAATTTGGTAGAGATCGGATGATTAGTTTAGCCGTAATTTGAGTTTACGTTTTGAACGTTTGAGTGGCCGCCATTCAGTTTTGGTAAAGATGGCGGCGATATAAAGTATGGCACTGAGGTGCCCTATGCTAGAGCGACCTCTGTACCAAATTTTGTTCAATTCGGTTTCACCGTGTTCGAATTGATAGGGGGGGGGACAGACATTCAGAGTACACTCACTCACACACACACACACACACACACAGACTCACACACACACATACACACAGACAGACACACAATTTTTCGCCCTGTGCTGATCTCATAAGTCTACTTTCATTTTTTTGCAAAAATCGAAAGTAGGCTAAAAATGGAAAAGCTTGCAAATAATTAAATGCCATGTATTAAAAAGTGATAGTAAAATGATATTATTAAAATAAGAGATCTACCTTATAAACTGCCTACGTCAATACTCCATTAATTTTGTTCGAAACTGTAGTGACAGAATACGTCGCTGTCAGAAGAATGAAGAAGCGTAAATGATGTAGGCTAAATTGTCGCTTCTAATGGAACAACATTTGTAATACAGTCTTCTAACCTTAACAATTCAGTCAATTCCCAAATTGATGGCCCACTCTGTTAATACGTGGCATTTAATTATTTGCAAGCTTTTCAATTTTTGATTTAAAACAGTTTTTGTAAAGATATCCATTTCTTTTTTTGGCTTTGTTAACTAGTTTTAAGATTTAATATCAATCACGCTGAGGAAGGTATCAGTGAAATACCGAAACATGTAAGATTAATACTGTTATTAAACGTTTCTTTAATGTTTGACTAGGCGGTTTTAATAAGATAATATCAGCATCATTGACAATAAAAATTGTCCTTATAGTTGGTGGTCAATATATAGATCACTTACCTATAAAGGATTAATAAGTACTAGCATTACCCGTCGCGGCTTCGCCTGCGAATATTCTAGTTGTAAAGAGTACACTTAGCAAAATCTCAATCATGAATGCTATGACTGATTTATCCTTGGTATGAATAGTCAGACTTTATCAATTCAGCTACTGGTGCAGTGGTTAGGGGTTTGTCATTCCTTCATAGGTATATCAGAGCGAAGTTAGTTTTCTGGGAGTATCACATACACTGTTAATTTAAGGGCCTTTAAATGTGGTTTTCGGAGACCCTTTATAGTCGGGTCAAAAAGACCTTTCGTACCATACTCACACGTGAAAATTACGTGAAAAATTTCTAGAGTGCCCCTTGACCCCTTTAAGCGCATTATACTGTATGTATTGATGAATTTTACAGCTTAATTTGGTTCAGTGATAACCTTATAACCGTCTGGAAACTTTCACAGTAATGTAATAATTGGAAATGCATTGCGTTTTCCTGAAATAGATAGACCTGTGAGATTCTGTTACCATGGTTACCGTGTTGCATTCTTTCATTATTTCATTGTAATATATATGTTTTAAGGTATTTATTTAATTGTGAGGCATTTAAAGAGTAAGTGAGTGCGTTTCGCTTCGCATTGGGTTATGCTGAACCTGTAGGTACCCCATATGTGTAGGTTGGTGTTAATGGGACCTTATTTTCGGTACAAAACTGGAATGAGACCTTAGCAGAATAATATAGTGAGGGATTGATTGGTTTATTCTTTAACATCTTATAATGAATTACTGAGTCCCTCAATGAAGTGCTTCGTGTGGATTCTTGACCACGTAAAACATTAGCACATTTCGATAGAGCAGGATTAGTTTATTTTTATTATACTCCCAAACTTTTTTTTTTCAAATATTTTATTTCTTTTATTTTATCTTTTCCCTTCCTTTATATTTTTTTTGAAACTGAGGAACGTGTGTATATTCTCCGTGCGGCGAGGCGCGTGTGGGTGCGATCGAAGAGACATCTCGCTGTAAGGGGCGGAACCATTTTTTACGAGCCTTATAGAAGTTCGAAAGTACAGTGCGCCACAAGAAGAGTGGCACAGGCGCTGACGGGCAGTGGTAATGATAGGTTTCATGGCTCGCAAGTAGTAGTTAGCTGCGTTTGATAAACTATTAGTGCCCGATATGGGGCAAAGTGTCAGCACGCCGTGAAGTATGGCCCAACTACTCCTTGCACGCAGTTAGTCTGTGTCAGTCAACGGTAACAAGATGCGGATGTTTTGCACCAAGGCCCATTATTATGATTATTTTTTGCATCATAATGGTTGCTTTAGGGCAAATATTCGCAACATTATGAAGCACATACTGTAGGTGCTGAAAACTAATCCTTAAAAGAATTCGCGCTAGCTTTTAAAAGACGTGTGGTTATCAGTCAATTATACTGACACACAAATAATAATGATAATAATAATCTTCTTCTTTATTACGAATATTCTACAATACAGTAGTTTTCCTTCACCCAAAAAATATTCGACTCTTCCACAAATTTCGGTCTTCATCATTTTCCTCGGTTAAGTCTCTGGTAGCCATGCTTCTCTTTACACCATTCGCCCATTGTTCTCTTGGTTTACCCAGTTTCCGTTTGCCTTCAGCTTGCCAATGTAACATTACATTTGGTATTCTATATTCAGCATCCTTTACACGTGTCCAAACGATTGTATTCTGCTTTCATTCAACCACTTCTAGTACATTCGTCTTTACCTGCATAATTTCTCAGTTTCTCGTAATTCTAATGTTATCCAATCTTAATTTTCTTGCCGCCCTCCTCCAATAATCCATCTCTGTTACTAATAATTTGTTTGCTTGCTGTTTGTTTAACGTCCAAGTTTCTGGTCCATATAACAAAATACTTTGTACCAATGAATTGTAAATGAGTTTCCTAGTGTTGCTTAAAATATTTCTGCTCCATAAAACAGCACTTAATGCTCCAATTGTTCTCCTAGCATCACTTACACTTTTATCAATTTCAGATGAACTTGTTCCCCCAGCTTCAATTATTGAACCCAAATATTTAAATTTAGTGACTGTATGAAGTTCTGCTTTTCCGATCTGTAGTTTCTCACCACCATTATTCTCTAATGTAAGGAATTCCGTTTTGTTGTAATCCTTTCCTTTTGTTGTAATTAATAATAATTCTTTTGTTGTTGTTGTAATTATTAATAATAATGATAATAATAATAATAATAATCAGATTAATAATAATAATAATAATAATAGGAAAGATAGAGTTCATTACCAATATTCAAGACACCCCTAATACCATGAGGGTCAGTGATACTAACCATATCAAGAGAGTGAAATCAGTAAAATACCGTGGAGAATGGATCTCAGAAGCTATCAGTGAAATATTGGCTCTTGAACAAAGGCGCATCAAATTAAACAGGGCATACTATGCTTGCAGAAAACTGTACGCCTCGAAATATCTATCGGTCGTTGAATGTCAAACTAAGACACTATAATACAGTAGTCAGACCATCAATTCTCTACGCAGCTGAGTGGCTGTTTCTAACTAAGAAGACCGCCCCCCCCCACACACACACACACACTCTAAAGGCCCTCGAGGTAAAGGAAAGGAAATTCTTGCGGAAAATAGTGGGACCAAGGATCTTACCACATGGAAGACGATGGGACAAACCAAATTGTGAACTCGACAAACACCAGGAAAACCTCACCGATGGCATCAGATGGAGACGCCAGTCTTTCTACGGCCACCTGTACAGAATGGACTACCTCAGGCTGTCTTGTAAGATCTTCAAGGTAACCAAGAAGGGTAAAGCCACTAGTTCCTTGTGGATCAAACAAATTGTGAAGGATCTTGCTGAAGTTAATATTCAGCAAGACACAATAAATGACAGGAGTCGCTACCATCTGACAATTGAAACCAGGACTTTCCTCACATCCATTACAGAAATTCACCACAACGCGTCCAGGAAATGGTCCCAGGAACGTAAGATAGAGTTCAGCAAGAAAATGAAAGATTACTGGTTCTTTCAGCTCAATAGCAGCCACCAAATAATCCACCAAAACACCAGAAGTGGCAGACAACAGCTCAAGCACAAGCACCTTGGTCCATAGGTGACCCAAATGACCAAAGAAGAATAAGGATAGGGTCTAATAATAACAATAATAATAATAATTATCATTAACGGGTACCACTTCAACGGTTGAATTATCCGGCGAAATGCCTAAACCTTTTGAAGTCAAATCTGGATTACGATGAGGAGATGGACTGTTCTCCTTATTATTTAATCTTGTCCTAGATTAGGATATGGGAAAAGGATGTTACAGGTATAACCGTTGGCAGACAACCTGAAAACATTCATTTACAATGTTTAGCCTTTGCATATGACCTGGCGATTTTGTCCAACAATAGGCAGGAAGCGATTAAATCCATTGAAAATCTCTATGGAATTGCAGTCAAAATTGGACTCCAAATTTCATACCAAAAAATCCCAGTCGGTACATGGATACTCATCCTTTGGTTACCCGGCTTAGCAAAGTAACTAAAGTGTCTAAATTCAAACACTTAGGAGAAATTACCCAATCTTCAGGCCTGAATTGTGATACAAACTAAAAGAGAATCTCTAAATTTCAAAGAGCTTACAGAATCACACTGAACAGGCATAGTTAGAATTCTGTCTCCTGCAAAACACTATTACGCTATTACAACACGGTGGTCAAACCCGAGGCACTATAGACTATTCCTCTGAAACCCTGATCATTGGGGTCAGTTCACTAATTAAAGATACCGGTATACAAATACAAGAAAAAAAAGTTAGAGAACATTTTTTGGCCAGTTTGTTGTTGTTGTTGTTTGAGTCTTCAGTCATTTGACAGGTTTGATGCAGCCAGAAACAATTTTCCTCTCTCACTCGTCTTAATACCTCTTCGTTTGTAACCCATCTGATCTTCATCATTCTCCTGTAACATCACATTTCAAACGCTTCAATTCTCCTGTTTTTTGCTGCACCAATAGTCCATGTTTCACTTCCAGTTTGTCCTGAGAGAATTTAAATGTAAAGGAAACCCCAAGAAAACTTATCAGCATTTGAAGAAAATCTCGATCACATTCAAGAAAAGACGTTTGAAATTGTTCATAAGGGCATATTCACAGAATGAGTGATCAAAGGATGACTAAAAGAATATTCTAAAACTTATTCTCTCTATGACAGCTAAGAACAACTAGCTTCAAATTGAGAAAGACCTTCGGGAAATGGACATCTCAAATGATATTGTAGTCGACAGAACTAAATTCAGGGAACTAGTTGACAATCAACAATTCTCAGACCACAAAGGCATTACTTCCAACAGAACATGGGCGGAGGAGCGTAGATATAGCCAGAAGAAGAGATTTTGGGAAGACATGGAAACAAGAACAGCTAAATAGATACAATCGCGTTATCATCTAGCTGTCATCGTATTTGACATATCCTTGTACCCAGTAAAACAACAGATGAATTTACCGTCCATTTTAGACCAAACCAAGAATTGTTTGAAATTTTTAAAATATCACTACCTCAATAATGTATACCGGTATACCAGCTGAATGAGTTGCCCCTAATAATATATACTGCTCAAAAAAATTAAAGCACCACTTTTTTCAAAGGCCACCAAATTTTGAAAAGTTGACCTACAAGCTCGAAATCTCAGTATGACGTTTATCCTGACGCCTACCAAGCATATGCTTCAGCACAACTCCCCAACTTGAGTAGTTTCGGGGTAGCACTCCGAAAACCAGCCCATTTTCGAAAACCGCAAATTGAAGTTTGCGAAAAACGCTGCAGGACTTGTCGCAGGTTGCCAATGCAGTCGAAAATGAATGAGTCTTGCTCTTAAAGGTTCCACAAACACGTAGAAATCGTTACATTTGACGTTTGGGCATTTTCAACCCCCTTCATCATCCCCTAAACATGGACTACCATTGGGGGCGTCTGAGAAGGTACCGGGTGTGTTTAACCATCTGAAAACCTGCACACCGTCCTCAGTTGCTGATTGCAGTAAGTTCTTTAGGCCTCCGGCAATTTCCACACCCCCTAACACCCTCAACTGGCATGGGACCATACCACCCCCTCTCGATTCACCCCTAAGGAAGGTTTTAATCGAGATGTTTATCAGTGCTGTGAATTCGGGGGTCTTCCCCTACCGTTTCAAAAAAGGAGCTGTGCTTTTGTCACCACCCCTTCCCCTGCAACCCCCGTTTGTATGATTTTTCGAATCAGGCCCTTTTTAAGGGCTGAAACGAGGTCTTAATCGCTGAAAGGGCTGTAATGGTCCTTAGAAGTAGTGGTGACACGAAATCAATCCCTTCCGATCGATGATTGACATTCCGTCCCCCAAATTCGAAATTTTTGCACCCCCAACCCTCCCTGTCTGGACGCGTAACGCGACATGGCAGAGTTTTCAGAGTTGGATGGAAATGAAGCTTATGGCCTGCAATGGAGCCCAAAACATCAGGTTGGATAGAAATTCATCGGTAGGTTGGGAAACGGGACCAACATTTTTCAAAAAAGTGTACTGCCTACAGCAAGTACGCCCATACATAGGCAACCCACATCACGTCCGTGCGTGTGGGTTGCGTATGATCGGCAATAGGTTACAAAGTTTGGCAATGAGGGAAAAATGACGTGATGTGGGTTGCCTATGCATTGGTGTACTTACTAGAGGCTGTTAACTTTTTTGAAAATTTTTGGTCCCGTTTCCCACCCTACCGATGAATTTCCATCCAACCTGCTGTTTTGGGCTCCATTGCAGGCCATAAGCTTCATTTCCATCCAACTCTGAAAACTCTGCCATGACGCGTTACGCGTCCAGACAGGGAGGGTTGGGGGTGCAAAAATTTCGAATTTCGGGGACGGAATGTCAATCATCGATCGGAAGGGGTTGATTTCGTGTCACCGCTACTTCTAAGGACCTTTACAGCCCTTTCAGCGATTAAGACCTCGTTTCAGCCCTTAAAAAGGGCCTGATTCGAAAAATCATACAAACGGGCGTTGCAGGGGAAGGGGTGGTGACAAAGGCACAGCTCCTTTTTTGAAACGGTAGGGGAAGACCCCCGAATTCACAGCACTGATAAACATCTCGATTAAAACCTTCCTTAGGGGTGAATCGAGAGGGGGTGGTTTGGTCCCATGCCAGTTGAGGGTGTTAGGGGGTGTGGACATTGCCGGAGGCCTTAAGAACTTACTGCAATCAGCAACTGAGGACGGTGTGCAGGTTTTCAGATGGTTAAACACACCCGGTACCTTCTCAGACGCCCCCAATGGTAGTCCATGTTTAGGGGATGATGAAGGGGGTTGAAAATGCCCAAACGTCAAATGTAACGATTTCTACGTGTTTGTGGAACCTTTAAGAGCAAGACTCATTCATTTTCGACTGCATTGGCAACCTGCGGCAAGTCCTGCAGCGTTTTTCGCAAACTTCAATTTGCGGTTTTCGAAAATGGGCTGGTTTTCGGGGTGCTACCCCGAAACTACTCAAGTTGGGGAGTTGTGCTGAAGCATATGCTTGGTAGACGTCAGGACAAACGTCATACTGAGATTTTGAGCTTGTAGGTCAACTTTTCAAAATTTGGTGGCCTTTGAAAAAAGTGGTGCTTTAATTTTTTTGAGCAGTATAGTTGTATGCAGCTCAACTAACGAGTGTTGTCAGGAAGGTCGATATTTCTCTGCTTGCATCCCGTATGGTATTAATGCACTGCAAGCATAACCCACAAACGATAATGAACCCTATTATTTTTCCCTCGTATTAGTCTGTGGTCACTTCGAGGGAAAACAATATAGTGTTCAGTGTCATTTGCAGGATATGCTTGCAGTGCATTAATACCATAGGGGATGCAAGCAGAGAAATATCGACGTTCCTGGTAACAACGTTAGTTGGGCTGCATAAAACAATATTATTAGGGGCAGCTGATTCCCCTGGTATATAGGCTACCGACAATGGAATCTACGCTCTCTAAACGCAGCATTAGGCCATGGGGCCAAGCTCCCTGCTGACTTTTTTTTTTACCGGACGATATTTTTTTATTCATTCTTGTGTTTACAAAAGCACAGCTACAAACACTGATCACTAAATACAATTCCCTCCTCAAGGTAATGTTCAAAGTTCATTGTAGTCTTTGAGAAAAAACAAAAGATAAAAACACACAATCACAAGAACAAAACACCAAGCATCATAAGACTGTAGCACAAGGATGACCACACGTATGTTGTTAGAATTTATATAAAAGGTTGCCAAAAGCACTGTTGAGACACTTCCGCTGTACGAGTTTCCATCGTTCTTTCAGGAGGTGATCCAGAAAACCAGGCAGGGTATTCACCAGGGGTGTCCGGTAACCAGTAAGGTTGTAGTGGATTGCTGCAGCTGCTAGCCATAAGATGGCATTCTTTTTCGGCTCACCAAGTACATCCCGTATTTCGAAGTTCAAGATCTCCTCGTCCCTGTTGCGTGCTAGCCCAGTTATGCTGTGAATAGCATTCATCGTCCATCGCCACACGCCGCGCCGTTCGCACTCCCACATGTAGTGATGCGGTGGATGAGGGTGTCAGTCCTGTTGCACACAGGACTGGTATCATCAGCCACTTGTTCGTGCCGCTTCATTTTTTCACCAGTGGGGATGATTTCATTAATGCAGGCATATACAGACAGTCGCCATTCTAAGGAAAGCCATTTGTTGCGCACATTGCACCAGATATGCTTCCAGTCCTTGTTGGGGTATTTGAAATGCACCGGGGGTGCGAAATTACGGAGTTGCAATAAGAAAGCATAAATGTGTTTAGCTTCATTAAAGGAACCATCGGAGATGTAGGCAGTGGGAAGTTTTAGCAAAAGGGCCAGGGCTTTCCTGAATAAAGTTCGGAACGGATAGGGTTGTAGTAAAGGAGTAGTTTCAATGACTTTCAGAGCAGCACAAACGAACGGATCACCTGTAGACTGTCTCGCCTTGATAATATGTTTCAAGAAGTGTGAAGAGCATTTCAGTTCAACTGCAAAAAGTCGCAGCCCACCGCACTGTTCTGGTAACTGCAGTTGTTCCCGTCGAATTCTATAGCGATAGCCTTTCCAGAGATAGAATCCAATCGCCATTTCAATGCGCTGGCTGATTATATGTGGAGGGGGAAGTATTTGCGCCATATACCACAGTTTCGACAGAGCAAACATATTAATGTGCCAGGTTTGTTGCAGAATATTGAGCCGTCTTGAAAGTTCCTCTTTCAGTTGGAACCTCAGAACATTTAATCGGGCAGCCCAGTTGGTCTGTATGGTCTCCGCAATATCTCGACTGAAAGTTATACCCAATATTTTGCATGCGGTGACTGTAGGAATACCGGTAGTATTGGAGTAGTGCCTATTGTCACCTGGGCCTAATAGCAATAAGGATGACTTTCTATAGTTTACTTGTGCTCCACTGGCCTGACAAAATGACTCAAGGGTCTGTTGGACGAGTATCGCGTCGCCTTCATTTGTGAGTAGTATCGTTACGTCATCGGCATAGGCTCGCAGTGTGAAACGCTCTCCGTTGATCGTGAGGCCAGTGAGTACGTTGTTCATCATCCTGACCATGGGTTCCAGCGCCAAGACGAATAGAGCCATTGATGGGGGCATCCTTGTCTGACAGACTTCTTGACTGGAATTTTCGATGGCAGAAACCCGTTGACCATTACACGAGAGGAAGCCGTTTGGTAAAGTCGATGGAAAGTTACTATGATTGTGTTGGGAAAATGAAAGCGTTCTAATACCTTCCATAAATACTTGTGGGCTATTCTGTCAAAGGCCTTATTAAGGTCAATGCTTGCAAGTGCAGCTGCGGGGTTATCAGTGACAGAGTAGTGTATGATAATATCACGAATGGCAGGTTGTGCACGATATTTCTTCCTGGAATGGTACAAGTTTGTCCAGTGCCAATTAAAGCGGGAAGAATGCGTCTGATTCTGTTTGCTAACACCTTGGCCAGAAGTTTATAATCGGTATTTAAGATAGTAATGGGTCTGTAGTCAGTGATATAGACACATTTCGATTGTTTCGGAATCAGAAGAATAACTGACTCGGTTGATGCTTGATTCAAGCCCCACCATTGGCCGTCCTTGAAATGGTTTTTCAATTTCAACCCCAGACAAATGCTGGTACGGTACCTTCTGTCAGGCCACGGCTGCTTCCTTCCTCATTGCCTAGTTTCATTCATCTTCATCCATTCCATCTCTCATCCCGAAGCGCAGGTCGCCCACAGGCGTCGAATAGAAAGACCTGCACTGGGCCTCTCAGGAGGTCACACGAAAAACAAACCTGGTATATGATGATTCTGTAGTATATAAATGGATTATATATATCCACTGAACTTAAAAAAAGGCGTGGTGGCGCAGTGGTCAAGCTGTTGGAATGTGCTTGATTCACGGTCATTGCATGTGAGATTTTCGAAGTGAAATGCCATGCCCTGTGGTTTGGATTCCACGTAAAAAGGAGGTCCCGTGGCTCATGACCACAAGATTCACGGTCACGTAAAACTACAATCTTCCTTTGAACCTAAATTAAGCCCTAGTGAGCAGGTCTGACGATGTTCGCTTGACGAACGAAGCCTGTCATCCTTAGGCCCCCATTTACGTAGTGTTTTATTAAGTGTGTAAATAATGAAAATGAAAATCCACAGGCTGCTTCCAGTCGACCGATCGGGCTAGGGAATGGAATGAATGAACCATCCTTCAAGTGGCGAGGATATGAACTGTGCCGGCTGCTGAAGCCTGTCGCACTCCCCTGGGGCAATGATCAAATGAATGACAGATGAAATTAAATGATAGTGGAGAGTGTTGCTTGGATGCAATTGTGACTGGGAAAACCGGAGTATCCGGAGTAAAACCTGTCCAGCACAAATATCACATGGAGTGACCGGGATTTGAACCATGGACCCAGCGGTGAGAGGCCGGCGTGCTGCCGCCTAAGCCACTGAGGCTCTTGCGTAAAAAATAATTTATGCAATTTACTTCAGGCACTAGGAAATTAGTTGTAATTCCCGGCCAATCCAAATGGGTACATTCGTGTTGACCGACTGAAAAGCTTCTAATAATATACTTATTTTTATGTAACTGTGAAAGGTCGGCTACCTCCTTTCTCCCCCCAGTGTAGTCTCTGGTATGAGACCTTTACAGGTGGAATATTTCATAAACCCTCTTGTTACATTCCATTTCTCCTTTCTGGGTCAGCTTTAATTTTTGCCGCTTTGGAAACAGTTTTATTCTCTTGCGTGATGAAGAAGTTTTGATGTGCCGTAGCGAGGAGTTTGTTCAAGTTTCGGCAACGATTTAGTCACATAGCCGTTCCGCGCAGTTACAGCAGGATATCACGAACAAGTAAAATGAATGGCAGGAGAGAACCATGGAACTGTGCTAGTCCTCTCTTGCTGCACATGATAAGTTTACTGAGTCATCTTTCATATCTGTAATGAATTCACGACAAAGATTACAACATAAAACGACAAGTAGTTCGGTGAAGAACTATATAGCCTATTATCGTATATCCTAATTATGTTAAATGCCTCTATAAACATACAAAATTTCACTTTGATTTCTGTAATAGATTCGTAGATATTGAGAATCATCTAAATATTTCGGATGGTCGCCATGTTGGATTTTTATATATGTAGGCCATAGCGTTATGTACTATTACATAACGATTATTGCGTAGGTGTATTATTCAAACTTAAATCGTTTGATTAGGACACAAGAAATAATAAAGACAAGATTTTAAAATTTCGCACAGCCACCATCTTGTGGTTATGAAAACAATTGAAATAAATTAGAAGTCGCTGGATTAAAATTTGTATAAGCGGCTTAGGTGGCGTAGTCGGTAGCATGCTGAACTGCTGTGCCCAAGATAGCGGGTTCAAACCCGGCCGAAGTCGTCGGTTTTTTTAAGAGCGTTAAAAATCCTTCAGTATGCCTTCCTTCGGAGGGGAAGTAAATCCGGTGGTCCCATGTCATAGATTTATGGCATGTAAAAGATCCTTTCACTGACTAAACTTGTGTAAAGCAAAATTGTTAGGTATGATTACGTCAGAACGCTCTATCAAAGTTCCAACGTTCACCACTAGGTATCATTGATATCTATCTGGTGGCGAAAGTTAGAACTACTTGAAATTGAACGGAACTTGTAGCTCACCCTTTAGGGTGTCCACTGGAAACAGCTACAGACTCAGGCGAGCCGAACATGTCCTCGGACACTCCCGGCATAAAAGCCATACGATAAATAAATAAACCGTACAAAGTCGCACTGCGCTTGGGTGGTTAAATCGTGAGAAAAGTCCATTTAATTACTTAAATTTCGCGTCGCCACCATGTTGGATTTTTGCTCATCAGTTTATTGGAAGTCCCATAGGTGAACTTATGTTCATAGCTTTTATCAACATACAAAATTTCAGTTTGATTTCTGTCATTGATTAGTAGATATTGGGATCCGTCTGAATATTTCGGATGTTCACCATCTTGGTTTTTTATGTATGTAAGCCATAGAGTTATGTACTATTATATGACGTTTATTGCGTAGATTCATTAATCAAACGTTGACTTTCATCGCATAATTAGGACCCAAAAAATAAAAACTTCATTTTAAAAGTTTGCACAGACGCCATTTTGAGGTTATGTAAACAATTGGACAAACTGAGACGTAATGCATTACAATGTGTTTGAACATTCGCTGTACCATGTTTCATTGTGCTCGGATGGTAAAATTGCGAGGAAACTCTATTTAAATGTTTCAACTTGGTTGACTGCCATGTTCCTTTTGTACATAACAGGGTTAGAAAGTCACATGGATGAACTTCTAGTGGTGCCCTTTATTACCGTACAAAATTTCATGGTGATATCAGTAACAGTTTCAGAGATATAGTTAGCCGGAAAATATTTCGCACAGCCGCCACGTTGGATTGGTGAGACGTAATACAGTAAAATTTGAAGGACACGGTCGGGGTTTGACAAACTTGTACTATGACAATACCGAGTTTCATTGAAATCGCTCCAGCCATTTAGATTTTATTAGGGGGAAACACGCACACATACACACACACACACGGACAAAAGAGGATCTAATAAGCCTTTCATTTTTCATAAATGGAAACAGGCTAAAAATGAAATTATTTAAATTCTATTAATGCCGCTCGCTGGTGCCAAACGTTTCCTTGAATGCGTTTTAACGACATGTGAAGATTTTCAAGAAAGGAAGCTTGTAGTTTTACAAGATCGTTAATCATACGATCATGAGCCATGGGTCCTACATTTTACGTGGAAGCCGAACCAAAGGACGTGATATTTCACTTTGAAACTCTGACATGCATTGAACTGGAATCAAAACCGTTCCACCTTGCTGAGAGGCAAGCGACTTACCACTGCACTAACATGCCCCTGTGAAGATTTACTTCATTGGCAATTACGTACGTGGTTTATTATCAATCATCGTAGGCCTACCATAATTTCAAATTTCTAACGCTACCAGTAAATCCCCTAGCCCAGGGGTTCTCAACCAGTGGTACGCGTACCCCTTAGGGGTACGCGAAACATTTCAGGGGGTACGCGGCAGGCCATCCTTCTACTCGATCCTCATGCGCAGTGAGCTTCGTGCCGTGACTACTGTGTGAGTTATTTACGTCGCGCATATTTGAACTCCACAAGAATTGCATCTTTTCTTTACCGAGCACAATTCTAATTTATCATCAGTACTCAATGACTTTGGTTGGCTTTTAAATTTGGCCTATTTAAGTGACATTTTTTGAAAATCTGAACATTTGGAATAAGTGTATGCAAGGTAGTGTTTCTGTTATGTTCTATGCTGAAATGAGAACTTACGCAATGATTGCAAAAATCACCCTTTGGGAAAAGGAACTGAAAAACAACAACTATATTTTGTTTTATTAAAATATCATTCCTTATAAAATTACAAAGGTTAAACCATACTAAATAAATACCTTTTACATTTTTAATAACCATTATTACTATCTAAGAAAGGTTAGTAGGGGGTACGCATGAATCGGTCATTTGGAAAAGGGTACATGTCCACAAAAGTAAATTTTACAGGAGAGACAAAGAGTGAATAAATGGTGAATGAGTGGAACTACCAAAGCTGCATTTTGGCAATCCATATAACATATAAAGGGCCTTTTATTCCCATAATATGGATTTCAGATTCCATCCTTAACGGGCAAAAATTCAAATTTTGTTTCCTGGAGATGTGCCCTTTTCCAAGGGAATGGAATATTCTTAGAAATTAAACAGACATTTTTCACCCCTGTCTCTTTAAATTTGTTTTAAATTACATTTTATCATTATAATGTCTCTTTTTAATGGACCTGTAGCACTTAGAAATCGGAGAATTACAAACATATTCCAAACTATGCACATAAATCGTTTTGATAAACAAAACCAGTATTATTGTTCATTACTTCTTATAAGGTAATATATTTTTCACTACATTTTATATTAGCTCTTTGAGAAATAACCTTCTAGCCATTATAATGAATAGATTATTGTCACTGACTGTACATTAACAATAAAAGCTAGAACTTCAAACTGCATGTCTCTTAGGGGTTCAGAAGGCTTGTTCTCGCAGTGCTTCTTGCTCAGTAGTTGGCCAGTTGTTCACAATGCCATGGTAGAAACTAATATGTTCATCACCGATATACTGTACCAATTTTCTTATGTCGTTGACCTTCTTAATATTAATGGGAAGTTTTCCATTATAGGCTTCATAGTCGAGTAGTGTCAGTAAAGCGGGACGAGGCCCAGTCGGCTTGGACAAAGCAAATGTTTCTGACAGTTCTGGGAGGCTGGAGATCCACGTAGACACTGTTAGAACTCTGGGTGCTGCACAATCATATTTAAATTCATTGTACCCAGAAATCTGGAAAGATATTTTGTCCTTTCTAGGTATGCTTTTTCCAAAAGAAGCAGTTGATAAATCTGATCTTTTATAAAGTGTAGGCCACCATCTTTTGAAATTGATAATATCTGAAGTGCCCACACGTTTCACAGAAAATTTATTGGTACTTGACGATTGCACAATCATGCTAATGTACTGTTCTGGGGTGTAAATCCTATCTTCCTTACGTAGCTTACGTTTTACTACTGCAAAATTTATATCACAGTCATTGAAGGAATGTCCTCTAATGGGAAAGTAATGATATATTTGTTTAAATCGTCCACTTGATGCCAAAGCTAGTAGAAAACGTACCACTGTGTTATTCTTATTTTGTCCCGGACATTCGTCCGAGAAAATATGAAGCTCAGTAACAGTTTCTGCGACACATTCATTGACATAGTCATTAAGAAATGTGCATACTTCGTTTGGCCCATTAAGTGCCTCACCTTCATGATATGAATAAAACCTGGCTTTGTTTGTTTTTAAATTGTGAATGCAAAATACGAATACCCATAGTTGCCTGCAATAGAAAACCTTTTGTACAGGAATATGATGTAAGGGAAGGTTTTGCATGTAATCTATTACGATTCCTGCTACATGATCATTCTTCGGAGACTGAGCTTTTATTTCCTTGATTTTTTGTAGTACTTGCTGACTACATATTCAGCTGTGGCAACGCGTTTTTCAGTACCATTTAAATGTGCATCGCGCATTTTCTGTTTATATTCCTCGCAAAAAGAGCAGATATATATCTGCGGCCTTCCGAAAGGTAATGCATAATTCTCCTTGAAATATTTTAGGAAAAACTTATATTTCACTCTTCCTTTCATGTTCCGGAAACTTATTAACATACATGTCATACATTGCTCTCACATTCAGGTTAGCGGGCAGGTACTTTTTCTAGTATTGTTGGAATAATTCACCTCTTTTATATCAAATGATTCTATGAACTGGCTAATACTCATACAAGTTTCTCCAGTAATTAAGTTGTGTCGAGACCCTATAGATGTCCCTCGTTTGTCTTTTGGCGACTCATTAGCAGCCAGTAACAAACATAAACGTCGAGTTTTCTTGGAACTTACACCATGTAAACTGATGAAAACTTGTTTGCATACTGGTACTCGTCGACTGTTCAGGCAAATATAATATGTGAAACTGTGTATTTTAGGTTTTGAAACAGAGGCCTCTGGATTCTTCCGTTCTCTTGAAATCTCCTTAAACTCGATAAGACTTTGTAAATATGTGTCCTGTGCATCCTTAGTGTCAAAGTTATTAACATAGCTCAAAATAGTCATTTTATCTTCTTCCGTCAATCCGTTAAAACACCCTCTGGGACATCTAAAACGCAAAGGAAAATATTTTGTATAACATAAATATAATGTGTGTCGTTCCTATAATACTATTAATAATATGGACATACCTGCATCTTGTTCCAGTTTTCCTAGCGTCAATAGATTTACCAACGTGGTTAATATGGGACAATCCTTTAATCTTAGCGGTTTTAATTAGAAATGGCTGGTAATTCGTGCGGTTAACTACTCCTTTCTTTCTTCTCTTGCATACTGTAGCACTATCCGAATCTATACCGTCACTACAATCACTTGAACTTGCCATGTTTACAACTACAACATACAAGCAACACCTCGGAAACTGCTGGAAGGCGGCAGATGTTCCTACTGGCGGGAACTAACACAGCGCGCTGCCATTGGAAAAGGACATGCTGTGGGATATGTGACCTTCTCGAATGGAATGATAAAATTGTCAGGTCCCGTGCTCCATAAGTACAAGTCTTATAAGTGCCTTTTTCGCGTGGATCAATGCATCTACATTTAAACTGCAGGAATATGAGAAAACATGCATTTGGAAAAAAAAGTGGACATGTGCCCTTTTCCAAATGACCGATTCAATTACAAAGGTTAAACCATACTAACTAAATACCTTTTACATTTTTAATAACCATTATTACTACCTAAGAAAGGTTAGTATGGGGTACGCAGGATGTTTAATTTTTTTAAAGGCGTACGATGGTTGAAAAAGGTTGAGAACCCCTGCCCTAGCCTAATGATTACAAGAAAAACAAGATGTTCAGTAAATAACATATAGCCTACTTTCTCCTAAATGTATGAGTATAGTTATAACTCGTTGTTATTATCAAAGAGTATAATAGAACTATTCTTTGTTGAAGACCTTAGAAACGATTTACCTCTACCAAACGCCACAACCTAGATAAAACCTGCTACCATCATTGAAGAAAGAAAGATAAGAAGTATCTAAAGAATGTTATGGATCTGCAGACATAATCGATTGGACTGGCGGCGTGGCTCAGCGGTAACGTTCTCGCTTGCTGGACCGTATGTTTCAGGTTCGTATCCTGGCGCAGTCAGCTGGCATTTGAGGGTGCACAAATGCGAGGGAGCCGTGTTAGTAGATTTACTGGCACGTTAAAGATCCCCTTCGGGACAAAATTCTGGCACCCCGGCGTCTCTAAAAGCAACAGTAGTTAAAAGGGACGTAAAACCAATAACATTATTATTATTATTATTATTATTACATAATCGGCCTGACGCGGGCAACATCCAACTTTGAGTTGAGGCATGTCTTTACACGTCTGGCTGCGTATGACTTTCACAACCCTAATTGAATTAACAAATCTTTCCATGACCCTACAGAGACGTGTGTATACCAACTATGTGGATATTTTCGATTGCTATTTGGCTGAAATAAAAGTATTAATTAATATCCTGAACTAGCACCAACGGTAGAGTTCAGATACTATGTGAAATCGTTTTGTTCTTTACTTCAATTAACATTTTCAAATAACGCACAATAGGCTGTTACAAACCCTTCAAAATTAAAAGTAAAAATGTATCGTAGTATCATGTTGTCATTCTTCAAATTCGATGCGCATAGAATGCCAATGGTATAGTAATCAATGGAGCCCCACGTAGACTAGTCGTGACATCTAGTGGTGAAATATCGAACAATATAATCCTAACAGAGCGAGTGCATTCTAGCGGCCAAAAGAAGAAACTTTTCAATAAAATCTGGAAGTTATACTCTGTGAGCTGCCTGAATAGGATTGACATTTAGCCGGAAATTCCACGTCAGTCATCACCCCTCTGCCTCTTGACCAATCCATGTTCGCATAGTTGATGTCATAATACTCTGCGTTGCAATATTACAGCCCGCGTGCTTCAGTGCCTGGTCAGCTGTATCTCTGTCTTGTACAGTTTGGCAACCTCGTTCTCAGACCACATGACGAGGCGAGAACTGTCAATCCCTTTCTGGTAGCTCACAGAGTATAATAAGTAGCGGCGTGCAGTTACCTTTTTGGCAGCTAGATGTCTCGAGTAAATCTGCTGGCGAATTATGTTTTAATTAAATATATATTTTACACCATAATATGCACAATATAACGCTTAATTTTAAAACATCTGAGTCATTACAAAACAATAAACATATAACATTTCAAGCAAAAAAAAAATAGCTCTGATCGGGTTTGAACCATAGGCATTTGAGCGATAGGATAACGCTCTACCACTGAGCTAATTGTGTCAACGAATATCGTTTTATATAAAATGACTTACATATAACTTGTTAGCAAATAATGATTTATACTAAACGATTTCATCACTGGAGTATATTATTTATATATAAAGCATTTCATACAAAGTTTATTTATTTGGTATCAGTACGCTATATTGCATGCAATACTCAAATTAGTGAAATATAAGTCAGGCACAAGATATCCGCTGCCATCTTGTCTTATTACTGAATCGGCTCAGCTTTTTAAAATCACGTCTGCACTATAGTATTACAAAATATACTTTTAATTTCGAACGTGCCTCTTCCTTTAGAACAGTTAAAACGATTCTCGGCTCGATAATCGGAACTGGTGGGTCCCATGATATGGATTATAAAGTTTGCATAATTCGCACGGCCGCCATCCTGAAATGGTATGGCGGACGACCTTGTAGTTTGGTCACAAGACGCATCCTATACGAAGGTATGTTGTTACCAAATTTGGTAGAGATCGGATGATTTGGTTAGTCGTTATTTGATTTTACGTTTTGAACGTTTGAGTGGCCGCCATTCAGTTTTAGTAAAGATGGCGGCGATATAAAACATGACACTGAGGTGTCCTTTGCTAGTGCTACCTTTGTATCAAATTTCGTTCAATTCGCATTCACCGTGTTCGAATTGATAGGGGGGGGGGGACAGACATTCAGAGTACACACACTCACACACACACACACACAGACACACACACACACACACAGACTCACACACACACATACACACACACACACACTCACACACACACATACACACACACAGACAGACACACTTTTTTCGCCCTGTGTTGATCTCATAAGTCTACTTTCATTTTTTGCAAAAATCGAAAGTAGGCTAAAAATGGAACACTAGTTAAGGACAATAATTTGATTGAAATCCAAAATTTCTTAAAATTTACGATTTGTGAAATAAATAACGAGCAATAACCAATATAACTATTTTTGACGAGAAATACCAGAAATAGGTAATTTAATGACAAATTGTTAAAGAATAGTACATTATGCAACGAGCCTATAATGACAATAATTAGGACACGAGTATTTTTATAAAACGAGTGTATGCGAGTTTTATAATTTCCATACGAGTGTCTTAATTACCAGTATCGGCGAGTTGCATATGACTGTTTATGTTCGACGATAAATATAACTTTATTATATGTTTTAACATAAATATTCATAAATATCTGTTGAGAGTCAGCCACTTGAATTTTGTGATTGGAGAGCGAGCGCTAGGTATGATATCTCTGTATTTCAAGATCTCTGAACGACCGACGCTTGCGCTCTGTGTGCTTGCAATGCCATATTCAGGCCATATGTTTACATCTGCCGTCCCTCAGTTATATTGTCACCGGAGTCGTTTGAAGGCAATGCGCTGTGTATAAATTAGGGTTGGTGATATTAAGGTACAGTGCTATTTCTTGTCTCATATTCGCCAGTTTATTTACGCGAACATATGGACGTTGCGTATTCCATGTGGGCAATTTATTATAGTTCGATGTTGTGTTTATGTCCGACATGTTGGATTTTGAGCGCATGCGTGAAGGTATCGTTACCTAATTGGTCAATGAACGAGCTCTGATTGGCTGGAGAAACTGTATCATAATGAAGAACAGTGTTATAATGACCATCATTATGATACAGTTTTCTGACACATAATAGTGAGGGTCGAACATAAAACTGGGTTATTTGCTAGTAATTTTGAGCATAAGTGATTTTCTTGTTTTAGATTTATTTCTTTAATTTTGATACATTACCGATCCCAAGATAGCGGGTTCAAACCCGGCCGAAGTCGTCGGATTTTTTAAGAGCGTTAAAAATCCTTCGGTATGCCTTCCTTCGGAGGGGAAGTAAAGCCGGCGGTCCCATGTCATAGATTTATGGCATGTAAAAGATCCTTTCACAGACTAAACTTGTGTAAAGCAAAATTTGTTAGGTTAGATTTCGTCAGAACGCTCTATCAAAGTTCCAACGTTCACCACTAGGTATCATTGATATATGGTGGCGAAAGTTGGAACTACTTGAAATTGAACGGAACTTGTAGCTCACCCTTTAGGGTATCCGCTGGAAGCAGCTACAGTCTCAAGTGAGCCGAACATGTCCTCGGACACTCCCGGCACTAAAAGCCATACGATAAATAAATAACCGATCCTTAAGCTAAAATTCAAGTTTCTAGTTGTAGTAGCAGTTGCATGGGAAGACAATATTCTGGTATATTATTTTGTTTTAGAATGAGGCCCTCTTCCGTTTCCATCACAGCGGTAACGTTCTCGCTTGCTGTGCCCAAAGTCGCAGGTTCGTTTCCTGGCGCAATCAGCTGACATTTGAGGATGCGCAAATGCGTGGGAGCCGTGTCAGTAGATTTACTCGCATGTCAAAGAGCCCCTTAGGGGCTAAATTCCGGCACTCCGGTGTCTCTAAAAGCCACAGTAGTTAATAGGGACGTAAAACCAATAACATTATTATTACCTTTCCATCACATTATTCTCAATCTCCTTTCCCTTATACAAACACTCTATGTAAGCTTTCCATCTCTCAACTCTATCTTCCATATCCGTTAGAGGTTTTCCATCTGAGTCCTTAATATTACAGCACTTAGTCTTCCTTTCCCCCAAATTACTCTTAATCCTTCGAAAAGCTGCATCTACTTTTCCTAATTTCAGACACATTGCACATTTCTCTTTCAACCATTCTGATTTCGCTTCCTTGCACGTCTTCTTAACCTCATTTCTCAGACGTCTGTATTCTGCTTTCCCCCTTTCGTCTCTAGCATTCTTGTGCTTCCACCTTTCGTCCATTAATATTCTAGTATATCCATGGTGATCCACGGTTTTCTGCCTATTCTATCTTTCCTACCCCTGTGTACGTCAAATTGCCAGTTGAATGGCTAAAGGAAGTAGGAGACTTCTGTTACTTTGAAGCAAAATAACCAGTGATGGACGAAGCAAAGAGGATATTAAAAGTAGGTTGGTTCAAGCAAGTAAAGCATTTCTACAGAAAAGGAATATGTTGACAGCGAATATAGATTTAGGTATTAGGAAGTCATTTTAGAAATCCTTTGTCATGAGCGTGGCGCTCTATGGAAGTCAATCTTGGGCTGTTAGTGCAGGAGAAAAGAGGAGAATTGAATCGTTTGAAATGTTGTGTTACAGGAGAATGATGAAGATCAGATGGGTAGATATGGTTACAAATGAAGAGGTATTAAGACGAGAGGGAGAGAAGAGATGTTTCTGACGACTGCTAATGAAGGGAAGAGATAGGTTGGTAGGACACATACTAAGACACCCAGGAATAGCAAATTTATTTATGGAAGGAAGGCTCGAGGACAAGAACTGTAGGGGTAGACCAAGGTCAGAATATGTTAAACAGATTGTCTTGGATGTAGGGTGTGGTAGCTACAGATGAAAATATTAACTCAGACCAGGGAGGCATGGAAAGCTGCATCAAACCAGCCAAAGGACTGAAGACTCAAACAACATCATAAAGCATTGTCTAGGGCGAAAACATACCACTTGTAAGATATTACCTTATTGCTAAGAAATGTATTAACCCGTTGGTAAATATTCGACTTACGAGACGATTTACTGTACATCCAGGAAGCAATGACGATAAGTCTTTAGAAATAAACGCGTGAAAGAATGTAATAATGAACAAATGAATAAACGGGTAAACACACCAATTATTTAATTAATTAAACTAACGTATTAGTTAATTAATGAAAACGATATTGAATGATACAATTAAAGAAGGAGAGAATGTACGAGTACATTAATTTAATTCAACGAATGAATGAATGAATGAATGAATGAATGAATGAATGAATGAATGAATGAACGAATGTTAAAAAGATATGAATAAATGAACTATTTAATTAAGTGGTGTGAGTACATTAATAGTTTGACAAACTAGTTTAACCTAAGTCTCAAAACTGAGGACAAAGGAAATGATAATACTTTTGTGGTGAAAATTCACAGCCAATGGTTCGGTTTCTACGCACGAAGGAGGTCCTGTGGCTTATGATCACATGTTTATGAGTCATGTAAAGCTCAAAGTTTGCCTTTTCCTTGTTCAATGATAGGGCTAATGACCAGATTGATAATCCAAATAAAATCATATTCATTGTTTCAGATTTCACGTGAACCACAGGTCAGGGATTTAAAACTTCTTAAAACTGCAAACTTTCTTATGTTTTTAATTTCCTTGTCAGTATTATTATCAGAATTTACATTAAACAGCCATGAAACTTAATCCTTTCACTCTTGTTCGTGGATACGTGGATAAATAAACACTTATTTTGACAAATAATTATAACCTTGAAGTCTCAAAACTGTGGACGAAGAAAATTACAATATAATGTCCTGTTGCGAAAAACTTTTCAGATTAGTTCCAAATTATTTCACTAATTTACTACACTCTGTCTTCATTCATTCATTCATTCATTCATTCCATCGTCATACTTTTGTTCTTTCCTTCATTTCCAGTTTTCTTCCTACCTTCCTGCATTCATTTCCTTTTTTTAAATTCCTTCCATACTTCCATACTTTATCTATTTCTCACCATATTCTATCCCCCATTCCAATGTATTTAACTATTTAAGCAATGGTTTCAATAAATTTGCTCTTCCGAATTTCTGGATATCCATGATTCTAATGTATTATTTTTTTCCTCTCTTATTTCATCCATTCATTCAATCATTCTTTCATTTCATGTTTTCTTTCTACCTTACTTCATTTCATCCTTCGTTTCATCATTCATTCTTTTATTTATCCATTCATTCTGTTACTTAGGAAGCAAAATAACCAGTGATGGACGAAGCAAAGAGGATATAAAAGTAGGTTGGCTCGGCCTTTCTACAAAAAAGGAATCTGTTGACATCGAATATAGATTTAAGTATTAGGAAGTCATTTTTGAAAGCCTTTGTCTGGAGCGTGGCACTCTATGGAAGTGAAACTTCGACAATTGGTGCAGCAGAAAAGAGGAGAATTGAAGCATTTGAAATGTGGTGTTAAAGGAGAATGATGAAGATCAGATGGGTAGATAGGGTTACAAACCAAGAGGTATTAAGACGAGTGAGAGAGGAGAGATGTTTCTGGCGACTGCTAATGAAGAGAAGAGATAGGTTGGTAGGACACATACTAAGACACCCAGGAATAGCAAGCTTAGTTATGGAAGGAAGGGTCGAGGACAAGAACTGTAGGGGTAGACCAAGGTTAGAATATGTTAAACAGATTGCCTCGGATGTAGGGTGTCGGAGCTATGTAGAGATGAAACGATTAGCTCAGGACAGGGAGGCATGGAGAGCTGCATCAAACCAGTCAAAAGACTGAAGACTCAAACAACAACAACAACATTTATTCACTCATTTTATGTTTTCTTCCTACCTTCCTTCATTTTATCCTTCCTTTCATCATTCAGTCATTCATTCATTCATTCGTTGATTTATTCCTTTATCGATTCATTTCCTGTTTTCTACCTACCTTCTTCGTTTCCTCGCTTTTTCCTTCTTTCATGCATTCATTAAATCATTCCTTTTTCCTTTTCGCCATGTCCTCATTTCTTCTAACCTTCCATCATTCCCTCCTTCCTTTCTTCATTCATTCATTCATTCATTCATTCATTCATTCATTCATTCATTCCTTCGTTTGTTCTTTCGTGCATTCCCTCTTGTCTTCTTACCTCACTTCCTTCCTTCATTTTATCCCTCCCCTACTTTCTTCCTTCCTTCCTTATCCCTAGAGCAGGGACCTGAACCTCTCCGACTCGCATATTCGGGTAATAAAGCCAGTGCTTATGTAACGATGCTTACGACTGTTCCGTCATCATAGTGTTGTTAGAGCTGTCAGGAAGGCTGAGTTTTAAATTGAATGTGTGCTCTATTCGACACACTTACCGCCAGTGTAATTAACTCATTAAATAATAACACCTGCGCTGCTAGTTTGTATTGTGTAGCTTCGTTAATTGCGGGATTTATGGCGTCGTAATTGAAAACGCCTCGGGAATATAATTACATACTCAAGCTGATATTCTTTAAGAGGATTTAGCAATAAATATCAGCGTTCACTTAATGATACAGATTTAGTTATGGCTCCAGAATACAATGTGGCTCCCTACGTCCACATATACAGAGTTAAGGTAGGTCATTGCCACTGAATTCATGCCTGAAGAGGTATTGGTACCCGAACTCCGCTTATGATTCCATGATGCATACATGTAGGACAATGATTCAGCGGGAGTTATCCGGACCACTGCTCACAAGACCGCATCAGAACTCTGGATGGTTTCTTTTATCACCTTTGTTAAATTTAGAACCTCTGACGCAAGATTACCGTTAAATCTATGCGCTTTGTTCTATTATATCGCTTTTTTATATTTTTTTTAGAAATATAGCGATTTATCAGACGATAATAATGCTATTAGTTTTACGTCCCAGTTATCTTCTGCGGTTTTTAGACACGCCGTGGTGCCGGAATTTTACCCCAAAGGGGATCTTTAACGTGCCAGTAAATCTACTGACGGCTCCCTCGCATTTGCGCACCCTCAAATGCCAACTGGCTGCGTCAGGATTCAATCCGGCAACCTTGGGTACAGCTGGCAAGAATGTTACCGCTGAGCCACGCAGCCAGCCTTTACCAGATGAGGATAGGCTTTTGTTGGTTGGTTCCTCAGTTTAGGGTGCGACAACGCGGTCATGTAGCCCCGTGTACTTTGTGTGTGTGTAGAATCTGTGTGATAACCGGTGTCAATTGTGATGTCATTATTAGTCTGTAATTCAGGTAAGGACATTAAACGATCAATTTCAAGTAATTCCTAGTTTTGCTACCAAATGCTACCGTCAACGACACCTAGATACAAACTTGGCTACTAGATGCCACCGCGACCAGCACCTGGTGGCAGACGTTGGAATTAATAGAGCGTTAATCAAATCTAACCCACACATTTTGCTTCACACAAATTTATTGTAGTTAGTGGAAGGTTCTTTTAAATGCCATAAATCTATCACACGGATCCGCCGGCTTTACTTCCCCTCCGAATGAAGGCATACTGAGGGATATTTAACGCTCTTAAAAATCTAATGACTTCGGCCAGGTTTGAACCCGCGACCTGGCTCATAGAAGCTCAGTAGCCTATGCTGACAACTACGCCACCGAAGCCGCTTGATTTTTGCCAGTTTTCAATTTGGGCAATAAATCACATAATTGATTTAATATAATTTATGCATTACTATGATGATACTGTTCTTCAACAGGGGCAGATTACCTCGCTGTTCTGTCCCTTGAAACCAAAATAACTAACTAACTAACTGGTCTTCAACAACCCGATCAAAATTAATTGTTGTTCAATTATTTACATATTTTACGTCCACATTGTCGTGCTTGAGTCAGTCCATTGAATCAGACGTTTATGTCTTTGGAATATTAGCTAGAAATTTGACTTTTAGCTTTCTATTCTGCTCCCAAAACTTTTCAAATTTCCGACTTGGCTGTCTTGTTTCCTTTCATTTTTTTTTTAAGTTTAAGCCTCGTGTCTCTGTTCTTCAAAATCCACTTCTCTCCTCTGTCTGTAATTTGTCGCATGGGTATACCTAACTCTTATAAATCATCCTGGACCTTTTTGAACGAAGTGCTCTTGATTTAATATTTCCAAAAGTAATTGTGTAATTGTTTTACCTGCCAGAAAGGGTAATTCTACTTGTTGGCATTGTGTCTATGTTTGATTAACTTTCCCAGTACACCACTGAATTTGGCAACAATTGACATTGTCCATCTATTTGGTATTTTTGTTGTAGTGGTTGATAATGATTTTTCTTATGATTCTTCTATCTGTCTCCTGTAGTTTATCTGTTGTTGATTTATCGTTCAACTTGAATAGTGTTTCGCAAGTGTAGGTTGCTTTAGGTTTAACAACACAATGGTAGTGTTTGAATTTGGCGTTCATTGAGAGAAATATTTATTTTCTAGGTTGGACAACTGATTCGTTGTACTTGTTTCAATTCAGTTGTTCTGATTTCTATTGATGTATTTTTTCGTTTAAATATCCAGTTATGGTCTCTTCAAGATACTTGAACTTATTTACAATGGTTGTTTATGACGAAGCAATTCAGACTGTTTTTAAAGAATCAGAAATAAGTCAAATATTGTAAAAATCTGTTTGCAGGGAATGTTGACAATAATGAGCCTATCCGTCTTGCACTGACAATCATCATTGTGCTCGACAGCTCGAGCGGTGTTGCACGATTTTATATTATACTGTATGAGTATGATTCCCTTCAATCCCTCGTTTTCGTTCCCAAATTTCCGTCCTTCCTTCGTGCCTTCCTCAATTCCTTCTCTTTTCTATCTCCCCCCCCCCCTCCTCCTTCCTTCCATCCTTTCGTCTTCTTCTCCTTCCTCACTTTCTGTCATTCATTCCTTCATGACATTTCTGTATATATCGTGACTTAAATACATAGTAGGCCTACATTTCTGCATATATCGTGACTTAAATACATAGTAGGTCTAAATGATGGCGCATTTATGTATAACTAGCAGAAGTACCCATTCTTCGAACGGTCTTTGGTATTAATAGCCAGACGTAATCAATTGAGCTACTGTTACAATGGTTAGAGGCTTGGAACCTGTTTGTCGACAAAGATAAATAATTAGTTAAAATATGCTCAGAAAATAAATTTAGCCTACCTAACGTGTACTTCCTGACGTGAAAATAAAATTGAAAACCTCGTAGACGAAACGCAATAGACGTCATGTTGCTGTTTGGAGATATAATAGACCTTCTGTACGACATATCGCACGTTTAAGTCGTGTGAAAAAAACATATGGTAACCCCTGACCCCTTAAGCGCATTGATGAATTTTACAGTTTTAGTTGGTTCCGTGATAACCTTATTGCAATTTGAAAATGTTCACAGAAATTTAATAAATGGAGTCGCATTACTTTTTGCAGAAATAGATGGAAAGTTGGATGTCACCTTTTGAGATTTTTTTGTCATGGCTATTGGCGTGCATTCCTTCATTAGTTTATTAAATAAAATTAGTTTTCTTGGAATATCAGAAACTGTTGGTATTAGAGGCTTAAAATGTGGTTTTCGGGGACCCTTTACGGCTATTTAGGGTCCCCGAGTTTTATTTCTGACACCAATAATAATAATAATAATAATAATAATAATAATAATAATAATAATAATAATAATAATAATAATTATAATAATAGTAATAATAATAATAATATTATTATTATTATTATTATTATTATTATTATTATTATTATTATATAAAAATCTAGAGATAGGGACGTAATAGACCTTCCGTACCACACCCGCACGTATAAATCGCGTGAAAAAATTCTAGAGTACCCCTTGACCCCCTTAAGCGCATTATACCCTATGTATTGATGAATTTTACAGCTTGATTTTGTTCCGTTATAACCTTATAACCGTTTGCAAACTATCTCAGTAATGTAATAAATGGAACTGTATTGCGTCCTACAGCAATAGATGGACCTGTGAGTTTCTGTTGCCATGGTTACCGGATTGCATTCTTTCATTATTGTATTAAAAGAAATTAGTTTTCTGGGAATATCTCAAAAACGGTTGGTTTTAGGGCCTAAAAAGGTGGTTTTCGGGGGCCCTGAGTTTCACTTCTCACATTGAGGGGCTGCGAATGAGCTTTGTCTCGCCCTTCTACGCCTATTTCAGCAAGTGTTTTAAGGGGGTAGGCCCCCTTTTATTGGAGCTACAGAGAAGAGTTACATCAATGATTAGTGTCGTGCCTCTGAAGGATATCTGTACCAAATTTTACGTTGATCCACCCAGCCGTTCTCGAGTTATAAGGGAACATAGCCTACTTGTCCACAGACAAACAGACAGACAGACAGACATACAGACAGACAAAAATTTTATTTTCGCGCGCATCCATCATAAAACAGTCTGAAACGCGTAAATAACGCAAATTTCCGTAGAAATTCAGAAAAAACAGACAAACTTTCATTCTTATATATAGCCTATAAGAGATAAATAAGAATATATTTTTTCTATCACAGTTCAGCATAATTCTTGCGTATCTTAAGATCCTTGTTATCAGTGTTGTACGTAGAAATAAACTGAGATAAAGTGTCACAAAACCTCCCAACTCCCAATAGTATTATTTGATATATATTTGGAACTACGTCACCATGGAATTTGGCATTACTGTATTGTCATTCGGACTACTACATTAGTAAATCATAGTGATTAACTAAAAATGCATCTTAATTAAAGTAATAAATGTAAGTTTCTTGAGTCTTTTTTCAATTTCGTTTGTGACCGAGTTGGCTGATTATGCTAAGTATGAACAGAACAAAGTTGTCACATTGTGGATTTGCCAGGTGCAGCGGCGATATGCCAAGGCAAATTCACTGGGCTGTTCAATAAATAAAAAATAATAAATAAATAAATAAATAAATAAATAAATAAATAAATAAATAAATAAATAAATAAATAAATAAACAAATAAATAAATAAATAAATAAATAAATGGATGAAGAGATGTTGGGAAGAGAAGAGGAATAAGGGATAGAAGATCAAATTGTGTCATCATGAGATTTTGAAGTTCAAACACTGTCCATAAGGGCAAAAATGATATAATAATAATAATAATAATAATAATAATAATAATAATAATAATAGTAATAATAATAATAATAATAATAATAATAATAATAATAATAATAGTAATAATAATAATAATAATAATAATAATAATAATAATAATAATAATAATAATAATAATAAATGAATGAATGAATAAATGGTGCAGTGGTCAAGTTGTTTTCCACTGACCAAGGTGGACTGGGATCGATTCCCGGTTAATGCATGGGTGATTTCCGAAGTGAAATATCACGTCATGTGGTTAGGAATCCACGTGAAAATGGAGGTCCCCTGGCCTGAGATCGCGAGATTTACGGTCACGTAAATTACAAGCTTCCTTCCTTTCCTTATAAAGAAATGCATAAATAAATGCATAAATAAATAAATAAATAAATAAATAAATTAATTATTTTACATGCTGTAATGAGATGCTTCAATTGTACTGGCGACGCCTGTACGGTGGACGCGATATTTGCACGGTATTACAAGAGGGATGCTGCAGTTGTGCTGGCGACGCCTGTACGGCGCGCTCGATGTGCCGACGCGATAGCCGGAGAGGCGTATGACGTACTGCTAGTAATTACAGGTCCGGCCTGTCGGCTGTGAGATATGGGCTCCAGCCTAGTGCAGGAGGCTGCCGCTGCCGGCAGGACGAGCGAGCGAGGTGCATATCAAATAGACACAGTTCAACTACAATGAATATCAAATGGAATATTTACTGAAAAGTTGAAAAAAGAAACGTGGGAGGAACTACGAAGGTAGAATGTAGGATAAATTGAAAATGTAAGCAGCAGTTTTGTTTCATTTACTGAAAACACTGGCCCAGTGGCTAGGAATCATGGCTGTCACCTCTGATGCCCGGGTTCGTTTCCCGGCTCTGCCAAGTAATTCAAATTTGATCTGAGGGCTGGAACGGCTGGAATTTGTAATTGGGGTAGGATTTGGACAGGAGGCGGCCGTGGCATAAAGTTAGGTACTATGCAACATTTGCCTGGAGTAGAAGTGCAGACAACGGAAAACCACTTCCAAAAGGGCTGAGGTGGGAATCGAAGCCACCTCTTCTCACGAGGATGAGTGTAACCCATTCCAGCTTCGGGACTAGAATTATATTTCTTTGCAGAGCCGGGAATTGAACCCGGACCACCGAGGTGAGAGCTAAGAATGCTAGCCGCAATAAATGGAATTTAAATGCAAACATATTTGAATATAATTTTCTAGAGTTGTTGATTATTTTAGGGGTATACGGCATCGTGATCAAGTCGCCCCGTGTACTTGGGTGTGTCTTATGACCTGTGTCACTGTGATGTCTATACTATTGTGTATTTTTAGCCTACTTTTCACATTTTGCAAAAATGAGGAAAAAGTAGACTTATGAGATCGGGCAAATGTGTGTCTGTCTGTCTGTCTGTCTGTCCTTCTGTCTGTCTGTCTGTCTGTCTGTCTGGCTGTGTGTGTCCCCCCTAACAACTCCTAAACGGCTGCAGCAATCGAAACAAAATTAGGTAGGAGTAGAGATCTATACCTGAATATCTCACAGCCATATTTGAAAATGATGTCAGTGCTACCAACTGCGGAAAAATCGCAATTGAAATTTGAGCTCCATGTTGGATATCTTGGAAGGTATGAATGGGAGCTATTTCAAAATTGGCACACGTATAGATAATATTATTGCAGTTTAATTTCCAGGAGGCCACACCTGGCAGTGTTGCCAACATGATTATAAGCCTGCTGATAGGTCCAAATTTTAAATGCATATAACTTCTACACTATCAATTGGATTTCAACCAAATTTCGTATGTTCTATGTGTACTTAAACAGATATGACTGAGCGTATTCTGAAGAGTCACCAGGGCTGCCAACTGTTAATAAATGCTCTCAATTAATTTTATCCAAATACCCATATATCAGAAAGTATGCAAGCTGACAGCTTTAAACTATGCACACGTATAGTACCTGACATTCTATATTAATTTGGAGTATCTTATATACGTCAGTGCTACCAACATGATTCTAAGCCTGCTGAGAAGTCCAAATTTAAATACATGTAACTTCTATACTATCATTTGGATTTCAACCAAATTTCGTGTGTGCTATGTGTACCGTAACAGATATGACTATGCCGATTCTTAAGAGTAACCAGGGCTGCCAACTGTTAATTTTTGTTACCCTAATATCAATATATCAGAAAGTATGCAAGCCAATAGCTCTAAACTTTGCACACGTATATTACCTGGCATTCTAGATTAATTTGGAGTAACTAATATAGGCCTACGCCAGTGCTGCCAACATGATTCTAAGCCTGCTGATAGGTCCTATTTTAAAATACATGTTACTCCTATACTAACAAATGGATTTCATCCAAAATTGGCACAACACGAGATCCTAATATTTTAGATTATTTCTGTCCAACACATGCATGACATTTTTGCCAACATGATTTTACGCGCGCTGATAAATCCAAGGTCTAACTGCATGTAACGTGCATGCTATCCATTGGACTTAACCAAATCTTGTATTCTGTACCTTAAGAGATGCAACTAACAATAGCCTATATTCAGTCAACAGGGCTGCCAACTGTACTGCTCTATTAGGCTACATTATACCAAGTATATTTCGAACTAATTACAAATTTCGATATTACCAACGTAATTTCGTCATTATTCTAGATAGGTCTATATAGATTGGCAAATATCTTAAATTTCAAGAAAAGTACGCTCTTTAGTTCGTCACGGAACTTCTTGTTAATTGAGCTAGGATTTCGGTAGGAAGTGGCCGTTGTCTTATAAGTTAGGAACCTTCCCGGTATTTACCTGGAGTAGAAGTGGGAAACCACGGAAAATCACTTCCAGAATGACTAAGGTGGGAATCGAAACCACCTCTTCTCAGTTTTGCCTCTGGAGGCTGAGTGTACCCCGTTCCAGCACTCAGACAGGAATTAGCTTTCTTGGCAGTAAATTTCTTGCGCAAACAATTCCCGGTGTCCTGAGAACTACGTATATTCACCGGGCCAAGTGATCACATGTTACAGTAGCAGTTCACAGCTGTGCTTCAGAAGGTGTGTCACTCTGATAAATAACTGAGACACTACATAACCGCTACAAGAGCTACCGGTTTTATCTCCAGTGTATCTCTAATGTATTCCTTTTTCTTTTTCCGACAGCTTTCGCGACAAACCAAGTCGTTCATCTTAAAAACAGGTTTCCCGTTTATGTTTTAGCAAGGTTATGTTTGTTTTAAAAGGAATGTTGACCCAAATAATCTGTCAACGAACTTTCCGCTCCTGTGACAATTAAGCATTTGGCTCCATTTGGCGTGACTGTGGGAATGAGGAGTTCCTTGTAATGTAGTGACAGTCATGTCTGGTCCCATTAGTATGGGCACCGCCTAGCGGAAGAATTCAGTGGAGTCATTCTACAGTATATACAGCGGATAACTCATAATTACTGTCGTTTTTTAAGGAGAATTTTATTTTGAACTAGCGTACCCGTGCGAGGAATCTCGCATGCCCATAAACCTCACTTTCCTCAATGGGTTTATAATGTGAGACTTAAGGAGAAAGGTTGTTATGTTCTAATTTCAACCAAGTGATTATAGAACACTATTTACATTTCAGTTAGAATTCCAAGTTCTACGTTCTCTAACTTAAGAAGGCAATCACTGAAAATTGGCTCATCAAAACACTTACCAGTTATTCGATATTTATGAAATTATACGATTTGAGTACTCATTCCTTTGATTTACTGTTTCTGAAAGCCACGCAAAATGATAAAGGTTGCCTCAGAATGTTAAAATGACATGAAATGGGCGTCACAGTGGCCAAAACGTGAAGTGGACAGCAATTATGGAGCGTATTTTCGTACGGCAACAGCATCTGCAAATCGCACACGTTGTGCATTTTTAAAAGTCAATTTTTAAAGAAATTATAGATATTTATGAAATCAGAGTGCAATTCGTCACTGCTAATGTCTATTCTCTTTCATTTGAATGCTCATTTGTCACGATCGGTCGCTTGTTTGCGCCGCAGGAGGGATCTGTACTACTTAAATAATATATATGATGTTTTCTGACAAGAAATTAAACTATTCTTCAAAGTAGAGACCATCGGATTCTATGGTCTTGAGCCGTATTTCAGTGAGGTTTCTTACCCAGCGACAGAACCAGTCTCTGGGTCTTGATGCGAAGAATTCCGTGAGACCCACGTCCACAACATCAATGTTTTTGAAATTTCTTCCACGCAAGAAATAGACCATGTATCGAAAGAGATGGTAATCTGAAGGCGCAAGATCAGTGCTGTAAGCTGGATGTGGTAGCAGTTCGACTCCTCTCATTTCCTGAATTTTGCCATGGTTGTTCGTGCAGTATGAGGTCTCGCATTGTATTGCAGCAAGACAATTCTAATTCGGTTAACTAATGGTGGGTGTCTCCATCTCAAAATTTCATGAACTCATTCCAGTTGTTTAGAATAAACCAGTGAATCATTCCTTCAAAATCCTTCTTAACGATCACCTTCGCAGGTTGACGGGGACTGAGCCACTGTTTCGAGGCATCAGCGTTGCGATAATAGACACATTTTCTATCACATGTGACAATGCTCCTGATAAATCTTTCATCCATGGGTTGGCCGATAGGCTGACGACTGATATCCACTCTACGTTGAGCCTGTTCAGGGGTCAATTCATGAGGTACAGATCTACAGCTTCTGTTTGATTTTCCAAGTTTCTTAATCTGGCGATCTATGGTATATTTTGATGCACCAAGTTCTTCAGACAGCCTACAAGTACAGTACTTCTTTGCGGATTTTCTTCCAAACCTCTGCATGTATTCTCAATATCCCATAGTGTAGGTCTTCCAGAACGCGGTAAATATGTAGTGTTTTCTTCTCCAGTGTTGAAACGTTGGAGCCATCGTTGTGCCACACGCTCACTAACGACACCTTCTCCTTCCACTTCACATATTCTTCGAGCCGCGGCAGCAACTTTATAATCTTGTTTCCAGTAGTGCTTTAGAAGGATCCTAACCTCCAACTTTGTAAGTTCCATTTGTGATTGTGTATTAACAACTAACGAATGATACATTCTCGCAATATACTGATACGCGCTCCTCCCCTGTAGCACGTTCGTTAGTTGGATCCCAGTAGGTAAAGCACAACACAAATGGTCCTTTAAAGAAATTAGTTTTATTGCAGATCAGAAATATTCACCACACAATAGGCTCATAAAAACCACTGTCCTACTCAAGTTTGCTCCATTGTGGAGAACACTCACCCTTTCATTTGCTCATGCAGTTAATCCCTCACTAATGAGACCGGTGTCCTCGCTAGAAATAACAACAACTCTTCCTCAAGTTCACAAGCCACAGTCTGACACTCACTGTTCTTGAATACTACACACTGTTTCGCAATTCACACGTCACCGCATTACCTCTTTCGCACAGGTATAAACACACTCACTGACACTGGCCAGGGTCGCTCTTTATATATCGGGGCTGACTACTCACAGATGTTTCTAGAGTGGACCAGGGTTCACAGCTACTCTCAGACCTTCTCGAGATTTCCAACACTAGTTGGGCCACGAACATTCTGGTCCATGCCTTTTGTTCTCGCTGCGCAAGCAGCCGGCTGACACAGAGCCCGGGGATAGCCTAGGGTGGCTGTGAGTCACGCGCGAGGGAATGAAGCAACCCCGCACCCGTAAAAATACGCAATTCTAGTCTTGGCCTCCTTTAAATAGCATTGGTGAACCAAAGTGAACCAATTCTATCTTAAAAAACATCAATCTTAAGAGCTGACCTTACTTATGAGACATCCTATATAAGGTAAGATTTTTTCTGTAGGTTTTGAAGTTTTGAGTAAAACTTCCTATTTATTCCGGT
The DNA here is from genome assembly GCA_946902985.2 of Meconema thalassinum. Taxonomy (NCBI): domain Eukaryota; kingdom Metazoa; phylum Arthropoda; class Insecta; order Orthoptera; family Tettigoniidae; genus Meconema; species Meconema thalassinum. Next base: position 560,843,772 of record OX336388.2, on the reverse strand, counting down.
GTGCAGACATACATCAGTCGCATTATTGTAATATAAAGCAACAGAGGGATAGAAAGATGTTCAGCAAAGAAGATAAAGTCTATATTCTCGTGAATGTAGGGAGAATTTGTTCTTTTGACTTAGGCAATCTCATCCATCTATATGGTTCTACTTCATTACTCGTTATCGTTATTCTAGCTCTAAAATAGACTGTCATATATTTTTCTATTTCATAATTTCTAGGTGGCCACTGCGCGCTGTAATCAGTGGGATATTCTTATGAGTTATGCTAGCGACGTCTTCTAGGCTACACACTAGTCATCTCCCTTCACGTTTCATGTTTAACTGTGCAATAACATCCCAAATTATTTCTTTCAATATTTTGAAAATATGCCCAGCCACCATCTTGATTGTATCAAATTGTTGTTATTTTGCCTTTCACAACTAATAGATACCGTATATAAATGGTTATTTTTTCGTATGCTTAATGCTTTAGTATTTTACCAGTAATAATTACCACACTTTCTAAGTGCTTGACGTTTTGATTTTGTTTTTGTAGGGCAGTGACTGTTAGTGGGTGTAATTGTAGGTTTGGAAGTGTTTTATAGAGCCATCTTGTCTTGTATGGATTTGGATCTGAAGATGTTCACTTGACGAGCGAAACATGCCGTCAGTTAGTTTTCTCCCTCTTCTGTAGTTCACGACAAATTAATATAGGCCTACTGTACATATGCATTTTAATCACATGCAAACTTTGTGTTGACCGACTGAAAAGTTGTCATATCAATTTTCTAACGGTGTATTATGTAAAAAGATCTGCAATACAAACGATTACACTTTAATCACTTAATAATAGCAATAATAAGATTAATAATAATAATAATAATAATAATAATAATAATAATAATAAAGAGCTACGGTGTCAAGGAGCTTAGATATCTAACCTCCTTTTTCAAAGTGTTCCAAGGAAAAACAAAATTCGACATGCAAACTGCCCGCTGGGCGTCAAATAAGAAAGCTTATTCCCAGCACCCGTGGCCAAATGATATTATTATTATTATTATTATTATTATTCTTTCTTCTTTCTTCGATTCGGCCAACTAGGGACCACGTCAGTTCAACTGTCTCTTCTTCCGAGCTTTAACTACCGCCCAGTGTTCCCGAATTCGTCTCCGGTGTTGTTCTTTTCTCTCTTGGGACCACACCTTCCCTGTCTTCAGCTTCGGCTTTTCCTGAAAACCTTTGTGCGTACGTAGTTTTTCCTGAAGTGGAACACGCTCCTGGATATCTTCAGGGGAAATTTCCATTTCACGTAGATCTTTCTCAACTTCCGTGAACCATGCCCCTTTGGTTTTCTTATCCTGAAAGTACGTCAAAATCCGTTTTGATATCCTGCCTGGGCTCATTCGTGTCACGTGGCTATAAAAGGCAATCCTTCTTTTTCGAATCGTGTCACTGATCTTCTCCACGTGCTTGTATAATTCGTGGTTGTGACGCCTTCTGTACTCGCTGTTTTCTTTGATAGGACCCAGGATTTTCTTCAAAATCTTCCTTCCTTTCGCCTCTAGTTTTTCCATTAGACCTTTCTTGTCCATTGTTAGAGTCTCTGCCGCATACAGAGCCTCTGGTCGAATAACAGTGCAGTAATGTCTAATTTTAGCGTTTAAGGATATCGATCTCTTATTGTAGATGTCTTTAGTCAGGTTGTATGCCATTTCCATTTTATTAATGCGTGACACGAAGGCTTCTTTCTCTGATAGGCTAGGCTCTATCCATTCACCGAGGTATTTAAACTTTTCTGCCTTCTGAACTTTTCCTAGTCCGACCTCCAGTTCCCTGGGCGCTGATTTTATGTTTGTCATGAATTGTGTCTTCTCAAAGGAGATTTGAAGCCCAGCCTTCAGTGCTTGATTTTTCAGTTGGTTAAGTTGTTCTTCTGCCGTATCAATGGAATCTGAAAAGATCACTAGATCATCTGCAAAGGCTAGACAGTCGATTGTAAGATTCATATACTTGTACCCTAGCCTTACCCCATTTTCTACCCTTGAATTTTTCATTTCTTTCCGCCATTCTCGGATGACCTTTTCTAAAACACAGTTGAAGAGTATTATTATTATTATTATTATTATTATTATTATTATTATTATTATTCTTTAATCGTATCGGCCAACTAAGGACCACGTTATTTCAACTGGCTTCTCTGGGCTTTGATCTTTGCCCAGTGTTTCTTCATACGTTACCGGTGTTGCTCTTTTCTTTCTTCCGTCCACATCTTTCCCGTCTTCAACTTCGGTTTTTCTTGAAAACCCTGGCTGTCGTGTAGTTTCTTCCTGAGGGGAATGCGTTCTTGAATATCCCCACAGGTAATTTCCATCTCTTGCAAGTCACTTTCCACCTCTTCGAACCAGGCTGGCTTGGTCTTCTAATTTTTAAAATAGTTAAAGATCCGGTTCGTCAATCGTGTGGGTTTCATTCTAAGCAAGTGGCCATAAAATGCAATCCTCCTTTTCCTCATTACATCAGAGATCTTCTGGACATGAATATACAGCTCATAGTTATGCCGTCGTCTATATTCACCGTTGTCTTTAATCGGGCCAAGAATTGTCCTCAAGATCCTTCTTTCCTTGATCTCCAATTTTTCTATGAGGCCTTTCTTGTTCATGGTGAGGCATTCCGCTGCGTACAGAGCCTCTGGTCGTATGACAGTGCACTAATGCCTAAGTTTTGCGTTCAGGGATATTGACTTTTTGTTGTAAACGTCCTTGGTGAGTTGGTACGCCATTTCCATTTTGTTCATGCGCGAAGTGAAGGTTTCTTTCTCACATGCGTTGGGTTCTACCCACTCGCCAAGATATTTAAACTTATCTGTCCGTTTGATTTTCCCCTGGTTTACTTTCAACTCCCTTGGTGCTGGCTTGATGTTAGTTATGAAGTGTGTTTTCTCCAAAGAGATCTGAAGACCAACTTTTGTTGCCTGTACCTGCAGCTGGTTAATTTGCTTTGTGGCCATGTCTAAAGAGTCGGAGAAAATTGCAAGATCATCTGCAAAAGCTAGGCAATCAATAGAAAGGTTCATGTTCTTGTAACCCAGTCGTACTCCATTTTGGACCCCATTGTTCATTTCTTTGCGCCACTCGCGGATGACTTTTTCAAGTGCACAGTTGAAGAGCAGGGGTGAAAGACCATCTCCCTGCCTAACTCCTGTCTTAATTTCGAAAGAGTCTGAAATTTCTCCTCTGAACTTGACTCTGGAGGTTGTGTTAGCTAAGGTCTGTTGAATGATTGCCCTGGTTTTATTATCCAATCCAAATTCCTTTAGAATTTGAATAAGAGCTATTCTATCAATCGAATCATAGGCCTTCTTGAAGTCGACGAAGGTAACCACACATTTCTTGTTCCTTTACTTCAGATAGAAAAGGATGGATTTCAGATTCATAATTTGTTCGGCACATGAGCGCTCTTTCCTGAACCCTCCTTGGTACTCTCCTAGTTGTGGATCAAGTTGTTGTTCTGCCCTAATCTGCAGAGCTTTTGAAATAATTTTGTAAGTTATCAGTAGGAGGGAAATGCCGCGGTAGTTGTTAACGTCCGTTTTGTCACCTTTCTTATGCAGGGGATGAATCAAGGCAGACGTCAAGTCACGTGGAAGTTTCTCAGTTTCCCAAATCTCCTTGATAATGTCAGTCAATTTATCAATCATCTTTTCACCAGCATACTTCCACAATTTGGCGATTATCGAGTCCTCACCTGGTGCCTTGTTGTTCTTAAGTGACTGGATAATCTGTTTGATTTTTTTCTTTCGTTGGAGGGGATGAATCTGGGTGGACTTGTATGTTGTCTTCAAATGAGAAAGTGGAGTTTGGAGTCTCACAATTAAGGAGGGATTCAAATTATTTCGCTAGAATGTGGCAATTTTCTCTCTCACTGTAAGCTAGTCTCCCGTTTGAGTCTTTGAACTGTAGACTGGCTTCGGTGGCGTAGTTGGTAGCATGCTGAGCTTCTATGCCCAAGATAGCGGGTTCAAACCCGGCCGAAGCCGTCGGATTTTTTAAGAGCGTTAAAAATCCCTCAGTATGCCTTCCTTCGGAGGGGAAGTAAAGCCGGCGGTCCCATGTCATAGATTTATGGCATGTTAAAGATCTTTCCACTAATTACACCTGTGTGAAACTAAATTGGATAGGTTAAGAATGTTAACAACGCTCTTAGGTTGCTACGTTCGTTGCCAAGAGCCGACTGCGGTGGCGTCTAGTACCTAAGTTCTGAACTAGGCCTAGTAGTCGTTGACGGTGGCGTTTGGCGGCAAAAGTAGGAACTATTTGAAAATTCAAAGTTGCAGTCCCTACTTGAATTAAAAAAACAGATACACACACTAATACAGTCATCACAATTAACACCGGTTATCAGACAAATTCTACACACACCCAAAGTACACGGGGCTACATGACCGCGTTGTCGCAGCCCCTAAACTAAGGAACCAACCAACCAACAACCGAACTGTAGACTCGGAGGATTGTATTTGCTTAGATTGTGTTTGAAGGTTCTGTAGAAGTCCCTTGTGTTGTTCCTCTGAAAGTCTAGCTCAATTTGAGTTAGTTGGCTCTTGTTGTAGGCACGTTTCACATTGCGGATGATTTTTGCAGCACGTTGTCTCTCGTTCACGAAGTTTTCCCAATTATCTCAGTTCTTTCCCGAGTTCCATTTCTGCCAGGCAAGTTGTCTTTGCTTTACCACTGAATCACATGAATTTTTCCTCCACGCATGTTTCTTTGACTTCGTCAGTGGAACTGTCTCCTGTGCTGTTGTGACCAAGGCCTTTTGTAGTTCATCCCAGTTTTCGGGATTCCAAGATTCTAGTTTTTGAGTAAATTCAGGGCACAATCGTAGTTTTTCAGTATCAAATCCATTTATCTTTTTGGTGTTTCTCAGAATCAGTTTAACTTTGATTTTGGATAGATAGTGATCCGAATCTAGATTGGCATTTCTTAGAACCTTCACATTCTGTATTTCTCTCTGAGCTTTACGTGCAATTGCGACGTGATCAATTTGAAATTCACCGAGATTTGGATTCGGAGATGTCCAAGTCTTCTGTTTACTGGGAAGGTGTTTGAACGCTGTGGATTTTATAACAGGATTGAAAGCCTTACATAGTTCTACGAGCCTCTCACCATTGCGATTTGTTCTCTGGTGAGCTGGATAGTTTCCGATAATGCTTTGGAACTTTCTTTCCTTACCCAGCTGTGCATTGAAATCTCCAAGAAGCATAATCGTGTGTTTGTCTGGAATCTTACAGAGAACATCTTCAAGGTCTTTCCAGAATCTATCCGTTCCTTCCGGGTCTCTCTTATTCGCTTGATTGATTGGCGCATGGACATTCACAACAGTATAAACTTTGTTTGTGCTCCGGTAGGAGAGAGTTAAAACTCGACTGCTAGGCGAGTTGAAGCCAATGCTTGAATCCAAAATCTTCCTACTGACAATGAATCCTGTGCCAAGGTTAGGAACTGTTTTTATTACACGTTTACCAGTTTTACCTTAAAAAATTCTGTAGCCTTCTGACTCAAAGGCTTGTTCATCTGTGAATCTCGTTTCTTGAATTGCTGCAATCAGGATTTGATGTTGGGATAAGGAATCAGTTAGTTGTTTCAATTTACCAATCTTCCGAAGGGAATTCATGTTAAAGGTAGCAAAGAAATTCCGGCGTTTGTGTTGGATCATTCCTGGAGTCTCCGATACCTCCATGCATGTCGGCGCAGGCTCCCCAGATTCCGAAGGCCTGCATGCTTCGCTCAAGGCGAAGGTGGATTGGTTGCCACCTGGGGTAGTATCTTTTGCTGAACTTTCCTCCATGCTTTGAACAGTTGAAAAACTGTAGTTTGGAGTCAGTGATGTTTCACACCGACCAGGGCACTACCAAGGTTGTGAGCTTTGGAGCCCCCAGCACTGATCGGCTCGCCGACCCAGTTTCCCGCTGGGATTATTATTATTATTATTATTATTATTATTATAACATGTTTTTGTATTTAAATCCGAGGAAATCGATCGGGGTCCAATGCATAATGTAATTATATATGAATTGCAGCGAATGGCCATAGCTGGGTATTTTAATTGAAAGCCCGTAGGCTCCCAGGAAGTTTACTGACACCTAACAACAAACGTTGTAACTTGATAGAGCGTTTCTAACCAGCCAAATTTAACCTAAAATTTGGTTACACACTACCAATTGTAGTTAGTGGAAGGTTCTTTTACATGTAATAAGTGCATTATATGGGGCCACCGGCCTCCGAAGGGAGGCATACTGAAAGATTTTAATGCTCTTAAAAAATCCGACTTCGGCCGGGTTTGAGCCCACGTTCTTAGGCAAAGCAGTTCAGCATGCTACCGACTACGCCACTGAAGCCACTAATGCGTAATGTAATTATTTTATATAATTTCTAACAATATTCACGGAGAAAATAGAAAAAGTAGTATGCTTGTACGTTCTAAACATGGTTCTTTGATATGAAATTCTTCGCAATGTCATATTGCAGCACGAAAATGCGATGTTAAACACTAACTTCACATAAGTGATTCAGATCTCAAAACTGAGTCTCCATGGCGTAGCCGGGCGCCTTTAGTTGCGCAAGATGACTGCAATTGGGAGCTGCAACAAGTCTGGAGATTTTAGGTTCTAATCCTGGTGACGACAGCAGTGTATTGTAGTAGTAGTAGTGTAGTTTATTCCCATATTTTTCTACATTCTCTCCAGGCGTACGTCCCGAGGCATCTATCGTAGTCCTTCACCCTTCGGTGGCATAGTTGGTAGCATGCTGAACTGCTTTGCCCAAGATAGCGGGTTCAAACCCGGCCGAAGTCGTCGGATTTTTTAAGAGCGTTAAACATCCTTCACTATGCCTTCCTTCGAAGGGGAAGTAAAGCCGGCAGTCCCATGTCATAGATTTATAGACTAAACTTGTGTGCAGCTAAATTGTTAGGTTAGATTTCGTCGGAACGCTCTATCTAAGTTCCAACGTTCACCACTAGGTATCACTGATATCTGGTAGCGAAAGTTGGAACTACTTGAAATTGAACGGGACTTGTAGCTCACCCTAGAGGTGTCCGCTGGAAGCAGCTACAGACTCAGGCGAGCCGAACATGTCCTCGGACACTCCCGGCACTAAAAGCCATACGATAAATAAATAATAACCCTAACCTGCATCACCTTCCTTGTCTTTGCATTAGGAATTCTGCCATCCACCACAACAACGATTGCGATCAAGAAGATCAGTAAGTTCTACCGCAGGGAAACTCATTGCGGATGGCTTTGATTTAAAGATAAGCTGGAAGAATGAATGGTCATCAAAAACATTGGGAACAAATCTCCATCGTCTGGATCCCACTAAAAAGCCAAAAGGTTTTGACCTACCGAGGAACGTTTGGTGCCGTCTCAACAGGCTAAGGACTGAACATGGCTGCTGTAACTTCTTTAGGTACAAGTAGGGATGGATCAGCTCACCAATGTAAGAGTGTAATCTAAGAACAGACGATTGAACATCTAGAGCAACGCTTCCCTCTTCATTCGTACCCTGGACTTCCTGACGACTCGTTTAGTCTCACTCCAAATATAATTAGTTGGCTCAAAAGCACGAACTTTAAGGTGTATATCTTATGTCTTTTGTACGGTGTATTGTAAGTATAATCACCATACCCTAATAATTACAGTCACTACAGAAATCCAGTTTATCAGACATCAAACACACTCGAAAATACACGTGGCTGATGGCCAAGATGTCCTAGCCCCTGAAATCAATAAACCACATCAAACATTCTAATGAAATGTTGTGAAGAATAGGATGGGAGCGGGGATATATATCATGGGTTGTGATGGGGTGAGATGGGATGGGATACGATGGGATGGGGTGATGTGAGATGTGATGGGATGCTGGGGTGAGATGGCATGGGATAGGATGGGGTGTGGTGAGATGGCATGGGATGTGATGGGGTAGATGGAATGGGATGTGTTGGGATGATGTGCGATGTGATGGGGTGAGATAGCATAGGCTGGGATTTTATTTATTTATCTATTTATCGTATGGCTTTTAGTGCCGGGAGTGTCCAAGGACATGTTCGGCTCGCCAGAGGCTGTAGCTGCTTCTAGCGGACACCCATAGGGTGAGCTACAAGTTCCGTTCAATTTCAAGTAGTCTAAATTTCGCTACCAGATGTCAATAATACCTAGTCGTGAACGTTGGAACTTTCATAGAGCGTTCCAACGAAATCTAACCTAGAAATTTAGCTTCACACAAGTTTAGTCTGTCGAAGGATCTTTTAGATGCCATAAATCTATGACATGGGACCGCCAGCTTTACTTCCGCTCCGAAGGAAGGCATACTGCAGGATTTTAACGTTCCTAAAACATCCGAAGACTTCGGCCGGGTTTGAACCCGCTATCTTGGGCACAGCTGTTCAGCATGCTACCAACTACGCCACCGAAGCCGCATAGGATAGGATGGGATAGGGTGAGATGGCATGGGATAGAATGGGGTGATGTGAGATGTGATGGAGTGATATAGCATAGGATAGGATGGGATGGGGTGAGATGGCATGGTATAGAATGGGGTGACATAGAATGGGTTGGGAAGGGATGAGATGAAATAGGATGGGATGACATAGGATGGAGTGATGAGGACAGGGATGGGTTGGTGAGATGTGGTGGGATGGAGTGATGATGAATGGGTATGGCAAGAGGTAGTGTGATGCACGATGGGATGAAATGCGGTGATGAGGATAGGATATAATGGGAAGGAAACGGAAGGTAGTATCGAATGGGATTGGAAGGGATGTGATAGGGTAGGATGGGTATGAAATGTATGGGATGAGATAGTGCAGGATGGGATGGACTGTTCCTCTTCTCGAGGAATGTCTGCAGTGGGATGAGCTGTGTTGACTGGCAAGGAGCGTGACCCAATTGACGTAACGAGACCCAATAATCCAATAGAGAGGCCAACAGGCAGTCCTAGGTACCTTAACTCGGTTACAGCAATCACCAGCTGCCAGCTGCTGAAGTGACTAATATTAGCTGGTCTATGACCTCAGTCATCTCTCCCTTGTGCTGACGATATGAGGTGTCAGAGCAAACTCGGACTGAATAAACAATTTAACCTCTATCCTACAGTAGTCGACGTAAGGCTTCAATTCATTTAATTAACGGGGCAAGTTGCTCTGTTAATCAAGCATTTCCCTTCAAAACCCATGATTGCAGTGTTTTAATCCCTGCTAAGTTCGACACTATTTACTGGGGGGAATAGCGGTGGTTATAGGTAAATGTTATTTGGATCAGGTGTACTATGTACTTTTTTCTGCAATAAACCTAGGCCGGTATGCGCGGTATGCCAGGACGTTTTCAATAGACCGTGTACCGCTTAGTTGAATGGCTTTTTAGTCCACGCGTGGCGAAGATAGTTCCACGGTCTTTAGTAGTTGTAGATCTTCCTGTATTCAATAACATATATTCTTATCTAGATTTGGCAACGTCATGCAAATAAACATGGCACTGACCTCAGAAAGAACGTAGGAACAAAAGGGGGAGAAAGGGAAACACCAGTTCCGCCCAGTTAACACCCGGGTTAGTCGACCATAACTGGTGCCAGAGTGAACACGAAACTGCTTGAAGTTCGAGTTAGGGAGACAACCGGATAAGTATCAGCCTGTATTATTACAGTATAACCATAGTTGATTTTGTATAACCCCAAACAGACTAATTCCGGATTTTTATCACCATTTTAGAAGTTCACCAAACATTAGATATACTACATTTAGCTTACACCGACAGTTGCATTACCAACACTGCAACTAAATAATTGTACACATTGTATATAGTTTTCACCTGTATTCTCAAACATAGATGTTATAGCCTAAGTGTAATGGATCTGATGATGATCGCTTGGCGATCGAAACTGGTCATCCTAGTGTATTTATTAATCTCATGTAATTTATTTCAGGATCAGGGCATACCCCAGCTCTATTTGGGTACATTCGTGTTGACCGACTGAAAAGCACCAACATTTGTTATTGTTAGGCTATTGGAGTTTCCATAAGACAGCCTACTGTCAAAATATATGCCAGCATACCTCGTCGAGAGATTCCGAAGTCCCGTGGCCTGATAACCGCGAGATGAATGGCCACATAAAACAGCAAGCTACCTTCCTTTCTTACATATAAGGTGACAACCCGAGTCAATAAATCCACAACGACTTCTAAGGACGCTGAACCTAAACATTTTTATTATTAGTATTATTATCATCATCATTTGCGCACATTCCCCTTTAAGGAGAGCGCTAAAAACACAAGCATCTAGCTGTTGGTGTGGCTCTTTTCTTCTTTTTATTTTCCCAAAAACCTTCCATCCGTTCACTGTGCGCCTTCTTCTCTTCATCTGTCCATTTACGACTATTTCGTTTGGGTTGTGATCTAAATTCAAAAATCTGGTTTCTGATATTTTCTCTACAAATGCTGCGGTCGTGAATGTCTTCTATGGTAATATGTAATTGTTGTAAGTCTTCCATAGTTTCTCTGTACCAAGAAGTACCCAATTTCGACGTAGAAATTATGTTGAATATTTTTTATTCAGTCTGGTGTCGTTCATTCTGGCGATATGTGTAAAGAACTTCACTCTGCGTTTTTTGATGAGTGTTGTGATACATTGAGTATTTCTGTACAATTCTTCTGTGGGTCTTTTTTGCCAGAAATTATCTCTGAAAATAGCGCCGTAAATTTTTCTCAGAATTTTCCTTTCTTGTTTTTCAATTACTTTAATTTTGGCCATTCCCTTGGTGCTTGTGGCTTCTGATGCGTATAAGAGGCTTCCGGCAAGACTTCCGTTTTATAATGTCGTAATTTCGCAGCCGTGGAGATGTATTTGTTATTGTAGTCGGACCCGCCAAGTTTGTAAACTTTCTGTAATTTTGAGACTCTTTCTTCGTTAGCCTTTGTGTTCAGACCAGATTTCTGCATGATTTCTCCTAAATATTATTATTATTATACTTAGACTTGACTTAATCATTATCGGGTTGGAAACCATTCTTCAGTGTTTCCTTAGTAATTGTAATTCAATGATTTTCAACACGATCTTTCCCAATTGTAATGGGTACTTCCTAAATCCTGAAAAGGAACCCATTAGATTAATAAGTACACTGTATGTCTACAAGTATGAGAGTGATGGTATTTACAATATATACACCTATTTAGTTCATAAAAACTACTGCAACTAAATACAGTAAGTGTATATACTGTATTGTAAATACCATAACCACATACTTGTAAACATAGATTTAATAGCCTAAGTGTAAAGGAACTGATGATGATTGCTTAACGATCGAAACTGGTCATCCAAGTGAATTTATTAATCTCATGTAGGTCTAATTTATGTTGAGGATTGGGGATACACCCATTACAATTGGGAAAAGTAGCGTTGACCTACTGAAACGCATTACGTTTTGGTGACTTAATCAGTTGGATTTTAAAGCATAAGAGTTCAATATATGACCATGAATCATCTATTTTCCGGCCAGGTGTGCTAACACACTGCATCAGAGTGGTCCACACAAATCAAGTCAAGATTATTTTGAGTAATGGCTGAAGTGGTTGTTGTTCTTAATTCATTTTACAGGCTTGGGACATCTTGGTGATTTCATCCTTGTGTACTTGGGTGTGTGCAGAATTTGTATGATGACCTGAGTCATTGTGGTGTCTTTAGTAGTGTGTGCATTTGGAATTGTGGTTAGGATAGGGATGGAGGCAACTGTGCCTTTAGTTAGTAACCATCCAGGTATTTACCTGGAGGAACAGAAAACCTTTTCTACGATGGCTGAGATGGGAAACGAACACATCTCTTCTCAGAACTGTCTTATAAAGCACAGTGTACAACGTTCTAGTACTCAGACCATTTTTTTCAGGGCTAGGAATCGAACCCGGACCTCAGGGACGACAACCAAGAATGCTTGGCTCTGCATCACGAGGTGGTCGATTTAGAATTTAGAATAGGAACTTAAGCCTGGATTCTGTTCACTTTGTGCAAGTGAGAGAGAGAGAGAGAGAGAGAGAGAGAGAGAGAGAGAGAGAGCTGTGTAAACCTTTAATAGGATACCCTTTACAGTATTATAGAAGTGCTCGTAGTGAAGATTTAGATGTTTCTTATTTTAGGGGCTGCAATATCGTATCAATATAGTCCCGTGAATTTGGGTGTATAGAATGTGTATGCTAACCTGTATTATTGTGATTGCCGTACTAGTGAGTGTATTTGTAAATTGGGGATACGATTGGGAAGGAGGCGGCCGTGGTCTTAACTTAGAAACCATCCCAGCATTTGTCTGGAGTAGAAGTGGGGAAACCACGGGAAACCACTTCCAGGTTGGCTGACGTAGGAATCGAACCCTTTTCTTCTCAGTTATGCTGCACGAGGCTGAGAGTACCCCGTTTCAGACTTACACCATAATTAAAATTTCTTGGTAGATCCAGGAATCGAACCCAGACCTCCGGGGTGAGAGCCAAGAACGCTAGCTGCTACACTCCGAGGTGGTCTCATTTATTTGCAAGGACACAAGGAGATGCAATAAATTGTAAAAACTGTCCGATACCGTCTGCCAACTTTCTAAATATAGAAAATTGTGACCTTTCTTTAAATCTGTTTATTGATGATATTATACAGAGCATAAAAGTTTTACTACAGTCCTTGAGACAAGAATAAGGATTCCGAATATGGGCTTGTAATTGTAATTTTGGCAACCCTCAAGTTAATACGCCAAGTAATGCTCAACCGACTATCTCCTAGCAGCTTAGGATGACCACCAGAAGTCACCGCAAACTTTGCTATCACCCCGAATGTCGGGGTTCGAATACCAGCTCTGCCAAGAAATATAATTCTGGCCTGAGAAATGGGACGGGGTCTACTCAGCCTCGTGAGGTAAAACTGAGAAGAGATGGGTTCAATTTCCACCTCAGCCATCCTGGAAGTGGTTTACCGTGGCTTTCCACTTCTACTCCAGGAAAATGCCAGGACGGTTCCTAACTAAGGCCACGGCCGCCTCCTTTCCAATCATCACCTATTTACAAATGCACACACTATTACAGACACCACAATATCACAGGTTAACAGGCAAAATCCAAGCTAAATGACCATTATACCCAAGACCCTCAAATGAAACAACAACAAAAGTCACTGTGGCTCACGATAGGACTAGTCAAGTACAGGGTCTTTATTTTTGCTTGGCAAGAACATTCTCGCTCACGCGCTCCACCTGTGACAGCTCAGTTCCCGGCGACCACGCGCGCGTATGTACGACAGAATACCGCGCTTAAAATCAGTAGCATGCATTTTACTCACCATGCTTACAGTAGATGCTGAATATGTTCCCCATCCGCCGTCAAACCTAATTGGCATCTCCTTATGAAGTTTCCGGTTACTCCGGTTAATTTAGCTTCAGTGAGGAAATAACGACATTTTCGTCTATTTTATTGTTTACTGAAGCTGTACGTTTGAATCTCTTAGCCAGTTGATGTATTGTCCGATTTATAGGAATGGGTCTCCCTGGAAACGTCATTCGAAACGTTTGTCTTGTTCTAACGCACGTTATGAATGGCACGTAGGCCGATTATGCAGACCTTCGCTTGACCTTGGCCGCCGGTCCCTGGCGCGTGGTCTCCAGCCGTATTGCCCGGGTATTCACTCGTTCTTCTGTAGACGTGTGAGCTCCGAGCTAATTGGGTGTTTCAGTCTTTCAGTGTTTTATAAAGCTACTGTGTACCGGCACTGTATATCTTATTGTATAGTGTTTTATTGTGATTGTGTATAGCACTGTAATGCCTTATGTGAAATATTCGTTTCGTGAACGAGTATATCTGCACAATACGAACATAAAGTGCAGGAAATCGTGCGCTAGAACAAGACAAAAGTTTCGAATGACATTTCCAGGGAGACCCATTCCTATAAATCAGACAAAAATCAACTGGCTAAGAGATTCAAACGTACAGGTTCAGTAAACAATAAAAATATACGAAAATGTCGTTATTTCCTTACTGAAGCTAAATTAGTCGGAGTAACCGGAAACTTCATAAAGAGATGCCGGTTATGTTTGGCAGCGGATGGGGAACATTTTCAGCATCTACTGTAAGCATGGTGAGTAAAAATGCATGATACTGATTTTAAGCGCTGTATCCTGCCGTACATACGCGCGCGCGACAGCCGGCAACTGAGCCGTCACTGGCGGAGCGCGTGAGCGAGAATATCCTTGCCAAGCAAAAATAAAGACCCTGTATTTGATCCCCCCCCGTGGTATGCAGCCGAGCATACACTGTTATGTAGGCATATTCGAGGAGTGATTTGGTAAGCACTCATATCGACCTTTTTTTTTCTTCTAAGAAACATGTCAATTTCGATTATATTATAATTTAATTGGATTCTGTGCACCTTAAACTACTTTTCCACTTGTTTTCAACATTATTAAGGCACTTTTCATAAAGAGGCACCAATTTTCTCTTCACTGGTATGTTGAATGTCTCCACTCCATGGATTGTTGCTTGGAATCAGATCCAGAAATAGTGTAGGATACCAATGACTTATCTTCTGTAATATTTCAATTTAACACATCATCAACTTCCTCTACATTTTGTGAATGCACTGACGAGTAATTTTTTCCTTGTGTTTCCCAGGGAGAGTTTTTGGAACTCATCTTCCATACCATTTAGACTTATCAATCTGAATTCTACAGGCATTCAACTTCACAAGTAAAGAAAAAAAAATGGTTTATCGGTTATGAGAAGTTTCTCAATTATGGTGGTAGAAATTAAGGTGTATAGAACGTATGTCCACCCCTTATTATTCCCGTTTCAACGGGGTCGGTGATGAGATGCGATGAAGATCTATGTGGCGGTTTTTTTTAATGGCCGGGTGCCCTTCCTGACGCCAACCCCATGAGAGGAGTTAATGAGAGATGAAATGAATGAAGATGAATGAAACTGGGCAAGGATGTGGAGGGAAGCAGCCGTGGCCTGTCAGAATACACCGTCCCAGCATTTTCTTGGAGTCAAAAATGGGGAGACCATGGACAACCATTTCAAGCACGGCCGACGGTGGGGCTCGAACCCCCGTCTACCGAGTCCACAGAGAGCTTGGCCCCATGGCCTAGCGCTGCGCGTTAGCGAGCATAGCCAACGCCGTCGGTTAATGTATATAGAATACATTGAAAGTATTTAAATAATAATATACAACAAAAAGAACCTCTCCCTTAATGCCAAACTACAACACTACAATGCTGTGGTAAAACCAGTGATCTTATATGGTGTGGAGACGGGAAATTTGATGAACCTAGAAAAGCTTCTGAAGATTGAAAGGAGGATATTGCGGAGGATTTGCGGCCCAAAAGTGGTACAGGGAACCTACAGATAAGATCAAACAAGGATATATATGAAAAAGTGAAAGACCTGGAAACAACAATTAGGAAAATACGTTTACGTTTCTATGGGCATATGGTTAGAATGGATTCCACAATATTAAATATATAAATTTTTAATAAAATATATAATCTGAAGTGCCAAGGGGGTTACACCAACCAGATGAAGGAAGAACTTCCGAGGCTAGAAATTACAGATGACGACTGTCGAGACAGAACACAGTTAAGAGAAATTCTTTCCAATATAAAGGTTCTTGTGGGAGAAAAGAAGGAACGCAGGGGAGGTAGGTGGACAGCATAGAGAAAGGTGCAACACTCTGAAAGAATGAAGGAAGTGTGGATGAAGAGAAAGGAAGAAAGAAGGAAATGATATGATATTGACGAGGTCCTTAGTTTTGGCCGGTTCACATAATGTAATGTAATAATATCTTTATAAAAAATTACTCTTAAACGCGCCTAGTATTTGAGAGACTACGGGAACTTTGCTAACGATTTCCCACAAGTGACGTAGCGAAATGACAATAATATTCAAACCAGAGTGACACGTCAATGCAGGGACTTTGCTAGTGATTGCTCACAAGTGACAGAAGAAATGGAGGTCGCACGTGTTATCCTCCTACTACCAGCACAGCGGCGGCTCTCGTCTTCAATGGCCCAATAGAGAGCGGGGTCAGCAATTGATTTGACCTCCGCCACGCTAGAACTCTGGCCGGCAGATTATCCTCTCGTGCATTCCAGTGGACATGGCTCTTAAGCGGCTAAGAAACAGAATACATAGCAACCATCGCCTCTTGCGGCGTTTTTTAAATAGACAGCCTACAAACAGTCCCAAAATCCATTACAACAGTGAACATGAAACAAATCAAATCGTTTCTGAAAGAACCACTGTAAAATGTGAAACTAACCTATTAAAGAGTCGCTTTTCAGTCGGTTAACATATTAACGTGGTCAGTTGAATTGGGCGCAGGCTAACAACTAGGCTATATATCACACTTAGTTAAATGACCGGCCACGGTGGCGACCGAGAACTCTAACGCTCTAGTTCGTTCCTCGCTGGCATCGGGACAGCAAAGGAAGTTTGTAGTTTAGTCAGTTAGTCAGTTAGTTAGTTAGTTATTGAGGTTTTAAGGGGCGAAACAACGAGGGCATCTGCCCCGACGTTTGTAGATTTACGTGACCGTTAATTTCGCGATCAAGAGCCACGGGACCTCCTTTTTACGTAGAAACCGAACCACAAGACATGGCATTTCACTTTGAAAATTTCACCTGCAGTGAATCAAACCTGGTCTGCCGTGGTGAAAGGCCAACAGCTTAACCACTGAGCCACCACACCCTTGTCAGAAGAGCGTGGGTTTGAATACTATCTTGGCCCTCCTGAAATTGATTTTCTTGGTTTCCCATTTTCATCGCCAGGCAAATACCCGGACGGTTCCTTTCAATAGGTCCATGGCCGACTTCCTTCCCAAATGTGACTACAGACCGTTCGAATAATTTGATCGAGGGAAAAATAATAGCGTTCAGTATCGTTTGCGGTATATGCTTACAGTGCATTAGAACCATACGGGATGTAAGCAGAGAAATATCGACCTTCCTGACAACACGCGTTAGATGGACTGCATAGAACTATATTCTTAGGGGCTGCTGATTTATCTGGTATATTTGTTATGGATTACAGAAGAGAGAGCAAACTATAGGATTACATGTTTCGCTCGTCAAGAGAGCATCGCCAGATCCAAATATACAAGACAAAAAAAAGATACAGTCAGTCTGAGAGACTAGACATTATATCATTTCAAATGACGCATGCTACAAATGCTACACATTGTTAGAAAGGCTCAGGAGGACTTCTTGCTTCGCTAGAAGCCCCAGGACTCTTTAAACCGACTCCATTACCCATTAACTTAGGCTTCCCGCGCGGGGAACGGAGAGCAGGAGGTGCACTCTGCTGCATGACGTCACGCACTCGCCGTCTCCGTATCGTATAACGCCAGACCCCAGGAGTAAACTCAGACTCAACAGACTCCATTACGCTTTAACTTAGGTTTCCGCGCGGGGAACGGAGAGCGGGAGGTGCACTCTGCTGCAAGACGTCACGCACTCGCCGTCTCCGTATCGCATAACGCCAGACCCCAGGAGTAAACTCAGACTCGGTGCATATGCACTGAACAACATGATGACGTCATAAACGCCGTAACCGTAACGCATAACGGTAGACCAAAGCATAACGATGAAGTCGACAAGACCATTTGAAATGATAAAAGCTCTACAAAACACTAGCCTACCAAACGCACAGTGACACCCACAAACGGTCTCAGCCTTCCAAACACATGTAATAACATGCTACTTTTTAGCATGTCCTATTGGGGTTACATTGTGTTGACCGACTGAAAAATGGCTTCAAAGCAATCTATTGCTTAACTTCCTAGATCTCACGAGATTCGGAGTAAATTGAAATGGCCTTCGTGATTGTACAGTAATATCTCTACAATCAGGCTGTTCCAGCCGAGCAATTCGCCCGTGAGCAGCGGAGTACTCGCCGCCTTACGTGAGTAAACCTGCACCATGCAATACAGCTCTGCTGTGGGGGCTGCGGTCACTTCGCGGAAGATACATCAAGACTGGCTGGAATTGCATGGACTTGTACTATGACCTTCGACGTGGCCGACGAAAGAGACAGGCCACAGCGCGGATCTGTGACGTCAGAGGAGTGGTGTCGCTCGCTCGCCGCAATGATAGCGCCGAGGTATTATCATCTATACAAGCCTACCAATAGCCGAGTAATTTGTTAGTTTGAATTTAAGGATACCGGTACTCAAAAATAAAGTTAAATGCTGTGGAAGAAATACACTTCTATCACTAGCTCAAAACTTTCGAGCAGTAGAATATTAGGCAGTGTTATAAAAACATTGAATGGATGTTCCAGTTTATGCAGATATACAAAACTGTACATATTATCCTCTTATCTTTGTTCATCAATAAGTTGTTTCCATATATACCAGTTTACATGTAAGTTTAACTTTAAAAGCAGCTGGATTTTTTTTTAAAGAAGAAGAATCAACCAAGCATTGCATTAGGAGAAAGTAGCCAGTGCTTCATTTATTGCAAGGGAAGGGTCATTCATGCCCCAAAATAATAAAAACGAATATAAGAAATTTGAGCCTACACTCATGGTTTTAAAAATTTTGCTTTCTTGAGTGGGCCTACCATAAGACAATCTTTTTCAATAACAAAAATTTAATGCATTCTTCAGTTACTGGTACATATATGAATTGCTGAGATAATACTTACCTCCTTTAGCAGAGAGCCTTTTATCTGACACCAATCTCCTAATAGCAAGTTTACTTCTTGTGGCAACTACCTTCATGTTAGACATGTTTAACAGTTCTCTCCCGTTCCCAGTTAGGCTTATGTCAAATTTATGGTTTTATGGGCTCAAGATTCTTATAACGAAGTATATTACTACAATTGAAGGACCTTGGAAACTTTTTCATTGTGAGTTAATACAGTGGATTGGAATGTCGTGGATATCAGCCCCATGCACTTAAGTGTGTACTGTAGGCCTACTTGTAATAGAAAAGGATGTGGTAGTGGTTTTCATTTAGCTTTTATTTACAGTTCAATTGGGAAGACACTTCCAGGATGCAAGGAGTGGGATTCAAATCATTCTATCAAGAGCCTTCGTGTGAAGCTTTGAAGACTATTTAAATCCTATAACAGGATTCAAATACTCCTTCGCAAAGCAGGTGACCTGGACAAGAAGCCACTTTACTTACCCCTACTCCATGTCGGTGGAACTGTTCCATTTATTAAAATTAAAGAATGACCATACTTGCCATTGTAATTTGGATCCATGCTTGCTACACGGACATGGTATCTCCCTCCCAATAAGATGTCCAAGATCTCCACCAAATGTCAAACGAGACCCTTCAAATTATTCAAATGAAAGCATTCCTCAACTTTTAATTATTTTTTCTTATCCTTTGTTTCACCCTGGTGGTCTGGGGATGAAGAATTTTATAACATACCCAGTCCTCCCCTACCCCTTCCTCCCAGAAAATATCGTATACTCCTCATCACATCCATTCCCCCTGAAAAAGAACATGGGCATCTTCGCAGGCCACATGGAAAATAAGCAGTTAACAGTACTACACACTGGGTAAATCGGTTTGAAATGGGTAAATCTAGAGCTTTAACAGAGAATTCTGGATGTGGCGATAGGTTTAAGGGCCCTGGAGTACAAAACTATGCCCGTATCTTCAAGAACACTAGCAAATTGCAAGTAATCCTCATCCAAGGACACAGTACCATAATGCTTACACTTAATTATCATAAGCACACACAAAATGTATTACAGACATTTATTTTATTTAGGACATTGGTTATAAATATAAACATCTCAAACACATTAACACATTGTCGGGAAGAATTCTAGAATGTAGAAAATGTAGTTTGCAGGTTTCACCAAGTATAAAGGTGATATCTTGCTGATTTTGGAAATATTATTGGCGATGATTAGGATCTCATATCCTCCAGCTATTAATATTCTCAAAAAATCCTGCACTGCACATAGGACGTACAGCCATTATAACCTGCTGATGATTCATGATCTCTTCAGGATTTTGAATTTTTCTGACACCATTTCTCAATCTTAAGTTATTATTGAGCCCTATTCCTAACTGTAAACACACTACTGGAGCTTAGTGGGTTACAAATTCATCGTTACAAAGATGCATGAACACAATTTGAGGACTGAACATGTCCAACTTGCTTCCAGCTGCCTTGCTACTGTTTCTTGTTATGATGACTGGAGGCAACATTGTTGTATAGGAATGTGGGGTTGACAAATGGGTACCGGTACGACTGTAGTATTAATGAAATATTTTCCTTATGCAATACAAAGTCACCGTCAATTACAATGGTATCTTGCAGCCTTGGCAACGATAGTCTTGTATTAACTCTTGTACTATTTTCATCTCTAATTTATATTAACAAACAAGCCTACCAACTTGTGTCAATAGCTGTTAATGTGGATGTGGAATGGAATTCACACTTACATGTGACAAGAACTTAAAACCACCTTTCCATTCAAATCACATTCTCTTTTCACAAACAGTTTTCCTTCGAATTTGTTGTTTAGTGCATATGGAACTTGACCTAAATATGCTTAATGGAGTGTAGTGTTTAGTGTTACCGGCGGTTAGTCCAAAGGACCGGGCTCGATTCCCACCTATGCAAAGAACTTTGGTCCTGGCATGAGGTGCTATAATAGTATTTCTGTAAATTATGTGTAATCCTCTCCTCTATATCCACCCATCAATTTCTTAATTGCAACCAGGCAACAAGAATCTCCCTGTGAACCGGGAAGGGCTCGAGATGAAATAATAGGGGTATGCAGTGTAACAACATGATCAGAAACACTGAAGCTTGTGAACAGACAAACAGTTGCGAGTAAAATGCGACCACATGAGGGCAATGAGACCTAATATTTACAATTCAGTTGAGTCTAAACTAACTTTTCCTGAAAGTAATTTCAGGATGTCATGCTCATCAGACCAGCTTAATAAAGTAGGCCTCAAGTTATGTCCTACGTTGCAGGCAATTAGAAATACAAATATTGTAACGATGCAGAAAATATAAAGGGAGAAATATTTCAGGAAATTTGTGAGAATAGTCACATTACCTCAGGATTGCCAACCCCCGCCTATTTGGGAGAGGGGAGGGGGGAGAAGTTTTTTGTATTCACTTAGTGGCCAAAAATATGAGAAGTGTCGTCCCATTAGAAAATGTACCGTGTATGACTCCTGAGCATTGCAGCTAGCTGCGGCGGAGCAGAGCAGTTTGTCACAGACACGAGTGTAGTGAAGTTGGCAACACGTCGCGAGTTAACCAACTTTAAACGTGGGATGATCATCGGCGCAAGGGTCATAGCATTTCGGAGATTACACACAAATTCTGTTTTCTGATATCAACAGTGTCAAGGGAGGATCTTCAATATCACAGAGATAATGTTACCATCTGCGTGAACCGCTGCACAGTGTTTAACAAACGGACATCACATCGTCTCAGCAGAACCATACAGGGTGATCGAAGGGCTACTGAGAGTCAGATCACCACCCAGTTGAATGTTGGGAGTCATGAACCCATTCCTACCAGAACTGTAAGGAGTCACCTATACCGCACAGGCTTCACTAGCCGACATTTTATCATGGGACGAACCTTCCTGTGACTTTGGCACAAAGTGTATAGTAAGTAAGGCTTTACATAGAACCTGCCTAGACCAATGGTTTCGTTCACACAGTGGACTAACCCAGTAGCGGTCAATGGTTTTGTCCAGATAGTGGTCTAACCCAGCAGAGACCAATGGTTTTGTCCAGGAAGTGGTCTAACCCAGTAGTGACCAATGCTTCTGTCCAGAGAGTGATTGCTTAAATTAACAAAGTCTTTACATTCATAAACAGGCCTAATCTACCTAGAATAATTCTGTTAAGAATTACACACCCCTAACTACTATTTATAGACCTAATATTTACAATTCAATTGTCTCTAATCTGACTGTTTTCAACTGTCTTTTAGGGCTTGGAAAAACCTAACCTATCCTGAAAGTACTTTCAGGTTGTCATTCTCATCAGATCAGCTTAATAATAAAGTACGCCTCAAGTTATGTCCTACATTGCAGGCAATTAGAAAGAAAAACATAAAAATACAGTAACAATGCAGAACGGAAACTCTCAACTGGTCATAAGAAATACACGTAAAAACAATTTTGTTTTATAATAAGTAAGGCTTTACATACAACCTGCCTAGATATATGGTTTCATTCAGACAGAGGACTAACCCAGTAGCGACCATTTAATTTGTATCATTAAGGAATTTTGTTTCTGTACTTGGTTGAAGAAGTTATTTTCAACGGAAACAACAAAGATATACAGGATCACATATTATACAATATTGGGGAACAGTAGACTATAGATACATTACACTACAAAATTCCCCTGGACACAAAATGGCATCATCCATGACAACATGGATAACACTTAGGGTTTAAACGATGCATACATGTTAAATTCTATGTGTTATACTCTGAATTACAGGAGATGAATGGTGAAAGCTGTCATCCGATTGAAGGGTGAGGTGATGAGTGGAGACGAGAGGGGTAACAGTCTCCATAGCAACAGCGAGCAGTGTTGCAATGTATACCGACACAGCATTGAGCACATAGTTAGACGCAGTGTTCTACTGTGCCTTGACTCGTCACTGTCATTTGTATTATCCCCTGTATCTATTGAAGTGCATTGCTTATTCTTTCATAGGCTACAGTAAGCGTTATCGTTCTGTGTTTGTTGGAGGCGTGTGTATATACAGATTTTGAGTTTATTTCTATTATTCGCATCATTGTGTCTATTTTCGTTGTGTAAAAAATGGCATCGGTACATGCTCGCGGAAGGCCCAGGATCCATTCTCTGCGACATAGAACAACTTCAGGCCGTGGTGTGACTCTCCATAGCCAAGCAAGGGAGATGGTATGTACTGTGAGAAATTTTATGGAGGAAGAAGAGGAAAGTATGCGCTTACGGGTGGAACCTCTGATTCCATTTGTTCAGGTGAGGAAAAGATCTGCTAAGGCTCTTGGTGTGAGTGAAACCACTGTGTACCGAGTGACGAAAGAGAAGTTCCCGTCTGATGATGCTGGCCCATCTAAACTATCAACTCCAGGGAAGAAGAGGCAGAGGGAAAGGGTCACTAATTCAGATGGCTTTCAACAAGATGCTGTTAGATGGCATATTTATAGCTATTATTTTAGGAAAGAAATTCCAACATGTTGCAAACTTCTTGTTTCGCTCAGATAGAGGCAGAATTATTTCAAGGAAGCCTTTCTTCACTGAATCAAGTGTTGCATGATTTGGGATTTAAATATAAGAAAATTAATGGCGGGAAGGTGATCATGGAGAGGCCAGATATTGTGGCTTTGAAGTGTCAGTTCCTAAGTGAAATTAAGGACAAAATCGTTATGGATATTGTGTGTTTAGATGAAACGTGGGTCTGCTGGTCACACAGTGTCTAAGAGTTGGAGTGACAACTCAGTTCAGGGGACAATGAAAGGACCGTCGGGCAGAGGGGGTCGATTTATTATTCTACACGCCGGGCGATCACACGGGATTTGCTCTTTATGTCGAAAAGAACTGGTGATTACCATGAAGACATGGACCACATCCAGTTTATAAAATGGTTCCAGGAACAATTGTTACACAACATCCCTGAACACAGTGTTATTGTAATGGACATTGCTTCGTTCCACACAGTACAGATAGACGAAGCTCCATCGACTTCACGTACGAAACCACGATTGTTGGAATGGCTCAACCACCATAGTGTACCATGCGACAGTTCTCCAACAAAGGGAATCCTTCTCTTTAGCGCTGAATGAACATAGAACGAGCGATAACATTCTCTATAATACATGAATTAGCCAAAATACCTTATGAAACGATGAGAATTAAATCAAGGAGCAATGCTTTAATAGATGTTTCCTCCTCCGCCGTCTGTGATCCACCCAGCCATCCCAAATATAGTGAAAATTACAGCAGGGAACACCTTTATTCAAATCAACCATCTTCAAAACAGTAATATCAACCTCGCCCTTACGGTACTATGAGAAACAGTTCAGTCTCTAGTGCGGATCACTCGTGCGCAGCACCCAGCTCACCACTCTAATTAGGCTAGTGTGTGCAATATTTCACTTCTCTGTAACGATTTTTTTTCCACGGCTGAAATGAGTGTTTTTTGTTATCTGCTCTGTAATTACTATGCAGTATATCGCTCCGCTGTAATAAGTATGTGTTTGTTTTCCGCACAACTGTGGTTATGGCAATGGTTTTGTGTCAACCGTGCCCCGCTAGCTGCGCGCCGCCAAGGCCACACTCTCACCCAACCTTCTAACCTTCGAATTGTCCAATCTAATGGTTTTTGACAATGGTTACAGCCTAACGCGCCCAGATCAATGGTTTTGTGTCAACCGTGCCCTGCTAGCCGCGCGCGGGCAACACCACACCTACATCCAACTATTCTAACTTTCGTTTTGTCCAATCCAATAGTTTTTAACAATGGTTACAGCCTAACGCGCCCAGATCAATGAGTTTTGACAATGGTTACAGCCTAACGCGTCCTGATGACTTTTTTTTGGATCAACAGTGATTTTGTATCTCACATGTTAGCAACGATGTGTGCGCCTCGGTGCGTGGTGTTAGTGTGAGCCTTGATAACAGTTAAACGAGATGCAAGCGCTGTCGAAAGATGACAGCCGTTTGTAAAATAGCAATAAATAAAAACACATATTTACGTATATGAGGTTCAGTGGTAACCAGGGTTCCTAATTTCAATACGTAATATCGCCCAGAAAATGAAACAAGGACACAAGGTATGTAAAAGTCACATTCATGACTGCTGCAAGTGTATAAGCCACGTTCCACTTACATTCAGAATTAATAACCTTCTCAACCTTATACGGCAGCGCAAGCCTAAACCCATGTAGGCTACCACGTGGATGAACTGGCGAGAAAGCATGGCCATGAGATCATCAGGCTGACCCATATCATTGCCACTTGGAATGTTACGAGTCATGATGTGCCTCAGTAGCAACGCAGCATTTCCCCACGTGCTAGCTTTGACAGCTGTCAGCACTCATTATTGGTAATACAGAGAATAGTAAGGCTTTACATACGAACACAAACCTAACTCCAGACCCCCTTGCTTGTACTACTAACAATAATTTTTGTCCAGATAGTCGCCTAACCAAGTAGCGACCAATGGTTTCGTCTCGCCATGGCTTTAGAAGAGTACAGTTCAGCTTTTCCATTAAATTGAACTAAGTTAAAAGTAATTTATGAACATTCATAACTCACCACTACATCTCTCATTTGAACTTGTGACATCAGCATGTAACGACGTACTGTTTGAAACTTCACACAGCTGACAAACGTGGCGGCAGTTCAAGCCGAAACATGAATATTAGCATGTCATCAGTGACGTCATCGACTGCACTAAAAATTCCCCTAGACAAGTAGTCTACATATCCCGATATAAACTTGAACGCAATATTGTTGCCTACGTTGTTCGTAACTTCTTCAACTGCCTATTGCATTTCCTAGCTTCTGCCAGGTCATTGTACTTCTTAGTGAGGTTATTCATGAGAATTTTGCACGAACGCAAGTTGATCTTTTGCAGTATGTCACTCAATGTCCTCTTACATTCACACGAGGCCTGTAAGTTGAGGCCTGGAAAGTCACATCCATCCAATTTCAAGCAACATATTTTGTGCAAAACTGAAAGCTGTTGAACATCATTGAGAAAAACATACGAAAACAACCCTAGGATCCTTTCCATCATGAACCACGCAAGGCCAGCTACTTGAACAGAACATTCAGTGGGAAGAGTCAATTTTCCTCTATCATACTCCTCCAGAAAGTCACTGGGGATGGAAATTTCAACTTCCCTGTCAGTCTGCACCCAAAATGAACATGTGGAACATTTCTTCAGAAACAATTCTTTTTTGACTGAATAACCAGATATATACACCAAGATAGGCAAAACATTGTCAGGAATTTCCAACATATCAAAATCGCATTCTAGAACACTGGAGTACTGCTCAATATTAACACATTTATTGAAGCTGTCTGAGCAAGGTAGGAGGGTTTTCAAAGGTACATGCTGATTTTGGGAGCAAAGTAACAATGTGTCCTTAAATCTTAATTTTCTTTCACTTTCAAGCAACTGCATATAACTTATGTAGTAGTTGGCACCACTGAGCTGACGGTAGGAACTAAATCTACCTTCTAAATTGTCACTCTGAAACTTACTCAACAGTATGTAGTCAACTTTATGATGCTGCAAAAGGTATGGGATTAGAAGAAGAAAACTGTCAATCGTGTTTATCAATGACTGAAAGGTTTGAGGGCTTAAACTCTCACATTTAGGGACACTTTGTCTCCAATTCTTCAACCACAATGACATTTTCTTCAAGAAATCCAGTTGTAATATACTGTCAGCCCTAATTGGTTCCCTGAAAACATTGTTGAATCTCTGACCTTCGAATGCACTCTTCACATTGACAATATGCCACCAGTTACAAATTATTGCCAAGAAAGCCGCAGTATGTTCACAATTTGCAAAGTTTGTGTCATTTGATGACATACATTTGAGAGCAGCTACATTTCTGTCATCAAAAACTTTAAGGGCCAGATTAACATTTTGCTTTTGGATAGTTGAAGGATATAATACCTTAAAGGAGAGTAAATGCCCATATTTTACTAAGGAGTCCTTTTCCTTCTTGTACAGCTGTTCCAGGTGCTTAAAATCTGCTGTAACAATTTTTTGAAAGTCATCGAAGACTGGATACTTCAAGCATCTTTCACCTTTAGCAATCCAGTTGTTGCGTACACACTTCAATATGTGTACCGTGTCAAAAATTATAAACAGCTTCCGTGTGCTATCAACAGGATGCACAATAGACGGCTGTAAAACACGATTCGGTGTCAGTAATTCGAAAGCCTTCCTATTTACAGCATTATTATCAGACACGAGTGACAAGACAGTAAACCCAATGTTCTCTATCTCCCTAACAACATGCAATAACATGCTTTTCAGCTGATCAGCTGTTAAATTATGGACAGGTACAATGCTTACAACATCCTTATATTTGGAAACAACGCTGGATATCATGAAGACCTGAGCAGTCTTAGCAGCAGTTTCCTGATTATTCTTACTGACACCAAATATCGTATCACCTTTAAATGTCAACCGGGGTTCAATGTAAATCTCATCCAAGAGCACATTCACTAATAGTTCATGATCTTTCAAGTACTTCTTCTTTAGACTGAGATACTCAATACTCCCATTAATGTCAAAAGTACTCAAATCAAACTTACCGAGCAACTTTTGTAGATTTGATGGATGAGGCAGATAAATATGACCACTCCGATGTAAATTTTTATATGCTGATGACGAGTGAACATATATGGAAGCTGCCAAGAGTAACGTGTCTCCACTGTACCTACGATTGTTTGCCGTAACATCTAAAAACTTAATTTGCTCTATTAAAAACTGTAATGGTGTACACTCATCACTCGAAAAACTTCTCTGTAGGATGTTAACAGCAGCATTCACTGCTGACACCTTTCTTCCATTTTCATCGCACACAGAATTTTCAACGAACTGAAGTAGTTCATCAAATGAATTTTTGTTCGTAATGCGAAGAAAGTTTTGTGACACTTTATGTTTGGGAATCTGTAACCCATCGACAGCCAGCTCAATGCTGAGGTTATTTAAAATACACACAGAACCTGTAATTACGGGCACTGCATCACTTACATTCATCAAACACATCACCAACTTGCCTTCTGTCTTGACATATGTCCATTCCTGCTTAAATTTATTCCTGTTGGAGGAGAAGTGTTCAGAGATATCTGATACACTGTGCACAGTTTTCTCTTCTTCGTAGTGTCTGAAGTCTTCCAGGCTTGCTTCTATGGCTTTATCCAGATTTTCTTTCTCTGCATCACACAGTCTTCTAGAAGAAGGCCCAGGAATGGATAGATATCCTGGCAAATTCGGAAATATTGAAGGTACTGCATCAGGCTTCAACTTCGGATAACTCCTAGCAAATGTCTTTATTTCCCCATCAACTATAAATTGCTCTGTCCTGATAACAGAGCTATCAGGAAAATGTTTTATACAAACTATAGGCTTGCTCACTTGTGAGAGGTCAGTGGGAATTTTTCTAAGCCATATATTTCTTAATTTTTCGTCCTTTGGGAGAGAAAATGTAGAAACATTTTCATGCTGAGATCTGTAATTGCTCTTACAGCCAGCCACATTACAGCATCTCGGCATTTTGATTTCCTGTAAAGGGATACATTCATTAAATTTCTAACTTTAACTCAGGTAATTAACTTAGCATGCATTACAATATTCCTCAACATCCACAATATTAGGCTGACGTAAATTCGTACATAACCTACACCACACGTGCGTTTGATTAATCTGTAGCACTAATAAGAAATAAAGTATCGCAGGTGTTAACACTTACCCTGTAGGCTACTTGATTATTGCAGCTACATGATGCACCACAACACAAGTTGGATGCAAAGTTGGACGTTACACTTTATAAAACACTAACTATTCTCACACTGCTATTCACAAGTCGACTCAACCAGGGTCACTACATCGCCTACGTCACAGACAAGATGGCTGTTCGCACTGGGGCCAGTATCTTTCGTGGGCCACGGACCTTCGACCAGTGACGTATTGGCTATCACCCACAGTCCCTCTCTAACCATGTTCCGAGCATCTCTGCTGAGTACTCGCGTGTACTCATACTCAAACTCGTGGATTTGGAACAACCTGCTCTACATAGCATGGGGAGCGTGATGGCGCAGTGGCTTAGCTGCTCGTCTTTCACCCGGACGGCCGGGGTTCGAATCCCGGTGACAGTGGGGTGGAATTTTCACCTGAAAAGTCACGTGGCGTCAGGAAGGGCATCCGGCCTTAAATTCCCGGCCAGAACCAAACTGAGCCTGGTTGGCTCCGGCGGTTCGTGAATATAACGGATAATCCCGAGAACCACCTGGTGGATATTGACGTGTTTTTCACCATTCTGTAAAGGATTTCTCGGGGAAGGTTTCTGTGGAAAAGCATTCATTTATGACCAAAGGAAACCGAGCAGTAACGATTTCAGTGAATCGAGTCGAAGAAAAATTTGCCGTCCGTGCGCCTTTTAAGCTTACGCTGGGTAAACCGTTAAAAATCTATGTATACTATGAGTGTAAGAATTGTTCAGCATGCAAAGTTCTACCATAAAGTCCGCGACAGCATTTCTCTATCTTTAATACATCGCCCACTATAAGTGTTTTTACGTTTTCATTTCTTTGATCAATCTCCATTCAGTGGAATTTTAAATTACTAGCTTTGGAGCGAGTTTATGAGCTAGCGAGCGAGCATATCACCCCAGCTTCAGCCATCATCAAACTGTCGGGTCGTGTCGAGTTAAGACTTGAGAGAAGAGTAGCTTATACGTGTTTGGTATTTCGTTGTTCACCTTGGCTTTTCTGAATTGCGTCTGGGACCTGCACCTTTTTAATATTCCGCTGGGTAAACCGTTAAAGACACTGGGTTGCTAGTATATATATATATATATATATATATATATATATATATATATATATATATATTATATATAATTCGTTGAGGCCATCTAGGACCACGTTAAGTCTTGCTACACTTGGCAATTTGTTTCGCCTTCCTCTGAGCCCAGAATTCCCTCATTCTCTGTGAGTGGGCCATCTTGCGCTCCGCTGTCCAAGTGGTACCTTGTCTTCTTTTCGGGTTCGATGTCTCGTCTCGGGTTAGCCCATTAGTCAGTATCTTTTTGCGGAAGAGATCTCTATTGAAGGCGTCGTCGGGTTTTAGATGCAGCATTTTGAGGTCGTCTTTGGTATTCATAAACCAGGGCATTGTGGTTTTGGGTAATATATATATTCTTTTTTTCAAAATTTGATGTCTAATTTCGTAGTGTTCCCTCGTTCGTGCAGTTTGCAGTCCACCGCCTCATACAGACATCATGTTCCCAAAATCTGCCCCTGATAGAGGTCACATCGTCTCGAGTTTGAGGCCGTGGATCTGTTTGTTGTTGAGCCGGTACCATTGTCAGTGAGAAGTGTAAGAAGAGGAAATAAAAGATGTGTTTTGTGGGGTGGGGATAAGAAGCAGTTGTGAGTGGGAACCTGTGCACTTCTAGGAAGTACTCTAGCGACCCATGCAGTACACGGGAGGATGACACAATTCTGCTACTAGTTTGTTGTGCACCTGGGAGCTCTCGATCATGTGACACTCTCCTTATACAGTAGTCCGGGACACGTTCATAACACCAGGGAAAAATTAAATACAGGAAACAAACAACCAACTACCAATTTATTTAATATTTATTA
This sequence comes from Meconema thalassinum, assembly GCA_946902985.2. Taxonomy (NCBI): domain Eukaryota; kingdom Metazoa; phylum Arthropoda; class Insecta; order Orthoptera; family Tettigoniidae; genus Meconema; species Meconema thalassinum. The sequence continues at coordinate 560,813,393 of OX336388.2, read as the reverse complement.
TTCAATGTTTAATGTTTAACATTTAATATTTCATGTTTTATATTTAATATTTAATTAATTAATTAATTAATTAATTAAAGATTTCCTTTATTGAAACAAAAAACTGTACATCCTAACTGAAAACAAAATAAAGGAAAAAGGATCGCCCGAATGGGCATTAATATTTACTAAAATCACTTAATGATGTCTGTTAACGAGATCCTGTTAACGACCAGGAAAAAGGACAGACCAATGAGTGGGATAACACTTGGAGGTGGACAGCTGAAGAAGGTGGAAAGACTCAAGTACTTGGGAAGTATAGTGGAGGAAAATGGGAGAAATGACAAAGAGATTACGGAACGTGGCAGACAGGCAGAAGCATTTCTGAGAAGCATTAGGAGCTTAGTGTGGAATAAAGATGTCCCACAAAATAGCAAGGAAGTGTTATACAGAAGCTACTATATCCCGATACTGACCCATGCTTCAGAAACGTGGACAATGAAGAAAAGAGACATAAGCAGAATACAGGCAGGTGAAATGATGTTCCTGCGAAGTAGGATCGGAGTAACAAGAAGAGACAGGGTGAGGAATGAAAAGGTCAGGGAAATGGTGAAAGAGGAGCCCCTGCAAGGTAGGATTGAGACATCAAGACTGAGGTGGTATGGACACTTAAAGAGAATGGATGAGAAGAGGATTCCCAAGAGGATACATGAGATGCAGATGCAGAAGAAACGACCAAGGGGAAGGCCAAGAGATAGATGGCTGAAAGGAGTGGAGGAATGTGTCAAGAAGAGAGGCGAGGACTGGACCAGAGTGACAGCAGAGAGGTGGTGGGAAGAAAGAACTAAGTGGCGAGGCTTATGTTCCAAACAGACCCAGCCTGGGGCTGGAAACTGTACAAGATGATGATGATGACTTAATGATTTTAATCTTTTGCGGCACGTCGTAATATGGTACCTGGTAGCCTACACCTTTCGTTGCATAAAATGCAAACACCATTGTCATTCGGACTATGGAAGGATCTGTTGGAGCATATCTTATGATGGAATCCGTGAATGGCGAGTCTCGTTATTATGTGTCTTTGATCTTGATTCTCGTTAGACCACGTTCTGTCCATCATGGCATCAGTAATATAAAAATCTGGATCTATCTCTCGTCTCTTTGTTCTTTTAGCCTCCAAAAAGTCAGTTGAAGATCTTGTAGCCGGCAAAAGTACTTTCAGTCTGAGGTCTTCGATGAAGAAGGTTTCCTTTGCTAACTCATTGACTAATCTTGTGAGAGCCATCTTTCCAACTCTTAGTATATATTTTAAAAATCTCGACTTAACATTCTCTATTCTTTCTAGATCGCTAAATGTGAGTAAATCCCATATTATTTCAAGACCATACGTAACAACTGGTGAGATGGTCGTATGGAAAAGGGTCAGAGCTGTAACTGGCGATAACGCTGGTAGATTCTTAATCTTGTAAATGGCTCTAATAGCCGATGCTAACCTCTCTTGTATATGATGACTGGAGGATGAGGCTGTAGTTTGCAGGGTTATGCCCAGGTATTTGAACTTGTTCACTACGTTTAATGGTCCGTTGTACAATGTGAGCGTGTTTTTAAGTGCAAGTCCTTTTCGAAATGTCATCTGAACCGTTTTTTGAAGGTGAATATCAAGGTGATTTTCATTGACCCATTTTTTCTAGTTCAAAAATACACTCTGTAATTCTAATTAATTAATGTTTAATGTTTAATAATTAATATTTATTATGTATTACTTGCTATTTTAATATTTATTATTAATTATTTAATGTTTAATATTTAATATTTATAATTAAATGCTTTCAGTAAGTGCTCTGCAAGAAAGAAGTTAGCCAGGAAACTCTCCCTACATCGCTCAGTATTTAGACCGACCTTCCTTTATGGAAGTGAGATTCAGGGTATTTGTTACATAAGCTAGAGGTAACTGATCTGAGGGTAGCACGAATGATTACTGGGACAGATAGATGGGAGCAATGGCTGGAGGCTACTCGTAATGAAGATATAAACGCAAAGTTAGAAATGAACACGCTAGATGAAGCTGTTCGTATGAGCCGACTCAGATGGTGGGGTCATGTGAGGAGATTGGGGAAAGAGAGATTACCTAAGAGGTTAATGAGTTCGGTTGTAGAGGGTAAGAAAAGCAGAGGTGGACCTAGGGGGGGTTAGATTCAGTGATGAACGATCTCAAAGTGAGAGGTGTTCAAGCAGAGTTGACCACAGTGATAACTGCTAATAGAGCACCATGGATGTGACTTGTTCGCAAACAGAGGTTTGCAGACTAGACTGAACACTGAAAGGCAAATTGTCCGGCTCAGTGGCTAATTGGTTAGCTGTTAGGCCCTGTCCAGAAGGGTCCTGGGTTAGATACCCGGCCAGGCTATGGGGATTTTAATCTCCTGGGGGTTAATACCCGTGGCTCGGAAACTGGGTGTATGTGGCGTCATCATCATCACTTCATCCTCATTACGAAACGCAGGTTGCCCACGGTCGTCAACTCTCCGGAGGCCACAGAATCATTAATTTATGTACATAGAAACCAAAAAACTGAAACCAAACAGAAAAAAGTTAATATAATTTTAAGAAAGTGGTATAGCTCTAACTTCGTATCTAAAGGGACCTGGGTTCAAGACGCTGTAATGGCCATTATATAAAGAAAGAATTAAAAAGGTTCAAATTAACGTAAATGAATGATTTAATGAGTGCTATTAAATTTATAAATTTACAGCACCACTATGGATTAATTTCTTTCACCATAAAATAAGATCCCTTTTAAAACAGTAGTACCTCAAAAATTATATTTGTAACATACAGTACACTTCAGTGCATACAAAAATTACGCCAATTAACTGTATATTATAGTTTAATGGAATCAATAGGTGGCGCACTAAACAATGAAAAGAAGGCAGGCCATCTTTAAGTGACACAGTTAGTTATTGTTGTTTTATGGGGAAGAACAGCGAGGTCATCTGGCCATTAAGTGACACACTGACGTAGTTGTGATCCAGACTGGTGGTTGTGCGGTGCGTCGTGACGCTTGCTCGTGGAATTGGTTGTTGTCTCCTTGAAATAAGATGTCCATGACTCCTGGACAGGACAGGGAAGGCTGCCATCTGGTGCGGGGACAGTGGGGTGACATTAAAAGTCCATCACTCACTGCTACTGCGGGCCATTCACCTTCTGCGTGACCTCCACCTCGCCGTCTTTCTTCTCGCTTACTTACTTGTCTGTTTGTTTGTTTGTTTGATTGTTTCTTTGTTTGTTCCTTCGTTCGAGTAATGACATATTTATGGTTTGTTTGTCAGTACGTCAATTCTGTTGTCCACTTGTTGTATGTTCATTTCTTTGCTTAGTTTATTTATTTATTAAGTTATTTTGTTAGTCATTTATTTATTTAGCAATTTATTTATTTATTTAGTTATTTAATTAGTTATTTAATTATTTAGTAAGTTATTTAGTTATTTAGTAAGATATTTAGTTATTCAACATGTTATTTAGTTATTTAGTAAGTTATTTAATTATTTAGTTGCTTAGCAAGTTATTTAGTTATTTAGCAAGTTTTTTAGTTATTCAGTTATTTACCATGTTATTTAGTAATTTAGTTATGTAGAAAGTTATTTAGTTATTCAGTTATTTTGCATGTTGTATAGTTATTTAGTAAGTTATTTGTTTATATAGTTATTTAATAAGTTGTTTAGTTATTTAGCAAGTTATTTAGATATTTAAATATTTAGCATCTTATTTAGTTATTTAGTAAGTTATTTAGTTATTTAGTTATTTAGCAAGTTAGTAACATATTTAATTATTTAGTTATTTAGCAAGTTATTTAGTTATTTAGTAAGTTATTTAGTTATTTAGCACGTTATTTAGCGAGTTAGTAAGATATTTAGTTATTCAGAAAGTTATTTAGTTACTTAGTAATTTAGTAAGTTATTTTTTAAAATTTATTTACTTTTTCAAATGTTATGCACATTGATAAATCCCTTTAAGTAAAGGAATCATTCCGTCAGTACTATTTTGGCTAAGACCTCGTATTTATCCCGGATGAGGTGTACAGTGACCAATTTAATTTTTGTTTGTTTGTTATGGGTTGACGCCAAAATCCCCGGGCCGAATGGTATGAACATTCGTTTTCAAGTAGAAGGTATCCTCAAAATAAAACTAAGTTACAAGTTTAGGTATTTAGGTAATACAAAGAAATGAAGGGGTTGAGATAAAGCCTCAAATCCTGGCAGTAAGGCAACTGCGCAATTCATATCAAACTCAGTTCAAATATAAACCACGATACGTACAGTGTCTAGGGAAATTCTTTTAGTGACGTCACGAATGACGTGCCGACATTGATGTTTGTTTGTTTGTTTGTTTGTTTGATGTATTGGCTTGAGTTGCCTCCAAATTTATTAGCTGTATGATGATGATGTTGATGATAATTGTTGTTTAAGGGGCCTAACATCTAGGTTATCGGCCCCTAACGGATTGGGTGATCGTGATGATGAAAATGAAATGTAAACTATAAGTAAAACTAACTACAAACTTACATACTAGAAGAAGAAATGGTAAACAAATAAATGATAAGGCAAACAAAGGACAGCAAGGAAAGAAATGCCCTCAACCCTCCAAGAATGAGGATTGAGGCACTTGGAAGGAAGGAGAGCCATGAAAGGCAGATAGGAAAGGGAAAGAGGAGAGGGCCCGCCATAAAGTCAGAGGAAAAAGGGGACAAAACGGACCCAGCTCAGGAATTCCTCGGGGTCGCCAACTTCCAAACTCACCAGCCGTGAGCCCTTGAGGGTGTGGGGCTAGACACACCTTGCCTCCTTGAGGGCCTTGTGCAGAAGGCAGGATATTACATGAAAAGAACAAGAAGGCTCCTCGAAGAATGAGGGTATCAGGAAAAATGACAAAAGGGCCAATTAAGGCGGGAAAGTGAAAGACTCCCTAGGCCTTGGATACCCTAATACCGTCGGGGTCGGAAGAGAACAAGAGTTGACCAAGAGAGGTCGACGGGGAAGACGACGGAGAGGAGCCCGGCACAAGTAAGTGGAAGCAATGCCGGACTCAGCATAAGTCCCGTGGTCGCCAATCCACGTCCCACTAGATGTGAGCCCCTCGAGGGTGTATTTTTGAACTTAATATGTCAAGAAGAAAGGTAATTGGGCTTATGTCTGTGTACCTTAATATCGTTAAATAAATAAATAGCCTAAATTAATAAATTTATACATAGGCTACATAAATTAGAATGGTTGGTTGGTTCCTCAGTTTAGGGGCTGCGACAACGCGGTCATGTAGCCCCATGTACTTTGGGTGTGTGTAAAATCTGTCTGATAACCGGTGTTAATTGTGATGGCTGTATTATTGTGTGTATCTGTTTTTTAATTTAAGTACAGACTGCAACTTAGAATTTTTCAAATAAATCCTACTTTTGCCGCCAAACGCCACCGTCAATGACTACTAGGCTTAGTTCAGAACTTAGCTACTAGACGCCACTGCAGTCAGCTCTTGACAACGAACGTAGAAACCTAAGAGCGTTGTTTACATCCTTAACCTATCCAATTTAGCTTCAAACAGGTGTAATTAGTGGAAGGTTCTTTAACATGCCATAAATTAGAATACTTCGATTGCATATTGTACTGTAGATTATTTGTCGAGAGATATCTGCAGGGTTGAAAATGGCAACAGGGGGGGTTAGCAAGTTAGTATACACTGTCGCACGCAAGAAAATTTGATCAACCTGGAGGGTGACGTGGCTTCAAATCCAAGGAAACATCACGAGATGGACATATAGATGAAATTTACCCACATTTATGTGTAGAACTACTTCTGTGTAAGGATCTGTCGGCCTGTTTGTGGAACAACTAAACTGTAAATATACGACAGTTTGTGGGCTGATATGTCCTCCTACTGGCCAGTGTGACGTCACAAGACGGACAGCAGTAGAATGAGAATTGGAGTCGTGTGAACCAGCGCAGTGCGTGGCTACAAGATGGATGGCGATTTGATGAGGCGCGCACTGTGGAAGCAGCAGGTAGCAGTCAGTTTTCATCTCGCCAGCGCAATCTCCAACAGCCTAAACTAAGGCTCGTACCATGAAGGGAACAGGGAGAGACACTTGTGTCTGTGATTGTAGCTAACATCCTGAGGTCTAGGTTTGAGTCCCGGCTCAGCCAAAAAAAATCTTTAATTTTGATCTGAGGGCTTTGAAAGGGGTTCATCAGCTTCATGAGGCAGAACTGAGTTTCTGAGTTGGTAACACTGGATGGAATGCTACTATTTTACTACAAATCTAAACACTCCATTGTTATAGACACCGAGCCCTTGTAGCCTACATTCGATTTTTGCAAAAAATAAAAGTAGACTTATGAGATCTACTCAGGAACAAACGTTGTGTGTGTGAGTATGTGTATGTTCATGTCTGTCCCCCCTACCAATTCAAACACGACGAAATCAATATGAACGAAATTTACTACAGAAGTACTACTAGCAAAGGGAACCTCAGTGGCATGTTTTATATTGCCGCCATGTTTACCAAAACTTAATGGTGGCCACCCAAATGCTCAAAACTTAAAATTAAATTACGACCAAACTAATCATCGGATCCTAACCAAATTTAGTTAAAACATACCTTTATATGGGACGCGTCCTGCGCCCAATCTACAAGGTCATCAGCTATACAATTTCAAGATGGCAACCGTGTGAATCATGCAGGCATTACAATCCAATACTTAGGACCCATCAATTCTGATTATCGAACCAAGGGTGTTTTAAGCTATCCTAAAGGACGTGACCCGTTAGATATTATAATTTTATATTATGATATTATACTTAAGCAGTGACTTAAAAGATAAGGTCACATTTCTTACTGTAAATTAAGGCTATGTGAGCAGATCTGATAATTGAAACTAATCATCAAATTAAACCCCGTGTGTTTATTTCATGCGCCAGGAAATCAATTGAATCTCCCCGCCCAATCTTGTATTGGCTGACTGAAAATCTTCTATTAATTGTATAAAAAACACTGACAGTCAGTCTGAAAGACAAGACTTTATATCATTTTAAATGCTACAAATGCTGCGTGAACTCAAAGTCCGTTTGAAAAAAAAAAGAATTAAAAAAAGACACGGATAGTCAGTCTGAAAGACTGGACTTTATATTATTTTAAATGTTAGCAGCCGAGTACCAAGAAGGCAGTGCGAAAACACAGGTTCAAGATTCTATTTTGTTTCTTCACTGCCTACTTGATTGTTCTCGCACTGCCTTCTTGAAACTCTGTTCTCGCACTGCCTTCTTGGTACTCGGCTGCTACATCGTACTATGACGTCACACACTTCAGTGCATTCTAGGTACATTTCGTACCGTCACCGTAACGTAACGCCAGACCTCAGCGTAACGACGAAGGCGACAAGATCATTTAAAATGATAATATAAAAAAATTGCAAGTGCAAACCAAGGTCAAAGGAGGTAGCTGAATGGATGACGTCATGCTCACCGGAGCGCGTGGGGAAACGAGGAAGCTCAAGCAGTACTATGACGTCACACACCTCAGTGAATTCTCGGTACATTTCGTCCCGTCACCGTAACGTAACGCCAGACCCCAGCGAAGTCGACATAATCATTTAAAATGATAAAAGCAACCAATTAAAACACAATAACTGACATACGTAACTAAATTGAACATTTTTTTCTGTAATTGATGATATGAGATTTATTCTAAAAATACAGTAAGTGACAGGTAATTTACATAATGATAGTCTATTAATTAAATTACTATAAATGAGATTTATGTAGCTACTTTCCTCTGGCAATTGTTTGTTGTTGTGGACCAAGTTTACTAGTGGTAATTTTCAGCAGCGAGTTCAAATGTTCATCAGTTAATTTGGATCAGTAAATATTTTTGTATATTTCAATTTGGAGAATATTTTTCACACAGATGTGTAGTTCCGAAAGCAGAAAAAAGAAGGTACGAGCAAACGGAGCCGGCCAGGCCCGAAACGATTATTTTCACATCATTCTAAACTACAGTATGTTGGTATGATGAGCTGGCTAGGTCTTGACCCCTGGGACTTAGTGGAGGAGTCAGTGTGGCCCTTAGACTGAAAAGTTTGGATACCCCTGATTTTCACTGCCACATTTGATGGCGAGTTTGCCCATTAAGCGGTTTATTTATCATATTATTTGCAAGTTGCACGGAAACAGAGGACCTTTTCCAAGATGAATCATTTCCCAATTTTCCCATCATAATGGATATTATGCCGAATGAACTAGTATTGATATCGCGCCGGGAGATGGCTGTTGGGTTTGAACTGCAGTTGTCTTCCCGCTCACTACGTAACGCGCATTCCAAAAACATCAAGTTGGTCACTACTTGCTTCATTCACTCAGCACATTCCTTCTTTCGCTGGCTGCGTGTCATCTGTTGTGATAACAACCATAGGCTTGCGGGAAGTCGATATATTTAGGTTTGGAATAGGCAGGCCGCGCATGCGTACTGCAAGATCCCTGGCACTCCATCACAGCGTGTTGAACTGGCATCTCCTGGCGCGGTGACAATAACCTATAACAAAATGAATCAAAGGATGATTTTTTTTACCAAGGACCAAAAATTCACTGTCTGTTATGTAGTCAGCATAGAGGCTGCTTGGATTCTCGAAAGGTACCACCATAGGTTTTATGTGCGCTAAAACCCATAAAAACCAAAGGCATACTAGGCAAGCTGAGGAGTGAGGTAGTTTGGCATTGCTTTCCTCACTGAGCCAGTACAGCAGTTCCAACCATACAAATAGAATCTTTCAGAGTACACACAGGCACTAGCTGAGTCCCAAGTGGCATTACTCAGCACCACTCATACTTCAGTAACTTCCATATAATCACACCCACGAATGAGGCTGAGACATAGGTGAAAAGACACATTTTATTCTAGCCTGCGCCATAAAACAAATTCAAATATATTGCATCCATCAAGAGATAGAAAACAGGCAAATCAATATTACCAACAATACAACAGTAAAACGGAAACCTGCAAAAGCAAAAAATAATAATCCCTCATTGAAATGCATAGCTTCCTTTAGAATTGATAATTGAAACCAGCCAAGCCATTCCACGACAACATATGGAAGATAGGTAACAAACAACGTCCAAAGGAAATGTTATATAAAGAGCGAAGAAAGACAATCTTTATCTAATATATAAAAGTGAAAGTCTGTATGTATGTATGTATTGAACCCATGTACCATTGGTTCAAGGGGTCGAATCCATGTATTATGGTAAAAAGAAGGAAGGAAATATACAGTCTTCAGAGGAACATAGAAAGATTTTATACAGGAGGGCGAGCATAACGTTGTGCAAGAAGTAAGGGTCCAGGTGGCCAGGAAATGATATCACGCATGACGCACCGATAGGAGCCGATCATGGCTATAATTAGAACGAGTGGAACATTCCGTTCGGAGTGACTGCGAGCATGTTTCGGAAATTGATCTTACGTTGCAGTAAATTGGTATCGTCGCAGTTGTGCAAGAAGAAGAATAATTAGATTTAAAGCACTTGCGAGCATATAATTAACTAAAGAAATACATCATTGTGAATCATTTCGGAATAGAGATTTTTGTGTGGAGAAAAAGGTTTTAATAATTGCCTAGAAAAGAAGTGCAAACGTGGCCATACGTCATAAAAAGTTCCCCGAGACCCGAGATGGAGGGGATTAAAAATCAACCTCAACACCCACGTACCTCAAGAGTAAATTTCATTTAATATCTCGGAATTGTACGATCGATTTTCACGTACAAAGAAATCAGTTTACGTTTAGAAAACAAGCTTTCCAGAGATATAATTTCCAAATGTGTGCGACCATTACTTCAAAAGTTGGTTCTGAAAAAGACAAGAAATTTATCTTTTTGTCGCCGATTTGTATAAAAGCCCTGGCCGTGCCAGGCAAATCATGCAGTACTTACTAGACCTCGAAAGGTCGTGATACTCTGTATCACCAACGTGCACCCATAGGGAGTGGCCGAGAAGTATCATCATAGTATCGCTGTGTGAAGACTTAGGAAAATCCTAATACAGGATTTAGTTCCGCCAGTATCAGTCTTATAGTGAAAGTTCCGTAATACAGTCAAAATAGGCTGCGAACTTAAAAGAACAGGCGATAAGTCTTCAAATAACAGTTTAGTAAAACGACTGAAAGTATCGTAACGTTTGAAGTACCAACGATAGAGAAACGAACAGTTCTATTAAAAGTTAAAGAACCCGATCAGGATCGACGAAATAAGTGCCGCCTAGTATTCTGAATAAGATAGGTACTAGAGCGAAGAAAATAAGAAGGGAAAATTTAATCCAAGACATTGTCTCACTGGAGACAAACGAACAGTGATTAAAAGCAGTAAGGAAGAGCAGTAAATGCTTGAGAATCATAGGTCACCGATAAAATATTCGAGAGGCCGTAAATAGGACAAACTGTATCTAGACACAATAAATAGTGTCTAGAGAGAAACGACTTCGAGCTAGTTAAAAATAAAAGCCGAATAGTCAGGAAACCGGATCTGAAGAATTACCGTTCCAGGGAGGGGTAGATTGATCGAGACTTTCAACTTCTTACCAGATAGGGAGCCGACATCTAAGAGTTTCACCCTTGGAAACGGGAAGCAAGAAATCACGTGTGTAAGGCCAAATCAAAGCCTCAATGATTAGAAGCAGTGTAATGTAAATATAGAAAATTTGTGTTAGTATAGTAATTTTCAGTGAATGTATTTGTGTATGATAGAAGAATACAGAATTGTATTCAAAATGTTACCAGTGTTTAAGGTATATAAGTTATATGTGTGTCAAGAAATGTCAGTGTATGCAATGGGATTAATCAAGATGGCTTAAACACAATAAGTGGGCGAAATGAAACATCGTTGGAAAATACGGTCGATGACCGTCAGATCATGTAAGTGACCATTTCATTATGTTATGTGTTGGGGAATATTTGTGTACAATCCACCTGAGAATGAGAAATAGGGATGCTTTTGAATAACAAATAACAGAATAAGAGCGCGATCTGAACAAATACAAATTGAGAAAGTATAAAATGATTCTGTGAAGTGAATAAATCCATTAGGGGAAATGTATGAAATAAAATATCAGTGTATTTGATAAATGATTTAATGATATGAAAGCAAGCGTAATACTAATAATAATAACAATTATATAAATGAAGATTAAGTTGAATTATATGAAAGTAGTAGCTTTTGTGCTCCTTTAAAAGAATATATACATGTTGTGAATACATGTTCTTAAAGTATTGCGATTATTGTCACGGGAGAGGATTAATATAAAATTGAGATGTAGATCAAATGTTGATTTTGAATTTATCAGTTCTTTGAAAGACACTTGGCCGTAAAGTAATGTATAGCGCCATGTCGCGCATTGAAGTAATTTGTCACGCTAGGAAGGCGTTGAACCTAAATATACTTGGTAAATTTAATTGTGAGGGGCAGTTGGTCGCGGTAATTGAGCTATGGTAAGTCCTCTGATCACGAGGCCATGTGTGTGTTATATTGTAGAAGGGTGTGAAATATTTGTTGTATTATGAGCGCAGGTTATAGACAGAGGTCGCCCTAAGTCGCGAATGTGCAAGTCCTCCAGTATGGGATGTGGTTCCCGAGGCAGTGAAAGAATCGAACCCAGGTTCGTATATGTGAAGCCCCTAAATATTCGTTGTTGTATTGAATTATTCTTACCCACCAATGAGGACACTTCATAATTAATAAATGCCAAGGTTACGAGAGTGGTTTATGAACCTAAATAATGTTGTTAAAATAAATGAATGAAAAGCCAGGTCTGTTCAAAGAACTGCGTATAAGAAATAGCTGTATAAGCAGAGAGTAGCCTGTCTCTTTGGGCGAGACTTGGGGTTCCTGCTCCCGGACAATAAATCACGCTAAGTGGTACGGTCCGACCCTTACTATTAACGGAAGTGCGGTAGGTCGGGTGACCGTCTGTTTGAAGTAATAATACACCATGAGTGTTTAGAGTTTGTTAATGACCCGGGATTCGAACCGAGGTTCTTGTAGATGAAATGTACCGCTTGCAAGTTCAGATCGTTGCTTTCTTATGAGATAATGGTCTTTTAAGACAAATAATAATAATAAATCCCTAATGCAATGTTATATGATGTAAGAATTCACGAGTTCAATGAAGACAATTAGATTTCGGGAGTGATCATAATTTTTGACATGTTCAAGTAGTCTTCTATAACTCGGGAGTACACAGGTGTTTTCCCAATCACTGTAGTGAATTTGTTAACTTGAGAGAGGTGGTAACATAAGAACATTGTGAAAAGCCCAAAATTTTAAGTGAAGGAGTAACAGTACTTTAATAAGAATTACAGATTGTTTTGATTATATGATACTCATATAATAGGAAGTGAGGTGTTGTATAAGAATAACACAGAGTATGTAAAAGTATCGAGCCGTTGGGAGCTCGTGATTATATTGAATTTTAAAAGGGATACTTTATGGAAGTGAAAAGAATTATAAGTTTGCTGGTTTATAGGAAACCATATATTCTGATTTAACATTTGTTTTATTTTATGTATTCCTTGTTCACTCTGAACAAGTTAGAAGTATTGGTCAGTATTTCATTTGTTTATTTTGTTGTAGCGCCATATATTTGGTTAATTAAATGTTTTATATTAGGAGTTGATGTTTATTATTTTGGAAGTGTATCCTCTATTTAATCCAAAATGTGTAAGTCACAGAGTGGGAGAACATACCATAACCCCGAAAATCCCGATTTTAGCATTGCTGGCATACTGTGATTCGCATATTGCTTGCTGAAAGGGCACAGTATGTATGTATGTATGTATGTATGTATGTATGTATGTATGTATGTGGGTTGGTTCCGTATACAAATCTACACCGTTACACCAATCTCAACCATATTTTGCACACACATAGTTTAAGACCCAGAAGGAACCGCTGGCTACATGAATTTTCTATATTCTTTCTCATTCTTCTGATTTCGGCCTTTTTGCACTCGAGCAAAGGCAAATAAAGTCAGAAAATATACTGATAAAATAATGGCAAGGCTGGCCATCTCCATGGCAACACTAGCTCAAGACGGGGCCACCAAGTTTCTATCTATTTCGGTGGGAGGCCATGCTACACCCACTGCCAGCTAGATCGCATCCCTCCAAGCTGCTTTAAACTGCCTGTCCATTTAGCACAAGATAGGTTGCAGCATCAACCCACTGTGATCGCCGCGGCATTTTCTCTGCCAGCTGGATCGCATCCCTCCTGGCTGCTTTAAACTGCCTGCCCATTCAACACTCAGACGCGTACTGGATATATTGTATATTAATTCACCACTAGGTTGCAGCGCCAACCTTCCGCGGCTTTTTAAGGGGACGATACCTGAAACGAAGGGTTTTTAACTTTGGAGGCTTAATATCGAGATCGAAAAAACGCGAAAACATGGCACTAAGTTAGTTGTTTTGTTATTCAATCAGCATAAAGTATATGCTATTAATTCAGACACATACTTACAAGCAAATTTTCAGTACAAAGGAAATAAAAAAATACAAAACGAAGGGTTTTTAAGTTTTGAGGCTTAATATGGAGATTGAAAAACGTGAAAACATGGCACTAAGTTAGTTCTTTTGTTATTCAATCAGCATAAAGAATATGATCATTTAGACGTTCATGGCCCGTGACACTATCGATAATGTAGAATTTTGGGCTTATGCCGTGTTTTATTTATTCAAACTCGACGAGTTTCGAAAGAAACCATGTTTGTCTATCAGGAATAAATGGAAATACGACTAAATTGTTGCTAAGAGAAAGCAACAAAGAAACTAAGAAAGGTGCCTTAAGATGGACGCCATTATAGCCCCATGTTAGGGACAACGAAAAGCAGCAGTGGGTATCTACAGAGGTCCCTGTACTTTTGGCGAGGCTTATATCGGGCGGACTTCGAGAACGATATGTACTCGCATTACGGAACATAATAGATGTATCAGGCTCATTCAACCTGATAAATCAGCTGTTGCTGATCATGCTTTATCACCTGGCCATGATGTCATGTTCCATGGAGTGGATGTTCTTGCCCGTATAAAGCAATATCGTCCCAGAATCATCAGGGAGGCGATTGAAATACGTAAACACCCAGATAATTTCAACCGCGACACCGGCTACATTCACAGTGTGTCCTGGCTACCTATTATCAGAACCCTCAGAAAGTAATGCACTGCTGCTTTTCGTTGCCCCTAACATGGGGCTAAAATGGCGTCCATCTTAGGGCACCTTTATTAGTTTCTTTGTTGCTTTCTCTTAGCAACAATTTAGTCGTATTTCCGTTTATTCCTGATGAAGAAAGACATGGTTTCTTTCTAAACGAGTCGAGTTTGATTAAATAAAACACGGCATAAGCTCAAAATTCTACATTATGGACAATATGATATTTATTTATTATTTATCGTGTGGCTAGCAACTAGATGAATTACAATATAAGAAATGTATATATAAATAAGTAAATCATATGTACAGTATATAAATGACAAGAACATAGGTTGCGTTCGCATTCACAAGCTTTTCGTTGTCCCTAACATGGGGCTATAATGGCGTCCAATTTAGGGCACCTTTTTAGTTTCTTTGTTGCTTTCCCTTAGCAACAATTTAGTCGTATTTACGTTTATTCCCGACGAAGAAAGACATGGTTTCTTTCGAAACGAGTCGAGTTTGATTAAATAAAACACGGCTTAAGCTCAAAATTGTTTATTATGGATAATATGATATTTATTGATTATTTAACGTATGTCTAGCAACTAGATGAATTACAATATAATAAATGTATATATAAATAAGTAAATCATATGTACAATATATAAATCACAAGAACATAGGTTGCGTTCGCATTCACAACGAGATGTCCAGTTGTTGACGCCAGTCCAGAAAGGGAGATGCAGCAGAAATAACATCTTGAGGTGATCCAGCATACTTCCTCATCGGACATTATTGAATAATATGCTCTACGGTTTGAAGAGGAGCTCCGCAGTCACAGGCAGGATAATCATGAAGTCCCCATTTATGTAGCATGGCGTTACATCTGGCGTGACCTCTTCTTAGGCGATTTAACTTTACCCACTGATTTCTCTTCAGGTTGAATCCCGGAAGTCTTATAGTAGGATCTAGAATACCTTGATGTCTCACAGGAGCAGACCTCCAGTTTTGGCGCCATTGTTCCGTGAAATTAATATCAGGTATGCTATGCCATATTGGGTTCCTTGATCTAAGACGACTGGAGGAAAGATCATTAAGCACTTCATGAATTGGGAGATCCTGTAGGTGATTTTGTTGATGTACCTTTCTCCACTCACGTACTGTTGCTTCCTGTCGTCTTAGGTCTGGAGGTGATATGATACTGATAGTGTTTAGCCAGGGAGTTGGGGGTGGATCTCAGTGTACCTGTTATGACCCTCATACTATCATTCAGATGAACATCGATCGTTTTAGTATGAGCACTACCGTGCCACACTGGGGCACAATACTCTGCTACAGGATAAACCATGGAGAGGGCAGTCGTGCGTAGTGAAGTTGCATCAGCACCCCATGATGTGCCGGCCAATTTCTTCATGATATTGTTCCGCGATTTGAGTTTTTGGCCTGTGTATTCCAAGTGTTTCTTGAAGGTTAAGGAACGGTCCAAGCTGAAGCCAGATACTAGGGCTGAAATTGTGCTTAACTCTTTGATGGCAGAAGGTCACTTTCAGCTGTTGGTGGGCAATGCGGTTGCAAACATGATATTAATTTAGACACATACTTAAGGGCAAATTTTCAATTTAAAGGAAAGCGAAACCTACATGGTGGTGGAAGTGATTGTTTTCAAGGGGCGAAATGTCTAGCTCATTGTCCCGTAATTATACGGTAGGGATGATTAAAAACATACAACTACTTCCAAATAATTTAAATTTAACTTACATACTAGACGATATGAAAAGAAAAGAATAAGGGAAGTAAAAGACAGGGAAAAGAAATGCCTCCGGCCGCCGAAGAAAGGGATGTTGATTAATTTAGGGGCTTTGGAACATCGTGCTCATGTAGCCCCGTGTACTTGGCGGTGTGTTGAATTTGTCTGATAACCCGTCTTATTGTGATGGCTGTATTAGTGTGTATTTATAAGTCCAGTGAATTGTCCGATGGTAACTCATGAAATGAGATTCCTCGGCATTCAAACTTGACATGTTCTGATTTACAAAAGCACACACATCAATACGCCATCAAAAATACAAAACACAACTTCACCATTAACATCAATACAAAACAAATGTCTGTAACAGTGACTTGAAAAAGCTACGAACACAGCGCCTATATTTGGAAACGAGGTTGTACGAATAAACCAATACTGTAATATTTTTTAATGGTCAGTCAGTTTAAAGCAGCCAGGAGGGATGCAATCCAGCAGGTAGTGGCCACAACATGTATTATCTTAAGTACGATAAAAACATTAGAAATCTGAACGCAATAAAAATCTGAAAAATCTTTTATTAACAGGGGTCGTAATAGGGAAATGAAATTAAAAAAGAAATACATTGGCAAACCCTGCATTCGACATACTATTGCAGATTATTCTTAAAGTAGCATTATTTTCTTTGTGATTAGATTTTGGATCATAAGGACCAAACAGTAGCTACGGCGGTAGTAACACAATTTGCCACCAGGACCGATGTGGCGGTGGTAACACAGAATGACACCAGGTACCGCAATGGACAGAGACAATCCAAAGATATTAGTGTTGACCAAAGAGGATATAAATAAAGTGTTGACTAAGGCTAGCGGTAGCCATGACAACACTTGGGTTATTGACAAACGAGTGCTGTTCTTTGTACATACATCTGATCTATTATTTCTTCAAATAAAATGGGTGTTCATCCCACATTTTGCTGATTTCCTATGTCTTAGCCATTTTAGTGCTTACTGACGAATGATAATGTGTAATGGTGTAGTTATCACGAATTCCCTGAACTCCGCTATAGCATTTTAGTGATCATTACGGTATGGATTTAGAGAATATATTTCTTATCTTACGAAATATTTTAGGGGCTAAAGAAGCCCAATGTGTTCTCAATCAATGCATCGTATTTAACATTAAACTGGGATTATACGTTGTTGCATTTACTTTAACTAGGCGAGATAGGTTGGATGGCTCCTCTGTTTGTTTAGGGGCTGAGACAACGCGGTCATGCAGCCCCGTGTACTTTGGATGTGTGTAGAATCTGCCTGATAACCAGTGTTAATTGTGATGCCTGTATTATTGGGTGTTATATGTAATTCAGGTAAGGACTACAGATAGTCAGTTTTAAGTAGTTCCTACTTTTGCTACCAAATGCTACCGTCAACGACACCTAGCTGCAAACTTGGTTAAAAGGTACCACCACTACCACAACCTGACGGTGAACGTTGAAACTTAATAGCGTTAATCAAATTTAAACTACAAATTTTACCTTCACACGAGTGTAGTTAACGGAAGGTTCTTTTACTCCACATACATCTATGACATGGGCCCACTGGCTTTACTTCCCCTCCGAAGGAAGGCATACTGAGGGATTTTTAACGCTCTTCAAAAATCCGATGATTTTGGCCGGGTTTGAACCCGCGACCTTAGGTATAGAAACTCAGCATGCTACCAAATACGCCCAATATGAGATAATAGGCATGGAAATACAGCAATACTGTTCCCTAATATGCAGCTATAGTAGCCTACACACTGACTTATGTACATGAATAAGCCATTTCTCATTAATCACACCATTTGTGCGGGGTTGAAAATCGTAAGTATATTTGACTCCAGAATGATGACTTTATATTCCAAACATTGAATAATTTAAATATTGTTTCCTTTCAAAAAAGTGGATGCAATAATTTAAAAATTAAAGAGCTCTATGTGATCAAAACGTCTAAATTACTCCCATTACAACAAAAATACAGACTATCAGGAAAGTACTGTAATTGTCAGACTAGATCCTTGAGAAATGTGCATATACAGCCCTTTTTTTGTTTTTGTTTGTTATTGATGCATTCTCTACTACGTTATTGTACTCCACAGTACTTTTCGCCTAGATTTACAGTGAGTTAATATTGCACTTGATTAACTTCAGAGCCCTGGATAACTATGTTTTGAACTCACTTAGGGGCAAAGTGAATATACTTTGCGAAATATATTGGCATGTATCTTTCTATAACAAGTAAATACACCTCCCGGGCAACGCCGGGTAAAATAGCTAGTATGGTATAAAACAAAGTCCCCGATTCTTGGATGTAACGGGTATTCTCGAGAACCACTTGATGGATTTTGATGCGATTTTCATCATTCTGTAAAGGACTTCTCGAGGAAGGTTTCTGTAGAAAAACAATTATTTATGACCAAAGAAAGCCGAGCAGTAACGATTTCTGAGAATCGAGTCGAAGAAAAACCGGCCGTCCGAGCGCCATTTAAGCTTACGCTAGGTAAACCGTTAAAAATATCTATTTACTACTGTATGAGTGTAAGAGTGGTTTAGCATGAAAATTTCTACGACAGCATATCTCTATATTTAATACATTGCTCCTTATAAGTGTTTTTTACGTTTTCATTTCTTCCAACAATCTCCATTCAGTGGAAATTTAAATTACTAGCTTCGGAGCAAGCATATCACCCCAGCTACGACCAGGATCAAACTGTCGAGTCATGTCGAGTTAAGACTTGAGAGAAGAGTAGCCTATATGTGTTTGTAGCTTCGGTGTTCACCTCGGGCTTTCTGAATTGCGTCAGGGACCTGCCGTCCGTGCGCCTTTTAAGCTTACGCTTCGTAAAGATACCGGGCGAAACCAGGGTGGGTTGCTAATAACAGATAAATACAAGAAATAGAAAACTGTTCATAATAAGCTGGCCAGGTAGACTACTGTATAAGCCCATCGAAATGAGAATGCGATATGCAAAATAAGAACAAAATCCGTCATTAATTACAGACGTTAGAAAACTCAGTCTCAGTGCTCCTTAATATCTGACAATTCCCCCCCCCCCCCCCCTCAACCCTAATAATTACACTGCACCCCCCTCCCCGCAAGCACTCTTTTCTAGGTAAAATATTGTGGTGACGCTACTGCCCCTACCATCAACCCTCCCCATCCTACAACGCACCCTCTCCACTGGCCGTATCATGTATCCAGGTTGTAACTTGTTGCTATCGCCTCATAACTGCAATAATATTGTAACGCACGTGGCCGCGCTTGCTTACTTGGGGTGGCATGTCTCCGAGTGACGTCATAATTGGACAACAATGGTCCCTTCTGCGGTACGATCGCCCATACATAGATAACTATCGGGGATCACAAAGTTGATGGAGCAAATAACTGGTCGATAACATCGGTATAGTCCGTACATAAATGAAAGTTTACTTATAATGTCCTCGTCTGAGATACAGGGTAAGATGGCTTTGTTGTGTTGACGATTTCAATCCACATATTAATTTACTGGAGGGACATTCCGATACATTGGAATGGATCGGGAGGGCTTTTATGTGCATTTAATGTATTTTTAGCCTATTTTCATTTAATGAAAAAAAAAGGCTTATGAGATCACCTTTTTCCGTGTGTGTGTGTATGTGCATGCGTAGGGCTATGTGTGTGTGCGTGTGTCTGTGTGTTTGTCCCTAATAACTTCTAAACGGCTGGAGCGATTTTAATGAAACTCGGTAAAGTCATAGTACAATTTTGGCCGACACCGACTGTGACCTTCAAATTTTATTACGTCCCACCAATCCAACATGGCGGCTGTGCGAAGTATTTCTCCGGCATTCTATATTTCCGAAACTATTACTGATATCACCCTGAACTTTTGTACGGTGATAAAGGGCACTATTAGAAGGTCACCTATGAGAATTTCAAAAACCTATTGAATACAAAACGAACATGACGGTCAAGCGAATTTGAAACTTTAAATAGACTCTTCTAGCAATTTAACCATACAAACGCAATGAAACTTGGTACAACAAATGTTTATGCACATTGTAATGCATTGCCATCTAATATAAAGGGCAGTACTAAAAGGTCACCTATGACACTTTCAAAAAACCTATTAACAACAAAACGAACATGGCGGCCAAGCGAAATTTATAGTTTTAAAAACACTTTTCTCGCGATTTAACCATCCAGACGCAATGAAACTTGGTACAGCAAATGTTTAAACACATTGTAATGCACTGGCATATAATTTAGTTCAATTGTTCACATAACCTCAAGATGGCAGCTAAGCGCAATTTTAAAATTATTTTTTTATATCTTGTGTTTTAATCATGCGATCGAAGTGACGGTTTGAATAATGAACTTACGAAAAAAATCCTCATCTAATAGTACATAACTCTATGGCCTACATAATATAAAAATCCAACATGGCGACCAACCGAAATATTTAGACGGTTCTCAATATCTACTAATCTATGATAGCAATCAAACTGAAATTTTGTATGTTGATAGAGGCTATGAACATAACTTCACCTATGGGACTTTCAATAACCTGGTGAGCACAAATCCAACAACAACATCAAACACAATGTAAGTTACACAATTCGCAATTTACGAACTATAGTAATTACATCGTAGTATTTACACAAAATTTCGTCTTCTCTTAAACACATCAACATGTTCGGGGAAAGGCTCTGAGACTGTGGCAGGTAATGAGTTCCAATTATCAATACCACGATTAATGATAGAATATTTCCCATAATTTGTACGCTGTGGTCGGACCTTGACTTTATGTGGATGATCTGCCCTGCTCAGGTAGGTGAGATTCCCCAGACATTTCCTTAGTTCTGCCCATGCTGGCCGATTAGTGTAAGTGTTAAACATAGTGTATAGTCTGGATTTCGTCCTTCTATCTTCCAGAGATTCCCACCCTAGTTTTTCTATCATTCGAGTTACACTACTTCTAGGATTAAAATTGTTGAACACAAACCTAGCAGCCTTCCTTTGTACCATCTCCAGCTCATTGATGAGCTCTAACTGATGTAGTCTCTAGAGAATAGGGAGAAGGTGAAGACATGATTTTCAATATAATATTGGCTCAGAAACACTTATAGAAGAAAACTAGTGCAAGGAATGATATGAAATGGAGTACCCATGTTGTTTGTGTCGTCTCCGAAGCATACAAATAATTTCATTTTGCAATGACAGAATTAAAAGATTTTGTACCCCGTCCCAGCCCTCAGACCAGAATTAAATTTCTTGGCGGAGCCGTGAATACTTCAACGTGACAGCCAAGTATGCTAGCCGCTACGCAACGAGGCGTTATATATACTGTACATAGAAAGAGCATGTTTTTGTTACTTCTAAACCAACTTTCACGAGAATCTGTTAGAATGGAAAATACAGTAGTTACTAATTTTGTCCTGCCAAGTCAATGTTTCGAATCAATGCGCGTCGTAGTGAGGATGAGAATAAGTATAAGTCACAAAGACCCGGTTCTCAAGTCGGGGGAAATAACCACACGATGTTAAATATCCATTGCCCAGACAAGAATAGATCCCGAGACCTTTTCAGATTTAAGACTAGTGTGCTAACAGTGGTGAAGTAACCTATGTCTCCCGACATGAGGTTTCTGCTGGGGACAGAACATGCCTGCAGCAACTGGTGTCTATGATAGTTCCAGGAAGGACTTTCAACTACAGTCTATACCTGAGTCTTCTGACTGCCCTCTATCTTGAACATCGGAGTGACTTGAAGGCTTGCCTCAGGGCGCCAGACCACCTGGTAGATAGCCGGCCCTTACCCACAATCTGTCAGCACTTCGTTGTTCTGGACTCAGACCCGTGGGACATATTGGTCCCTTATCTGAGCTCGAACTCAAGCAGGGGAAGAGAGTGGCTCATTTGAAAGGGTCTGGTCTAGATCATATAATAATAATAATAATAATCATCATCATCATCATCGTCATAAATAATAGGTTGATGGTTCCTCATTTTAGGGGCTGTGACAACGCGGTCATGCAGCCCCTTGTACTTTGGGTGTGTGTTGAATCTGTCTGATAACCGGTGTTAATTGTGATGGCTGTATTAGTGAGTGTTATCGGTGATTCAGGTAAGGACTGCAGATGATCAATTTCAAGTAGTTCCTACTTTTGCTACCAAATGTTACCATAAACGACACCTAGCTGTGAACTTGGCTACTGGATGCCACCGCAAGCGGCACCTGGCGACGAACGTTGGAAATTAATAGAGAGTTAATCAAATCCAACCTAAAAATTTTGCTTCACCCAATTGTAGTTAGTGGAAGTTTCTTTTACATGCCATAAATCTATGAAATGTGCCCACCGGCTTTACTTCCCCTCCGAAGGAAGGCATACTGAGGAATTTTTAACCCTCTTAAAAATCTGATGACATCGGCTGGGTTTGAACCCGCGATCTTGGGCATAGAAGCTCAGCATGCTACCAACTACGCCCCCGAAGCCACCGGACTTAACCTTATGTTTGGTATGGTTGTTGGCGATTGCTGGATTAGGCTGTTGATGTGAGTACTGGGTGTCTGGTATAACCTACAAGGGGAGAGAGAGACTGTCAGCTCAACAATGAGTGCTTGTTAAGTCACGTTCAATTACCCTGTCACTGGCGATCACGTCTTCGTTACCACGTGTACGCCACGCGTTTCTGTTAGGTCTGCAGCACAAATTAGCACCATTTATAATTGCACTGGTTTGCTGTGGGGTAAACCACACGGGTTAGACCTTCATAAGATGAGTAACGTGATAGGGAGAGGAGATATTCAAACAATCACTTCTCTTACCGTATTTATGGTCTATTGTTACCAACCCTTACAAGCAAAATCTCAATGAGCTGAATCAGAGAGCTGCAGCACCAATCAATATGACTCTTCACCATGGGCCTACCTTTCATAAAAGGGGGCTTTAGGTAGGGTTAGCAACCGTCCAACGTTTGCCGTGCATGTTCAGGTTTCAAATCACGTTAATCAAGTCCGGCAGACATTTCTAATTTTTGGAAAATGTCTGGCAAACTTTCCTATGGAGATAGTTAACTGCCTCAACGGTTGTATTTTAGGTTTGATACTGAAAGCATCATTTTGACTCTACGTGGCAAGAAATATATTTCTTATGTATTCGACCAGTTCTGAAATGCCAAGAAAGACATTACTGTTATTGGAACACCTTGTGGTGTAGCAGCTAGCGTTCTTTCTGTCGTTCCAGAGGTCCAAGTTCAATTCCCGGCTCTGCTAAGAATCTAATTCTGGTCTGAGGGCTGGAACGGGATTCACTAAGATTTGTGAGGCAAAATTGAGTAGGCCTACAGGAGGGTTCGACTCTCACCTCAGACTTCCTGGAAGCGGTTTTCTGTCGTTTCCTCACTTCTACTGTAGACAAATGCTGGGATGGTTCGTAATTAAAGGCCACGGCCATCTCGTTCCCAATCCTCACCTGTATTAAAAAATACACACATTACTACAGACACCAACACGCCTTCGTGACTTAGGCGGGGGCACGCCGGCCTCTCACCCGCTGGGTCCATGGTTCAAATCCCGGTCACTCCATGTGAGGTTTGTGCTGGACAAAGTGGAGGCAGACAGGTTTTTCTCCGAGTACTCCGGTTTTCCCTATCACAATTTAATTCCAGCAACACTCTCCAGTTTCATTTCATTGCATCTGGCATTCATTTAATCATTGCCCCAGGGGAGTGAGACAGGCTTCGGCTGCCAGCACAGTTCATATCCTCGCCGCTAGATGGGGGCTTCATTCATTCCATTCCCTGACCAGGTCAGTCGGCTGGAAGCAGGCTGTGGATTTTCATTTCACTACAGACGCACAATAACACAGGTTATCAGACAAATTCTACACATACCCAAGTATACGGGGCTAAATGGCGACAATGTCGCAAAGCCCCTAAATGAATTAACAAAAACATTTTAGAGACGCCAGGATGCCGAATTTTGCCCTTAAGGGGATTTGTAACGTGACAGTAAATCTACTGACACGGCTCCCTCGCATTTGCACTCCCTCAAATGCCAATTGACTGCGCCAGGATTCGATCCTGCAACCTTGGGAACAGCAGGCGAGAACGTTACCGTCAATTCATAGTAATTCTGGTCTTATGCTAGAACGGGGTATATTCGGCCTCGTGAGGTAAAACTGAAAAGAGACGTATTCGATTCCCACCTCGGCCATCCTAGAAATGATTTTCCGTGGTTTCCCATTTCTACTCCAGACAAATGCCGGGTTGGTTCTTAACTTAAAGTCTCGGCCACTTCCAACCCAATACTCTTAAATACACACACACATTCACCCAACTACATGGGGTTAAGTGATTAAATTAAAATTACTAACAACTCGCGTGTGGAACTTTTGAAGTTTGTTGGTAATTGTGGTCTTCTTCTTCCTCTTCGTGTCCCTATCCGTTCCGGATGTCGGCAACCATTTTGGCTGTTTATTCTCTGTTCTGGGCCATTTGGAATAACTCCTCCGATGTCTTCAGAGTCTCAGAGCCAGTCTCTACGGTGTTTTTAGCAGGAGATTTGACACCTGCCAAATCTTCTCTTTCTGGGTATTTTTCGGTGCAGAATTTCTTGCAGCAGATGTTATCTCCTTCTGTTGCGCATAATGAGACCGAGGTATTGCATCTTTCTCGTTTTTACAGTGACCAGTACTTTCACATCCTTTCCCATTCTTCGAAGGATCTCGACATTTGTGATATAATCTCTCCATGATTCTCTTAGCATCCGTCGATGCCAAGGCCTCAATTAGGTAGATTTCATTAGAAAGCTAACTATTGCAATGGGTCCCATGTTTCGACTTCCGGAAAATTTCGACATATCTTCGCGTTTCACATCCCCCAGACCCCAAAACCACCGTCAGTTCAAAAGTTTATATATAATTTATGTATGTATGTATATATATTTATATGAATATATATATCTATTATATAAAACTAAGTGTCCTGACTGACTGACTGACTGACTGACTGACTCATCATCGCCCAGCCAAAACTATTAAAGCTAGAAACATGAAATTTTGGGAATATGTTCGTTGTAAGTCGAAAACGCCCACTAAGGAAGGGTTTTTGGATATTCAGTTTCTAAAGGGGTGTTAAGGGGGTACACCTGCATTTCATTGAATAACAATATCTCCGGATTGCTTTCATTGGGGGATTTGATACTCGGCATATAAACTCATCATTAAAAATAAGAAGATACGTGTCTGAGGGTTTTTCGATGTGGTGTATATTATGAGGTGAAAGGGGTGAAAAGTGGGGGTTGAAGGTTTCCTAACCGAGCGTGTATCTCTTAAACGACATAGGCGAGGAGTTTGGAACTCAGCGGAAACAAGTAGTTCCGTGAAGAACTATACAGCCTATTCTCATATATCCTACTTATGTTAACTGCCACAATCAACATACAAAATTTCAGTTTAATTGCTGTAACAGATTCGTAGATATTGAGAACCGACTAAATATTTCAGATGGTCACCAGGTTGGATTTTTATTTTTGAACTATTACATTAAGATTATTGTGTACGTGTGGTATTCAAACTTCAATCGCATGATTAGACAACAAGAAGTAAAAACGAGATTTTAAAATTACGCACAGCAGCCATCTTGTGATAATGCAAACCATTGAAATAAATTAGATGCCAGTGGATCAACATTTGTATAAGCATTTAACGTGCAACGTTTCACGGCACTCGGATAGTTAATTTGCGAGATACGTCCATTTAAATATTTATACTTCGCGTCGCCGCCATCTTGGATTTGTGCTCACCAAGTTCCTGAAAGTCCTATAGGTCAACATATGTTCATAGTCTCTATGAACATAAAAACATTCAGTTTGGTTGCTGTAAAAGATTCATAGATATTGAGAACCGTCTAAATATTTCGGGAGCTCACCATTTAGGAGTGTTATGTGTATAGGCCATAGAGTTATGTACCATTCAAGGACAATTATTGCCTAGGTTCATTATTCAAACTTTCACTTCGATCGCATGATTACGACACAAGAAATTAAAACTTAATTTTAAAATTTCGCACAGCCGCCATCTTGAGGTTATGTAAGCAATTGAATTAAATTAGATGGCAGTGCATTACAATCTGCAAAATCAATTACTGTACCACATTTCACTGCGCTCAGAGAGTTAAATCACGAGAAAAGTCTATTAAAATATTTTAAATTCGCTTGGTCGCCATGTTCGTTTCGTACTTTACAGGTTTATGAAATATACATAGGTATACCTGTATCAGTACCCTTTATCACCGTACAAAATTGCAGGGTGATATCTGTAATAGTTTTGGAGATATAGAATGTCAGTGAAATATTTCGCACAGCCGCCATTTTGAGGTTATGTAAACAATTGAACTAAATTCGACTCCAGTGCATTACAATGTGTATAAACATTTGCTGTACCAAGTTTCATTACATTTAGATGGTTAAATCGCGAGAAAAGTCTATTTAAATGTCTCAACTTCGCTTGGCCGCCATGTTGGTTTTATAGTCACCAGGTTTTTGAAAGTCTCATAGGTGAACTTCTAGTAGTGCCCTTTATCACCGTACACAATTTCAGGGCGATATCGGTAATAGTTTCGGAGATATTGAATGCTAGTGAAATATTTCGCACAGCCGCCATGTTGGATTGGAGAGACGTAACAAAATTTGAAGGGCACGGTCGAGGTCGCCGGGAATAGTGCTATGAACTTCCCGAGTTTCATTGAAATCGCTCCAGCCGTTTCGATTTTATTAGGGGGGGACACACACACGAATCACACACACACACACACATACACACACACACACACACACGCACACACACACGGACAAAAGGTGATCTCATAAGCCTATTTTTTCAAAATTGAAAATAGGCTAAAAAATCAGCATAAAAATAACAAAATAGGTGTTTGACCGTTTTTTCATAAATCCAATATAAGGGGCCCATGCGGAGGGGTGAAAATATGGGGGAGAGGAAACGTAATATGTCTGACTGACTGACTGACTGACTCATCATCACCCAGCCAAAACTATTAAAGCTAGAAACATGAAATTTTGGGAATATGTTCGTTGTAAGTCGAAAACGCCCACTAAGGAAGGGTTTTTGGATATTCAGTTTTTAAAGGGGTGTTAAGGGGGTACACCTGCATTTCATTGAATAACAATATCTCCGGATTGCTTTCATTGGGGGATTTGATACTCGGCATATTAACTCATCATTAAAATTAAGAAGATACGTGTCTGAGGGTTTTTCGATGTGGTGTATATTATGAGGTGAAAGGGGTGAAAAGTGGGGGTTGAAGGTTTCCTAACCGAGCGTGTATCTCTTAAACGACATAGGCGAGGAGTTTGGAGCTCAGCGGAAATAAATCAGCATAAAAAATATCAAAATAGGTGTTTGACCGTTTTTTCATAAATCCAATATAAGGGGCCCATGGGGAGGGGTGAAAATATGGGGGGGGGGAACATAATATGTCTGAGTGTAAAATTATACATGGCCTATGTTGTAGACAATAACACATTACATCTTTTTTGTCTCTTGCTATTTCATCATACGACGAATACTTAGGGAGTTATTAATGATTTTGTACTTTTGGCCGGAATTTTCCAAGTCCCAGGAATGACATAAAAATTGATTCGAATGAAATTTCGAAAAATAGTTTTTTTTAATACTTTTATTATATTTTTCACGTCTTTTAGGGTCAGAAACCAACATGATATTTTGATGTCTTTCTTCGTCCCATGCATTTTTGGTTTCAGGTGATAGAATTATTTTCCACTAGGACCGATGCTTATCTATTATATAAAACTAAGTGTCCTGACTGACTGACTGACTGACTCATTATCGCCCAGCCAAAACTATTAAAGCTAGAAACATGAAATTTTGGGAATATGTTCGTTGTAAGTCGAAAACGCCCACTAAGGAAGGGTTTTTGGATATTCAGTTTCTAAAGGGGTGTTAAGGGGGTACACCTGCATTTCATTGAATAACAATATGACACGACTATGACGCGAGCGAAGCCGCGGGTACCTGCTAGTATATATATGTATATCAGTTTCTTGTGGACACGATAACTGCCGTAATTTTGCACCAATCACTTTGATTTTTTTACCGAATATGTATACCTATAAAATATCGGTCGAGGTCGTTACTGAGCTAAATCGGTCGAAGGGGGTGAAAAATGGGGGGCTTTTTTCGAAAAAGTGAAATATTGCTATAACTATCTTAATATGTGACATATCGAATCCGTTCAACGTTCATACTATGTGTCGGATAAAGCCCAAAAATTTATGTTTGAAGAGTTTTTTATAGCACCAACCATTGACCAAAGGGGTGGGAAAAAGTGGGTTTTTCGGGAAACATTAATCATATCTCTCTTAATAGGCACAATATCAAAACCGTACAAAATGGACAATATTCCCCCAAATAATTACCTAAAACTTTCGTCTGAAAGAAGATTCAGTATTTCCAGCTGACTAAGTGGGAAGTGGCTTCGGTGACGTAACTGGTAGCATGCTGAATGTCTATGCCCAAGGTCGCGGTTTCAAAGCCGGCCGAAGTCGTCGGATTTCCTAAGAGCGCTAAAATCCCTCAGTATGCTTTCCTTTGGAGGGAAAGTTCCAACGTTCGTTGCGAGTTGCTGGTTGGGGTGGCATCTAGTAGCCAAGTTCACAGCTAGGTGTCGTTGACGGTAGTACCTGGTAGCAACATTAGGAACTACTGCTTGAAATTGACCGTCTGCAGTCCTTACCTGAATTAAGACAAATACAGCCATTACAATTCACACCTTTTATCAGACAAATTCCACACTCACCCAAGTACACGGGGTTAGATGACCGCGTTGTCGCAGCCCCTAAACTGAGGAACCAACCAGAGGTAGATTTCATTAGAAAGCTAACTATTGCAATGGGTACCATGTTTCGACTTCCGGAAAGTTTCGACATATCTTCGCGTTTCATATCCCACAGACCCCAAAACCACCGTCAGTTCAAAAGTTTATATATAATTTATGTATGTATATATATATATCAGTTTCTTGTGGACACGATAACTGCCGTAATTTTGCACCAATCACTTTGAATTTTTTACCGAATATGTATACCTATAAAATTTCGGTCGAGTTCGTTACTGGGCTAACTCGGTCGAAGGGGGTGAAAATGAGGGGCTTTTTTCGAAAAAGTGAAATATTGCTATAACTATCTTAATATGTTACATATCGAATCCGTTCATCGTTCATAGGCCTACTATGTGTCGGATAAAGCCCAAAAATTTATGTTTGAAGAGTTTTTTATAGCACCAACCATTGACCAAAGGGGTGGGAAAATGTGTGTTTTTCGGGAAGCATTAATCATATCTTTCTTAATAGGCACAATATCAAAACCGTACAAAATGGACAATATTCCCCTAATAATTACCTAAAACTTTCGTCTGAAAGAATTTTTGATATGACCCACCATTATGCCAAGGGATGAGAAAAATAATTTCGGAATTATAAGAAAATGCCAAGAGCTATCAGTGGTTGCCATGGCAACACTACTAAATTGATGAGGGATGAGCCATCAGACGTTGCCATGACAACGCACTTGCACGAGATCAGATTCAGTATTTCCATCTGACTAAGTGTGAAGCGGCTTCGGTGACGTAACTGGTAGCATGCTGAATTTCTATGCCCAAGGTCGCGAGTTCAAAGCCGGCGGAAGTCGTCGGATTTTCTAAGAGCGCTAAAAATCCCTCAGTATGCTTTCCTTTGGAGGGGAAGTTCCAACGTTCGTTGCGAGTTGCTGGTTGCGTTGGCATCTAGTAGCCAAGTTCACAGCTAGGTGTCGTTGACGGTAGTACCTGGTACCAACATTAGGAACTACTTCTTGAAATTGACCGTCTGCAGTCCTTACCTGAATTACAGACTATTACAGCCATCCCTTAATACACGGGGTTACATGACCGCGTTGTCGCAGCCCCTAAACTTAGCAACCAACCAAAATCTCTGCGGGAGATATAATTTTGCGTGAAGAAGTAACAGACCGTTACATAGTCACACATCAGTGTCGAAACCTTGCATAAGGACAGTGTGACCACAAGTATAAAAATGGACCCCAAATGACAAGAAGGTTACCGTTCCCATAAGACAATAAAATGTTAAAATAAGCATAAAATGACGAAAAACAAAGTTAATTAAGCTCCAATTATAAAATATCTTCTCGCAATAAAAGAGGTCTGATCCTTCTACGAAAACCTGCATATTCTGCCTATTTTCGCCTATCCCCAAGTTTGTCCGGTGAAATCTACCTCCGCCTTCCGGCGTGCCGAGAGGACTTTTTTTTATTGAGTGACTTTTTAAAAGTTCCCGTTTCTACTCCGAAATAAAGAACAGAAAACACATAGTAACGAAGAAGTTTCATTTCTGTGGTTAATTTTAATCCACGACTTTTGAAAAGTTTGCCCATTTTGTTGAATACAGTCCTAGCTTTACCTGTAATACTGAAACTGTGTAAAGGCCTACTGAATGGCTTACGTGAGAAGGTGAGGCATCCTCATGGAAAAAAGATAAGATAATGTATTTTACCAAAATAGCGTGCACACAGCACCAGCGCAAAGAATTCCTGGTAAAATCGGCCATGACAGTGTTAAATACTCCCGATATGTGGAGCCTACAGGGTGAGTGACAGATAATATAGTAGTTACAAGCTGTTTTTGTGCTGTTGTAGCACTAGAGACAGCATCGTTATCAGCCCTTTAGTGTAAAAATTACTTCATGTCCTGATTGATTGTAATATTTTAGTTAGAAGCAGTGCTGTATTTAAACCTAGACAACATAGCCAGACAACTAAAGGTGACACTCTCGCAGCAGCGTCCGACTCATGGCGTAGTGGGTAGAAATCTTGGCTGTCACCGCCTGAGTTCGATTGCAGGCTCTGCCAAGAAATTTAATTCAGCCTCGTGAGACAAAACTGAGAAGAGGCAGGTTCGATCCCTCCCTCAGGCATCAGTGGTTTCCCACTTCTAAACCAGGCAAATGCCGGGAGGTACCTAACTTAATACCACGGTCGCTACCTATCCAAATCTACATCAATTGGGTAGAGACCCATTGATGGCCCCGCCTCTAAATATGGCCCATTGACATAAGTCACTTGGCAGGTGGTGAACTATGGCGAAGACCTGTAGAACAAGGGAAAGATACGATGCATGGATCATAGATTCGAACCATCTTTAGTACACGTGTAGGGCATGTCCAGGCATATAACAGGTGCAAGTAAGTGAGACTTTTCCTTTGAGTGAGCCATGGCCGTTACTAAGACAAAGCTTTTGTGTTGTGCTTCTGAATAAACACTAAAATATCTTAGTAAAGTTGAGTTATTTTTTGCACAAGTATGTTCATAATAGTCGCCTCCGTAGTGTAGCGGTCAGCATGGTTAGCTGCCGCCCCAGAGGTCCTGGGTTCGATTCCCGGCTCTGCCACGAAATTTGAAAAGTGGCATGAGGACTGGAACGGGTCTACTCAGCCTCGGGTAGCCCAAATAAGTAGAGGGGGTTCGATTCCCACCTCAGCCATCCTCGAAGTGGTTTTCCGTGGTTTCCCACTTCGTCTTCGGGCAAATGCCGGGATGGTTCCTACTGTAAGGCCACGGCCGCCTCCTTCCCACTTCCTTGCCTACCCGTCCCATTCTTCCCATCCCTTCATCAGGCCCCCTGTTCGCTTTGCAGGTGAGGCCGCCTGGGCGTAGTGCTGGTCACACACCCCAGTTGTATCTCCGACCCATAGTCTCAAGCTCCAGGACACTGCCCTCAGTGGCGGTAGAGGTGGGATCCCTCGCTTAGTCCGTGGGAAAAGCCAACCCTGGAGGGTAAAACGATAGCGAAAAAAATAATGTTCATAATAGTATTTAAGTACACAATAATTATTGTGTTTTAAATATATAATTCTTTCTGTAAGTCATCTCTGAGTAGTACTTTAGCATTATGCCGTTTGTCTGTTAGCCTGCACCTCGTCAGCGGCGCTAGTGTCAAACATATTTGAAGTTCTTGAGATCTAAATATCGCCCCTACCACGAACCCAAATATGCCCCTGAGGCAGTATTTAGGTACTGTACTGAACTCGGTTATAGGACATAACGTACCACGGACATAACGTACCATTTGGCCGGCTGATTACCTGCGAAGAGTCAGCTAATGACCTTAAAATATTTAGGAGAGGACATAACGTACCACTTGAAAGAGTGGGAAATATTTAGGGTGCAAGAAACCCTAACCGCACGGCCACTTGCTCGGTATTGCTCAATTAATCCTGGTAATAAATACGTGGCAATAACATGACACAAACTAATATAAAATATGATAAGTTTTTGGATTCTCATCACACTTTATCCAGGCTTTGGACAGTTTAAAATCAGGTGTGGTTAAGCTCTGGTCATTTTTCGTTTTCTTTACTTTGTTTTCTAATTTTTAAAATGTTTTTTTGTGGGTTTTATATCCTCGCGAATAGCAAGTTCATCATGGGATGTTTCATTCGAAGTGAATTGCAAGTTCGCCATATAAAGTTTCATTCCAAGTTCTGCGAATATGAGAGAGCTCTCAAGCAAGATTTCAAGTTTCCATTCTCTTCATACCGCTTTATTATTCTGTCAAGCCGTTTATCATACTTGACATATTATTTTCTTCTTTCTCTTTGAACTTTCAATGTACAATTCGCACTTCATCCGTCGATGTGTGCACATAAACCGCCTTTATTCGTTGTACACAACTCCATGTTACAATACCAAAATGTTTAAATCCGCACAGTGTGATCCCCACTGATGTTTATGTGGTATTGAACTTGTAACTGGAATGCCCGTCTGGCATCAAGTGGTACGTTATGTCCTAGCGTAAATATTTGGGGATTACGGGAAAACCGTTCTTAGGTAGATAACGACCTAGGTGGTACGTTATGTCCTCGAAAATCAAGTGGTACGTTTCGTCCGTGGTACGTTATGTCCGGACCTCACTGAACTCAAGTAGGCTGCGTAAACTTAATTGATTCATAGCATCTTATTGTTATTATTTCAGATGTCGAAACGAAAGTGTTGGGATAAGGAAATAATGATAAAAGCTCTTAAGCTTGTGACAGAAGATAAAATGTCTGTAAAGCAGGTTGTGTGGGATTTAGAGGTACTTCGCATAACTTTGAGGAAAAAACAGTGACATGCCCAACGAAATCTTCAGGTGAGTTCATGTAGCAGTGAAGACAATGAAGATGAGGTGGAATATGTCTCAACAGACGACGAGGATAACGCTGAGGATGGGTAGGCAAGTGATGAAGAAGCCAGGTGTCCTATCTGTAACAAGTGATATTTAGAAGACAAGAAGGGTCAGGAATGGATTCGGTGCACAAAGAGCCATGCAAAGTGCAAGGGCAAAATTACAAACACATTTACTTGCGCTCATTGTGCAAAACAATGAGAAACGAACAATGAGGATAGTTTTATTTAATACAATTAACAATTTGTAATACCAAATTATGTAATACTACAGTATGTATCCGTTTCTCAAAAGAACATGATAAAACACACTTTCCTGAAATAATTGACAGTGGGGTCATATTTGGAGCCAACATTTGACAGTCAGAAAAATCTATCTTTTTTGTAAAACTCCAATTCATTTACTTCATGTTCGTTTATAACTGGAAATGTTACTGTTTGTGAATAGGGTGATTTCTAGATTAGATCTATATAGAACCCTTATGATTCATGCTGTATAATAATGTTTCATATTAATTTTATTCATCATATTTGAAGACGCATTTGGTGCTGTTGAGAAGGCACACTTGGAGGTGTTGCAATTTGGTCAGAGCGAAGGGGCCAGTGAGGCAAGCGAGGTATTCATAGCCGGTTCCTGGAAATGGGGTGCATGAACTTTACGTTGGGCCTGAAGTCTTTGTCAGGCTGGCGTCTAGAGGCACGGAGAGGTGGTAATATCCAACGTGCTACGCTTGAATCTAGCGAATCACAGAGGGACGCCTGGAGTGGCGCGGAATCTGCGCGTGGGTTGAAAAAGCCCGCGAACTGTGTTTTGATTAATTGGCCGATCGAAAATGTAACCTGCATGAAAACTGATGAAGAATGATACCTTGCCCGACCCGATAGCTCACCTGCTTCGATTTATAATAATTTTATTGTTCCCCCCACCGAAACTTTGTCTGTCTTGTATAAAGGTGTCCAAGATGCCAGTTAAAGACACACTATTTCGAGGTCTCTGAGGAGACGAAGTGCTACCCGACGATTCACCGTTTTTATTACGACGTAATTATCGGCAAAGAACTGCACAAGTTGTTAAGTCTTTGGACTTGTAAATTTTGAACTAGACCGTGGGTCTAACTGTAACTATTTTATTCTGTCATTTTGAAGAGGGCGTGTGCAAGTACATGTGTAAATAGGGTTATATTTAATTAGGGAAAGTCGACGTATAAAAATTGTAAAAGAACTGTGAGCGAAGTGAGTAACTCACGTTACAATATAGTAGGTTGTTGTAGCAAACTTGTATGTGAACATTTCATTTTCATGAAGGCCAAGATGTCGACCACGAGGACCTGCTTTGGGATGATGACCATGGTATCTGCTGTCGAGATGCTGATGGAGGAGTAGAGAGATCCTGTCGGACCATATCATGTGACGTGAGCTGAATCGAGTGGCTGAAAGAATAAGTACCGCATTGAATTATTTCAAGCATGTAGCTAGATTTTTGGACTGGGATTTGTAAATAGTTTAATTATTTTTTTGTTCGCATTGTCGCGATTTTTATTTTAATTTTAATTGCTGATAGGGGTTATACCGACACTCATATTTTAAATGTAGAATGTTGCGTGGCTATATATTTTTGTGTGTGATTTGTATTATGTAAATATTCAGGGTAATGTTAGTCCAAGTGCCGGTTGTACTTGAGTGTATAATTCGTTTTGCGAACAAGAGTTACAGGTCGTGTGATAAATGAGACGTTATAGATATGATTTAAGAATAGAATGGGAGGAACCTTATTTTTTATGTGTTAGCTGTTTTAATTAAACAGGCGTAAAAAGAAAGGAATATTTATTTTGATTAATTCTGGTGTTTGCCTTTGCATGATTTGAAGGGAACGGTCTGTTCTCTAGTTGTGTTTTGTAAATTAATATTTTCTGAATTTTTTTTCTTCGGTCGAATCTGAGATCTGACGCGCTGCGTGTGGGTGGAATTTTGATGTATTTCTTTTTCAGGGATTGTCAAACCTGGTGGTGCGTGCGTGTGTTAACGTGTCTTGTGTCAAATGTGTGATTTTTCTGCGCGGAGGAATTTGCTAGGTCTTTCCTTGTCTGCTGCTGTATGGGCGCAGATGATGCTCATTGTGAGACTCTGAGCGACCCCGAGGTGGATCTTTAATTCCGTGGGAATTAATTGGATCTGATGGTATTTATGACACACATAATATTGCTTCGATTCTTGGTGCTATGCGGGAGGCTAGCCTGAGATATTAATGACACACACATTTATTTTACTGTTGGTCAGTAAAGAATCTACGATCTTGATGTAGGCCATAGCGCTGCATTGGGATATTTCCGTTCACCCCCCAGGTTATTGACATTGGCTGGCCGAGACATCCACCAGCGGCAGATCCAGATAAGACACGCTAATGAGTTGAGGGGACAGGGTTTCTTATGACCTAGTTATTGCGAGTGCCTGTTTAATTAAAATATTGATAGCTTAAGGGATCGCTGCTCATGCACAACAAATAATCTCGTGTTTCGTTTAAAATGAATTCTTGTGTTTTTGTTTAGGATTGCTACTGAGCAATATTGATTTGTATTTGGTTTCCAAGTAATTTGTTTGATTTTGTGTGACACCCTGTTGTGTGTTCTTGTAAGGTGACAACGGTCATCGGGTGATGTCAGTTAGTTAGTCACGTGCAATCCTACTTGTTTTTGTTTGATTGAAGTCCTGATTAGGCAAATTTTGTGTCTTTGACACCTGATCAAGGTTCCGGGCGGGAATCACTGTTTTAACTTTGTAAGGCTAGCGAGTGTCGGGTATTTGTAAATATTTGTTTAGTTGTAGTTGTATTCCCAGTACCATTGTCTACCTCTATTATACGGACCCGCAGCTTGTGTGCTGTAGCCTATGGTCGCGGGTCGCGTAAATACTTGTTCTTTACAGTATCCTCGTCACATCGCCACACATGTTTTGAAGTGAGAACAGGACCATTGTTGGCCTGGAAACTTATCTTTAATCTCGCCAGAGAGATTTTGTTTATTATCATTTAGTTAACTTGCGGGTGTGATTGGGAGTTGTTTATTTGTTGATTGTTTTTTTTATCTGAAAGTAAATTCATGTTAGTTAAATCTTGGCTTAACTTTTCTTTCTGTGTGATATTTTTACCTATGTTCCTTGTTATGATAAGAAGCAAATAATTTTAACAACAACGGTATGGACCGCAACACGTCCCTGAAAAGAGTCTCAATCCGCTTCTTTACAAGGGTTCAATATATATTGTGCCCATTTCAGCAATGAAATATGCAAATCACAGTTTGCCAGCAATGCTCAATCGGGAGTATCGGGGTTCATGGTTTGTTCTCCCACTCTGTGACTTACACACTCTGGATTAAGTATAGGATACACTTCCAAAAATAAACAAAAATCAAATCCTACTATCAAAACATTTAATTATCCAAAATATGGCGCTACAAAAATTAGAGAAATAAAAATACTGACACTCCACTTCACACTTGTCCAAAGTTGAACAAGGAATTCATATTAAACAATTACAAAATCATAATGACTGGCTTTCCAAAAACCAACAAAACTACAACTAAGTTTCACTCCCATATGGTGTCAATTCAAATTCTTCAAAATAACGAGCTCCAAATGGCTCGGTAAAGTTTACATACACTGTGTTATCAATTTAATACACATCAATTACTATTTACATGAGTATATCTTTTTTAATCATAATATCAAAGTATGGTTAATCATCAATTAATTTTGGGCTTTCACAACGTTCATATGTTACCATCACTCTCTCTCAAGCCACCAACTCACTACCGTGATTGGGAAAAAATTGCATATTCCCGAGCTATAGAAAACTACTGAGCAAGTCAAACTTAAGATTACTCCCGGAATCTAATGTCTTCAATAGAACTCGTGAATCACTGAATCATTGAATAATAAAGTTAGGGATTTATCATTTTGTCTTCAAAGACCATTATACCTTAAGAAAGCAACGATCTGAACTCTTTAAGCGATAATAATGGATATAAAGGGACCTCGGTTCAACTACCGGGTCGTTAAATAATCTTAAACACTTTCGTGTATTGTGCCTCAGACAGTCCGTTCCTAACCTACCGCACTACCAGAGGGTAAGGGTCTGTCTTACTACTTGGCTTGATTTATTGCAGGGAGAAGAGAGCCCACAGTCTCGCTTTCACAAGGGACTGGCTACTTCAGCTTTCACACACAGCTGTTTCAAATGCAATTCTCTGAATGACAAGGATTCCGATACAAAATAACCACAAAACAACATATTTAGGTTCTATAGACCTTATTCTCTTAGCTTCGGTATAGAATAATTATGAAGTGTCCTCATTAGCGAATAAGAAAAATTCAATAATACAACCAATATTAAAGGGCTTCAACATGGACGACTCTGATTTCGATCCTTTCAAATGCCTCGGGAGCAGTATCCCAATTTTGAGGACTTATAACATTAGCGACTTAGGGTAGGCCTCGCCCATTACCAGCGCTCATAATACAACATAAATAGCACCCTTTTTTAATATACAACACACAATGCCTCGTGATCACTATCACAACTTTGAGGACTTATAACAGTTCATTTACCACGACTAACTGTCTCTCATAATTACTTTTACCGAGCATTTCAACGCATTCCTAGCGTGACAAATTACTTCAATGCACGACATGGCGCTCATACATTAATTAGCCAAGGTGCCTTCAAAGAACTAAATAAATTCAAAATCAACGTTGGATCTACATCTTAAAATATATATTACTCTTATAGTTATTGTTGTTTTAAGGGGCGGAACTACGAGGTCATCTGCCCCTATATATTACTCTCCCTCCATTAACAATAATCATTTTTATATAAACAATTCATGCTTTTGGGCTAATGCCGTGTGTATTTTTAATTTAAACCATACGTTTCTCCGAATTGTTTATATAATAATCTGGGCCGTGAAAGCCTTAATATGCAAAATAATCATTTTTACCATAACGAACATGTATTCCTAACATGTATTAATTCATCTAAAGGAGCTCGGAAGCTACCACTTTCAATATAAAATTCACAACATTTATTAATTCATTTGTATAATTATTCTTATTATTATTACGCTTGCTTTACCATATTTATATCATTTACCATTTTACTGAATAATTTCCACAAGGGATTCATTTATACTTCAAATATTTATTATATTTCTCTCAAATTAATTGTTCAGATCGCGCAATCATTCTTTCACCTGTTATTAAACATCCCTACTCTCACTCATAAGGATTATACGCAAATCCTCCCAAAACACATAATAATGAAATAGTTACTCACATGACTGTACGGTCAGCGACCGAATTCTCCAACGATGGAATATTTTTCACCCACAAACTTCTTCTTAAGCCATTTTCATGGTTATATTTACACTCAATGACACTTTCTTAACAGCACATAAAATATATACCCTAATCACTTGGAATATAACGAATACCATTTTGTATTCGTTTTCACTTAACACAATACATTTTCACTAAAAATATTACACTAAACAATTTTACTATATTTACATTACATAACAATTTTATCACTCGGGCGTTAATTATTCGCCTTACACTCGTGATTTCTTTTCCTTTCCCGTTTCCAAGGGTTGCACTATATCACGTCGGCTTCCTACTCTGCAGAGATGACAGAAATTCTCGATCTAACTAACCTCACTGGAACGGCTGATCTCTAATTCTGGGTTTGACTATCGGCTTCTATAACTTTACTGCACGATGTCGTATCTTGCTAGACGCTAACTTGTTCGTCTAATAAAAGTCTGTCCTTGATGTATTACTATTTTGATCGCTCGAACTGTTTATCGGTGACCTAGTAATTTCCTTGTACTTTCTGTTACTTTGATTCGTGGCTTATTGGAGTACTCCCCAATGTTTGACTGTTCATTTGTCCAGCTAGACAAAGCCTGGAACTACAATTCCTAATTTTTATCGTCCTTCGCTCTAGTCCCCTCGATTCAGGAACACTAGGCGTTACTATATCGTGCTACCCTGATCTGGTTCCTTATCGTAGATAGAACTGTCTATTTCACTTTCCTTGGGTACTTCGAAACCTTATGATGCGTCGGTTCTTTAACTGAACTATTATATTCGAGTACCTATCGCCGGTTATTTCTTAAGTCCACAGCCTAAACTTTGACAGTACTTGTGAACTTTATAAAGTCTGAAGCTTGCCGATATTATTCCTATAACAGGATTCTGATGTGTCTCCACACGGCGATACTAATGACGATACTGCACGGCCACTCCCATACGGGGTGCTCGTCTGTGATACAGCGTAACACGACCTCTCACGGTCTGGTAAAGACTGCATGCTCTTCCTGGCTCATCCAGGGTTTATATCGAAATCGGCGGCAAAAAGATCAAATCCGCTTTTTCTCCAGCACTAACTTCTGAAGTAATTGTCGTATAATTTTGATAAATATATCTCTGGAAAGCTCTTGTTTTAAACGTAAACTGACTTCTTTGATCATGAAAATCGATTACACAATTCCAAGATATTAAATAATGTGGCTCCTCAGATATGTGGGTGGTGAGGTTTATTTTTCCCTCTCTACCAACTCTGGGCTCGGGGAATTACTAACTACGTCATGCCACGTCTGCAGTTCTTTCCTGTGCAAATATTATTAACTTTGTCCCCACACAAAAATCTCTATTCCAGAATGATCAACAATGATGTGTTCATTTCATTAATTAAATGCTTGCAAATGGCTTAATTTTAATTATTTCTCTTCTTGTGCCATTGCAAGGTTGCCATTTTCTAGCTGAGTAAGGTCTATTTCCGAAACTCATTCTCTCTTACTCGTCGTGGAAAGTTTTTCTCGTTCTATTAATAATCATGCGCCAGCTCCTTATCGATGCGTCAAGCGTGATCTCACGTCCGCATGACTCGTGGTCACCCATTCTTGCGCCACATTATAACAGCCCACTTCTTAAAATCTTTCCAATACATTCTAAAGACTGCCTTATTTCCTCTCTTCTTTTGCAAATAAAATATGGATTCGACCACGGTCGACTCTAGACAGGTCGGAAGGCTGAGACTTGGCAACATGTTCATCAGTCATACCCTTGTCATGCGGGAACACGAGGGAACGTTCAGTCTGGCAGATGTTCTTGTTTATCTCATGGGGAGTTTCCCTTCTATATTTTGTTTCTTACGCTTTTTACGTTCATACGCTTTATAGTAGCGTTTATACTACCCTTCCAGATGAGTTTTTTTTACTGTAATCCCTAATCGAGAACACACTGACGAGTGTGCTTTGTATCTGGAAAATATGGTATTTTTAAATGCCTACGGTACATGGAATTATCACATATCGTACTTCATGTTTTAAACTTTGATTTTCCTGGAATGTTTCGGCACCGTAACAATGCCAGATACATGTTGTATTCCCAACTGAAATGCAAATTAACCAAGTAAGGGAGGCTACACACCAGTGCTTAGGTTCCCAAGTGACGAAAATCTGCGCCAGGCCTGGATTAGGGAACCCTCTAAATGGTTCGTAGATTGCATAAATTAGTCAATTAAGTGAATAAATACTTTCAGTTATTGCCACTGTATTGCTAAACAATTATTCACAGGCAAGGAATGATGCTGTTGATGTCAGCAAACTTGGTTATGGGAAGAGAAAATTGCAGCACTTTAGGAAGGAAACAGAAGTAATCTGATAGTTATGGAATACCAGCAGCAACAGACTATATCTATAATGGTAGTAAATTATCTACATACATGTGCGGTGGAATCGAGGGTTTATTATAGGCCCACAGTGTGAAGATGTTATGGGAGATAGCCTACATTTTTGCATCACATAACCTTCAATTGCATCTACTTACTCCATATTATTATAACACCGCCAATTGTTTTATTGCCATACTTCAGAGTAGTAAAATACGAAAAGAAACCAAAATAATTGTCTTTATTTTGCTAAACACTTTTATGTTATCAATTAATATGATAAAATTGGTCCGGCTAGATCAAACATAAAATGCCAGCGTTTCGCCCCGGTGTGCCGTTGGCCGCGTCAGTTGGTACAGACACACCTCACCAATACGCATGGCTAGCACATACTGAGAAGGCCATCACAAGACACACATTATTTCCGTATCACTCATGCCTAATATCAGCTGCTTGGCTCTTATAACAACTTTTCAAGATCATATGCACGTTATTCATTTATTTCCGATTGTAACACTGGTCATGTGTAAATAAACATCAACAGATGTTTTGCTAAACATGTACATTATGTTTGCCCAATATTAATTCAGTAGTTTTTGTCGCCTCCCTGGATAGCAAACAGCTGTTTCAGTTCAGGCGCTCGTGACGAAGTATGACTGACAAAAGCCGTAGCTACAGTGTTGTCAGGTTGACCCTTCCGACCTTTCTAGAGTCGACCGTGATTCGACGCTTGAACCAATTGCACATGGGTTCAATATATAAAGCTCAATGCTTGTCTGTCTGTTATGTATACAAATCTACACCATTTCACCAATCTGAACCAAAATTGGTATACTTACCCTTTGGAACCCTGCGGGTAACACTGTGCACTTTAAATTTCGGACAGACCACTCCATCGCCTGCATTTAGGCCCTTTGGCAAACAACTACGCCGTTTCACCGATCTGAACCAAAATTTGTATACTTACTCCTTGGAACCCTGCGGGTAACACTGTCCACGTTAAATTTTGGACCGACCACTCCATCCCCTGCATTTAGGCCCTATGGCAAAAATCTACAACCTTTCACCGATCTGAACCAAAATTTGTATACTTACCCTTTGGAACCTTACGAGTAACACTGTTTACTTGAAATTTCGGACAGACCACTCCATTCCCTGCATTTAGACCCTTTGGCACAAATCTACACCGTTTTACCGATCTGAACCAAAATTTGTATACTTACCTTTTGGACCCCTGCGAATAACATTGTCTACGTGGAATTTCGGTCACACCACTCCATTCCCTGCATTTAGGCCCTTTGGCCCAAATCTACACCGTTTTACCGACCTGAACCAAAATTTGTACACTTTCCCTTTGGAACCTTGCGAGTAACACTGTCTCCATGAAATTTCGGACAGACCACTCCATTCCCTGCATTTAGGCCCTTTGGCAAAAATCTACACCGTCCCACCGATCTGAACCAAAATTTGTATACTTACCCCTTGGAACCCTGCGGGTAACACTAACCACTTTAAATTTCGGACCGACCTCTCTATCCCCTGCATTTAGGCCCTTTGGCAAAAATCTACACCCTTTCACCGATCTGAACCAAAATTTGTTTACTTACCCTTTGGATCCTTGCGAGTAACACTGTTTACATGACATTTCGGACAGACCACTCCATTCACTGCATTTAGGCCCTTTGGCACAAATCTACACCGTTTTACCGATCTGAACCCAAATGTGTACACTTACCCTTTGGAACCCTGCGAGTAACACTGTCTACATGGTATTTTGGTCACACCACTCCAATCCCTGCATTTAGGTTCTTTGGCACAAATCTACACCGTTTTACCGATCTGAACCAAAATGTGTACACTTACCCTTTGGAACGCTGCGAGTAACACTGTCTCCATGAAATTTCGGACAGACCACTCCATTCCCTGCATTTAGGCCCTTTGGCACAAATCTACACCGTTTCGCCAATCTGAACCGAATTTTACGTACTTTACCTTTCTAACCCGACGATTAACACTATCTGCCTGAAATTTCGGAAAACCCTCTCCATTCCCTGCATTTAGGCCCTTTGGCACAAATCCACACCGTTTCACCGATCTGAACCAAAATTTGTACACTTACCCTTTGGAACCCTGCGAGTAACACTGTCGCCATGAAATTTCGGACAGACCACTCCATTCCCTGCATTTAGGTCTTTTGGCACAAATCTACACCGTTTCACCAATCTGAACCAAAATTTGTATACTTACCCTTTGGAACCCTGCGAGTAACACTGTCTACATGAAATTTCGGATTGACCACTTCATTCCCTGTACTTAGGCCCTTTGGCACAAATCTGCATCGTTTCACCAATTTGAACCAAACATAACTTGGAACACTGCGGGTAACACTGCCAACTTGATATTTTGGACAACTCTCTCCATTCCTACATTTAGAACAACAGACGAAATGAACTTGAAAACCACGTTTTAAGGCCCTCGAACCGTTCATATCCGTGGTAGTGTAACTGTAAGAATATTTTAATAAGTATATTGTTGGCTGGCAATGCGGGCTGCATCACGTCACACCTACCAGTGTTCTGGTGCAGAATTGCGAAAATAGTTACATCTTGAGCTGCGTATAAATTGCAGTCGCGGCGAGTAATTAGTGCAAATAGATTTCTTAGGCCTCTTAAAACAGTTATCATCATGACAATATTAGCCTATGCCTCTGAATAAGTGCGATGGTGTTGGTGCAGTACATAGGGGATATCAGCTGCAATAAGCGTTGGTTCTTTCAAATTTACTTTCATTTATTCCGATCCTTATCCTTGAGCGGTATGTGACGATAAATGACACTATTGCTACCTCAGGAGCTCCTGACAACCGAAGTTTTTCAAAGTGCTCTGATTATTTTTCTACGGCGCTATGCGACAAAGAACGACACTATTGGTCTCTACTTTTCTAACAGCCAATGAGATATAGGCCCTAGGCACAGTCTTTTATGTCACATAATCCTCTTTCTAATCATATTTTTCAATTCGTTTGTAAATTACATGT
Source organism: Meconema thalassinum (assembly GCA_946902985.2). Lineage (NCBI taxonomy): Eukaryota > Metazoa > Arthropoda > Insecta > Orthoptera > Tettigoniidae > Meconema > Meconema thalassinum. Next base: position 560,769,419 of record OX336388.2, on the reverse strand, counting down.
GTCAGTACTGTAGTTAGTAAATAGCAGTTTCCCCATTCATTATTATCATTTTCATTACATGTTACATCCATTATACTGCACTACTTATCACCCCCATTACCATAACCACCACAAACAATTATTTTTTTCTTTTTTTTCTGGTAGTTTAATAGTATCATGTGCCAGTTCTGCAGTAATATTCATTATCATCCATAATACAAATAAATCCACCGGGCGAAGCCGGGTACTACTGCTGGTGCAGTATAAATTTTCAGTTTTCTATCACGGTTAGATCTCCGGGTTAAGATTGAAAAACAAGAAGGAGGCCATAATTGGGGCCTTACACACACTAGTACAGACACCACAGTGACACAGGTTATCATACAAATTCTACACACACCCAAGTAGTTTACACGGGGCTACATGACCAGGATGTCACAAAGGCCCTAAAAGAATCAACAGCAACTCAACTCCTCAGCCGTAGTGGTAGTTCATATCACCTCCACTGTGAATACGTATTTGTAAGACTGCTGCAAGGAGGCGTGGTGGTGCAGTGGTAAAGCTGTTTGCCTGTCTCAAAGGAGGACTGGGCTGCATTTAAACCTAGATAACATAGCCAGGCATCTAAAGGTGACACTCTCGCTGTAGCGTCCACCTCGTGGCGTAGTGGGTAGCAAACTTGGCTGTCACCGCGGTTCAAATCCCGGCTCCGCCAAGAAATTTAATTCTAGTCTGAGGGCTGGTGCACTCAGCCTCAAGAACCAAAACTGAAAAGAGGCGGGTTCGATTCCTACCTCAGGCATCCTGGAAGTGCTTCTCCATGCTTTCCCTACTTCTAAACCAGGCAAATGTCAGGATGGAATCTCTCTCCAAGGCGGACTGGGTTCCATTCGTGGTCAATGATTGAAAGAAAAAATTAATATTTATTAAAAAATATACTATTTACAATATAACATTCATGGTGGTTCATCCTCGTTATTTATGCGTTTACGTTACATGAACAACAAGAAGTTCCGTGACGAACTAAAGAGCCTACTTTTCTTAAAATTTAAGATTCATGATAATGATTTATCTATATGGATCTATCTAGAATAATGACGAAATTAAGTTGGTAATATAGAAATTTCTAATTAGTTCGAAATACTGTATACCTGGCATAATGTAGCCTAATAGAGAACTACACCTGGCTGACCTGGTGATTGAATATATTCTTAGTTCCATCTCTTAAGATACATAATGAAAAATTTGGTTGAAGTCCAATTGATAGTACGGACGTTACATGCAGTTAAACATCGGATCTAACAGCGCGCGTAAAATCAAGTTGGCAACAATGATATACATGTATTGGTCAGAAATAATCTGAAATAATATGATCTATTGTTGTGTCAATTTTGAATGAAATCCTTTAGTTAGTATAGAAGGTACATGCATTTTAAAACTGGACCTATCAGCAGGCTTAGAATCATGTTGGCAGCACTGGCGTAGTCCTATATTGGTTACTCCAAATTAATCTAGGATGCCAGTTACTATACTGTGCCCGTTTAGACCGGAGTCCGCACGACCACATATGCATTTTACCAAGAATCAGTCAGCACGAGAGTCAAAATATCCCGGGGCGCCAGATGGGTTAAAGCTAATCGCAAAAACGACATCAAATGAAAAAAAAATGCTTTACTGATTTTTGGCTCAATGCAACAATAAGGATAGAAGGAGATTCAACTGGGCATAACACATCATGTAAAATTATCTCATTTTATTCTGAATTTAAAATTGACTGTAAAATAAAATGCTCAAAGCAGCATCATTCATGTGTGGCGACCCACATTACTATTTACACAATGTACAGAAATTTTCCAACACATTGGACAATTATCTTTGGAAACACAAGTCTGATTATCAGTCCTGTAGACTGTGTTCCAAAGTTATATCCATTATTTATGATTAAATCCAGTTCAAATTTAATTGTCTTTACTGGAAATACCGTAGTTCACTGGTTGAATTTTTACATAATATTAACACTCGTAGAATAATTGTTCATAGAATTTTTAACTTTCACTTATTTTTCCAGTTTCAAAAAATATTGTCAAAAAATATTATTATCTCTGAATCAACACAAATTATGTACACATATTAATAACAACATCTGAAAAGTATTTGACCTTTGAGCATAGCAACGAAGAACTGTGCGAAGCACAGCAAAATTAATTGTTCTTCGGACATTAAACGTTTCGAGAAGTGACTCGATTATGAACTTCAAGTTCCTAACAAAATATATGATTTCTGAATCATCAACTTGATCAATAAATTGTTGGACCATTCAATTATTCGATTTTCCACTTGGAATCATTATTAAGAAAAATATTTATATTTATGGCCATTTTAGTAACTTTCACAACTTGCAATTCTACGACAGAATGCGGAAATAAGAATTGTAGCTTCATAATAAATTCATTTAGTTCATGGCACTAGGATTGAAAACATCCTTCAAATTATTCGTGGTTATAGAATTATTTTTAATTGGCAGTGGCCCATTCTATTATTTGTGTAAGAACACAACATTCCAACAACAACGGCAAAGGTCTTCCTCTGAAGAAGAATATAATACTATCATCACAAATCCGGGTTCTAGCAAAATCAAAGTCTTAATGGAATCCGTAAACAAGGTTGAAATAAGAACTGATGGTTTTTAAGAAATAACCTTTGGGTCATTCATACGAAGCAATGTGTAGTTCCAATACCCCTTCTTTAACACTGAGTCATCGAACCTGCTATTTGATTGATGCTCAAATAAAAACCTACTCATTCCTGCGACTTAAACATGCGCACCTGGGAATGGCATTTCAACTACTCCACACACATAAATTTTCTTCCCAAAATTTATACAATAAATCAAGCCTCTGCTTGTTATCAACACTGGAAGATTTATAAACTTACAAGTTTATTTTATTTTACCATTCAGTTCAACCCGTGAAGTTACCATACTTATGATAATCTTTATTTCACTTTCGAATGTGTATTTACGTCATGATTTTATATAAATACAAAAATATCCTAATTGATACAAATATCATTTGCTTCCCGTTTCATGCCTCTCCGTGTTATCTGAAAAATATACTTTGCTCATTGCAAATATTAACTGTTCAACCAGAACTGTAATGTTGATTGAATGCGGTCTTGCGCTAACCACTCTCCTTCGGAACATCACCTGTTCCAAACTAGAAATGATTAAACTACTTCATAAACTCTCTCTCAATAAATGTGATTATTAGAAAATATAAGATCCAAGAATTATTTAGAAAAATTATGAAAATCATTATTATTATTATTATTAGTGGATTATTATTAATATTATTAGTTATATTATTGTAAATGTGTTTAATTATTATTTCATTATGTGAGAATCCACATGTTTGGTTCTTCGAATATGGATAAAATATCCATTTCTCAACAAAAATAATTATTAACTTTTACAGTTACATCGGCTGATTACCGTGATTATCAAAAAATATGAAACATTCAAATAAATGCTCGTTCTGCTCGGTCATCGATCCTAAACTGTTCTGAGTGCTGAAAATACTCAGAATAACTCTAATATGTCTTGCGTAAATCATTGCAAGATTTAAATACGAAGAAAAACAAATGTGTTGGTCATCTGTAGAAAAATGAGTTTGTTCCAATTAGCTAGGCATAATATAAAGTCAAAAGTGGCTTACATTTCTCGTTGGTCTTGAAGCGTAGTGAACCTGGTCTGCACCAGATTTATCCAGATACATGCCCTATCGGACACGCACGTCTAATCCTTGTATCGGCCTCCATTATATACCCACAATCTGTCTAACACGACATAGTGGAAATATTTCTTGAAGTTTGAAGTAACTGCTGATCCATTTTAATATTGACTTCAATTAAGTCCATAGCATTTCGCTTAAATGGGGTCAGATCCAAGTGATCTATTCTCAAATATGTCAGTTGTAACATAACTCACGATAATCTTTTCAGTACAAGAAAACACTGACAGTCTAAATCAATCAACGGCTGTTCTGAAGATCGTTCCCTGGGCATGGCTTATCACCATCTATCATGCGCGAAGCAACATATAGTTTCCCTGCGTTGGCTAATGAACAACACCGTGATAGACTGGCCTTCAATATACTGAAAGATCGGAGTGGTTATTAAGTTACGATTATGAAACTGACTAATTGGACTAAATTATCCAAGTATTGAATTATTATTACTGGACTGTGACAAAGTACTTTCTAGACAAAGTCTAGCATATGTCCATATAGAAATAAAATATTTCACCAGTGTCCGTAGAAAAATAACAATCACCTTAGTGATTCTCTCTGCCGGAAACTTACTATGTTCCACATGTATCGCAACACTTTTGTGACTATCACAGTTTAAAGATATCTTCTGCGTAGATCCGGCAACCATGTGCCTTGGCTCAACGTGGCAGCACCTTGTCATGCAAGAGCTTGGTTCGAAGTGAGCTGATGTTGCTTGGGCCGGCCGGTTTTTGTTCAAAACGGTCAGGTCCACGCTGAATCACGCTGAAATCTGGAAATCCTCATATCTCTGGTATCCCTGGTCCGATTTACTTGATACTAATTGCATTCTCTTTCATTTGGCCGTGCCAGTAATCTGATCCAAGTCTCAAGTCTCTAGTCCATGGCTAACTATTTAATCAACAAATAGTCTCGACCTCTGCTACTACTCGTTACGTCACTTGAAATGCTCTTGGCTGCATAAAATTTCCATTCCCTTCTAGATGTAATGGAGCGCGATATTCAAATATCTCAAATTTCAAAAGCGGCTGTAGCCTTTCCCTTGATATCTAGGTGTCTGAATCTTGGAATACCCATTCCTAGAGTTGGGCACATCCACCCCACACCTAGCAAAAAATAAAAATTGAAAATTTTTTATTTTTCCTATCTACACATTAAATCATCTGGTTCTTGAATAATAAATCTTCAAATTCGCTGCATTATAAGTTCCCACGATGTTACCAGATCGTGTATTGGCGATTTCATAGCTTCCATTGTTGTTTACTTCCACAATACGATATGGTCCAGCGTAAAGACTTGCAAACTTCGAGTACACTCGATTTTGCACGTCAGAGGGTGTAGGTCTTTTCACTAAAACTAGAGTTCCTACGCGCAAGGGTCTGCGAAAACGCTTTCCTCTCACTCTGCGCTCTCTTTTCTCAGCTTGGCTCCTCAACTTGTCTAAAGCTAGAGTTTCCCTAATCTGACGACTTGGTTCAATCTCAGGTGGAATAGATATGATTCGATCCCATAATCTTGTTGGTTTAATTCCATGATGAAGCAACATGGGAATCTGTCCAGTACTCTCATGAATTATAGAGTTGATGGATTCGGATGCTAATGAGTGAACATCCATCCATTTCCAATGCTCATTTGGACAATAGAGGCGGCAAAATTTTGCTATTTCAGCCATCACGCGTTCTGCTGGATTGCTTTCAGGATGTCTGATAGAACAAAACAATTGTCTATTCCCAAGATTATTCATGACGGTTCTAAATCCTAAAGATGTAAATTGGGGTCCACGATCTGATAAAAGGAATTCCGGTTTGCCTGCTTCCGGAATTACGTTGTCTCTAATTCTCTTCGCACAATATTTTGCGTTTGCCTTCTGAATTGGGTGTAACATAGTGTATTTGCTGAAAACATCCATGGTCACCAGAATATATCGGTTACCTCTTTTAGACTTTGGGAGAGTACCATAAAGATCAGTCGCGAAGATTTCACAAGGCTTAGAAGGAATAATAGGCCTTGGTAATTCTCTCAATAATCTAGAATTATGTTTACTCCTTTGGCATAAGTCGCATTCTCGAATAGTGTTCCTGTCAGTTTGTCGCATTCGCTCCCACGAAAATTTTTCTTTTATCATGTTGACCGTCTTATCTACTCCAGCATGACCTGCAATTCGATGTGCCATCCAGATAATGGGTTTTTGCATTCGTGGAGGTATCATTACTCTCAGCTTCGTATGGTCGGGATCTGCAAACTTGTAGATTAAACCATCTAACATCATAAAATCTCTTGAAATTCTTTCAGTTTCCACAAAATCATCATCATTTGGATCCATGTCTCCCTGTAGAAAACGAAAAATGTTTCTAAAACGTCGGTCTCTCCTCTGGGATAAATGCAACAATCTTAACCTTCTCAAGGTATCCTCATCCTCCTGCGTCAGGTTAACTTGAAAAACCTTAGATGTAGACTCCACTGCTCTACTCAATAAATCGGCTCCAACGTTCAACTTTCCAGGAGTGTGTTCAATAACTAGGTTGAATTGTTGAATAAAAAGTGACCATCTAGTTATCCTATCACTGGCAAAGTTTGTTCTCAAGATAAACTCCAATGCATGGTGATCAGTCCTCACAATTACTGAATGCCCAATTAACATTTTCTTCCACGACTCCAACGCGAAGATTACAGCAAGTGCTTCTAACTCTGTGGTGTAATAATTCCTTTCTGATGGACGAAGATTCCAGCTTATGAACGCCAGGTAACGTCTCTTGTGATCTTCATCTTCTTGAAGAAGAATAGCTCCAATCCCTACGGTGGATGCATCGGATTCTATGATGCAATTCTTGGTAAAGTCAGGATACTCTAATTTCACGCTGTTTACCAATAACCTCTTGGCATCTTGAAATGATTGTTCACAATCTTCATTCCATTTCTATTTGTTTCCTTTTTTTAACAATTCCTGCAATGGAGCAACCGTCTTGGTGAAGCTTGGACAATGCCCTGCAAAGAATTGGCATGTCCCGAGAAAACCGCGGACATGCTTCACTCTAGTAGGTCTAGGGAAATTTGCAATCACCTGTATCTTTGTCTCATTGGGACGGTATCCTTCACCATCCAAAATGTGGCCCAAAAATTTTATTTCCTTCCGAAAGAACTGACATTTTCGAAGGTTTACTTTAAAGTTCGCTTTTCTCAAATCTGCGAATAACATCTGAAGATGTAACAAATGTTCCTCCTTAGTCTCAGATGCAATTAGGATATCATCTATGTAACGAATTGCTATCTCTTTTACTTCAGGACTCAAGTTTTGTTCCAGTGCTCTGATCAAAACAGATCCAGATGTTTTGACCCCAAATGGTAGACGGCGGAATACATATGTCTGCTGGTCAAACATAAATCCTGTAAACTTTTTGGAATCTTCACTAAGCCTAATGTGGTGGTAGGACGAAGTGAGATCAATGTTAGAGAACCAGACCTTGCCGTGGAATTTCCTTAACAGTTCCCTAATGATTGGTGGTCTGTCATACTCTGGCAGCAATCTTGAATTCAAATTTCGCGCGTCTTAACATAGTCTCAGACTTCCATCTTGCATAGACACTACTGCTAATGGATTGACATAAGAGGTAGTGTACTTTTCAATCACATTGTTGCTTTCCATCTCTTTGATAAGCACTTTTACCCTTTCTCGATGCTTTTCCGCTACCGGATACAATTTAGCATGGAAAGGTGCATCATCATTTACACGAATACGATATTCAAAATCTTTAATTTCACCAGGTTTAATATCAAAAATATCGTGATACTCTTCCAAAATTTTTCCTAGCTCTGGGGACTCCATCTCAGTGTAGACTTCTCTTCCTTCAGCTTCATGAAAAATCAGAGACCATTGAGCATCTCCCTCGATGTCTTCCTCTTCTTTTCCCTCGAAGTTTATCTCTTCGGTATTCTTGAATCTAATCGTCTCTGTCTTCATGTCTATCACTGCTTGATATTTCTGAATGAAATCCGCTCCCAATATCATGTCAAAAGCCATGTCCTTCATTACTACAAACACATGTCGGAAATCATGTCCTCCAATAGTAACACATAAGTATAATTGTGTTTTACACAGAGATATTTTGTTGGGTATTATTCCTTGGATTTTAATTCCTGATACTGGAATCTCCTCTAAATTCTCTTTGAGCTTCCACAGAATATAAAGCTTCTCGCTAACAAGACAAAGCATAGCCCCAGTATCAATTAAAGTATCGACAGGCATACCGAATACTTCGCATGATATGATTGGCATTTTAATTCTTGTACCCAATTCCTTCCGTTCGTCATTATGTTGAATTAAGTCATCATCCTCTGCTTGGCATTTAATAATTCTGGAAGTGAAAGTGTTTAAAATTCTATCTTCTACTGTGAATTCGAAGTTTTTTTTCTTTTCCATTCCCCCGGGATTGTTGTGTTCCCGATGGACCTGTTTCATTGAGCTTCTGTTCCAAGAACTGCAAGTTTTCTTGGTGTCTTTCTTCCAAGTTCTTCCTCGTCTCCTTATTGAACTCTTCATTGGGCTGACGAGTATTCACATTCCCTCTGTTATTGTAGTTATTGTTTCTACCATTGTACCTTCTTTCCTGGTACCTTCCTTGATTATCCCTTGGCCTTCTCCATCGAGTATTATATCGATATCCACCATCCGGTCACGCATAAGGCTTGTAACTGTATCGGTTATTGTACTGATTCCATCCTCTTTTATCGGGCTCTTCCCTCGGCGTTTTCTCTTCCCGCCCCTCTCGAATCTCTCGAGGTGTTTGGGAATAACTGTCGGCCATAACAGCGTACACAGCGTTGTTATTCTTTCCTCCATTCTGATGGAAGAATTGAGCGTTCGTGTGATCAAGTTTCTGCAATACCTCGTCAAATTGCTCCATATTATAAATGTCAGCAGCGATCAAAGTTCTTTGGACGTCTGCTGGAAACTGACGTATTAATGCGGTAATTAATTCATTATCTGGCATTGGCGGATCTAAATGTTGTAGTTTAGAAAGCTGTCCAGAAAAGTACGTAGAGTATCGAGTAGGTTGTGACGTCGAGAATCTCTTTGAATATAATTCTGCTCTGACTTGCTGTTGGGTTTCCGGGGACCAAAACTTTTTAATAACCCATGGGAAAACTCCTCAAAATTGGTGAGAGTGGACCTAAAAGCTCTAAACCAAAGAAGTGTGGGACCTTCCAAAAAATTCCCGATCACTCGGATTTGTCTTTCCTTAGGGATTTTGGAATCTTTTAGGTAATCACCTGCTTCTCTCAAGAATTCTACGGGTGTCACAGAATCTCGCCCTGAAAATTTAGAAGGCTTATCCTCTACATTCTTGAATACAGTTATGGGGTTGGATTGAAATACTGTCCTGACCTCATCCTGTCTTTGACTATCAGTTTCTCTAGCTGCTCCTAGGTTTATCTGTATCTGTTCTTCTCCCCTTACACTTGACATTTTCAACAGATGGTCAGACTGTTTCTCGTCCTTGATTTGGGTTTTCATAGCCTCAATTTCCTTATGGTTTTCTTCTGCCATTTTTTTAATTGCTTCGGTTTCCTTACAGTTCTCCTTGACATCAGTGGATATCTGGTTCATAACAGCCTCGTGACTTTTCAACGACCCTGTCATATCTGATATGTCCTTCTGAGTTGCTTGAATATCTTTGCAAATTACTTGAATATGGGATGACAAAGATTCCCTAATTTCTTTGACTCCCTCTTGGTTTTCCAGCTTGAGTGTGTCTTTAATCTCATCGATAACTGTGGTTTTAAATTCAGTTTGTAATTCCTTAATCACACCTTCTCTTATTTCTCCCATTACGAGTTCTTTGAATTGTTCTGTCAAACGTTGAACAACTAGAATTGCCATCTCATTGCTCTCTTTCTTCACTCTGACTTCTAGGTTGATCATGTCTTCACCAACTTTCCTAAGACCATGTTCTATCCTATCAGCTAAGCTTTGGGATCTTAGATCGGCATCGCGAAATTTATCGTCCATTAAACTTGCGTTAGTGGCTAATGAAGTTTCGAGCTCATGTGTTTTTTCGCATAATTTAGTCATTTTACTCTCAAGTGACATTTTCAAGATTTCGGAATTCTCTTTAAATGTATTATACCCTTCCAGGGCCTTCTAGGATGTTGAATCTTATCTCGGGCGCGGCTCGTTCGGTGGCTAATTAACACTTTACATCCTAGGAATTCGGAATTTTGGATCATGGGAACTTAAAACTATAAATCATATGCCAGGGGAACAAGGAAACAAAATTTATTCTTAGAAGACTACAAAACAGAAGAAACAATCCCTTAATAAAACGTAGAACCACAACAAAATAAACTGTGTCATCACTGTCCTTCTCTGCCATAAAGTCCACAGAGATGGTACGACCAGGGTACCTTAAATCTAATTAGTTCGGGCAAGCCTCAGCTTCCCCCCGATCAACACTGCAGGATCATGGAACTCCACAAAAAAATCCAAATAAAATAAAATCCCCAAAAAAAATCAAAGTGGCGCGCTCTCACCCCAGGTGAGTTCAAATGGAACAACAAAAGACTAAATTAATGCCACAAGAAATGAATCATTACGTTAATCAGATCATAACACTAATACTCCAACGGAGCATCAAATCAACTGAATTTTACAAGCTGGAACCTCATTTTAACGCTCTTATATTGGAAAGGTGAATCGTACAGACGAGACCGTTCCGTTTGGCAAACAGACCTCCCTTCACGACCTCCGTTAGAGTCGTGTACGGTCAGCATGCAATGCGGCCACACAAACACTACATTAAGCTACAACGTGCCTATCTCATTCACATACAACAGTTCCCGTGTGAAACATTTATCAAGACAATCATTAATACCGACTAGCGGCCACCCGGAGGGTACAAATCTGATACACTAGTAACGTGGGTCCACAAAATAAAATCAAAACACAACAAACCAGAATCCCAGAATTAACAATAAAATATGTAAACAAACCAGCCATTTTAACTTTGACCAATTAACCTCGGACAGACTCAAGGCCAAGCAAAGCACCCCGTGGCGAGGAGTGGCTACCAGCTTTCACCCCCTCCACAGCTGATGTATACTGACTGAAGCATGAGCTCACAATAGCCCAATTCAACAAGCCCCGCAGAATCATCACTTAGCACGCTGCCTACGGGCGTCAGATCGACCCCAGCATCACGGCCGTGATTTTACCTCGTGGGAATTACCCGTCCACGGAATTACCAAAAATACTTACGTGGTTCTGAACATCCACGACTTACCAATATGCATCAGTACATCCAGCCATACTCCAATTAAATTACCTCAAATCGCCGGGTTTGCCTGCCTTGTCCGTCACCAATCGAAGATTGCAACACAACCATTACCTGGTAGAACTTACCACAGTCGATCCACGAACCTGATTTACCACAAAATATTCAATATGCTCTGGTTTGCTTACGACCACTGTACAAACTCTCACCCCACCTGATCAACTGAAAAATGTATCTACAGTGACAGTAGCTGATGGCCAGATTTCCCCTGAATGATAATCTCCCCAAACTACATTGAAAACCATGACCACACGATACATATTTACACGCACGTTGCAGCAACAAACACAACAACAAAAACACAACTAACATTAAGAAATTGAATATGTACACAGCCATTGCACTTATGCTGATCCGTACACCCCTAACTAAATTATGCAAGATAATTTGCTGTACTTATCACTATTCCTGGGTCCCAGACTGTCTCCATCATCGCGGCGTGCCCCAAGGTTTTGGGTTTACGCCCTCATTCCTCGCATGACGAATTCCATAGTTGAAGATCCTCCCACTGTTCCAATCTCGGCATCAGCTTCCTCTTGCTTCAGGTACCTCGTGGTAACGAAGAACACAGAAATACACAATTTTTTTAATGCGACAATCAAGAAAGTAACACGCACTCACTGTTCCGGGCCGATAATCCTATCATTCTCCTAAATGCTACCATCTGAACTACTCGATTCATCCAGATCGTCCACCGTAGCTCCTAGCGACACAACTTATATGTTTATCTAGCGCAATGGCTAGCCTATTTCTCAGCCACTAACAAAAACTCGCACTCGTATGCTATAGTATTTAGACATGATCTCAAAAATACCGCCACGCCATCTCAATTTACCATCTGACGTGAAAATTAACAGAGTCCAAATCACGAACTCGACTGACGTGGAGCGTCCGTGACAGAATCACAAAATTGACTGACTTCACTCTCCCATTTGGAGCTATTTAAGTTTTTGAGGCATAACCTGCCGTAGGAGGGGGAAATATGAGATTTATTTCCAAAAATAATAGCTCTGTCCCAAATTGACTTATATCACTGCACTCATCGCAATCTCAATGTCTCATTGGTGATATCCTTTCCAAGAATCGATCGTGGACTCCTTATCAAATAACCTCCGTAATCATCCCTCATTGTCTGCCAATTTACGCGCCAAACACGGCTTGGTGACGCTCATCCCCTCATTGGCTGATGCTGAAACGCCCCCATATCAGGCATTTTATACTGAATTAAATCAGCCTTACATCCAAATTGCATCAAATTACATTTCTGGGAGGCTGAGAGTCTCCCGCTTCCATACATGCAACTCTCATTGCTCTCCGGTCATTAATTCTTAAGTAGGTCACATTTGGGCGGCACCAAAACTTGGAGCTGTGACCTTGCCAAACTGCAATTTTCCCACACAAATTCCTGCGTTCAACGACCTGCCTGTCCTACCCTCGCTCGTCTTCTCATGGTACAATGTCCTCCCTCGGCACACCCTGGAAACCTGCTAAGTGCATTTATGACCACTCAACCCTCCTGCTATTCTTCGTACACGTCTCTGCACACATCCAATAAAAGTATTCGCCGCCTCTGTACTCTGCATCTGCTGTGCCGGTCTGCGTATAGAATTAATGTTGGAAATACAAACTTGAGACTAGATGGATATGCAATATGCCATAAGGTCTCATTACTCCCTCACAAGGTTAAAAATCAGGGTAAGCATTACATGATTTTTATCACTCCACACGGCTGCTACGAGGTTCCTTTCCTCCGTCTCTACTTTGGACCCCCCTTCCTGGGTTGCTCTGAAATGACAGGGTGTCTCACTCCCTTCTCTAGCATGCCGGCCGGATTACGTCAGACCTCTGGCTCCTTTGGACTACCTGCGTGCGGTAGACAATGTCTCTCCCCTCTCTCTCTCTTGCATTACTAGCTCGCTTTCTGCCCCCTGTATATCTGGGTTATGCCTGTTCTCCATGGTATGTTTCCATTTCTCTCTCTGTGCTTCCTGTTCCTGGTGCAACTCGCTTAAATATCGCTGAGTCTCCTCGTACCGACTATTCCAATCTGGTCTATAGTCTTGCGTGGGCTCCTGCCTTTCTTCTCGCCTTCCGGGCCACGGCCGCCTCCCATCTCTCTCATGTTCGTAAGGGCCGTTCCTTCTTCGCCATTCATCCCTTCTCTGTTGGTACGGCTGCCAGTTCCTTCCGCGGTGCTGTCCCCATTTACCTCGTTCATGTCCTTGGTATCCGTTCCGCACATTATTTTCATCCCTGCGCTCGTATGCTGGCGGTCCGGTGTTCGTACCCTGACTTCGCTTGCTGGCACCAGTGTCTTGCTGTAACACAGCCGTGTTAACCTGTCCTATGGCTCGCACGTTCCGCATCTGAGGTTGCATAGAAGTGTCATCAAGCTGTCGGAGCACTTCCTCAGCTTGTACCGCGTTATTGACGTTTGCGGCCACTAGTATCTGCTGGACGCTGGCGGGTAATTGCTTGCCGATGGTCATTATCATGTCTGCTTCCCCGGGAGCGACATCAAGATCCCTCATCAATAACATCTGTTTTGTGAAATAATCCGCGTAACGTGTGGGCTGCGCAGCATGGTACTTTCTACTGTACAGCTCCATCCTGAGGCTTAGCTGTGCCGACTGCCCCCAATATTTTCTTAGGAACGCCGATTTGAACCCTTCAAAGTCCTCGAAAGTGTACCTGAAACTCTGGTACCAGGTCAATACTTCATTCCCTAACATTTTTTCTAAAGCTCTGAGCTGTCTATTTGACGGTACTGCGTGATCGGCAAAAAATGATTCCACCTCCTTAATGAAAGATTTTGGTGTTACTGATCCATCATTTGTGTATCTCCGAGGTCTGTCCTCCTGCATTCTTATAACCTGTACGTATTGCGTGGTTAGTTTATTCTCCATTGGTGTCGATGCTTGTCCGCGAAATTGGTGGAATCCCTCTGTAGTCTCACCTACCGTAGCCTTCTCGACCGCCCCCTGGCTCGCTTCTCTTTCGCTACGTACTGTGGCTGCGGTAATCCCATCGCTTTTATTCGTTCGCATTTCCAACATGAAATCGTCATGTTCCAGAGTTCGTATCTCAGCTTTGATAATTTTCCTATCTTGCTCATCCATTCTGGCTAGGAATTGTTTCTCGACCTCTCTGATCCGTTCTTGGTTCTCTTCCATCTGTTTAAATATTTTCTGTCTATCTTCTTTCCCTTCGACTCCTATCTGCAGGCACGTCTTATTTATTTCCTCTTTCATTCTCAAGTATCTCTCTTCGTCTTTCTTCCCTCCTGCTCCGTTATTTTCTTCCAACCGATTCAGCCTCTCACCAATTAAAGCGTTACTCTCCCGCAGGTCCCCTCTTATTGCCGCCTGCTCTGCTTCTAACTCGCTCCATTTCTCTGCTACTTGCAATTCCCCCCTTTCTACGTCTTCGTGCATGTCTCGCACGGCTTTATTTAGCTCTGCTATCTGCCCCTGAGCCATGATATTTCCCTCTTCGAGTATGTCTAGCCTGCCTTTCATCTCCTCCTGTGTCAGTTTTAGTCCTTCCGCGCTCAAATTGCATGCTAACTCTATTTGGTTTAGTTTAGCGAATGTCTTCTCCTCGCTAAGCGCGATCGCCTCTCTCAATGTTCCCTCCATGCGCTCTAATTGTATGCCCGCGTCTGCTTTAATGTCTAGCGTAAGCTTCGCGAATTGTTCCGATAATTGTCCGCTAGTGTCTGCCTTCAAATCTGCCTTTAAATGTTCATTGTTCTCGGCTATAATTTGATTTAATTGTTCGCTATTGTCTGTTTTCATGCGCTCTAATTGTTCGCTGGTGTCAGCTTTCAAGTCTGCCTTTAAATGTTCATTGTTCTCGGCTATAATTTGATTTAATTGTTCGCTATTGTCTGTTTTCATGCGCTCTAATTGTTCGCTGGTGTCAGCTTTCAAGTCTGCCTTTAATTGGGCACACATCGCTTCCATAATGGCTCGCACTTCCTCTGAAGAAGCCATCTCCTCCACCACACAAAATACACTTATCTGAGAAATAGGGGCATGCCTTAATGAGGAGACAATCTGTTAGCGCTAAAATGAGTTCCTTTTTGTTCCATGTTCTGCCTCCCCCAATTACTTTAGTCAGCTCAATTATTTACGTTATTCTAACCCATAAGCAAATAGCTATCCAAGCTGCATATTGAGCTTCCTACGTGATGCACACTCCCTTAAAGTTTCCTTGAATAAATTCTTTCATCCTTACACTCGCGGTTTTTACGTTAATTTATCCCAGACTTGCTAATAAAGATATTAACAATCTATAGGCTACCAGCCTTCCTATTTCATTTTCACTGGAGTTTGTTACTATCAAAATTCAAATCGGGCGCCCAGCTGACATGTCTCTACTTTACATTTGCAATAAAATGTCACCTGTATTTCTAATACAAACTCCATGATTTTACACCCCTTTTATTTACAATAAATCAGCCACACGCTCTTGGCGCGCCATCATAGCCTAACCCTAGTCGTACGAATCATACACAAAATCCACCACGGATGGCAGATTTTACGATGTGCACCGACTAGCTCAAACAGGCATATGACTTTCCACATGATCCAATGAATTAGGTATCAAAACAACAATGCAATCAACTAGGGACGAATGGCTAATGCACCATCACATAACCCCTATATACCCTTCCAGGGCCTTCTAGGATGTTGAATCTTATCTCGGGCGCGGCTCGTTCGGTGGCTAATTAACACTTTACATCCTAGGAATTCGGAATTTTGGATCATGGGAACTTAAAACTATAAATCATATGCCAGGGGAACAAGGAAACAAAATTTATTCTTAGAAGACTACAAAACAGAAGAAACAATCCCTTAATAAAACGTAGAACCACAACAAAATAAACTGTGTCATCACTGTCCTTCTCTGCCATAAAGTCCACAGAGATGGTACGACCAGGGTACCTTAAATCTAATTAGTTCGGGCAAGCCTCAGCTTCCCCCCGATCAACACTGCAGGATCATGGAACTCCACAAAAAAATCCAAATAAAATAAAATCCCAAAAAAAATCAAAGTGGCGCGCTCTCACCCCAGGTGAGTTCAAATGGAACAACAAAAGACTAAATTAATGCCACAAGAAATGAATCATTACGTTAATCAGATCATAACACTAATACTCCAACGGAGCATCAAATCAACTGAATTTTACAAGCTGGAACCTCATTTTAACGCTCTTATATTGGAAAGGTGAATCGTACAGACGAGACCGTTCCGTTTGGCAAACAGACCTCCCTTCACGACCTCCGTTAGAGTCGTGTACGGTCAGCATGCAATGCGGCCACACAAACACTACATTAAGCTACAACGTGCCTATCTCATTCACATACAACAGTTCCCGTGTGAAACATTTATCAAGACAATCATTAATACCGACTAGCGGCCACCCGGAGGGTACAAATCTGATACACTAGTAACGTGGGTCCACAAAATAAAATCAAAACACAACAAACCAGAATCCCAGAATTAACAATAAAATATGTAAACAAACCAGCCATTTTAACTTTGACCAATTAACCTCGGACAGACTCAAGGCCAAGCAAAGCACCCCGTGGCGAGGAGTGGCTACCAGCTTTCACCCCCTCCACAGCTGATGTATACTGACTGAAGCATGAGCTCACAATAGCCCAATTCAACAAGCCCCGCAGAATCATCACTTAGCACGCTGCCTACGGGCGTCAGATCGACCCCAGCATCACGGCCGTGATTTTACCTCGTGGGAATTACCCGTCCACGGAATTACCAAAAATACTTACGTGGTTCTGAACATCCACGACTTACCAATATGCATCAGTACATCCAGCCATACTCCAATTAAATTACCTCAAATCGCCGGGTTTGCCTGCCTTGTCCGTCACCAATCGAAGATTGCAACACAACCATTACCTGGTAGAACTTACCACAGTCGATCCACGAACCTGATTTACCACAAAATATTCAATATGCTCTGGTTTGCTTACGACCACTGTACAAACTCTCACCCCACCTGATCAACTGAAAAATGTATCTACAGTGACAGTAGCTGATGGCCAGATTTCCCCTGAATGATAATCTCCCCAAACTACATTGAAAACCATGACCACACGATACATATTTACACGCACGTTGCAGCAACAAACACAACAACAAAAACACAACTAACATTAAGAAATTGAATATGTACACAGCCATTGCACTTATGCTGATCCGTACACCCCTAACTAAATTATGCAAGATAATTTGCTGTACTTATCACTATTCCTGGGTCCCAGACTGTCTCCATCATCGCGGCGTGCCCCAAGGTTTTGGGTTTACGCCCTCATTCCTCGCATGACGAATTCCATAGTTGAAGATCCTCCCACTGTTCCAATCTCGGCATCAGCTTCCTCTTGCTTCAGGTACCTCGTGGTAACGAAGAACACAGAAATACACAATTTTTTTAATGCGACAATCAAGAAAGTAACACGCACTCACTGTTCCGGGCCGATAATCCTATCATTCTCCTAAATGCTACCATCTGAACTACTCGATTCATCCAGATCGTCCACCGTAGCTCCTAGCGACACAACTTATGTGTTTATCTAGCGCAATGGCTAGCCTATTTCTCAGCCACTAACAAAAACTCGCACTCGTATGCTATAGTATTTAGACATGATCTCAAAAATACCGCCACGCCATCTCAATTTACCATCTGACGTGAAAATTAACAGAGTCCAAATCACGAACTCGACTGACGTGGAGCGTCCGTGACAGAATCACAAAATTGACTGACTTCACTCTCCCATTTGGAGCTATTTAAGTTTTTGAGGCATAACCTGCCGTAGGAGGGGGAAATATGAGATTTATTTCCAAAAATAATAGCTCTGTCCCAAATTGACTTATATCACTGCACTCATCGCAATCTCAATGTCTCATTGGTGATATCCTTTCCAAGAATCGATCGTGGACTCCTTATCAAATAACCTCCGTAATCATCCCTCATTGTCTGCCAATTTACGCGCCAAACACGGCTTGGTGACGCTCATCCCCTCATTGGCTGATGCTGAAACGCCCCCATATCAGGCATTTTATACTGAATTAAATCAGCCTTACATCCAAATTGCATCAAATTACATTTCTGGGAGGCTGAGAGTCTCCCGCTTCCATACATGCAACTCTCATTGCTCTCCGGTCATTAATTCTTAAGTAGGTCACATTTGGGCGGCACCAAAACTTGGAGCTGTGACCTTGCCAAACTGCAATTTTCCCACACAAATTCCTGCGTTCAACGACCTGCCTGTCCTACCCTCGCTCGTCTTCTCATGGTACAATGTCCTCCCTCGGCACACCCTGGAAACCTGCTAAGTGCATTTATGACCACTCAACCCTCCTGCTATTCTTCGTACACGTCTCTGCACACATCCAATAAAAGTATTCGCCGCCTCTGTACTCTGCATCTGCTGTGCCGGTCTGCGTATAGAATTAATGTTGGAAATACAAACTTGAGACTAGATGGATATGCAATATGCCATAAGGTCTCAGTATTTTCCATAGAATTAAATTTACTATTTAAATTTTCTTTCAAGTTATCTTTTAAAGAATCAGAACTTTCTTTAAGTTTATCATTTAAACTTTCTTTAAGTTTATTTTCTAAAGAATCAGAATTTTCCTTAAGTTTATCATTTAAACTTTCTTTAAGTTTATTTTCTAAAGAATCAGAATTTTCTTTAAGTTTATTTTCTAAAGAATCAAAATTTTCCTTAAGTTTATCATTTAAACTTTCTTTAAGTTTATCAGAATTTTCTTTAAGTTTCTTTTCCAAAGCCTCTGTATTTTCTTTCATAATGGCTGCTACACGCAGTCCAGCTTCTTTGGAACTCTCTTCCAAACTCCTCATCATCCTCATCATCTCTTCCATAATTTTCAATTATTATTCAAAACTTAGGGGTATACATGTCGGCAGACACAAGCTTATCGCTAGAACAAGAAATATGAATAGCTAATTGGAACACTCTAATAAAATGAGATTTGTCCTAATGTCGACGTGATGGAAAAACAAAATTCTCTACTTTTACGAATTACATTTACCACAATATCACAAGAAAAATATGCAAGTTCTCAAATATCCTCCACCTGGATTCTAATAATAAGTATGTCCAGTCATCGAACGTTTACTACTGAATTTACTTGACGCCCTAATGGTTAAGCCATTATCAAAAATAATCAAACCCATTCTAATTATTAACCCAGTTAAATTTTTAATTTTCCCCACTAATTGGGTTTCCTACTAATTTATTCATCCAAACCAGACATCTCTCAACTCCCAAAATATCTATATAAAAATTATCACAATTTAAATCGGCATGCGATTGACCGTGTCTAACTCGAGCCCCACGTTGGGCGCCATTTCTCTCTCTATCTTATTTTATGTGCCCGTTTAGACCGGAGTCCGCACGACCACATATGCATTTTACCAAGAATCAGTCAGCACGAGAGTCAAAATATCCTGGGGCGCCAGATGGGTTAAAGCAAATCGCAAAATCGACATCAAATGAAAAAAAAGTTTACTGATTTTTGGCTCAATGAAACAATAAGGATAGAAGGAGATTGAACTGGGCATAACACATCATGTAAAATTATCTCATTTTATTCTGAATTTAAAATTGACTGTAAAATAAAATGCTCAAAGCAGCATCATTCATGTGTGGCGACCCACATTACTATTTACACAATGTACAGAAATTTTCCAACACATTGGACAATTATCTTTGGAAACACAAGTCTGATTATCAGTCCTGTAGACTGTGTTCCAAAATTATATCCATTATTTATGATTAAATCCAGTTCAAATTTAATTGTCTTTACTGGAAATACCGTAGTTCACTGGTTGAATTTTTACATAATATTAACACTCGTAGAATAATTGTTCATAGAATTTTTAACTTTCACTTATTTTTCCAGTTTCAAAAAATATTGTCAAAAAATATAATTATCTCTGAATCAACACAAATTATGTACACATATTAATAACAACATCTGAAAAGTATTTGACCTTTGAGCATAGCATCGAAGAACTGTGCGAAGCACAACAAAATTAATTTTTCTTCGGACATTAAACGTTTCGAGAAGTGACTCGATTATGAACTTCAAGTTCCTAACAAAATATATGATTTCTGAATCATCAACTTGATCAATAAATTGTTGGACCATTCAATTATTCGATTTTCCACTTGGAATCATTATTAAGAAAAATATTTATATTTATGGCCATTATAGTAACTTTCACAACTTGCAATTCTTCGACAGAATGCGGAAATAAGAATTGTAGCTTCATAATAAATTCATTTAGTTCATGGCACTAGGATTGAAAATATCCTTCAAATTATTCGTGGTTATAGAATTATTTTTAATTGGCAGTGGCCCATTCTATTATTTGTGTAAGAACACAACATTCCAACAACAACGGCAAAGGTCTTCCTCTGAAAAAGAATAAAATACTATCATGACAAATCCGGGTTCTAGCAAAATCAAAGTCTTAATGGAATCCGTAAACAAGGTTGAAATAAGAACTGATGGTTTTTAAGAAATAACTTTTGGGTCATTCATACGATGCAATGTGTAGTTCCAATACTCCTTCTTTAACACTGAGTCATCGAACCTGCTATTTGATTGATGCTCAAATAAAAACCTCCTCATTCCTGCGACTTAAACATGCGCACCTGGGAATGGCATTTCAACTACTGCACACACATAATTTTTTTCCCCCAAATTTATACAATAAATCAAGCCTCTGCTTGTTATCAACACTGGAAGATTTATAAACTTACAAGTTTATTTTATTTTACCATTCAGTTCAACCCGTGAAGTTACCATACTTATGATAATCTTTATTTCACTTTCGAATGTGTATTTACGTCATGATTTTATATAAATACAAAAATATCCTAATTGATACAAATATCATTTGCTTCCCGTTTCATGCCTCTCCGTGTTATCTGAAAAATATACTTTGCTCATTGCAAATATTAACTGTTCAACCAGAACTGTAATGTTGGTTGAATGCGGGCTTGCGCTAACCACTCTCCTTCGGAAAATCACCTGTTCCAAACTAGAAATGATTAAACTACTTCATAAACTCTCTCTCAATAAATGTGATTATTAGAAAATATAAGATCCAAGAATTATTTAGAAAAATTATGAAAGTCATTATTATTATTATTAGTGGATTATTATCATTATTATTAGTTATATTATTGTAAATGTGTTTAATTATAATTTCATTATGTGAGAATCCACTTGTACGGTTCTTCGAATATGGATAAAATATCCATTTCTCAACAAAAATAATTATTAACTTTTACAGTTACATCGGCTGATTACCGTGATTATCAAAAAATATGAAACATTCAAATAAATGCTCGTTCGTCTCGGTCATCGATCCTAAACTGTTCTGAGTGCTGAAAATACTCAGAATAACTCTAAAATGTCTTGCGTAAATCATTGCAAGATTTAAATACGAAGAAAAACAAATGTGTTGGTCATCTGCAGAAAAATGAGTTTGTTCCAATTATCTAGGCATAATATAAAGTCAAAAGTGGCTTACATTTCTCGTTGGTCTTGAAGCGTAGTGAACCTGGTCTGTACCAGATTTATCCAGATACATGCCCTATCGGACACGCACGTCTAATCCTTGTATCGGCCTCCATTACATACCCACAATCTGTCTAACACGACATAGTGGAAATATTTCTTGAAGTTTGAAGTAACTGCTGATCCATTTTAGTATTGACTTCAATTAAGTCCATAGCATTTCGCTTAAATGGGGTCAGATCCAAGTGATCTATTCTGAAATATGTCAGTTGTAACATAACTCACGGTAATCTTTTCAGTACAAGAAAACACTGACAGTCTAAATCAATCAACGGCTGTTCTGAAGATCGTTCCCTGGGCATGGCTTATCACCATCTATCATGCGCGAAGCAACATATAGTTTCCCTGCGTTGGCTAATGAACAACACCGTGATAGACTGGCCTTCAATATACTGAAAGATCGGAGTGGTTATTAAGTTACGATTATGAAACTGACTAATTGGACTAAAATATCCAAGTATTGAATTATTATTACTGGACTGTGACAAAGTACTTTCTAGACAAAGTCTAGCATATGTCCATATAGAAATAAAATATTTCACCAGTGTCCGTAGAAAAATAACAATCACCTTAGTGATTCTCTCTGCCGGAAACTTACTATGTTCCACATGTATCGCAGCACTTTTGTGACTATCACAGTTTAAAGATATCTTCTGCGTGGATCCGGCAACCATGTGCCTTGGCTCAACGTGGCAACACCTTGTCATGCAAGAGCTTGGTTCGAAGTGAGCTGATGTTGCTTGGGCCGGCCGGCTTTTATTCAAAACGGTCAGGTCCACGCTGAATCACGCTGAAATCTGGAAATCCTCATATCTCTGGTATCCCTGGTCCTATTTACTTGATAGTAAGTGCATTCTCTTTCATTTGGCCGTGCCAGTAATCTGATCCAAGTCTCAAGTCTCTACTCCATGGCTAACTATTTAATCAACAAATAGTCTCGACCTCTGCTACTACTCGTTACGTCACTTGACATGCTCTTGGCTGCATAAAATTTCCATTCCCTTCTAGAGGTAATGGAGCGCGATATTCAAATATCTCAACTTTCAAAAGCGGCTGTAGCATTTCCCTTGATATCTAGGTGTCTGAATCTTGGAATACCCATTCCTAGAGTTGGGCACAATACATGTGCAAAGTTTAGAGCTATTAACTTGCATACTTTTTGATATATTGCTATTAGGGTAACACAAATAGAGACTGCAATTATTAGCAGTTGGCAGCCCTGGTTACTCTTAAGAATCGGCATAGTCATATCTGTTATGGTAGACATAGCACACACGAAATTTGGTTTAACTCCAAATGATAGTATAGAAGTTGGACCTCACAGCAGGCTTAGAATCATGTTGGTAGCTCTGACGTATATAAGTTACTCCAAATTAATAGCCTATAGAATGTCAGCTACTGTACGTGTGCTTAGTTTAAAGATGTCGGTTTGCATACTTTCTGATATATGGGTATTTGGATTTAAAAAATGAGAGCATTTATTAACAGTTGGCAGCCCTGGTGGCTCTTAAGAATACGCTCAGTCATATCTGTTTATGTACACATAGGACATTCGAAATTTGATTGATTTCCAGCTGATGGTGTAGAAGTTATATGCATTTAAAAATTGGACTTATCAGCAGGCTTATAATCATTTTGGCAACACTGCCATGTATGGCCTCATGGAAATAAAACTGCAATATTATTATTTATATGTGTGCCAATTTTGAAATAGCTCCCATTCATACCTTCTAAGATATCCAACACGGAGCTCAAATTTCAATTGCGATTTTTCAGCAGTTGGTAGCAGTGATATAATTTTCAAATATGGCCGTGAGATATTTAGGTAACCAAATTTTGTTTCGATTGTTGCAGCCGTTTAGGAGTTGATAGGACGGACACACACACACACACACACACACACACACACACACACACACACACACACACACACACACACACACACACACACACAGACATACAGACAGACACACATTTGCCCGATCTCATAGGTCTACTTTTTCCTCATTTTTGCAAAATGTGAAAAGTAGGCTAAAAATCATTCCATTCAGACTGGTATTTCTTGTTAAATCGTGTTTTTTTGTGATTCACGGAGTTTAAAATATCATGAATATTAATCTTTCAATATATCACGAAATACTTTATATATTGCTCCTCTCTCTAAATTAGATGAAAGCTGTATGTATTTAGGTATGTCAGTTATCATAACTCTATGTTACATATAAGTGAAGCTATGATAAATGATTCCTAACTATGCGAAAATTCCCATTGACGGGGTATAAGACCCCTTGCTGCTGTTTTATGTTAAACTTTTGTTGTTCGCTGTAGTGTGTGTGTGTGTGTGTGTGTGTGTGTGTGTGTGTGTGTGAGTGCGTGTGTGTACCCTGAATGGCTGTCCCCCCTATCAATTAGAATACGGTGAAACCGAATTGAACAAAATTTGGTACAGAGGTGGCACTATCAAAGGGTACCTCAGTGTCATGTTTTATATCGCCGCCATCATGACGGAAACGCAATGGCGGCCACCCAAATGTTAAAAGCTTAAATCAAATTACGACTAACCTAATCATCCGATCACTACCAAATTTTGCAACAACATATATTTACATGGCGAGCGTCTTTTGACTAAACTACAAGGTCATCAGCGCAATAATTTGAATGGCTGTATTAGTGTGTGTATCTGTTTTTAATTCATGTAAAGACTACAGACGATAATTTCAAGTAGTTCCTACTTTCTCTACCAAATGCTACCGTCCACGACACCTTGCTGTGAACTTGGCTACTACTAAATGCCATCGCAACCAGCGCCTGATGACGAACATAGGAACGTAAGAGCGTTAATCAAACCTATCCTAAAAATTTTGCTTCACACATGTTTAGTTAGTGGAAAGTTCGTTAACATGCCATTAAATTATGGCATGTGCCCGCCGGCTTTACTTCCCCTCCGAAGGAAGGTATACTGAGGGATTTTTAACAATCCTAAAAAATCCGACGACTTCGGCTGGGTTTGAATCCGTGATCTTGGGCATACAAGCTCAGCATGCTACCACCCACGCCAACGAAACCACCGAGCTGCACTTTAAGAGGTGGCGGAATATCCTATTGCTGTCCATGTTAATTTTCAACTTTAAATTTACCATCTTCGCAGAAACTAATCGCATTCTTTCAGGGGTGTTTCTTAATGCTTCCACCTTACTTTAATACAGGGGTTTTGAAAATTTTTGATTTTTTGTGAATTTTCTCAAAATGGCGCCATCTTAACGGCATTTCATGAACATTTCCATGAGACAAAATTAAACTAAAATAAATTTTGAAAGACGGCTGTGATAAAATATATCACACATATGGAGGAAATACTTACAAAACTTTCAGCTTTAAATGCTGTTACAGGAAAAATGGAATTTTTAGCCTATTTTCATTTATGAAAAAAAGAAAATGCTTATGAGATCACCTTTTTTCCGTTTGTGCGTGTGTGTGTGTGATGGTGTGTGTCCCCCCTAATAACTTCTAAACGGCAGGAGCGACTTCAATGAAACTCGGTAAGTTCATAGCACTATTCCGGGCGACCCCGACCGTGCCCATCACATTTTGTTACGTCTCACCAATCCAACATGTCGGCTGTGCGAAAAATTTCACCAGCATTCAATATCTCCGAAACTATTACCGATATCACCCTGGAATATTTTACGGTGATAAAGGAAACTACTAGAAGTTCACCTATGTGACTTTTGAAAACCTGGTAACTACAAATCCAACAAGGTGGCCAAGCGAATTTGCGACATTTAAATAGACGTTTCTCGCGATTTAACCAACCAAACGCAATAAAACTTGGTACAGTATATGTTTATACACAGTGTAATGCACCGACATATAATTTCGTTCAATTGTTTACATAACCTCAAGATGTCGGACGTGCGAAATATTTCAACGGCATTCTATATCTCTGAAACTAATAGCGGTATCACTCTGAAATTTTGTTCGGAGATAAAGGGCACTACTGGAAGTTCATCTATAAGACATTCAGAAACCGGTTAACTACAAAACGAATATGGCGATCAAACGAAGTGGAACATTTTAAATAGACCTTTCTCGCGATTTAATGATCCAAACGCAATGAAACTTGGCACAGGAAATGTTTATACACATTGTAATGCACTGGTATCTAATTTAGTACAATTGTTTACATAACCTCAATATGACGGCTGTGCAAATTTTAAAATTAAGTTTTTATATCTTGTCTCGTAATCATGCGATCGAAGTGAAAGTTTGAATAATGAACCTACGCAATAATTTTCCTTTAATGGTACATGGCTCTATGGCCTATACATATAACAATACAACATGGCGACCATCCGATATATTTAGATGGATCTCAATATCTTCGAATCTATTACAGCAATAAAACTGAATTTTTAAATGTTCATAGGGGCTATGAATAAAAGTTTATCTATAGGACTTTCAATAACCTGGTGATCACAAATCCAACATGGCGGCGACGCGAAATATAAATATTCACTTGGTCGTTTTTCGCAATTTAACCATCCGAGTTCAGTGATACTTGGTACAGTAAATCCTTATACAAATGTTAATCCACTGGCATCTAATTTTTTTCAATTGTTTCCATAACCACAAGATGGCAGCTGTGCGAAATTATAAAATCTCGTTTTTGCTTCTTGTGTCCTAATCATGCGATTGAAGTTTGAATACTACACGTACACAATACTCTTCATGTAACAGTAGCCTACGTAACTCTAAGACCTACATATATAAAAATCCAACATGGCGACCATCCGCAATATTTTGTCGGTTCTCAATATCTACGAATCTATTGCAGCAATCAAACTGAAATTTTGTAGGTTGATAGAGGAAATTAACATAAGTAGGATATATAAAAATAGGCTGTATAGTTCTTCACGGAACTACTTGTTATATTAAGAAATATATTTTAGCAGGAAACTGGAATCAAATATTTTTCCGCTAGCTGAGGAAATTGTGACTGTTTTCTTAGGACGCCGTAACATCCATCTATTATCTCTGCAACTATTGTCTAATAGAGAGAAAACTAAGAATCTAGAGAAAAGACCTACCTTGTGTGTTTACTAACAGGACGCATGGTTGCGGGAAAGTATATGGAATGTGGCCTTAAAAATGAGCCATGAAGAACGTAATTTAGAAAACGAAGGATCTGCAGCTTCAAATGACCTGAATATAACCATGTTTGCCCAATTCCTTATTGGCAAAGTTTAATATATTAAGTCCATAAAATGTACTTTTAATTAGAGTACTGTAGTACCGGTTTCAGCCACATTGTGACCTTCCTTAGCAGAAATAGATAAACCAAGTCTTACATTAAAACACATTTCATAACAAAGGTGGTTTTCAAAAATATTTCTAAAACTAGACCACTGAAAATCCACAGCCTGCTTCCAGTCTCCGACCGGGTCAGGAATGGAATGAAATGAAGCCCCCATCTAGCGGCGAGGATATGAACTGTGCCGGCTGCCGAGGCCTGACGCACTCCTCTGGGGCAATGATTAAATGAATGACAGATGAAATGAAATGATAGTGGAGAGTGTTGCTGGAATGAAATATTTACAGGGAAAACCGGAGTACCCGGAGAAAAACCCGTCTACCTCCGTTTTGTCCAGCACAGATCTCACATGGAGTGACCCGGATTTGAACCACGGACCCAGCGGTGAGAGGCCGGCGTGCTGCCGCCTAAGCCACGGAGGCTCTAAAACTAGACCACTAATTATCTAGAAAGTTAACAAGTAGTTCCATGAAGAACTAACAGCCTAGTTCCATATATCCTACTTGTGTTAATTGCCTCTATCAACATACAAAATTTCAGTTTGAAGGCTGTAATAGATTCGTAGATATTGAGAACCGACTAAATATTTTGGTTGGTCGCCATGTTGGATTTGTATATATCTAGGCCATAGCGTTATGTACTGTTACATTAAGATTATTATGTAAATGTATTATTCAAACTTCTATCGCATGATTAGGACACAAGAAGTAAAAACGAGATTTTATAATTTCGCACAGCTGCCATTTTGTGGTTATGAAAACAATTGAAATAAATTAGATCTCAGTGGATTAAAATCTGCAAAGTATTTTCCATACCAAGTTTCACTGCGCTCGGATGGATACATCGCGAGATACATCCATTTAAATATTTAAATTTCGCGTCACCGCCATGTTGCATTTGTTCTCACCAGGTTATTGAAAGTCCCATAGATGAACTTATGTTCATAGCCTCTATCAACATACGAAATTTCAGTTTGATTGCTGTAATAGATTAGTACAGGGTCTTTCACTCAAAGTGTGGCCGGCCCAGCGCTCTAGGTAGAACGTGCAGCTCTAAAGGTCAGACGAGCATATCGCAGCGTGCTGCTGTCACAGCATATGTCATAATTAAGATAAGGAAGGAAGTGCTGTTGGATTGATGCTTCGGACTCTCGACCCTAAGCTCAGCGAGCTGCCTCTACGCGCCGCGCTGCCGGCCGCACTTTGAATGAAAGACCCTGTAGATATTGAGAACAGTGTAAATATTTTGGATTGACGCCACGGTGCTTTTTTATGTATGTAAGCCATAGAGTTATGTGCTGTTAGATGACGATTATTGCTTAGGTTCTTTATTAAAATGTTGACTTTGATCGCATGATTAGGACACAGGAAATAAAAACTTTATTTACAAATTTCGCACAACGCCATCTTGAGCACATGCAAACAATTGAACTAAATTAGATGTCAGTGCATTGCAATGTGTATAAACATTTGCTGTACCACGTTTCAATGCGTTTGGATGGTTAAATCGCGAGAAAAGTGTATTTTAATGTTTCAACTTCGCTTGGCCGCTATGTTCGTTCTATACTTAACAAGTTTTTAAGCGTCATATGTTGATGAACTTCTAGCAGAGCCCTTTATCACTGTATAAAATTTCAGGGTGATATGGGTAATAGTTTCGGAGATATAGAATGCCGAGTAAATATTTCGCTCAGCCGCCATGTTGGATTGGTGAGACTTGATAAAATTTGAAGGGCACGGTCGGAGTTGGACCAAATAGTACTATGACCTTACCGAGATTTATTGATATCACTCCAGCCGTTTAGATTTTATTACACAGACACTTACACACACGGAAAAGGATGATGATATAAGCCTATTTATTTTTTCATAAACGAAAATAGGCTAAAAATATATGAAGAGACTAGAAAACCAGATCTGTTACAAATTTAGATTAAAGGTGAAGGATACAGCTCTTGAAAAAACCAGCTTGAAGTGTGAAGTATCAGTAATGTAGATGTTAGATATCCATGCATATACATTTTGAGGTTGGGATTGATATGATCATGTGTTTACTTGAGAAAAAATATCTTTATGATGATGTTGCTGTGAAAAAAATTGAGTATTCATACGGTAATCATGCTAGGGTGGTCAATCAGTTCCTTCAAATGTATGTCATTCAGAGATTGGAGTGGCCTGCCTATTTTGTGGACATGAACTGTATTGAACATGCATGGAAAGAGCTCAAGAGGGCAATTTCACTCCGTCCCAATTCTCCAACAAACAAACAGCTCCTAACCACCTTGGATTCGTTGGTGCTTAGTATGCCTCGTCGTCTGCAAGCATGTCTTAGAGCTCGTGGTGGCCTCGCACGGTATTGATATGCCCCAACATGAAAAGGACGTTGGTGTGCTCAGTTCCACATTATCACTTTTTTATTAACTGTAGGTTTCTGTCTCTTTTGCAGAGCAGATTGTGTGCTGCTTCTTTTTGTATGTACCCTATATTGTGTGATTAATAGAGCTCGGATGTTTAGAAAAATCAAATTTTTTTCTTTGCCTGTACTTTCATGCCCGATTGGTTTCTGATGCAAAATCAAGTGATTATAGTCACAACTCAGTGGTTTTTATTTGGCATATAAATGCATATTTCGATCATTTTTACCATTAGGTCATATTTTTATCATTTTTTTGTAAGAACGTCATTTTTTTTAGTTTGACGTCATATGCAGGTGTGCAATCATCCTCAACATACCGAACGGAAACTAGTGTCTACAGAAATTGAATCTGATTGTCATAACCACTACATGTGTATCCTATTCAAAAAATTAATATGAAATTAGGAATAAAGAATTTAGTTTTTTTTTTTTAGTCGTTTACCCTCTAGGTTGGTGGAACCCACGGACTCAGCGAAGGAACTACCGCCTCTACGGGCAGTGTCCTAGAGCTGGGAACATCGAATCGGAAGGGATACAACTGGTGAGGTGGGATTGGCACCTCGCCCAGGTGGCCTCACCTGCAAAGCGAACAGGGGCCTCATGAGGGAAGGTAAGGGATGGGGAGGATGGATAGGCAAGGGAGAGGGAAGGAGGCGGCCGTGGCCTTGAGGAAGGTACCATCCCGGCATTTGCCGGAAGGTGAAGTGGGAAACCACGGAAAACCACTTCGAGGATGGCTGAGGGGGAATCGAACCTCCTCTACTCATTTGGGCCACCCGAGGCTGAGTAGATGCCGTTCCAGTCCTCGTACCACTTTTCAAAGTTCGTGGCAGAGCCGGCAATCGAACCCAGGACCTCCGGGGCGGCAGCTAACCATGCTGACCGCTACGCTACGGAGGCGACCAAGAATTTTGTTAACAATTTATTCTCGAACCGATTGTCCCTTGGCTAATATTTTTTAAACAATGGCCATATTTAAATCAGTAATTTTCAGTCTAATTTTGTCATTTTTAGTGATATTTTGTCATTTTAAGGTCATATTTGCTTGCATATTCGGGCTATTATTAGGTCTTAAACTTCCGAGGCCTAGTGATTACATACACATTGCAAAATAAGCAAGTCACTAAATCGTAATATTTAAAATATTCTGAGCACTGTATTTCACCTAGCACGTCACTTCTCCCTCCTTTTTCGCATTCTGAGAGCCGTGGTGGCCCAGTGGTCATGCTGATAACCTCTCACCAAGATGGACAAGGTTCGATTCCAAGTCAATGCATGTGAGATTTTTGACGTGAAGTACCATGTCCTGTGGTTCGGATTCCACGTAAAAAGGAGGTCCCGTGGTTCATAATCACAAGATTCACGGTCACGTAAAACTACAATCTCCCTTCCGTTCCTATTCTACGCGAAGGATGGGAATCTGTGTCAAATACAGTTAGTACCTCATTCACCAAAACTGTCTAGTCATATATTAGTGTCTATATTTCCTAAATAGATTAGAATAATAATTCTCAGCCTATTGTTAGCTTTGAAAGCTTCCTGACTTTTAATGTACAGTTCAGAACGGTGAGAGAGGTTTCGTATTGTTTATACCAGTTAATTGATATTAAAGGAGACAGGACGTTGAAACGCTTTACGACCGGGTGTATGTATTCTGGCGTTAAATCATGAACAATGACGATGGAAATAATATCATTCTCTTTCTTGATGCAGCGGCTATGATAATGTGTGATTCATGGCCCTCTAGACTTGCCGAGCAGCTGTGATTTGCATGCTCCACGCCCAACGCATCCTTCTGATGCATTGTGGGTAGACATGAGAACAACCGTCACACATAAAGTGAGGTTAGGTTATTCCCCGGGAATTTCCGGAACCAGCAGCTGTTCCATGACTATTGTCTATTAGTTGATTGAGCTGTCATGTGTTAGCACGTAGACCAACTAGCCAAAACACCGCAGTCATTTAGCACAAAGGTGACTTATACAGAGTAGTTTTGTTTTGATGTGACGTACCGAGTCATGTAAGGCAAAATAACAAATTGCAAATTCATTCAAGGTTTCTGTGACCGACAGCGGTCTCGGTGCTCGCTATAGCCCAACGAAGGGCGCTCGCCCTGCCCCAGCGCAAGTCCATGACGTTGCCAAGCTCTTAGTAGAATGGGTAGGCGCGGGTTCGAACCTCATCTTCAGTTTTCCCATTTTCAACTCCAGGCAAATGCCAGGACGGAACCTTGTTCTAGACCACGACCGGCTCCTCCCAACTTCTAGCCCAGTTTGATTTATCTTCATTCATTTTCCATCTCTCTTTACCTAATGTCAAGAGGTTGGCGTCAGGAATATCAACAGGCCATAAAAATCACTGAACAATTAGAATTTCATAGCATCCCCCGACCCGTTGAAATGGGAATAATATTAGTACCGGTAATAATAATCTCTACATAGTACCGTATAAAACCAAGTCCCCGATTCTTGGATGTAACGGGTAATGTCGAGAACCACTGGATGAATTTTGATACGGTTTTCCCCATTCTGTAAAGGATTCCGGGAGGTTTCTGTTGATAAACATTCATTTATGACCAAAGGAAGCCGAGCAGTAACGATTTCAGTGAATCTAGTCGTCCGTGTGCCTTTCAAGCGTATGCTGGGTAAACCGTTAAAAATATCTATATACTATGAGTGTAAGAATCGTTCAGAATGAAAAGTTCTACAATAAAGTCCGCGACAGCATATCTCTACCTTAAATACATCGCCCACTATAAGTTCTTTTACGTTTTCATATTTTCCAACAATCTCCATTCAGTGAATTACTACCTTCGGAGCAACCCTATCACCCCAGCTTTGGCCACCATAAAACTGTCGAGTCGTGTCGAGTTAAGTCTTCAAAGAACAGTAGGCATATATGTGTTTTGAGTTTCGCTGTTCACCTCGGCTTTTCTGAATTGTTTGTGGGAGCTGCCATCCGTGCGCCTTTTAAGCTTACGCTGGGTAAACCGTTAAAGATACCGGTCGAAGCCGGGGTGGGTTGCTAGTATTGTATATATTTACGAGGGATTGTGGAAAATCTTACATTAGATGCTTGAAGAGGATTCGCAATCTTCAAGCGTGTAGGATTCCTACCCTCTAAAAACCACAATCTCTGTCTTCCTGACTTTCCTTCCTGGAACCACCCTCGCAAGACTCCGGGACGGTGTCGAGTTAATAAGCCTTTTGAGCCTCTTCTTTTTTAATTATTATTCAACTAGCAGTAGTGCCTGGCTTCGCCCGGTGAATGTGTTTGTTTTATGGATGATAATGAATACTACTACAGAACTGGAGCGCTCAAGGATAAGGATCGGAAAGCACCAACGCTTATTGCAGCTGATAACCTCAGTATACTGCACCGACACTATCGCCCTTATACAGAGGCATACTATTGCCATGATGATAACTGTCTAAAGGGGCCTAAGAAATCGTTTTGCAGTAATTACTCCCCGTGACTGCAATTTATAAGCAGCTCGTAATTCTGCACCAGAACACTGGTAGGGGCGACGTGATGCAGCCCGCATTGCCAGGCAACAATAGATTTAGGTATTATTGAAGCTGATCGCGAGCGCTTGTTCTTCCGACTTACTGAACAAAAATCAAGCTTTAAGGTTACCTGGGAGGTGTTTCCTACTGCTATATAGCCTAAACTATTCCTATTGAATCTGGCTATCATATACAAAAATAATTTTTGGAATCCGACTGGTAGTTTCAGAGATTAGCGCGTTTAAACACACAAACCCACAAACCCTTCAGCTTTATTATATTAGTATAGCTATAACATTGACGCTCACGAGCGTCCAGTTTCCTTTTCCACAGATGCTAGACAGCATGTTTAAAAATTTCGACATGTTACGGTGTCACCTGTCTGACGTAATTTCTCCAAAAGGAGCCTCCAGATCTCGCAGTCGATATATCGTTAACGTCACTGAGCATTCAGTTCTCTCTTCTTCTTACATAAAACATTTTCAACATAAATAGCTAGCTGATTCCAGGATTCATCTTTGCGTAGCATCCCCTGTATGATATTATCCGGCGTATTTTGCCCAAGAGAAGCTTCGAGGTCTCTCATGTGCGTTGACCAGCGTTCACACACAAAGAATGTGTGCAGGACGTCATCATCATCATCTTCATTGCAATAAAGGCATGCAGGATTTTTAGCCACGTCGATACGACACAGGAATTTTCAGAAATATCCTTTGCCTGTCAGGAACTGCATCAAATGATCATCAAAAATTATGTAGAAAAAAACCCACAACAAGTAGTTCCGTGAAAACTAAATGGCTTATTTTCATTTATTCTATATAGCCTATGTTAATTGCCTCTATCAACATACACAATTTCGGTTTGCTGTAATAGATTCGTAGATATT
Organism: Meconema thalassinum; assembly: GCA_946902985.2. Classification (NCBI taxonomy): domain Eukaryota; kingdom Metazoa; phylum Arthropoda; class Insecta; order Orthoptera; family Tettigoniidae; genus Meconema; species Meconema thalassinum. The sequence continues at coordinate 560,735,559 of OX336388.2, read as the reverse complement.
GAGAACGGTCTAAATATTTGGGATGGTCACCATATTGGAATTTTATATATGCAGGCCATGGAGTTATGCACTATTACAGTAGATGAATATAATTGCGTAGGTTTATTATTCAAATTTCAATCGCATGATTAGGACACAAGAAAAAAATATAAAAAGACAAGATTTTAAAATTTCACACAGCCGCCATCTTGTGGTTATGAAAACAATTGAAATACATTCGATGTCAGTGATAAGAATCTGTGTTAGAATTTACCGTAACAAGTTTCACTGAGCTCGGATGGTTAAAGCGCGAGAAACATTCATTTAAATTATTAAATTTCGCGTCGCCGCCATGTTGGATGTGTGCTCATCAGATTATTGAAAGTTGTATAGGTGAAATAATGCTAATAGCCTTTATCAACATAAAAAATCAGTTTGATTGCTGTCATAGATTAGTAGATATTGAGAACCGTCTAATTATTTAGGATTGCCGCCATGTTGGTTTTTATATATGTAGGCCATAGAGTAATGCCCTGTTAGATGGCAATTATCGCGTAGGTTCATTATTCAAACGTTGACTTCGATCGCATGATTAGGACACACGAAATAAAAGCGTAATTTAAAACATTTGCACAGCCGCCATCTTGAGGGTATGTTAACAATTGAACTAATTAAGATGACAGTCCATTGCAATGTGTAAAATTATTTGCTGTACCAAATTGCACTGCGCTGGGATAGCTAAATCGCGAGAAACGTATATTTAAATGTTTCAACTTCGCTTGGCCGCCATATTCGTTATGTAGTTAGCAGGTTTTTGAAAGACACATAGATAACCTTCTAGCAGTGCCCATTATCACCGTACAAAACTTCAGGGTGATATCAGTTGTAGTTTCAGAGATATATAATGCCTGTGAAATAATTCGCACAGCCGCCATACACATACACACACATACACACACATACACACACACACACACACACACGGCCAAAAGGTGATTTCATAAATGAAAATAGGCTAAAATAAATATACTGGGAGGATAGGATAACACGACCCTCAAACACTGACCCAAAGTGGGTGAAACGGACAATAATAACAATAATAATAATAATAATAATAATAATAATAATACAATAAATGATAATAATAATGATAATGTTCAGTACTCAACTTTACTTCTCCCTCCGAAAGGATCTCCGTTCTCTCAATAAAATCAAGCAACAAGGCATACACATTGATTAATGCCCACGCTCCCATAAACAATTACAATAAGAAAAACCCTCAGAAAGTAGAAGACTTTTGGGAACTCCTTGAGGAAACCATCAGCAAAATTCCTAAACATCATGTGAAAATTTTACTCGGTGACTTTAACGCACAGGTTGGTAGAGAAAAGAAGTGTAGATCCATAGTTGGTCATCATCCAGCACATTTGAGAACAAATCAGAATGATGAGCATCTGATAAAATGCTGTAAATCCTTTAATTTGAGGCTTATGTCTACATATTTCACCAGGTCTCCACACAATAAGAAAACATGGAAATCACCTAATCCAGCACTAGGAGAATTCCAAATTGATCATGTAGCAGTGTCCAAACAGAACATATGTGAAATCCTAAATGTTAGAGTGCGCAGGGGAGTGATTGACTCTGATCACTACTTAAGCCAAATCAAAGTGAAATTCCAGCCTAATAGATCCAAACCAAAAACTAAGAGATTACTAAGAGTGGATCCGTAGCACCTCAAGCAGAACGCCAAAGAATTTCTTCAGGCCATAAAAGAGCAAAATCCCAAAGACTGGAGGCACTTAGGAAACTCAATTCTGACATCAGCACAGAAGTTAGGGCAGCCCCCAAGGAAAAGGAAACACAGATGGTGGAACACAACCTGTGATAAAGCAATTGAAGACAGAATTAAAGCCTGGAATAAATGGAACGGACATCAGACAACTGAACGATGGGAATTATTCCTTAAGATCCAGAAATCAACAGCTAAGGTCATCCGCAGGGAGAAGCAGACATAAACTCATAGATATAGAATAGAATTTCCTAAAAAACAACACCAGAAATTTCTATAAGACCTTCCGTGAGAGGCTGTCTAGTTATCAACCACCTAGAATATGTTTCAGTAGACCATATGGCTCACTAGAAACATACACCAAGGACAACTGCAAGATCTTAGCAGATTACTTCCAAGACCTACTCAATTGTGACCCACCGAAAAAAAAAACACTTTGAAAAGCCTGCACCGAATCCAGATTCACATCCACGGACAATAGAATAAACAGCAGAAATCATTCAATCTCTTAAAAACAACAAAGCACCAGGAGAAGACGGTATTACCGCTGAAATGTTGAAACTCGGTGGGGAAGAGGTCACCAGAAGAATCCACGCAATTTTAAAAGCAATTTGGGAAACAGAAGTGATCCCACAGGACTGGAAGTGCGCGTTAATGCATCCATTGCACAAGAGAGGTAACAAAACTGATCCAAACAACTATAGAGGTTTATCCCTATTATCTTTGGCCTATAAAATCCTATCTAAAGCTCTTCTGAACAGACTAGAGAAACAAACAGACCATTTGATTGGTGAATATCAAGCGGGTTTTAGGAAAGGGCGTTCATGTGCTGAACAGATATGGAATCTGGAGATGATTTTGAAGATCCACAGATCCAACCCCACAATTGTCACTTTTGTGGACCTAAAGAAAGCATATAATTCTGTGGACAGGCAGACCCTGTTTGAGATGCTAGAAGAACTTCAAGTGGACAGGAAGACCAGAGAACTGATTCATCGAAGGTGAAGTTTCTTGGGGAAATTTCAGACTCTTTTGAAGTACGAACAGGTGTTCGCCAAGGAGACGGACTTTCACCCCTTCTATTTAACCTTGTTCTAGATAAAGTCATCAGAGAGTGGGAAAAGAACATCCAAGGCGTTAGCATAGGAACTGCTGGAAACAAAATCAATGTGAAATGCTTGGCTTTCGCAGATGACCTAGCGATTATCTCTTGGAACAAAGAAGAAACTAAGCATGCTATTGAGACATTATACTGAATAGCATCACAAGCAGGCCTTCAAATATCATTTGAAAAAAAAAACAACCAAGTACATGCAGAATTTTCAGCAAAAGAACAAGAAAGAAAAAATAGAAACAGCGTATGGAGCAATATCACAAGTAGAATTTTTTAAATACCTTGGAGAAATAATTCTTCCTTCAGGATTGGACAGTTTCGCTAACACAGAAAGAGCTTCAAAACTTCATAGAGCATTCAGACTAACATGGGATCACTATAATGAAAGAGTAATGTCACATAATGCAAAACTGAAACACTACAAAACAGTTGTACTACCGGAAGCTCTATATGCTTCAGAAACCATAGCTTTAGGAGGTCATTCTAAAATTGCAAATATAGAAAAGCAAGAACGTAAAATTCTTAGAAAAATATTCGGCCCCACACAAGAAAACGGAATTTGGATTAAAATACGAAATTCAGATCTATACCGTCACACAGATAGTTTCAGCAACACTGTACGAAGAAGACGTTTAACATTATATGGACACCTCTTCAGGATGGACGATTATAGACTTATAAAAAGGTTATTCAATGTAATAAATTCTCAGAAGTCAAGGATAGCCTGGCTGGATGAATGAAGAGAGGACCTGCAAGAGTTGAACATCGGAGAAAATATTCTGAGAAACCGCAAAGTCTTCAGGACCGCAGTAACAAAGCACAAGTTTAGGGTGAAAACTAGTGGCAGGACTGGAACCAAGTGGACAGAAGAACGGAAGAAGCAGCACAGTGACTTCATGAAGAGATTTTGGGAAGATAGGAAGGCGAATATCATCAAGCTGAAAAACAAGTTCAAGCGCGCTCTATAATGGGCAAAACGCAAAAAGAAGAAGAATGATAATGATAATAATGGCCTGTTCGTTCTCCCGATCTCAACCCATTAGACTTCTACTTATGGGGTCATTTAAAGACCATTGCGTATGCCACACCTATTCTTAACGTGGGCATGCTGCGTCAGTGAATAGAGCAAGGATGTCAGCAGATACCACAGATGCCGGGAATATGGTTAATGGTGCGGTGATTAGACGCGGTGGACCAAGCACATGAGCAACTAGTATTGCCCGAACGGTTGGGAAAGCGGATGAAGGCTGCAACAGTCCAGGACCACCAGTCGTCATAGCTTCTATGCCACTGGATAAAGGCCCTGTATCTGTCAAGTACTGTGTGTCTGTTGATGTGCAACAACATGCCCACATTAAAAGATGTCACGCACAGGCGTCTTCTAAACAACGAAGGAAGGATACAAAATCTATTCGCCAATTAATCACAAGTCCTGCGGCAATCGGGGAGTTGTGACGGGAGCAGGATTGTGTTATTTGGGAGCTCCTAGTGATGAACCGGCACGTAGGCGACGAATGTGTGATCTTCACTTTGCTTGAGGATAGGCTGTAGAGCAATTCGTATGCTGCATTCGTGACTATGCAGGCCTGTTTAGGATCCACTCTGCTTACCCTGAATGGGGAGGGGGCTAAAAAAGGTGCCCTAAAAATAGTCAGCCTAATATCACCCGACTGGATAACCGCGTTCAGAGGGTACACCACAAGCGGTCGAACCATAATGAAAAATAATTTTGCTACATGGAATGTCCGTACTTTGATGGACAATGACACACATAATCGACCACAAAGGCGAACGGCAATTGTTGCCCGTGAGCTGAAAAGATTCAACATTCATATTGCCGCACTCAGCGAAACAAGGTTAGCCAATGAAGGACAACTGAAGGAACATGGAGGTGGCTACACTTTCTTCTGGAAAGGGAAAGACACTGAAGATCAACGTATTCACGGAGTTGGCTTTGCCATTAAGAACGAGCTTGTCAACCTTCTCGATGAACTTCCACATGGTATAAATCAAAGGCTTATGACACTACGACTAAAGTTGAAAAACAGCCGACGAGCGACTGTAATTAGTGCATATGCTCCAACTCTCACCTCTGATGATGAACAGAAGGAAGTATTTTACTCTCAACTTGATGTGATCTTGAAGGATATACCGCAATCTGATAAAATCATCCTCCTAGGAGACTTCAATGCTCGCGTTGGAAGAGACGCAGCATTATGGGCTGATGTTATTGGAAAATATGGTGTTGGGAAATGCAATTCTAATGGGACACTCCTTTTATCCAAGTGTTCTGAACATATCCTCGTAATCACAAACACACTATTCCGACAGAAGGACAAATTTAAGACTTCATGGCAGCATCCTAGATCAAAACACTGGCACCAACTTGATTGCGTGATTGGGCGAGCAAGAGACTAGCGTGACGTATTACTCACAAGGGCTCTGACAAGTGCTGATGACTGCTGGACGGATCATCGATTAATAAGATCTGTAATGACTCTACAAATTCTCCAAAAGCGCAGAAAACAGAGAATGCACATCAGACGTAGGGTGAACACCGAATGTTTACAAAACGATACTGCTAAAAGGAAGTTTCATGAACTTCTGAATGAAAAGTTACCAGATAATTACCCTGAAAAGGTTGAGGAACATTGGCAAACAGTCAAGTCTGCTATACTCTCAGCGTGTGAAGAATCGATTGGTTTCGTCAAGATGAGGCATGCTGACTGGTTTGATGAGAATGATGCAGAAATCCAGAATCTTATTGATAAGAAGAGGAAAGCATTCCATGCATGGCAAGCAGTAAGTAATATAAGCCGAAGTGGCGCAGGGGCTAATGGGCAAGATGGCCGCCGCGCGCAACTGCCCTATGTTATTCTTATGGAGGGGTCAGTCAGAGCTAGCGCAGTGGCTAATGGGCGAGATGGCTGCCAAGCCCTGAGACCGTGAATAATGTCACAGGGGGAGTTCGACCGTGTAGTCGCTAAATGGAATATTTATTATTATTATTATTATTAAGTAATTATTGATTGATAGCTTGCCACGGTGGGTGAGTGGTTATCATGTCGGACTACCAACCCCCAAGCTTACAGGTTCGCTCTTGATCGTGGTAAGTGATTTTTGAATGGCGGCAAAAATTAAGACACGCATGTCATACAATGTTGGCATGTAAAAGAACCCAGGGAGAGGTTGGCTATGTAGTTGCTAAATGGAATATTTATTATTATTATTGTTATTTATTATTATTATTATTTATTATTATTATTATTATTAGGTAATTATTGATTGATCATGTACAATCAAGATCAGTCTTATATTGCCCCACTTTATGGTGTAGTGGCTAGCATTTTTAGCTGTTACTGTGGAGGCTCGGTTTCGAGTCCTGGCTCTGTCAAGAAATTTAATTCTAGGCTGAGGGTTGGAATGGGGTACACTCAACCTTGTGAGGCAAAACTGACAGGAGCTGGCTTTTGATTCATACCGCAGCCATTCTGCCTAACCCAACTTTACCTAACCTAACCTAACCTAACCTAACCTAACCTAACCTTACCTAACCTAACCAGATCCCACCTTACCTAACCTAACCTAACTTTAAAGTCAGAATGTACAATACATTTATTGTTTTTTATACCCTCATAAATTAGATATAGAGAATGTCCACTACGATTTAGATCCTCGAGCACACTTTTCTGACATATATCATTAAAACGTGTAGAAAGGAATGTCTGAAAATTTTCACTAACACATAGTACACGTTCACTATACATTGTGTCACTTTTTGAATGTTAATGATACGGAAAAGAGTATGCATTGGTAATTCAGTGAGCTTCTTTCTCTCTAATCAACAGTTCTACCCCCATAGCGTTGTGAATATTTATTGTAGTAGAATATAAAGAAACAAAAAAATCATATCTAATACAGTTTAGCTATAAGTGACCAGAACCACTATAACATTTTATTCTAATAAGGAGATTTCCATAATGATAAGAAAAAAAAATGCTTACCATATTGATGGATTGTGTAAGTAAACGTGTCTTGCTGCATGATGCCACTACTAAACTGATACTCATACAACGGACAAGTGAGTTCATGTTTCGCTGACGTAATCGTATGTTCCCACGCACTTCCTGTGTGTTGCACGCGCCGTAGTGGCTAAATTTGAAACTAAATGAAATGATTTGCTGACGTAATCGTATGTTCCCCTGCACGCACACGTAGGCCCCTGTAGACGGATCCTTGTGGACGAGTCCCTGTGGACGGGTTCCTGTTAACGGGTCATTGTTGACGGGTCCTTGTTGACGGATCCTTGTGGACGAGCCCCTGTGAAAGGGTCCCTGTTGACGGGTCCTTTTTGACTAATCCCTTTAGACCGGTCCCTTTGGACTGGTCCATAATGCTATAATGAAATTAAACGTTATTCCACATGAAACGCAAGCAAAGAGCCGATCGCTACTATGAATTAACATGTTTTTTTTGGTTGTTTTACACATGTGCACTTGTTTTTTTTTGTAAGAGGGCGGGCTTTATGAATACAGATTTATAGATGAGTTATTTTTTTAATTACCAAAAGATCCAAAACTAATAGGTCATTAGCTTTTTAATATTTCATGAACCAATAAGGCTAGGGACTTGTATGAGAGGTCGTTGGACTTGAGGTGACATTCTGTTTTTGAATGTATTATTTATTTTTTGTCAAAAGGGCTTAACTACACTTTCGTTAATATCTCGCTAACTAATAATCTGAGAGGGTTAATTGAGGTGACATGGGACTCAGGATGGTCAACCCTTTTCCATGGCCAAAATTTTGGAACTTTTTGATCACACTTTGTAGGTTAGGTTAGGTTATGCTAGGCTAGGTTTGGTTAAATTGCAGCCACATGTTTGGAACTTTTTGATCACATCTCGTAGGTTAGGTTAGGTTAGGCTACGGCCGCCATCTTGTTAGGTTAGGCTAGGTTAAGTTAAGCTACGGCCGCCATCTTGTGAAGTGGGGAGGTGGAGGCGAGCCTTGGAACTGTCCTAAACACACTACTGCACATTTTTTTGTCCTAGGGTCCTGAAATTTATTTCTTGGGTATAGGGGGTAAAGACCTTTCATTTACGTTAAACAAACATTTTTGTAAAAATTCTTAGTTTCCACAATATAGACAATTTTGAAAATTGAACTTTTCTCGGAAAAATGAAAAAAATGTTAAGTTTTGTTTTAACGTTAAATAACTTAAAGAGCATTTGTTTGAGTCTATATATGACTTTTTAGAATTATACGTTTTCAAAATATCGCCTACTTTCACAATTAAACATTTTTGGATTTTGTCCCAGAGATCTGGGACTTGGTTTGTGAGTAGAGGGGGTAAATACCTGTCATTTATGTCAAACACACTTTTTTGTAAAATTCCTAGTTTCCAAAATATAGTCCATTTTAAAAAATGAACATTTTTGGAAAAAATGTCAAAAATTCCATATTTTGTTCTAACGATTAAGGATATAAAAGCCATTGGTTGAGTCTATATATGACTTTATAGAATGATTAGTTTTCAGAAATATAGCTTACTTTCCAAATATTTTTTAGAAAAAATTAAAAAAATATAATATTTTTCGACTAAGAATGGGATAAACGTAGGTGTTAGAGTAAACATATGACTTTATATGATTTTTTTTAGTTTAAACATATAGTCTACTTTCCCCATTCACCTTTTTTTTGAAAAAAATAATGTTCTTGATTTGGCATGGGATAGAGGTAAGAGTACGAGTTGAGAGTACCTTAGAGTACTTTAGATTTTTTTGAAAGTTTAGTGTGTTGTTGTTGCTTACAAACATGGCAGTAAGCATTATGTTGTGATAAAATGGACTGATATACATTCCAAGACCAAGAGAAAAATCCACTAAATGCATTGACAAAATAACTTGTTAAAAAAGCCAACACAAAATGCCCAACATAAGACCCCACACATAAACTAACACATAAGCTAATTTGTAAATTGTTAAACACTTGCATGGTATTACATTTTAGGTAATGCATGTGAAACATGAACTCACTTGTCTGTTGTATGAAAAGGACTCGTCAACAATGACCTGTCAACAATGGACACTGCTTGCACATTTTTAATTACTACCCACCTCTCTCCACTCCTAATGCAAAATGAACATGTAAAACACAAATTGGAAAAATCCATGTTTCCATATTGACAAATAAAAAAAACATTAAACTGAAATTTTAAAAACTGTTAATGGGAATTTTGTAAATTGATAAATGAAAAAAAAAAAAAAAAGAACAACAAACAAATTGGAAAATCCATGTTTCTATATCATGAAATTGAACACCTTAAAACTGACATTTTAAGAACTGAAAATGGGAAATTGTGAAATTGATAAATGTGTAAACTGGTCATACTAAATATGAGGAAGAACTATTGGATATAGAAAATGAGCTTTGTCATGCTAAAATTATTGTGTAATGAATCCATGTAACCGCTTAAACTATTTCTTAACAATACATGTAATATTTTCTACCACTTTGCTACCACTTTGCTACCACTTTTCTAGTTTGCTATCACTTTTCTACCACTTTGCTACTACTTTTCTGCCACTTTTCTACCACTTTTCTACCACTTTGTTACCACTTTTCTAGTTTGCTACCACTTTTCTACCACTTTGCTACCACTTTTCTGCCACTTTTCTACCACTTTTCTACCACTTTGCTACCACTTCGCTACCACATTTCTACCACTTTGTTACCAATTGTCTACCACTTGTCTACCACTTTGCTACCACATTTCTACCACTTTTCTATCACTTTAAACTGTACATATTAAATATAAAAGCCAACGCTAAATAATTCTATTACCAGAACAGATATAACCTTTGTTGTGTGCAAATCATACAAACAGGTTAGTTGTAAAATGTTAAACACTTGCATGGTATTACATTTTAGGTAATGCATGCGAAACATGAACTCACTTTTCTGTTGTATGAAAAGGACTCGTCAACAATGTCAACAATGGACACTGCTTGCACATTTTTAATTACTACCCACCTCTCTCCACTCCTAATGCAAAATGAACATGTAAAACACAAATTGGAAAAATCCATGTTTCCATATTAACAAATAGAAAAAAACAACAACATTAAACAGAAATGTTAAAAAACTGTAAATGGGAATTCGGTAAATTGATAAATGTGAAAACAACAAATTGGAAAATCCATGTTTCTATATCATGAAATTGAATAACTTTTAACTGACATTTTAAGAACTGTAAATGGGAAATTGTGAAATTGATAAATGTGTAAACAACAAAATGCAAAATCCATGTTTCCATATTATGAAATTGAAAAACTTAAAACTGATATTTAAAAAAACTGAAAATGGGGGAATTGGAAAATTGGCATATGTGTAAACAACAAAATGAAGAAATGAAAGAAAATTCCAGTGGGGTAGTGATCATGTTGTACAGTAACCTATAAGACTAGCATAAGGATAGTTGCATGACATGTAAAAAACACAAATTGTAAAAAATCCATGTTTCCATATTAACAAATAGAACAAAAAACATTAAACTGAAATTTAAAAAACTGTAAATGTGAATTTGGTAAATTGACAAATGTGAAAACAACAAATTGGAAAATCCATGTTTCTATATCATGAAATTGAAAAACTTTAAACTGACATTTTAAGAACTGAAAATGGGAAATTGTGAAATTAATAAATGTGTAAACAACAAAATGCAAAAATCCATGTTTTCCATATTATGAAATTGAAAAAACTAAAAACTGACATTAAAAAAACTGAAAATGGGAAATTGGAAAATTGACATATGTGTAAACAACAAAATGAAAAAAAAATCCGTTTGGGTAGTGATCATGTTGTACAGTAACCTGTAAGACTAGCATAAGGATAGTTGCATGTACCTTATATGCTTTGGGTATGTGCATTAGCCTTTGGATTAGCTTAAGTTAGGTTTGGTAAAGTTAGGTTTTAATGAGGTTAGGTATGTGACCTTGTTGTTTACTCTTTTAGGAAAATGTAAAAAAGTAAAATCTAAAAATCAAAAAAATCTTAAATTTAAAATGTAAAATGTAAAATCGTTAAATGAGGTTTCTGCTGGTTATGACAACACGTTTATGATTTAGTCAATGTTGATGTGTGGTATCCAATTACTGCTGACTTTGCATAATCATCACCCATTGTCTTGATCAACACCTTGGGTTTCAAATTACTGCAGCGTTAGTCGTAGCAATAGAACTGTGCGCTCTCTGCAATGTCAGCAACATGACACCGGAAGGAACACCTGTGTAATATCCAATGACTGCTAACTTTGTATAATCATCACCCATTGTCTTAATGAATACGTAGGGTTTCAAATTACTGCAGCGTAGTCATGGCAACAGAACTGTGTTCTCACTGCCATGTCTGTAATATTACACAGGAAATAACAAGATGTCTTACTGTACATACCATCTCCTCAGTTTTCACATCTTAAAAACAAGTATTATTCTCTTTCAACTACAAATGACTCGTTAGAACACATCCATCCACCAAGTTAGATCCCTTGACCTGCTCTCAAATGGCATGTGCCTCGTGTACTAGGGTGTGTGCATTAGCCCTAACCTAACGTTACGCACGAACTAAACAGAATGTGACTTGTTAGCTCTTATTGTGCACGTGCACAGGTGAACACTTGTGTGTTAGGTCATATTACACATGAACTTGCATTTTCTCACGTACGTGCATTTCTCTGTTCCACAAGATACAAATTTGATTGCTGGATTGTATCCTGCACTGTTTATGCGATATAGCTTTGCCAGGTAGTTCTCTACATATAGCAATTTTACCACGGCTCAACCTAAGCCTTTTGCTCTTTTGGCTTTCTTACAGTCGAGTGTGTGATAGACAGCATTAACTGTATATCAAACCCAGTTCACCTTTGTATTTGTAATCCAAGTAATAATTTGAAAAGACACACAAATGTAATTAGTTTTAAACGTTATCTCTGTTTTGTTTGGTTTAATATGTTTATGACATGCATATTAACCAGAAATCGAACCCCTGGTGAAAGGCTAACAGCTTAACCACTGCACCACTATGCCCTTGTTTCTAAGTTCAACTTGTTCTAGGCCTCAGACCTGGAAATCGAGTTAAGACCACCAGTACAAGAGCTAAAAGTGCTTACCACTGCAACACACACAAAAAATGGATAGCTGGTAACATCAGACAAACGGAAATGATTATATTTCTGTTAGCGATGCATTTTGTCATCAGCCTACTATCTGAGCACTGACAGCAACACAGTTTAGTTTACAACAAGCGAGTGTGTGTGTGTCTGTGTGTGTGTATAGATTATTAGCCTCAAGTATTTAAAGCTTGTTGTGTGTAGCGACCGTTTTGTCTCGGTAACCACTGAGCATTTTTGTGTTTTAGCTATCATCTTTAACCATTCAATTAAAGATAGTCTACTTTTAATTCTTGAAAAATCAGAGTTTGCCTACACCGTTTCTCATTTATTAACCCATACCTGCAACCTATACTCTCTCCATACTTCAGTTTGATCTGAAAACAAGTTTCAATGGTAAAAGACTTGTCAGACACCATACATGTAGCCTACACTAATTCTTTCTCTACCTAGCTATGTTTCATCACACATGGTAAACATCTCACATGTTCGAATCCAATTATTAGTTTATAAAATTTCAGGTCAATGACCTTAATGTATTGGGTATTTTGGGTAAATTCCTTGGCCATGGAAAAGGGTTGACCATCCTGAGTCCCATGACACCTCACAACCCTCTCTGATTATTAGTTAGCGGGATATTAACAAAAGTGTAGTTAAGCCCTTTTGACAAAAAATAAATAATACATTCAAAAACAGAATGTCACCTCAAGTCCAACGACCTCTCATACAAGTCCCTAGCCTTATTGGTTCATGAAATATTAAAAAGCTAATGACCTATTAGTTTTGGATCTTTTGGTAATTAAAAAAATAACTCATCTATAAATCTGTATTCAAAAAGCCCGCCCTCTTACCAAAAAAAACAAGTGCACATGTGCAAAAACAACCAAAAAACATGTTAATTCATAGTAGCGATCGGCTCTTTGCTTGCGTTTCATGTGGAACAACGTTTAATTTCATTATAGCATTATGGACCAGTCCAAAGGGACCGGTCTAAAGGGATTAGTCAAAAAGGACCCGTCAACAAGGACCCTTTCACAGGGGCTCGTCCACAAGGATCCGTCAACAAGGACCCGTCAACAATGACCCGTCAACAGGAACCCGTCCACAGGGACTCGTCCACAAGGATCCGTCTACAGGGGCCTGCGTGTGCGTGCAGGGGAACATACGATTACGTCAGCAAATCATTTCATTTAGTTTCAAATTTAGCCACTACGGCACGTGCAACACACAGGAAGTGCGTCGGAACATACGATTACGTCAGCGAAACATGAACTCACTTGTCCGTTGTATGAGTATCAGTTTAGTAGTGGCATCATGCAGCAAAACACGTTTACTTACACAATCCATCAATATGGTAAGCATTGTTTTCTTATCATTATGGAAATCTCCTTATTAGAATAAAATGTTATAGTGGTTCTGGTCACTTATAGCTAAACTGTAATAGATATGATTTTTTTGTTTCTTTATATTCTACTACAATAAATATTCACAACGCTATGGGGGTAGAACTGTTGATTAGAGAGAAAGAAGCTCACCGAATTACCAATGCATACTCTTTTCCGTATCATTAACATTCAAAAAGTGACACAATGTATAGTGAACGTGTACTATGTGTTAGTGAAAATTTTCAGACATTCCTTTCTACACGTTTTAATGATATATGTCAGAAAAGTGTGCTCGAGGATCTAAATCGTAGTGGACATTCTCTATATCTAATTTATGAGGGTATAAAAAACAATAAATGTATTGTACATTCTGACTTTAAAGTTAGGTTAGGTTAGGTAAGGTGGGATCTGGTTAGGTTAGGTAAGGTTAGGTTAGGTTAGGTTAGGTTAGGTTAGGTAAAGTTGGGTTAGGCAGAATGGCTGCGGTATGAATCAAAAGCCAGCTCCTGTCAGTTTTGCCTCACAAGGTTGAGTGTACCCCATTCCAACCCTCAGCCTAGAATTAAATTTCTTGACAGAGCCAGGACTCGAAACTGAGCCTGCACAGTAACAGCTAAAAATGCTAGCCACTACACCATAAAGTGGGACAATATAAGACTGGTCTTGATTGTACATGATCAATCAATAATTACCTAATAATAATAATAATACATAATAATAATAAATAATAATAATAATAAATATTCCATTTAGCAACTACATAGCCAACCTCTCCCTTGGTTCTTTTACATGCCAACATTGTATGACATGCGTGTCTTAATTTTTGCCGCCTTTCAAAAATCACTTACCACGACCAAGAGCGAACCTGTAAGCTTGGGGGTTGGTAGTCCGACACGATAACCACTCACCTACCGTGGCAAGCTATCAATCAATAATTACTTAATAATAATAATAATTATTATTATTATAATAATAATAAATATTCCATTTAGCGACTACACGGTCGAACTCCCCCTGTGATATTATTCACGGTCTCAGGGCTTGGCAGCCATCTTGCCCATTAGCCACTGTGCTAGCTCTGACTGACCCCTCCATAAGAATAACATAGGGCAGCGGCGCGCGGCGGCCATCTTGCCCATTAGCCCCTGCGCCACTTCGGCTTATATTACCTACTGCAAGCCAATCCAACTTCTATCTACAAACAGCAACTGTGTAAAGATGCAAAGGCTGAAGTGCAAAGGAAAACTCGGGTCTTGAAAAATCAATGGTGGATCTCCAAATCCCGTGAAATGCAGCATCTAGCCGAAACGAATAATATTAATCTTTTCTTCAAAGCAACAAGAACTATATTTGGGTCACATTATCATGGTTTGAATCCTCTGCAGTCTAAAGATAGCACGGAACTTCTTAGAGACACAAACTCCATTAATTCCCGTTGGAAAGAACATTTTGATGAACTACTCAACAGGGACACACAGGTTGATAATAACATTTTCACCCGAGTTCATCAGAGACCTCCTAAAGACCACCTTGATGATCCTCCGCCTCTATCAGAAATTGAATCTGACATCAATCAGCTCAAAAAGCATCAGGCATGGATGGGATTCCTGCTGAGCTCTTTAAAGTAGGGAATACTGCTCTACTTCATCACATACACCAACTCATAGTCAAAATATGGACTACCATTACCATACCTAAAGACCTAAGGGATGCCTTGATAATATCCATCTTTAAGAAAGGTGATAGGGCACAATGTGGTAATTATCGAGGTATATCGTTGCTTTCTGTTGCTGGTAAAATCCTGGCCAACGTCTTATCCAACCGTTTGAAGCCGTTGGCCGAAGAAATACTGCCTGAAACTCAGTGTGGCTTTCGACCTAATCGAAGCACAACTGATATGATCTTCTGTGCTAGGCAGATGCAGGAGAAATCCAGAGAGCAAGGACGCCCTCTATATATGGCTTTCATAGATATTGTTAAAGCATTTGATTCGGTCAATCGAGAAATGCTATGGAGGATTCTTGCCACACTTGGCTGCCCCCCCCCAAAATTCATTCAGATTCTTCGATTACTACATGATGATATGAATGGCACGGTCCTTAACAGCAATGGCCCTGGAGAGCCATTTAAGTTTACAACGGGTGTCAAACAGGGATGTGTGATTGCCCCCACACTCTTTTCAATATATGTTAGTGTTGTACTAAATTTGGTCCAAGAAAAGATTCCAAAGGGTGTAGAAATTATATCCAGGAGAGATGGAGGGTTATTCAATCTCAACAGATTACGTGCAAAAACTAAAGTGTCAGCTACATCCGTTCTTGATCTCCAGTATGCTGATGACAATGTCATCTTAGCAAATTCAGATGAAGATCTTCAAACCACCCTGAATGTGTTCAATGAGGCATACCGAAGCATTGGTCTGGATATAAGCACCAATAAAACACAGGTTCTTCATCAGCCTACATCACATGACAGGGCTACTGCTCCTGCTATCATGATTGATGGACATAAACTAAAGAATATAGATCATTTTCCCTATTTGGGTAGTCACCTATCAACACATGCGAACATTGACGCTGAGATTCAACACCGCCTCCAATGTGCCAGTGCAGCCTTTGGTCGTTTGCTCGTTCGCGTGTTTGACAACCACGACATTAGCATTTTAACAAAATTATACGTTTATCAGGCTGTTGTAGTTCCCACTCTGCTTTATGGCTGCGAAACCTGGGTTACTTACAGAAGGCACCTCTTATATTTAGAAAAATACCATCAACGATGCCTTAGGAGAATTCTTGGTATTAAATGGCAAGACCGGCGCACTAACACAAGTGTTTTAGAGGAATCTAGCACTATTAGTATAGAGGCTCTCATTATAAAACACCAACTTCGATGGACAGGACATGTAGTTCACATGCCTGAGTCCCGCCTCCCAAAACAAAACTTATATTGCCAGCTGAATGTCGGGCAGAGAAAGCAGGGTGGCCAACAAAAACGCTACAAAGATGTTCTGAAGACCAACTTGAAGAAATGTCAAATTGATACATGTAACTGGGAGGCTGTCGCATCCGACCGATCAGAGTGGCGCCGCAACGTCCACCAAGGCCACTTGTTCTTCGAACAAGAGAGAAGAAGGCTTCAGGCTGAAAAAAGAAATGCCAGAAAAGAGCGTGTTACGGCTGTGAGTTTGTGTCATCGCTCGCCGCATGAGTCACAACTGCCCCAGGGCTGGGCTGTGCCCTGCCTCGTGTATTGGGTGCGCCTTATGCAACAGGGCTACTAGGACAAAGGGATGGTCCAGAATATTCGTGACTGAGCCAGCGATGGAAACCTCGAGAAGCCGTGAACCCTGGATGGATCTAGAAGCATTTATTGAGTCACCGGCCTGCTATATAAGTGCGACCTGTCAAGCAGTGTTTGTTGTTGTGTTTTACGAGCGAGTGCGAGCGCTTATCCCGAGCGACAGAAGTGTGGAGACTTGCGAAACCCCTAGTGAAGCCGATTCTCGTGACAGCGAAGGGAGTGAGGAGCTTACAGGGGACTGCCTGTGTTTTGAGCGAGTGTGCTTACCTAGTGCGAGAGAGGTCATTGTGGTGAGTTGCAAAACAGTGAGTGACAGACCTAGTGCAGCTATTACCAGCCAGCGTACGGACCGGACTCATTAGCGAGAGGATTAACTGTGGTCTGTGGACAAGTGAAAGGGGAAGTATTCTCGACGTGAGGAAACTGGGGTAAGGTAATTATTGCTTGTATTTGCTGTTGAGTAGTGTATCTTTCTGGCCACAATAAAGTTAATTATTTCTTTAAGCAGTAATTGGTGTTGTGCTCTCTACCCACCGTAATCCAGTTAACAAAAGTGCCACTAGGGGGGTGGCACGTAACAACTGGTGTCAGAAGTAGGATTACGAACTCAAGCACAACACCTGACTGTCCTGGTTTCAAAATCCGAGCAGGTCATTTTCTCTAATTTTCCTGTGAGTGCATGCCCTTCACAAGACAAACAACTAAAATGGAGGCGCAATTGGCTGCATTGCTAGAAAAGTTAAATGGCATGGAAACCAAGATGGAGGACGGCCAGAAGAAATTAACCAAGGACCTAACTGCCAAATTAGAAGACGGCCAGAAGATTATGGAGGACGGCCAGAAGAATTTAACCAAGGACCTAACTGCCAAATTAGAAAACGGCCAGAATAAGATGGAAGACGGTCAAAATAAGTTAGCGGAGGACCTGAAGAAGATGGAAGACAGCCAGAAAAGTTTAGCCGAGGACCTAACTTCCAAATTAGAAGAAGGTCAGAATAAGCTAGCAGAGGACCTGAAGGACGGCCAGAATAAGTTAGCAGAGGACCTAACCGCCAAATTTCTGGATGACCAGAAAAATCTGGAAGAGTGTCTGCTGACGAAATTAGAGGAGAGCCAAAGGAAATTAGAACAGGGCCTAAGTGAGGAAGTCGCAGCAGTGGAAAAGAAGTTCGACGCCTTACAAGTGGAAGTTGCCGAGCTGCGCCAACGCCGGCTGATGGGGGTGGAGGAGAAATTCAACGCCTTGCAAGTGGAAGTTGCCGAGCTGTGCCAACGACCGCTGATGGGGGTGGAGGAGAAATTCAACTCCTTACAAGTGGAAGTTGCCGAGCTGTGCCAACGCCCGCTGATGGAGGTGGAGGAGAAATTCAACGCCTTACAAAAGGAAGTTGCCGAGCTGCGCCAACGCCCACTGACGGGGGTGGAAGAGAAATTCAACGCTCTACGAGAGGAAGTTGCCGAGCTGCGCCAACGCCCGCCCACCGTTACACCGGGAATATCAGGAACGGGACATAGCAGAGTGACGCCCCCAACCTTCGACGGAAAGGTCCCGTGGAGCACCTACTTACGTCAGTTCGAGGCGGCCTGTTCCATAAATAACTGGAACAACACAGAAAAAGCTACAGCTCTCATTGTAGCACTGAGAGGTGACGCCCTTAACGTCCTTCAGGCCATGCCGACTGGATCCCAGGACTACGCTTCACTGATCGCCCATATGGAGTCCCGATATGGAGATAGCCATCTTCAGCAGGCCTACCAGATGCAGCTCCGGACCCGGGTACAGAAGAACGCGGAAACCTTGCCGGTGTTCGAGATGGACATCGCACGCCTCGTAAGGCTCGCCTACCCAACAGCGCCGGCCAACTTTCTGGAGCAGATAGCGACGCAGACTTTCACCGACGGGCACGGGACTCGGACACTCAACAGGCGCTGCGTCTCGCGCGCAATAAGACCCTGGCAGATGCGCTGAGCCACGCACTTGAGTTCGAGACGGCAAAACAGGCATCCAGAATGCACGCGCGGGTGCGTCAAGTGGACGTCGACGAACCAGTAAAAACCAACGAGACCAAGCCCCTGGCCGACGAATTAATGGAGGCGCTAAGCCGTTTCTTCGATAGTCGCGGCACCACCAGCAACCACACAGCCGGAAGGCAACCGGAGAGGCGGCCCGGAAGAGGACTACCGACCTGCTGGACCTGCGGTAAGAAAGGCCACCTGAGCAAGGACTGCGGTGATCGCCGCCGCCGAGGGTATCCGACGGGAAATCAGTCGTCTGAAAACCGCGCGACCCAGGGAAACGAGTATTAGCCAGCCTTGGGGGGCAAAGGTTGGCTTGTGACAGTCGTCAAGCCCCGGCAGTCCAGGTTCGTGTGACAAAGTTATGGAGGGACAATAGCAGCCTGATGGTCGACGGAGTCGTCAACGGAGAGAGCTGGCCCATGCTAATCGACACGGGAGCATCGAGGACCATCGTCAGTCCCACCGTGATCCCGAAGAGGAGAGTGCAACCCACACAAAGGGACCTCCAGCTAATAACCGCGACCGGAGAGACCGCACCGGTACATGGCGAAGCATCACTGGAGTTCGTCATTGGTCGACGGGCGATACAGCATCCAGTGCTTGTGGCTGACGTATCAAAGGAAGTGATCATCGGACTGGACTTCCTGGACCAGAACAACATCATCTTGGATCTGAGTACCAACACTCTGCACTTCGGAGGTGAGGAACTTGGTTTGCAACCTGCGCACGAGTCCATCACCGCACGACGAGTAAGGCTGAGAGAAGACGTCATCGTTCCCGCCAGGATAGGTCAGCGCTGCCGTAATTGTCGACGGAACTGCTGAGGGAGTGGCGGCTGTCATCGAGCCAAAATATGAGGACATCCAGACAAAAGGATTGCTAGTTGCCAAGACTCTCATCAACACGACGTCTCGGCCGTACGTCCGCCTGTCCAACCTGAACGACTACGACATTACGGTTCACCGGGACACCAACCTAGGAGTCTGCGAGCCCGTTACCTGGATTGCCCGCATCACAGATACGACAGACGGACACCTGCAGACGGACATCCAATGAAGACGCACACTGCCAGAAGAACTACAGAAGCTGTACCAAGGATCCCAGGACCATTTAGACGAGGAACAATCACGCCAACTTCAGGACCTGCTACGCGAATTCCAGGACGTCTTCTCCATAGGGAGCAAAGACTTCGGCAGGACAAGCTTGGTTCAGCACAGAATCGACGTTGGGGACAGCGCACCGATTAGGGCCCCATTCCGACGTGTCCCGCTCGCCAAGCAAGCCGAAGTCGACCGGATGGTAGAAGAGATGAAGGAGCAAGGGATGATCGAGCCATCACATAGTCCTTGGAGTTCTCCGGTCGTGCTAGTGAAGAAGAAGGACGGTTCCACCAGGTTCTGCGTGGATTACAGGCGGGTGAATGACGTCACGAAGAAGGACAGCTACCCTCTACCCCGGATCGACGACACCCTGGACACCATATCAGGGTCGAGATGGTTCTCCACCTTGGATTTGAAAAGTGGCTACTGGCAGGTGGAGGTCCACCCTAAGGACCGCGAGAAAACTGCGTTCTCTGTGGGCAGCGGGCTCTGGCAGTTCACCGTCATGCCATTCGGTCTGTGCAACGCCCCTGCGACCTTCGAAAGGCTAATGGAGTCCATTCTGAGGGGTCTACACTGGAAGACCTGCCTGGTCTACCTAGTTGACGTCATCGTTCTGGGGAGAAGCTTCGAGGATCACTACAGCAACCTGAAGGAGATCTTGTTGAAGCTACGGGCTGCCCAGCTGAAGTTGAGCTCCAAGAAGAGTCAGCTCTTCCAGAAGCGGGTCCAGTACCATGGGCATATCGTCTCCGAGGAAGGGGTGCGCACCGACCCAGAGAAGACCGCAGCTGTGAGGGAGTGGCCAGTTCCAAAGGACAAGTCCCAACTACGAAGCTTCCTGGGACTCTGCACTTATTACCGTCGCTTCGTGAGAGGATTCGCCGACATCGCCAAACCTTTACATCGACTGACTGAGAAGGACCAACTCTTCACGTGGACAGCAGAATGCCACAGTGCCTTCGAACAACTCAAGCAGGCTCTGTGCACCGTGCCTATTCTGGCCTACCCCAGACCTGGAACAAGGTTCATCGTCGATACCGATGCTAGCGACTTTGGCATAGAGGGAATCCTGTCGCAAGTAGTGGACGGCGAGGAAAGAGTAGTGGCCTACTTCAGCAAAGCCTTGTCAAAGCCAGAAAGGAACTACTGTGTCACCAGGAAGGAGCTGCTCGCCATCGTGAAGACCATTGAACACTTCCACAAGTACCTGTACGGGCAAGAATTTCTCATCAGGACCGACCATGCATCCCTGCGGTGGCTCCTGAACTTCAAGCAGCCCGAGGGTCAACTCGCGCGGTGGTTAGAGAGGCTTCAACAGTACAACTTTGAGATTCAGCACAGGATAGGCCAACTGCATTCTAACGCCGACGCCCTGTCACGAAGACCGTGCCCCGAAGACTGCACCTTCTGTACTAGGAGGGAGGAGAACACTGGGATACCGTGCCGAAGGACTACTGTGGAACTTCAAGGGAGCTGGAGCCGCGAATCTTTCACGCGGGCACTAGCAGAAGATGATGACCTGGGACTGATAGCCGAATGGAAGGGGGCCTGTGTCCCCAGACCCGGGTGGAACATTGTGAGTGACTGCAGCCCAACGTTTAAGTCCTACTGGGCACAGTGGGACTCGCTGATTGTAAGGGATGGCCTCATCTGCCGTACCTGGGAGAGCACCGACGGGAAGACATCTCGGGAACAAGTCGTCGTTCCAAAGGCTATGACGGAGGAAGTCCAGAAGGAAGTTCATGGAGGATCATCTGGTGGACACCTAGGGATAAAGAAGACCCTGGAGAAGCTGAGAGAGCGGTTCTACTGGATCGGATGCCGAACAGACGTGGAGAACCACTGCACGAGGTGCCACGATTGCGCAGCCAGCAAGGGCCCAGGACGAAGACGACGGGGTCCGCTGAAGACCTACAACGTGGGCGGCCCCATGGAGAGAGTGGCCATCGATGTTGCTGGGCCATTCCCGTTAAGCGAGGCAGGGAACTGCTACATATTAGTCGTCAGCGACTACTTTACCAAATGGCCGGAGGCGTATGCGCTCCCTAACCAAGAAGCCGCGACGATTGCAGAGACCCTGGTGAAGGAATTCGTCAGCCGGTACGGAGTACCCCTGGAGCTGCACTCCGACCAAGGGAGGAACTTCGAGTCGCAGGTGTTCCAGAACCTATGCCAGCTGATGGGAATCCGGAAGACAAGGACAACGCCGCTACACCCTCAGTCCGACGGGATGGTAGAGCGATTCAATCGCACCATCGAGAACCATCTCCGAATAGTCGTCAGCGAGCACCAGAGGGATTGGAACAAACATCTTCCACTATTTCTCCTGGCCTACCGCGCCGCCATGCATGAAGCCACCGGGTGCACACCAGCCCGGGCCATGTTTGGGAGGGAGCTCCGTCTACCTGTCGATCTTGCCTTCGGCTGACCTGGGAATGATCCGATCCCGGTAAGCCAGTATTGTCAAGAACTGGTCGACCAACTGGAGGACGTGCACGCGTTCGCAAGGAGGAAACTGCGGATCGAGACCGACCGAATGAAGACCCGATACGACCAGCAGACGGATGCCGGCGGATTCCACGAGGACGACCTGGTCTGGCTCTTCCACCCATTACGGAAGAAAGGCCTGTCACCCAAACTGCAGAAGTCCTGGGAGGGCCCGTACCGAGTCGTGAAACGGATCAACGATGTCATCTACAGGATCCAGCGGAGCCCGAGGGCGAAGATGAAGATCGTGCATCGTGCCTACGGAAGGACACAGACGGACCAATGATTGATCGGGACGATCAGCCTTTTTTAGGAAGGGGGTGGTGTTACGGCTGTGAGTTTGTGTCATCGCTCGCCGCATGATTCATAACTGCCCCAGGGCTGGGCTGTGCCCTGCCTCGTGTATTGCATGCGCCTTATGCAACAGGGCTACTAGGACAAAGGGATGGTCCAGAATATTCGTGACTGAGCCAGCGATGGAAACCTCGAGAAGCCGTGAACCCTGGATGGATCTAGAAGCATTTATTGAGTCACCGGCCTGCTATATAAGTGCGACCTGTCAAGCAGTGGTTGTTGTTGTGTTTTACGAGCGAGTGCGAGCGCTTATCCTGAGCGACAGAAGTGTGGAGACTTGCGAAACCCCTAGTGAAGCCGATTCTCGTGACAGCGAAGGGAGTGAGGAGCTTACAGGGGACTGCCTGTGTTTTGAGCGAGTGTGCTTACCTAGTGCGAGAGAGGTCATTGTGGTGAGTTGCAAAACAGTGAGTGACAGACCTAGTGCAGCTATTTCCAGCCAGCGTACGGACCGGACTCATTAGCGAGAGGATTAACTGTGGTCTGTGGACAAGTGAAAGGGGAAGTATTCTCGACGTGAGGAAACAGGGGTAAGGTAATCATTGCTTGTATTTGCTGTTGAGTAGTGTATCTTTCTGGCCACAATAAAGTTAATTATTTCTTTAAGCAGTAATTGGTGTTGTGCTCTCTACCCACCGTAATCCAGTTAACGAATGTGCCACTAGGGGGGTGGCACGTAACAAGCGCATGATTCGCAGAATGATCACCCCTCAAGATCCATTGGCTGCTCAAGACCTTGTGTGCCAATATTGTGAAAGAGTCTGTGGTTCTCGGATAGGACTGTACAGTCACCAAAGAACTCACGCAATATGATTAGGCCTAATGTTGGTTTACAGCGAAGATTTACATAAATGTACCTTGGAAGACAATCATACTCGTATCACGAGTGATAGCCTAAATAATAATAAGATTAGACGCCTGCATTACAGCTCGTGGTAGCCATATTGAGCACCTTCTGTAGAGATCTGTAAGTAGAAACGTACAGCTTATCAACACAAATGACCAACCTGCATAGTGAAACGGTCTGTGTTATGTTCAGCACAAACAAGCTTGTAACACGGAAACGAAAGCAAATACACCGTATGTTTACAGGACATGTTTTGCTTGTTGTCAGTTCCTCTATCCCACATGGTTTTTTATGTTTTAATTCATAAATAAATGTTGTATCCCCCCCCTTATGTACACCCCTGCTTGGTTCTACACATGAAATTATTGTAATAAGAAAGGTTACATTAACTTCGTAAAACCTTATCCCTTACAAATGTATGTTTTCATGATCAGCAGTATACAATTATCCTATTTAGTAAACTACACTGTAATTTGAATCCAACACCAGCCTTATTGCAAGTAAAGATATAAAATTAACTTGATATAACGGTTATTTTATACGGTTTCAAACGAAGGAAGACATTTAATACCAGAAGAAATAGCAAACATTCCTTAAAGAAGTCGCTTTCAATAGCTGTCTTTCGCCTCAATAGAACTGCCATTTCTGAACACACCCACTCAGATTTTTTATTCATTTAAAAGAGCTCGTGTTCTATTCTGCGGCTCTCACCCTATACATCAGAGCAGACTTGGACGTTCGTCCGTATTCTTCTTGCTATGAATGTCGCAGCCCTCCCCCTTGATCTGAAGGGAGGAGATGATATAGAAAGCAGGGGCAAGGGAACATACTTTTTAATGGAAGTTTATTCTTGGAATTGCTTAACGAAATATTGGTCTTTGTATCGTAACACATGTTTCCGGTCGACTTTTCTTTTATGAACTTAGGGAGGTCACACAGATATGGCGATAAAGAGGTATAAAAGAAAGAAGTAAAGAAGAAGCCAACAGTGCAATTTCGCTAAGTCACGACTGTCTTGTTCCGAAGACAAGTTATGAATGCTAAAA
Source organism: Meconema thalassinum (assembly GCA_946902985.2). Classification (NCBI taxonomy): domain Eukaryota; kingdom Metazoa; phylum Arthropoda; class Insecta; order Orthoptera; family Tettigoniidae; genus Meconema; species Meconema thalassinum. The sequence goes on along the minus strand of OX336388.2, from coordinate 560,710,966 downwards.
GAAGGAGCTGGTGAAAACAGTACAAATAAAATTATAGCGAGGGCTCTATGGAGCACTCATATCTGTTCAGTAAGACGTGAAAATGATACGGCAGTTGGGCTACTCGCTGTCCGGGCAGATGTTTTAACCCTACAGTGGTTATATGGCGTCCTCACAACACCCCAGTGTTGTAATTTGTTGAATTTGATTATTCCTAAGTTGGTAATTCTGATGGCGGGCATAGTCGTTTGAATGTAGCTCATTGTTGATCTTAAGAGATAGTAGTAGTACTCTCGGTCAGTCAAAATATCACCAGATGGCGATCGAAAAGTGCTAGGAGTCTGGTGGCCTATTGGGCTCTTTTCACTCCGCTTTAAATGGTAATTAATTTTTAAATTGGATAGATTAATTTTACTTTGGAAAAAATAATAATGTCTCCCTCAGAATTTCGTCCTAAGGCGATTTATGCAGTCGTGGTGAATTAATTTATGTATTTTAGGCGACTGTTCGTAGGGTTTTTAAGAGTACTAGAAATTTAGCATATGCTTGAATGGGCTGCGAGTACGAATATTGGGTCAGCGTCTTGGCTATTGACCATCCGATTCGCAGCGGCAATAGGTGTTATTAATGCAGTTCGCTCGGTCATGGCCTATCAGCAGTTGCTTCAGCGAGGATAATAATGATAATAAATGGTTTGAAATTATTAAATTGAGATTAATACGTTAAATGAAAGAGAGATAGACCTCTAGTTAGGTATGGTTTTGTAGAAGGGAGAATAATAGACCTTTAGTAGGTTTTGGATATTGAAAAATAATAATAATAAATAGCCTCAGTTGTGTAGATTTGTTTTTGGGTGTGTAATTGGATGTAATGAGTTTGTAGGAGTAATTAGTGTTTAATAAGATTTGTTTAAAAGCTATAATCATGTACTAGCGGACCCGTGCGAGAACTCTCGCATAATGGGTTGTGTGCGCCCCAAGTGTACAGACTACCCGCTCCGCTCTAGTGCTATGTGGGCTATACGCGACACAGTTCTGCCAGGGACTATCGTCTTGTTTATTTGTTTAAAAGCACTTTATAAACAAATGAATATATTTGCGTTGACTTTTCAAGAAATGCAAGATTTTTCTTGTACAATTGAGTTGATATGGAAGATTTTGGTACAAACCACACCTTTTAACTCCCTCTGGTTTAGGAGCTTGAGTTTCGTGAAACATACACTTAGCGTATTATATAATAACATTGACACCCCGTCTAACAATTTACGTAAAAGTTATCGATGTAACTTATTTCATAATAATAATAACCCAAGGCCCTACAGCCCATGAAGGACCTAGGCCTACCAAGCGTCCACTGCCCAGCCTTTAGACCTGCAGATATTGGAGAGATGCGTGATCAGAGCGTCGGGTCCCCTCGGCCATTAGTCTTAGTTTTCATGACCGGGGCGCTGCCTCACTGTCAGACAGCTACTCAATTGTCCTCACGAGACTGAGTGCAACCCCGTTCCAGTCCTCACGTCAGTTCCTAAAATCCCTGACGGAGCAGGGAATCGAACCCGGGGCCTCCGGGTGAGAGGCCGGCGCGCTACCCCAAGACCACGGGGCCGGCTATCTTCTTTACATCCAAAATTCAACTGTACCCAGTTTTGTTTGTTGATAAAAATCAGTAATTTCTGAACAGCTTGTGTAATTGTGTCGTGATTTATCTTTCGTAATCGCTTATCCTCCAGGCAGGCTTCACCCACGTACTCTGAGAGGGATCATTCCCCTACTGCCACAAGGACAGTATCTCGGAGCTGAACACACTATGTCAGCAGATACAACTGGGGATGGTGACAGTCCGATTGCACAGCCGACCATTAACTTGGGAGCAGGGTCCGTCTAGTTGCGTAGTGGCTAGCACTCTTGGCTGTCACCACAGAGGCCCGGGTTCGATTCCCGGGCACTACCAAGAATATTTTTTTCTGGTCCGAGGACTGGAACGGAGTACACTGACTCGTGAGGCGGAAATGAGAAGAGGCGGATTCAATACCCACCTCAGCCATCCTGGAAGTGATTTGTCATAGTTTCCCCCTTCTTCTCCAGACGATTGACAGGACGGTTCCTAAGTTGAGGCCAAGGAATGACCCCTCGCAGAGTCCATGCGTGAAGCCAAGCAGGGAGGATAAGCGATTCTTCTTCTTCTTTTCTTTTGCTTTAACGTTTGTCCCGCCTCGTGGCAGGGTCCGCTGTTTGAATCCGCTGTCTCCACTTTACTCGGTCATGGGCCATGTCCGGATGAAGGTTGACGCCTTTCAAATCCCTGTGCAGTGTATCGGCCCAACGTTGTCTTGGTCGCCCCTTTGGTCTTTTCCCGGCGACCTCCAGTGTGTAGCCCTGTTTTGCAATGGTGTCAGCTCCTGACCGTAGCACATGCCCAAACCATCGCAGACGACCTTCACGCATTTTGTTGCTGATTGCCGCGATACCAAATCGTTCCCTTATGCTTTCATTGAGGATGTGATCCAACCTAGTAATGCCAGCTGTCCATCTAAGCATCTTGGTCTCCATGACACTTAGCCGACGTTTCGCTTCCTTCGTGCTCGGCCAACATTCAGTACTATAAAGAGCCACGGGATGAATGACAGTGCGGTAAATCTTCGATTTTAGGTGGTCTTTCATCTGGCGATCGCACATGACACCTGTCGTTGTTCGCCACTTCATCCACGCAGCATTAATTCTTATTAAATATATTAATGAAAATACATTAGTTTGGTGAACAGAGTAAAGCTCTGTAATCGCAATTCATTGAACATTCAGAAATTGTGGTTTAGCCCCTTGTTTCACTGTACAAAGCAGAAGAACGGAAACGAAGGCGTTAGCAGTATTGGCAACCTAGCCCGTGTTATACCATTAGCAACAGTGCACTCAAGAATAGGAGTAACCAACTGTTAAGTGATACTAGTGCTTTTTCTTGGATCTCTTCTTTTTTTGAGAATTCTACACCAACAATCGGAAGCTTCTTCTTCCTCTCCTCAACCGCTAGGTTGGTGGGTAAAATGCATGTCTTCCGAAAGGTCTTCTTTCTCTGGCCTGTACTTTCAAATGGCATTAAGTGTGCTTGCCTTTAATGCTGTCTATAAATTGAGTCCTTGGTCTTCCTCGACTCCTCTTTCCTTCTAGCTTCCCTTTGAAGAGAGTGGTGCACTAGTCAGGATGACGAACCTAATGGCCAAAAAACTATTTCTTCTACTGTTTAGGATTCAACCAACGTACGTGTCTTCTTTGCTCTTTTGAGAACATTGTCTTTCGTGACTTTATCAGTCCAAGGTATCTTTTGTAGTCGTCGCCAGCACCACATCTCGAATGCCCTAAGTTTTGATACATCTGCTTGTCGCAGAGTCCATGTTTCAGAGCCATAGCTTGCAAAACCTCATACAAAACTTTTCACGAATTATTTTCGGACCTCTAGGTTAACAGTCTTGGATGTTAATAAAGACTTCTTTTTTGAGAAGGCTTCTTTTGTCTGTGCGATTCGAGCATTTACTTCTCTCGTACACTTTCGATTTGATGTGATCAAGCTACCCAGATATTTGAAATCCTTTACTTGGGCTAGTTTTTCACCATTCATTAGCACATTGACTAATTGGTCAAATACTTGTCTCAGTTTATAGTCTCGGTACTGGAAACACAGTCATAACTAGGGCTAGGATTATAATGCCCTATAAAACAATGAAAAATTCACTTTCAACATTTAAAAAATTATAAAATGCTCTTAAATTTGCAAACATTTTACTCTGATGTCTGGTTTCGGAATATAAATTCAAAATCACGAAGAGTAAAATAGTACAGTTTAGTAAAGATAATGTTTAATTAATGAAGCTACCTAAATTTAATAATAATTCATTTATTGCAGCCGAATGGCCAAGAAAGGTTTACAATATCAGGTTACAGGTTTACATTAGATCACAGTTGCACTGTTTATTTGCTTGCATTTATAAGAAATCTGAAGATAGACTATAGGGCCAGAAGAATACTCTATCAACTTTACAAGAATCAGACAGCTTTAATTGGCAAGGAAAGAGTGGAAGCCAGAATTGGGAAGGGAGTAAGATAAGGATGTGAACTATCACCACTGATATTTAATATATACATTGAAGAAGTCATTGAGAAATTCTTAGCTACGAACAGTCATGGCATAAAAGTTAATGGCAAGCTGTACGATTTGCAGATGATATAGCCCTGATAACTGAAAATGAGAGGGATCTGGAAAATTCTCTGAATCACATGAATGAATTATTGCAAGAGAAGTGTGGTATGAGGATAAATAAAAAGAAATCCAAAGTAATGGCATGCACTAGGGATGGCAACCAAATAGTCAATGTGCTAATGGATGGTGAAATTTAGCCCAAGTAAAGGATTTCAAATATCTGGGGAGCTTGATCACATCAAATGGAATGTGTACGAGAGAAGTAAATGCTCGAATCGCACAGGCAAAAGAAGCCTTCTCAAAAAAGAAGTCTTTACTAACATCCAAGATTGTTCTCAAAAAAGAAGTCTTTACTAACATCCAAGACTGTTAAATTAGAGGTGCGAAAACACTTCGTGAAAAGTTTTGTATGGAGTATTGCAAGTTATGGCTCTGAAACATGGACTCTGCGACAAGCAGATGTATCAAAACTTAGGGCATTCGAGATGTGATGCTGGCGACGACTACTAAAGATACCTTGGACTCATCAAGTCACGAATGAGAATGTTCTCAAAAGAGCAAAGGAGACACGTACCTTGGTTGAATCCTTAAACAGAAGAAGGAATAGTTTTGTTGGCCATTTGATTCGTTATTCTGACTGGTGCACCACACTCTTCGAAGGGAAGCAAGAAGGAAAGAGGAGTCGAGGGAGACCAAGGACTCAATTCATAGACAGCAATAAAGGCAAGCACACTTATTGCCATTTGAAACTCCAGGCCAGAGAAAGAAGACGTTTTGGAAGACATGCATGTTACCCACCAACCTAGCGGTTGAGAAGAAGAAGAAGAAGAAGAGACCCTGTCCTGCTTTTGCATTGCTTGATGTGATAAAGTTCACACCTTTCGCCACATATTTTACACACGAATTGGTGATCTGCTTGGTGATATTTAGTAATTACACACATTTTATGGTGGAAACCACGCGAGCCCTATGATTGAGTACCTTTGCGTTTGATTGGTGTTGGTCCATTGTCTATTTAACTTGGCATCTGTTCCAAAAAATCCAATATCTATCTCCTTCTCCTTCTGTTTCCTTCTTTCTATTTCTTCTGTATAAGCGCGTGTACTTGGTATGAATTCCTTGAGCCTTATATCCTCGAGGAAAACCGTTTCTTTTGCTAGAATGTATGCCATTCAATTTGGCGCATATTTGCTTGCTCCTATGGCCCGTTTGATGAAGCGTGCTTTCACGTTTTCTAGCTTTTTTAAATCACTGGTTTTCAATTTATTCCATACGAGTTCAATCCCATATGTAGCGATGGGGGCGAAAGTTAACAACTAAGCAAAGTAAATAACGTATTAAGAAATGAAATTCAAAACTGAAAGCATCCCTCTTGAAAAGATGAAACCGGCCGTGGTAGCTATGCGTGCTGAGCCACAGGGTCATTGGTCCAGGTTGCTTCGGACTCAGTAGACAAATGAGTTCGAAGCCTACCATTGGCCGTTTTTTGAATGGTTTTCCACGATATCACATTTTCATATCAACTCAAATACAGGACCAAACCTTCTAATAGACTATGGCCACGTACTTCCAACTCCTGGCCCAGTTCCACCCAGTTCCATTCATCTCCTCTCCCAAGGTTGGCATCAGGAAGGGCATCCGGCTGTAAGAACCATCGCCACATATAAATTAATCTTATTCCATGTATATGGAATTAGGGATATACATGAATACCCTTGAAAACTTAGAAATAAAGTAGGCCTACTTCAAATGATAGAACATGCAATCAACCCTGTGCACCTCTCGCTCTGAAACACATTTATATTGTATGTCTACCCCTTAGTATTCCTGTTTCCAACGGAGTAGGCCATAAGATGCGATGAAATTCTATGTGGCGAATGGTTTTTACGGCCGAATGCCCTTCCTGACGCCAACCTCATGAGAGGAGTTGATAAGAGATGAAATGAATGAAGATGAATGAAACTGGGCAAGGATGAGGAAGGAAGCAACCGCGGCCTGTCAGAAGATATCGTGCCAGCATTTTCCTGGAGTTAAAAATGAGAAACCACGGAAAACCATTTCAAGGACGGCCAACGGTGGGGCTCGAACCCACGTCTACCGAGTCCACAGTGAGCTTGGTCCCATGGTCTGGTACTGCGCTTCAGCGAGCGTAGCTACCGCTGACGGTCTGAAACACATTATTTAAAACTCATTCATGAAGGGCGTAACAAAAAGAAAGGATGCAAAGTCATCGAAATCTTAGCCCTAGTCAGAAGTTCGGCGAACTCGTTGTCTGTAGCAGGGAATCACCAAGTGTCCCTATAAATAAAGCCCTGCGTAGATTCTGCAAAATATTTCGCCGTGCGGATATAGTTTGCATGGCTGTGCGGATAGCGGATAATCTGCGGATAATGTTTGGAGTAAATTTGCGGATAGTTATTAGAATATAATCCAAACTTGTTGATTATCATTACTAGGACCCAAGCTGCTTCGGTGGCGTAGTTGGTAGCATGCTGTACTGCTGTGCCCAAGATAGCGGGTTCAAACCCGGCCGAAGTCATCCGCACGTTTATTATCCGAATCTACTGTCAGTGTGTGTGTCTGTGTGTCCCCACTAATGAAATCTAAACCACCAAAGGGATTTCAATCAAAATCGGTAAGTGCATACTACTATCTTGTCGTGAGGATGTGGGGCGGATGCGGATAACAGTCGTGCGAATGCGGGGAGGATGCGGATAACAGTCGCGAGGATGTGGGGCGGATGCGGACAACAGTCACGAGGATGTGAGGAGGATGCGGATAACAGTCGTGCGGATGCGGGGAGGATGCGGATAACAGTCGTGAGGATGTGGGGTGGATGCGGATAACAGTCGTGCGGATGCGGGGAGGGTGCGGATAACAGTCGTGCGGATGTGGGGTGGATGCGGATAACAGTCGTGAGGATGTGGGGTGGATGCGGATAACAGTCGTGAGGATGTGGGGTGGATGCGGATAACAGTCGTGCGGATGCGGGGAGGGTGCGGATAACAGTCGTGCGGATGCGGGGAGGATGCGGATAACAGTCGTGAGGATGTGGGGCGGATGCGGATAACAGTCGTGCGGATGCGGGGAGGGTGCGGATAACAGTCGTGAGGATGCGGATTACAGTTGTGCACATGCGGAGTAGATGTGGATAATGTTTTGTTTATTCACCTACCGTATAAAACGAGTCAAGTAAGTACTGAATACCTTGGCAGAATTCCAGCTGTATTTATGGTTAGTTTAGTAGTACTTAGCGATGAATGTATAGTCATCTTTGGGAAATTTAGTACCCAAATAGACACGTATACGCTGCATTAAGCTGATAGTACGCCATAAATATTAACTGGCGATAGTGATGACATTGACCTCCGTGCCAAGTGCTGTTGCTTCATTAAGTGGCTTGGACATCGTGGTACTGTTACCTGCATTAAATCGATTGAGCAAGTTCAAAAGAAATTCCTCAGATATTTATCCCTCGAAATAACGGGCAAGTACCCACACATCACACCATACGGTGAACTTTTATTGAATTTTGGCATGACTAGTTTGGAATCTCGGAGGAATATAAATAATATGAAATTCCTTTATAAAGTTGTTAACGGTCAAATTGATAACTCATTCTTCCTAATCGCACCTAAATTTCAATACTGTATCTCTCATCTAAAGATCAACCATAACATTCAAAAATTATATAACAAAAACTACATCACAAAATATTTCACCTGTGTGGAGGCTTTGCAGTATTTACAACGCTGCTGTTCGTGCAAAATGGGAACTAGATCTCTGTCTCTCAATTAGACCGTTTTTGTGAATTATAATCCAGTCAATGAATTCATATTTGAAATAAAATTATCTATCACGCAAAACAGAACTAACAAAGTATAGGCTATGTGGATAGTTCTAATCCCTAGTTATTAAAGTTATACTTAGGTATTTTTAGTTTTCAGTGTAAAAATTAATTTTGAAACATGTGTTTATTTCTATTTCTACATTAAATCACATTTAGATTTAACTTTTATATTATACAGTGTTTTGTTTTAGTTTCTTACCACGATGCATTTAGACATTCGTGTGAACTTCCTAGCGATAAGATTTACATTTAGATATTACTATTTATTTATTTATTTATTTACTTACACTGTTTACGCCCACATTGGAGCACCAAAACTCAAACCTTTATACAAAGTCTTGAGATACTTAGTTCAGTTCTTAAAACTTGATATTCTTTTTCTTTTCCCAATACTTCTTCATTCTGGAAGATCTTGCAGCTCGTTCTTCTGCAGATATAACATATTGCTTACGCTGTGAAATTTTGAATGAAAGTCCAGTGTATTTGTTATTCAGAAGAAATACCTGAAACTGTATTTTACTGTGTAGGTGCACTGTTATTGAGGCGCACACTGAGCCCTGTTGTGTACCGTCAATAAATAAATAAACAATGCGAAAATCAGACATTACACCACGGCAGTGAAGCCCGAGGGTTTATATGCATCGGAGTGTCTGTCTATGAATAAAAAAGGGAGATGAAGGAACTTGAACTCAAGGACAGAAAAATCTTAAGAAAAATTCCAGGACCTCGTTAAAGTGCTGAAGGGACATGGAAGAAAAGGATGAAAGAGGACCTTTACCGGCACACTGAAGGCATTACTGTCTCAGTGTGCAAACGAAGGCTGAAGTTCTGTGGACATCTGATGAGAATGGATGGGAACCGTTTGTCGAAGAAAGTCCTCGAGTACATTGCAAAACTGAACGTTACAACGAAATGGGTAGAAAAAGTCAAGAAAGACTCGGTTGAAATTGGAATTACTGCCGCCGTGATCCACAGCAGGAAGATGTTTCGAAGTCGCATTGAGAGCGTTACGAATTGTAAGGAGAATCCACGAAAATGTAGGCCTAAATTGGTAATTTATGCGGAGCAGCAGAGGATTCGAAGTTAAAGAATGAAGAGTTTCTGGGAGGAAAAGAAGAGATTGATCAGAATGCCTTAGGTTCTATGCGGTCCATAGTTGGCCAAATTCGAAAGAAAAAAAAAACGAGCCTTACAGTAGTCGCATATGATGAGTAACATGTGACATGTTATCCTACTATGTGTCTGCCAGGAGCGCAAATCCCTTGTTAATAGTGAACTCTGTTGGTCATTGAAATAACTACTTGTAAAACCCCTGTGACAAATACTTTCTCTAAATATGATATAATTAATATTTTCACACCAAATAACGACAACTTGAAGATTATTTTTTGTAGAAATATCTTTAATGGGGCCTACAAACCTTGAAGTAAACAGTATACGATATACATTCCACATCCTACTATGTGTCTGTCGGGAGTGCAAATCCCTTGTTAACAGTGAACTCTGTTGGTCATTGAAATAACTACTTGTAAAACTCCAGTGCCAAATCCTTTCAGCAAATATGATATAATTAATATTTTCACACCAAAGAACATGTTTTTTGTAGGAATATCTTTAATGGGGCCTCCAAACCTTGAAGTAAACCGTATGTGATATACATTCCACATAATGCTGTATTTTGGTCGACAGTTCCTCGAGTGCTTACATTAAATACAACAAAAGTAGTAAGATTTAATAAATCATAATTGTTTTCAGCAAATATGATATAATGAATATTTTCCAACCAAAGAACGACAATTTGAAGATGATTTATTGTTGGAATATCTAAGATGGGGTCTCCAAACCTTGAAGTAAACCATATGCGATTTACATTCCACATAGACACATGGTCGACAGTACGTCGTGGTACCAATCTCAGCCACCGTGCGAGCTCATTGTTTCCTTTGCATTGCCGTTCCATTTTACGTTTCATTGTCCCATTTCCGTTTGATTTTTCAGAATCACCCCCACAAGAAATATACAGCAACCGAGTGGAAAGATGTTACACATCAATAAACTGAACTGAACATAACTTTGAGGACATTGGCTCATCAGGGCAAATCTCTCAGAGCTCGATTCTTAAGAGACCTATTGCAGATGTGCGGAATATAGTTTCTTTCTTCTCCTACTCAGGGAAGTACGTTATAGTGACAAGGGGAACAGTTGTCAACAGGAACTCGAAAGAATGAAAAAATTGTCCCTCTTTGCCACCCTCACGATTTTCTGAATAGGGCCCTCTTGACTTTCTCCATTGTGCCATTTCCCTAATGATAGTCATCAAGTATTGTTCCATGTAGTCGTTAAATTACTCAACTCTTTTGTACGTCACGTACCAAAGGGGGTGAAATATCAACGAGATCTCCGGTTTGGTTTAACTGTAAATATACTGTACGTCATTTGTTACGCTTCATAGATGGCCATGATTTCAGTTGTCATTTGTTACCAGCACGAGTCTCATATTGTGTGTGCTACTTTGAACATTGTTGGTGGGGTAATAATATGCTTTCAAGATACCATTTTAATGGAGATACATAATCAGTTTATAGTGAATGTACATCCGCAACCAAAGGGAACATTTAGATTAATCGATTTATCAATTGACTCATTTAACTTCTTATTTGTGATACTTTGAAAATTTAACTTTCAAGCCAGTTTTCAGTGTTGCCACATTAACATTTAATATTGTACCTTTTAGTCGGACAACACAAAATAATTTCACTTACTGGAATATGTGAAAAATGAAACTGAAATAAATTACATGCTATTAAGATTTAAAAACAAAATACTTAATAAGTTTTCTGACGAGTTATCTTGAATTTTGTTTTTGGAGGGCTTAGCCTGTGGGTGTCACTGTAGGTTTGGTAATGTTTTGTGGAGCTATTTGTCTTGCATAACAGATCTGATGATGCTCGCTGGACGAGCGAAACATGTCATCCTTTAGTTTTCTTCTTCTTCTTATATTATTCTTCTTCTTCTGCTTCATTAGTCCGTAACAATATATATAAATCTTTATCACATATAATTTATTTCAGTTTTTAGCGTATTTTCTTTCATTTATGAAAAAAAAAAAGCTAATGAGATCACGTCCTATTGTCCATGTGTGTGTGTGTCTAATAAAATCTAAACGGCCAAAGCGATTGCAATCAAAATAGGTAAGGGCATATTACTATCTTGTCCGACCTCGACTGTGCCTTTCAAATTTTAATACGTTTCACCAATCCAACATGGTGGCCGCGCAAAATATTTCACTGGCATTCTATATCTCCGCAACAGTAAGAGATATCACCCTGGAATTTTTGTACAGTGATACAGGGTACTACTAGAAAGTAATCTATGTGACTTTCATAAACCTGTTAAGTACAAAACGAATATGGCGGCCAATCAAAGCTGAAGCATTTAAATATACTTTTCTCGCGATTTAACCATCCGAATGCAGTGAAACTCGGTACAGCAAATGTTTATGCATATTGTAATGCACTGACATCTAATTTATTTAAATTGCTTACATAACCTCAAGATGGCAGCTGTGCAAAATTTTAAAACGAAGGTTTTATTTGTTGTGTCCTAATCACGCGAGCGAAGTGAAAGTTTGAATAATGAACCTACGTAATAATCTTCATCTATTAGTATATAACTCAATGGCGTACATACATACATACATACATACATAACAATCCAACATGGCGACCATCCGAAATATTTAGATGGCTGTCAATATCACGAATCTATTGCAGCACTCAGACTGAAACTTTGTGTGTTGATAGAGGCTATTAACATACGTTTACCTATCATCATCATCAGCTTCTAAAGGCTAAAAGCCTTGTCGTTGCAGCCATTTCTTACGGTCTTCAGCAGTTCTCTTCATATTGACATACGATTCACATTCCATTTCCTTGACAATGTTCTTGAGATACGATTGTCTTGGTCGTCCCCTTGGTTTCTTCCCCAAAATTTTTCCTTCAAAAATGACCTGGAGGAGAGTGTCATGTCTGAGTACGTGTCCCATGAATTTTGATTTCCTTTTCTTGATGGTGTTCAACAGGCATCGATTCTCCTGAATTTGGTTCAGAACAAACTCATTTCTCTTTCTTTCCACCCAGCTTGTTCGGGTCATTCGTCTCCAAAACCACATTCAGCTGCCTCAAGTTTTGATTCTTCTCTTTTTACCTATGGGACTTTTAATAACCTGGTGATCACAAAACCAACATGGTGGTCAAGTGAATGTCAAACATTTAATTGGATTTTTCTCGCGACTTTTCATCGGAGCACTGTGAAACTTGCCACTGTATATCTTCATACAAGCCTTAATATACTGACGTCTAATTTAATTGAATTGTATAAGAACCTAGAAATGGCGGCTGTGCAAATGTTAAAAATCTCGTCTTCATTTCTCGTGTCCTACGTAAGACCAGTAGGATACATTGAAATAGGCTATTTAGTTCTTCACGGAACTACTTGCTTATTCACATTTTCCAGTATTTGAAATATTTTGTGTTGGCAGACTGAATGCTACAATATTAATACTTTCAAAGCTTGTTTTTCATCCCCCCCCCCCCCCTAAGTTTCAGCTAGTTTTTGTTTTTAGTGATTTGTCTAAATACACAAAACTGAAATAGCCGCCGCTCTGGTACCATTTATAGCACTTCTATGAACCAATTTATGTCACCATAAAATAGCATATCTAGTGATTGTTCAGGTTTTATACAAGGAAGCATATTGCCGCGTCTTTGCAGTAGAAGAGGTGGATCCAAAAACGCAATGAATTGTTTTCTCATATTTGAGCTAATGTCTGATTTACAGCCGTCATGTGATTCCCTTCGGCAAGCTGTTCCAGCCAAGCTGCTCACCGGTGAGCAGTGGAGTACTCGCAGCCTTGCCTGAGTAATCCTGCAATATGCAATACAGCTCTGCTGTAGGGGCTGCCTTTACTAAGCGGTGGATACATCAAGACTGGCAGGAAGCGCATGGAATCGTACTATGACCTTCACCCAGTGACGTATGGCTATCACCCCCAGTCCCTCTCAAACCGTGCTCCGAGCATCACTGCTGAGTACTCGCGTGTACGCATACTCAAACTCGTGGATTTGGAACCGCCTGTCCTACAGGATTACATTTGTTATTTATGAATTACAATAATTGCTATAGATTTGGTGTATCAAATATAACAGGCGTGATCACAAAATTTCCTTTTGACCGCCGTACAATCCACAATCAGTATCCCAATCAGGCAAAATCGCTGTGAGCGATGAGTCACTCATCCCAACGACGCACCAGGCTGAAGATCCCCGTGAGGTAAAACACCATGTCCTGCTGCGTGAAGAAGTCCGTAATCGCCTGCCACACATCCTCATCCGACTGGAATCATCGACCCTTCAGGGCCTTATGTAAGGGACCGAAGGTGTGATAATCGCATGGGGAGAGATCAAGACTATAGGGTGAATGGTTGAGTGTCTCCCACTTGAGTTGGCGTACCTTCGACTTTACGACCTTTGAGGTACGGGGACGTGCGTTATCATGAAGCAGCAGCACCCTTTACCATGTAATCCCGAACGATTCACGTTAATTGCACACCGAATTTTCTCCAGGCACGCAGTACCGTTCCCCAGTGATGGAGACACCAGGTTCCTTGAAATCAATTAGCAATGGACCCCGGTAAGCAAAGAACGGTGGTAAAAATTTCATTCTGCTCTGAGGGATGGAATGAGATAAGCTGAGAAAGAAAGAAAGAAAGGAAGGAAGGAAGGAAGAGCAAATAAAAGAATGAAAGAAAGTCCACGCTTTAACTGGGCTCAATTCCCACCTCAGCCATCCTGCAAGTGGTTTTCCGTGGTTTTCCATTTCTAGTCCAGGGAAATGTCGGGTTGGCCTCTAACTTAAGGCCACGGCCAACTCCTTCCAAACCCGCATCTGAATTACAAATACAGTACACACAAATAATACAGCAACACAATAACACATGATCCAGACAAAATTACACACACACACAAAAACTCGGGGCTTGATGACCACGATAGCCAAACTCCTCATATGAAACAATAACAACAGCTCTATACCTCTTAGGGCGATTTTAGTTAAAGCGTGGACTTTCTTTCATTCTTTTATTTGCTCATTCTTCCTTCCTTCCTTCCTTTCTTTCTTTCTTTCTTTCTTTCTTTCTTTCTTTCTTTCTTTCTTTCTTTCTTTCTTCCAATCATTCATTTGTTCTTTCTTTTAATTATTTCTTTCTTTCATATGCTCTTTCTTTCTTTCTTTCTTTCTTTCTTTCTTTCTTTCTTCCTCTCTTTTATTCTTTCTATCATTTGTTCTTTCTTTCTTTCTTTCTTTCTTTCTATCGTTCTTCCTTCCTCTCCTTTATTCTTTCTATCATTTGTTAATTCTTTCTATCTTTTTCTTTCTTTCTTTCTTTCTTTCTTTCTTTCTTTCTTTTCTTTCTGTCATTTGTTTTTCTTTCTTTCTTTCTTTCTTTCTTTCTTTCTTTCTTTCAATTGTTCTTTCTTTCTTTCTTTCTTTCTTTCTTTCTTTCTTTCTTTCTTTTATTCATTTGGTCTTTCCTTCTTTCTTTCTTTCAATATTTTCTCTCTCTCTCTTTCATTTTTTCTTTCTATCATTCTTTCTTTCTTTCTTTCTTTCTTTCCTTCTTTCATTTGGACTTTCTTTCTTCCTTTCTTTCTTTCTTCTTTCTTTCTTTCTTTCTTTCTTTCTTTCTTTCATTTGGTCTTTCTTTCTTTCTGTATTTTCTCTCTCTATCTTTCTTTCTTTCTTTCTTTCTTTCTTTCTTTCTTTCTTTCTTTCTTTATTTTAACCAAGGTGCCGTGGTGCTCCTGGTGTATGCTCCAGATAGGATACTGTACCGACGCTATCCAATGGCGATGCTGGAGGCAGGCCGAGAGGGCAGTCTGTTAAGGGAGTCACTTCAGCCCCCTGCAGAGTCCAAACCTCATTCCAACCCCAGCACCAAACACGCGCCGTGTGTCACATTTTAGTTTTGACAAATAGTGAAGGCGTGGTAGTCGGACGAAGAAAGGAATATTGTCTGGCTAGGGTGGAATAATTACCCAGGTGTGTTGACAGCTGAATATCTGACATGTCAGTGACACCCCATCTCTCGTAAGATGAAAATCTGTTGTGTACAACTGCAGTACATTGCTTGGATCTGGACAATACCTGACATGACTTCCGGAGTCGCGTGCCAGTGACAATGGTTGGGCTGTGTTTAGTGGAGGGTTCCCGCCAGCATACCAGCACGTGGTGGAGGCACAAGGCAGCATTCTTCAGATTATTATTTGAAGAACCCAGGGACATAGGCGTAAATTCAGAATTATATTGGGCTGGCTAGAAATACTGGGGAACCCCCGTGATCAAAGGGTGGTTCGGACAATTTTTAACCTACTTTCGATTTTTGCCAAAAATGAAAATAGACTTATGAGATCTACACGGGCCAACAGTTGTTAGTCTGTCTGTGTGAGTGTATATGTCTGTCCCCCCCTTCCCCTATCAATTCAAACATGACGAAACCGAATTAAACCTAATTCGGTACAGAGGTAGCACTAGCAAAGAATACCTCAGTGTAATGCTTTATATCTCCGCCATGTTGACGGTAATGGAAATGTTCAAAGCTTAAATCAAATTCCGACTAAACTCTACCAATGTTCGCAAAATATACCTTCATGTAGGAAGCGTCTATTGCCCAAACTACAAGGTCATCAGCCCGATAGTTTGAAGATGACGGTTGTATAGCCTACGTGTGGAAATCGATCCCCCTATTAAATCAAACACAACGAAACCAAATCGAACCACTTTGGTACAGAGGTAGTACTAGCAAAGGACAACTCAGTGTCTTGTTGTATATTGCCGCCATCATAACGACAAATGAATGGCGCCCACCCACATGTTCTAAGCTTAAATCAAATTACGACTAATGTAATCTTCCAATCTCTACCAAATTTTTCAACAATATACCTTATTGCGGGAAGCGTCTTTTGCCTAAATGACAAGATCATCAGCCAAATAGTTTCAAGATGGCGGATGTACGAATCATGCAATTATTATAACCTAAGAGTAACTTACGATTCAACTAGGCCCGGCATCACTAAATCCGCTTATCGTACAGAGAGTGGTTTCAACTGTCCTCAAAGAGGTGACGCGTAGGATATTAGCATTTTATAACAGAACATTATTCTGTTCTAGTGACTAACAGTTCAGGCTGACCATGCCGTATCGTGCTGGGCCGTGCCGTCCCGTTGAGTCAAAATGGAGGTTCTTGTTTGCTCGCTAGTCATATTTCAGTAGATTGATATCCTTTTAGGAATGTACTAAACAATATAATACAAATAGTAGCCTATCAAATGGTTTATAAAAATGGCAGAAAACGCTAATGAAATCGTTCTTTCCAAGACTGTGCAAGATGATGACGATGATGCAGGCTCAAATAATGAAAGTTCAAATCTTGGTAGAGACTGTAGCCATCCTGAATGTAGTGTCCCCCTGCCTTTTTTCACACTTACTTATTTAATATCCTGGGGCACCTACCCCTACATTATATCACGTTCCATTATTTCTTCTCCAATACGAAGGATAACCATTGTCATTATCTTTGCTCTCTTCCTGTAAGTATTTTCTATCTAAATTGCATTTTGTAAATATTGTCAATTCAAATAACAGTACAGTAAGTATGTAGTTAGTTGTAGTTGTAAGTAGGTAGTTAGTTTGTCTATTAGATATATGTCATTGTTCTATTAGACTGTGGTGTGTGAGTGTGTCTGGTAACAGTTGCATTGTTTATTAGTTATAGTTCATTGTTTCAGTAGACTGTGATGTGTGATTGCATGTGAGTGTGTCTGGTGACAGACTGTTTTAGTGGTAGTATTTGTTGTTGGTGGAACTTTAGTATTTTTTCGTTAGTAGAATTTTGGTATTTAATTGTTAGTACAGTAGAAGGTTAGTATTTTTGTTAGTAGAATTGCTCTTTACTTATTCTGAAAGGGAGTAGCAGCCTTTCAGATTAAATCAATTCTTTACTAGTCTTATAGACGGTTAAGATATTGATAATATAAGCCAAATAATGGCTACACTGCGTCCTGCTGCACGGCTGAAAGCAAGGGGAAACTACAGCCGTTTGCTATTCCCGAGGATATGCACCTCTCTATGCATAAATACATGTGATGATGGCCTCCTCCCTTGTAAAATTTCAATCCGGAGGTAAACTAGTCCCCCGTTCGGATCTCCGGGTGGGGACTACTCGAGAGGGGGTTAACATCACAGAAGTGACAAAGAGGAACTCTGACATTCTACGGATCGGAGCGTGGAATGTTAGAAGTCTGCTAGGAAATGGAAGGTTAGAAAACTTAGAAAGGGAAATGGATAGGTTGAGGTTGGATTTGGTTGGGATTAGTGAAATGCGCTGGCAGGAAGAACAGGACTTTTGGTCAGGAGACTATAGGGTCATTAGCACTAAATCAAACAATGGCCAAGCAGGGGTTGGCCTCATATTGAGTAGGAAACTTGGACAGCGGGTGGAATATTATGAGCAATATAGTGAACGGATTATTGTAGCAAAAATAAATACTAAACCTACCTGCACCACAGTGGTACAAGTCTATATGCCTACCAGTCAAGCTGATGATGAGGATGTTGAAAAGGTCTACGAAGAAATAGACGAAATTCTGAGGTATATCAAGGGTGATGAAAATGTTATAGTAATGGGAGATTGGAATGCTGTGGTAGGAAAAGGGAGAGAAGGGAAGATAGTAGGAGATTTCGGATTAGGTGAAAGGAATGATCGAGGAAGCAGGCTGGTAGAATTCTGCACTGAGCATGAGTTGGTCATAGCTAACACCTTATTCAATAACCACAATAGAAGAATATACACATGGATGAGACCAGGAGATACAGGGCGTTACCAAATCGACTTCATTATGGTCAAGCAGAGGTTTCGAAACCAGATTTTGGATTGTAAAACATATCCTGGTGCTGACATAAACTCTGACCACAATCTGGTTGTAATGAAATGCAGATTAAAGTTGAAGAAACTGAAGAAAAGTCAAAAGCCAAAAAGGTGGGCAATAGACAGACTGAAAGAGAAGGATGTAAACGAAAGATTCAAGAAGAGTATAAAGGAAGGACTAATGAAAAACCCTAAACAAACTTCAATTGCAGACGAATGGGCACTTTTGAGGAATGAAATAACAAAATCCGCAGAAGAAAACATTGGTAGGAAAGAGAGAATAGGTAGAAAACCGTGGATCACTCAGGATATACTCGAATTGATGGATGAAAGGCGGAAGCACAAGAATGTAAGAGATGAAAAGGGGAAAGCAGAATACAGACGTCTGAGAAATGAGGTTAACAAGAAGTGCAAGGAAGCGAAAGAAGAATGGTTGAAAGAGAAATGTGCTGGTATAGAAAATTGTCTGAAATTAGAAAAAGTAGACACAGCTTATCGAAGGATTAAGAATTTTTTTGGGGAAAAGAAGACTATGTGCTGTAATATTAAGGACACAAATGGAAAGCCTCTAACAGATAGGGAAGAAAAGGTTGAGAGATGGAAAGCTTACATAGAGAGTTTGTATAAGGGAAAGGAGATTGGGAATCATGTAATGGAAAGGGAGGAGGAAATTGATGAGGATGCGAAAGGAGATTTAATATTGAGATCAGAATTTGATAGAGCTTTGGAAGACTTAAGCAGGAACAAAGCACCAGGCATAGATGATATACCGATTGAGTTGCTACGCTGCATAGGAGAGGAAGGTCTGATCAGGTTATTTCACTTGGTGTGTAGGATTTATGAGACAGGTGAGGTACCCCCTGATTTCAAGAAGAATGAAATCATCCCTATACCAAAGAAAGTGGGAGCTGACAGATGTGAAGATTATCGTACAATCAGCTTGATTACTCATGCTTCAAAGATCCTGTCTAGAATAATTTACAAGAGGATTGAGAGCCAGATAGAAACGGAGTTGGGTGAAGACCAGTTTGGTTTCAGGAGAAATGTAGGAACAAGGGAAGCTGTACTAAGTCTTAGGCTGATTTTGGAAGGTAGAATAAGGAAAGATAAGAGAACGTTCATGGCTTTTGTAGACTTAGAAAAGGCCTTTGATAACGTTGATTGGACTAAATTGTTTGACATTTTGAAATCGATTGGAATAAAGTACAGGGATAGGAGGGTGATATACAATCTATACAGAAACCAGACAGCAGTCATTCGAGTTGAAGGACATGAGAGAGAAGCTGGTATTCAGAAAGGTGTAAGGCAAGGCTGCAACTTATCACCCATACTTTTCAATCTTTACATTGAACAAGCAATGAAGGAAATTGGAGAAAAATTTAAAGTGGGAGTGAAGATTCAAGGAGAAATAATTTCAACTCTGAGATTTGCTGATGACATCGTCATCTTGGCCGAATCGCCTGAGGATTTGAATCAGTTTTTGAATGGTATGGACTCCGTCTTACAGAATGAATACATGATGAAAATTAATAAATGTAAAACAAAAATACTGGAATGCAGCCGAAATAAATCAGAAACTTCTATGGAGATCAAATTGGCAGGTGAAAAGCTGAAGGAAGTTGGAGACTTTTGTTACTTAGGAAGCAGAATAACCAGTGATGGACGAAGCAAAGAGGATATAAAAAGTAGGTTGGCTCAGGCAAGGAAAGCCTTCCTACAAAAAAGGAATCTGTTGACATCGAATATAGATTTAGGTATTAGGAAGTCATTTTTGAAAGCCTTTGTCTGGAGCGTGGCGCTCTATGGAAGTGAAACTTGGACTATTGGTGCAGCAGAAAAGAGGAGAATTGAAGCATTTGAAATGTGGTGCTACAGGAGAATGATGAAGATCAGATGGGTAGATAGGGTTACAAACAAAGAGGTATTAAGAAGAGTGGGAGAGGAGAGATGTTTCTGGCGACTGCTAATGAAGAGAAGAGATAGGTTGGTAGGACACATACTAAGACACCCAGGAATAGCAAGCTTAGTTATGGAAGGAAGGGTCGAGGACAAGAACTGTAAGGGTAGACCAAGGTTAGAATATGTTAAACAGATTGCCTCGGATGTAGGGTGTGGTAGCTATGTAGAGATGAAACGATTAGCTCAGGACAGGGAGGCATGGAGAGCTGCATCAAACCAGTCAAAAGACTGAAGACTCAAACAACAACAACAAGACAAGATATGCTATTCAGTTATACTAAACCAGTTGTTAACGTAATACTAGCATTGGCCATGTGTTGCAGTGGACTAGTGTCTCTAACTCTCAATCTGGAGGTTCGTTGTTCAAAACCAAACAGGTTCAATTTTCTTTTACTTGATTTTTTTTGTACTTATTGATTTATAACTACTCACACGTTATAATGTTAAGCATAGTGTGTATTTGCATTCGAAAATATTATATATCGACTACTTATAACACCACATATTTCAACACTCGACTATAGCGATTAAAATTCGTTGTCCTGGATCCGCGGTACAGACTGTTGTTGTTTATTCTTTAGGGGCTTTGCGGCATTGTGGCCATGTAGCCTCGTGCCTACTTTGGTGTTTGTAGAAGTTGTCTGATAAACGGTGTCTCTATGATGTCTGTACTAGGGTGTGTACTTTTATACGAGGAAGGATGTGGGTAGGAAGCTGTTGTTGTTTCATTTGAGAGACTTGGACATCATGGTCATTTAGCCCCGTTTACTTGGGTGAGTGTTGAATTTTGCCTGATAACCTGTGTTGTTGTGATGGATGTATTAGTGTGTGTATTTATAATTCAGGTGAGGATTCAGTCAATCAACGTTTAATATAGCACGTTAAATTTCATCAAGCCACTACAACCAACATTCAATATACTCCTTGAAAAGGACAAAGAGTTATTACTAGACTATATCCACGCATTTAGGAGAAAGTAGGCTATATGTTCTTTACTGAACATTTTTTAAATTTTAAATTTAGCAATGAAATGGTAGATTTAAAGGCCTTTCGAGAGAAATAAACAACAACAATGATCTGGCTAATGCCCAATTTTCACGTTAAAACCTCAGTGTAAGAGCTCAAATTTGTCAGAGATGTTGTTGATGTTATTTTAAGGGGCAAACCAGTAAAGTTATCTGCCCCTCGTTAGAGATGAGGTAATTGAAACTGCTACAAAAATGTCTAAATCCAAAAGTACAGAAGTTTATTGGCTTTCTAACTTCCTAAAAACACGTACAAACAATCACACTAATATCTGGAAATTTAGGGCTGGTACTTTTAATCAATTCATTTCATTTATCAAATAATCGATTAATCTAATCAAAAATCGACCGTTGCTACAAATGAATACATGATGAAAATTAATAAATGTAAAACAAAAATACTGGAATGCAGCCGAAATAAATCAGAAACCTCTATGGACATCAAATTGGCAGGTGAAAAGCTGAAGGAAGTAGGAGACCTCTGTTACTTAGGAAGCAAAATAACCAGTGATGGGCGAAGCGAAGAGGATATAAAAAGTAGGTTGGCTCAGGCAAGGAAAACCTTTCTACAGAAAAGGAATCTGTTGACATCGAATATAGATTTAGGTATTAGGAAGTCATTTTTGAAAGCCTTTGTCTGGAGCGTGGCGCTCTATGGAAGTGAAACTTGGACTATTGGTGCAGCAGAAAAGAGGAGAATTGAAGCATTTGAAATGTGGTGTTACAGGAGGATGATGAAGATCAGATGGGTAGATAGGGTGACAAACGAAGAGGTATTAAGACGAGTGGGAGAGGAGAGATGTTTCTGGCGACTGCTAATGAAGAGAAGAGATAGGTTGGTAGGACACTTACCAAGACACCCAGGAATAGCTAACTTAGTTATGGAAGGAAGGGTTGAGGAGAAGAACTGTAGGGGTAGACCAAGGTTAGAATATGTTAAACAGATTGCCTCGGATGTAGGGTGTGGTAGCTATGTAGAAATGAAACGATTAGCTCAAGACAGGGAGTCATGGAGAGCTGCATCAAACCAGTCAAAAGACTGAAGACTCAAACAACAACAGTTACAAATAACGATTAATAGATTGTGCGTGTAATCGATTAATTGATCGTTCAATCGATAATGTTCGTTTGTTGAGTTATTGAGTAATTGATTTGTCTATTAATCGATGTACCTCGCTCCTTTCACTACGATCTCACAGTAACAAAGCATACATTAAACTAATTAAAATTTATCATAAATTATATGTTTAAATAATGTACCTTCTTTGTGAAAACTAGGCTAAAACAGAGTAAAACAAAAATGATCCTGTCCTAAATTGTAAACATTGAACAAGATTTTAAAATCTTTGCTGAAAACTCTTCGGTTTCCTTTTTCAAAACCCTTCCAAATTCGATTGATGTTTGTTCTTCCACTCTCACTGACTCTTATTTGGTTATTGTTAACATAAACAAGGAGGGACACTTTGTATATTTAGGCAAGAGGTGGCTTTTATAGATTTCCATTCATCATTCAGGAAATAAGCGTAACTCAACATAAGCAATGACCTCTCATTTAAACTTCTTTTCTCATCTCGTGTCGACTAATCAATTAAACGATTCTTCAGTTAGCCAATTAATCTATTACTCGTTTAGTCGATTACCGGATCAGCCAATTAATCGATCAATCGAGTACATGGTCAGTCGATTAATCGCTAATCGTTTTCGATTAATTTAACATTATTCGATTGACTAATCGATTATTAATCGATTAACCGAAAATCGCTTAGTCCTATTACCAGCTCCAATCCGAACGTTTAACTTTTTTTCTTAATTCAGTGTTTAACCCATAGGCCCATAGCGCCAGGGGGATATAGCCTATATCGGCTGAAGGAGCTTCTGCTAAAAATGTCACGTCGATCTATCGACCTAGTTTATATGAAAGTTTTTTATTTAAATTATATCCAGCCAAGCAGTGCTATCACTGTTGTAACCAGGATTACGCGGGAATCATTCATTCTCTGGATATGTTGATTTGTTTAAGTTCCGTGAATAACTCGATTAGTAATTAATAAGTATTCCTTGAACATTCTTCAGTCAGCGTGCGATCTTTTGAAGTTGAGTTTCTTTACGTTCTTAGTCTGAGCTAATTTAGATACTTGGTGATTAAGTATCTAAACTCTTTGGATGACGTGGAAATATGTAAGGTTTTAACGCTGCGTGAAGTGTATGAGAGTGAACTTTTGACTGATGACTACGGCTTTGAAAAATTTCCAGTACAATTTGGTAAAAATATATTATTTTTTATGAGACAAATGAAACTAAATTTTAATTATTAGGGATCTAATACGTGTAAAATACGTTGCACCAAGAAATGTAATTCTGTTCAGAGGGCTGAAATGGGGTACACTCAGCCTCGTGAGGTTAAACTGAGAAGAGGAGGATTTGATTCCCACCTCAGCCATCCTGAGAGTGATTTTACGTGTTTTTCCCCACTTCTACTCCAGGCAAATGCTGCGATGGTTCCTAATTTAAGACAACATTCACCTTCTTCCTCATCCATGCCTTGAACGGAAATACACACACCACAACAACACAGCAGGTATTCAGGCAACCAAGCGCACGGGCTGAAATATCATCGATGTCCAAACCCCTCACGAAACAACAGCGGCTATATTCGAGAAAAAAGTAAAAATAAAGGAGGTTTATGTCTTTTTAGGGGAAACAAATTCGACAATTAACTACCCGGAAAATGTGTCCATGCATGTTGTTGTTGTTGTTGTTGTTGTTTTATTTGAGGGGTTTGAACAAACGTGTAGATCCGAGAATAGAATTTGTCTGATAACGAGTGACATTGTGGTGTCTGTAGTAGTGTGTGTATTTGTACTTCAGGTTAGGATTGGGAAGGAGACGACCGTGGTTTTAAGTTAGGAACCATCCCGGCAATGGTCTGGAGAAAAAGTGGGAAACCACGGAAAACCACTCCCAGGACAGCTGAGGTGGGAAACGAACCCATATCTTCTCAGTTTTGCCTCAGGATGCTCATTGTTCCCCGTTCCAGCCCATTGGCCAGAATTAAATTTCTTGGCAGAGCCAGGAATCGAATCCGGATCTCGGGAGTGACA